>CM038480.1:3399338-3999338 GCA_021464305.1 Kandelia obovata
ATATATATATATATATATATATATATATATATATATAATATGATAGTTCACAGAAATTTGATTTTGTTTTTCTTTTTTGGAATGTAAAAAATGAAATAAATAAGCTATGTAATGAAGCCTACTCCTAATACATTATACCTGCAAATAAAGGTATATCGTTATGGGCTTGCTTGCTTACTCGTTCGTTTTGTGGACGTGAAATTGGGCCACCAATATATCTGGAGGCCCATTTTAAGGCCCACATTTACAGCCTTTTAACAATTGTGTCCAATTTCACAATCTTATCCCAAGGGGCTCACAACTGTCAGCCGCGAATTGGACTGGTTTCGGTAATACCTTCCTTGTCCCGACAAGCACGGACCTCAGTGCAGACGTTTTCAATATAATGTGACGGGGTGGACCCCACTTCTTGTCTTGTACAGATCTTTCACCACTGCGTTGTTCTTGTTTCTCTAGATCGTTCTGCACGCGCTTTTCATTTGGGTTCTTGATCTGTTCACTTCTGTACTGGGAAGAAAAGAACAGAAGGAAAAGGCTGGGGGGTGGGTGGGGGCATGGCGGATTGGGGGCCTGTGATAATAGCGGCGGTGCTGTTCGTGCTGTTGTCGCCGGGGCTGCTGTTTCAGATACCAGGGCGGCATAGGGTGGTTGAGTTTGCGAACATGGAGACCAGTGGCGCTTCCATTTTTGTTCATGCCATTATCTATTTTGGTCTCATCACAGTCTTCCTTATTGCCATCGGTGTTCACATCTATACTGGCTAAACCTCTTTCTCTGTAATGAACCGAATGCCTTCCCTCTCTGTTATACGTGTTTGTTTTGTTTCTTTTCCGATGTCTGTTTGCTAGATCTTTTGTTTTCTTTATTTTAAAATATTGCTTGATCTTTTTTTGTTTTTTTTTTTTTCTAATGGTTGCCGCTGTAATTTTTGGTTTTTGGGGATGGGGTGTTTGTTTATTGGTAAAAAAATGGATATGAAAATAAAATACACTTTCCATCCCAACCACTTTTTATGTTTGTTTATGTTTTTTGTGATAATCAGGCAATGTTTCTAAAAATTGTTGACGTAGTTTCCATCTACCAGTATATGAGTTGTAAATGTGGCCATTTGAGTCATTACCAGTGAGAGATGTCACGTGAGACATCTTCTGCTTTGTCGCTTGATCTGCAAGGAGGGCGTGACTGGACTTTGCTAACCTACTGCACAGATGGTGATGTTAATTGGGTAGCTCGGTACAAACATGTAAGTGTCTTGGTTTTGGTGAACCCTCTTTGCTTGTAGCTTGCCTCCATTGCTCACAATTGGTATTGTGACTTTGTGTTTTGGAATGCAAGACAAGCCCCACTTCTACTTATAGTCGCCCGGTAGTTGTTAACTGATAACTTCCATCCAATAGTATGCGATAAAAATGGAGTCTTTTGCCAGAATAGGGGTCCTTCCAAGATAAATATCTTGTTACTAGGATGCGTATCACTAGAATTTTCAATGAAGGCAACGTGATGGATATCCAATTTTCTAAAACTTAGATGCCTACAGGATGTGAAGATGCTTTCTTACTCCTCAAAAAATAGAAAACATCTATGCCTATAAGTATATATGCCTTGTGTTATCTTTAATAATACTCTTCCTCACTGTTTACTACCGAAAAATGAAGAGAGTATTTGAGTGCCTTCCATGTTGGAACAGAGAGATTAAGTTCACTCTTAACCAAAACAGTTGTGCAAGTAAAGAGATGGACCGAGGGAACAAAGAGCATTACCTTTATTAGTCTGTTTAGGGTCTTGCATTGAAGATTTGTAAATCCCATCGCCTAAAAGCTTCTTTTCCCACGACCCAAAAAAGCATAAACAAGGTCTTCAAAAGCATCATCAATGGACTGACAACAGTCTCCAAGGTGGTCTCCATATTGTTGGTCGTTCAAAAGAGAGGAGTCTTTTTCCAACTTCCAAGTTGATTTCATTCCTCCCTAGACATGAAACACGAAAGCAGAGGACGTTGTATAATCATTGGATAACCTCCACCCACTTAATTTTTTAATTTGCTAAACAACTTTGTATCCAATTTTACTGGCCTTGGATTTCCAACAGATATACAATACCAAGACAACCATCAAAATTGCCGATTAATGAGCTTCTTCTTTTTTTGGATAAATCTGACATCTCATGATAGAAAGCGAGACCGCCTTTGAAAGTCATCAAACCCACTTCTGAAACTAGGCCTACTTCAAAGTCAATCTAGCCCATGTAGTAGATTGAGGTCAGGCCCAAATATGTACTTTCCAGTTTCATTTCTCCCCGCGGCCGCAGGCCCGACACAGCTCCACCGCAGTCAAAAGAATGTGGACTAAAGTAGCTCGCGTCTCCAGACAAGCCCTGGCCTACTCCCTCCCGCCGCACCGCCACCTCCTCCTCGGCCGCAGCCTCGCCACCGAGGCGGCAGCACCAAAATTGATAACCCCGTCAGCAGATCGAGTGAAGTTGGACTATCGAGGTCAACGTCAGATTATCCCGTTGGGCCAGTGGCTCCCTAAAGTCGCCGTCGACGCCTATGTGGCTCCAAACGTCGTTCTTGCGAGCGTCGGTCTGGAACGGGTCGGTCCTTCGTGGCGATCTCAACAAGATCACGGTCGGATTCTGCTCCAACTTTCAAGAGCGATGCGTCATTCACGCCGCGTGGAGCTCCCCTACAGGTTAGGGCTCGGGATCCCCTGTTCAGCTTCTTCTTCTTTAATTCTCACGAGGGTAGAATGTTATTGAGGTTACTTGTTGGAATGAAGGTTGGCACTGTGAGTGACAGTTATTTAGTCACTAGATGTTCTTGAACCTGGGAGCAGTTATAAATTGGTATCTGAACTCTGCGCTTAGTGCTATTATATGTCGGTTACTGATGTTATCCAATTGATGCCGTAGCACCAAATCGAGTAATTCGGATTTGAAAAGTAATAGTCCACCGTCCCACCTCATCTCGGCCAAAAAAGAAGGTTTGCTGCATCTCTGTTTCTCGCCAGATTTTTCGGTGCTTTTTGTGTGTCTGCTGTTGCATGTCAATCAACCTTATGCAACTTTTTTAACGTCCATCATCATGCTGATGGTCCGCAAGAGATTATTAGTTTTTGGTTGTGATTGCTTAAGTTTATTGAGAAGAATTCTATTGTTTTGCTCACTCACTCTTCCCCAGCATTTGAACACTGAATTAACAGGATTGAAATTCTTATGGATCCCTAGACTCTTCTATGTTATGTGGGTTTATGTAGTATGAACGAATGCTGTTTGTTTGTATAAGCAATAGTGCATGTATGCCATGGCTTGTGGGTTTATTAATTCTTTGTATTATATTGAGGTCTTTGAGGTTGAATATATTGCATAATTCAAGACATGCATACATTTGACTACTTATTCTGAAACTTATTAGGGCTTTTGTATTTGTAATTCTTTCATGGATCAGGGCTTCCTGCAGAGACATCCATCGAAAGGTTTGTGACAATTGGTGCAAACTGTCTGTTGCGGTCTGTGACAATTGAGCCAGAGTGCATTATTGGGCAGCATTCTATCCTTATAGAAGGATCTTTGGTGGAGTCACACTCTATCCTTGAAGCTGGGTCAGTGATCCCCCCGGGAAGGAGAATTCCAACTGGCGAACTTTGGGCAGGCAATCCGGCAAGGTATTAGAAATCCCAAAGCTTGCTGTTGCAATCACTGATCTCTCAGCAAGAACCATTCCTCAAGAGTTTCTGCCTTGGTCCACCACATATTTAGAGGTTGAGAAATTGAAGAAAAAGTTGGGGATTTCTATCTGATGACTTTTTGGCCACCATGTTGCTATGCATCAGTTAGACAGAGTTTTCACAGCAAGAAAACAAACAGCTCAACGGCATTAAAGAGAGCTCCTATATTTCCTCTTCCTAGCGGTTTCGCTTTTGTTGGCTATTGAAACAGCTGCCTTGTTGAGTAGTATTCTTTGAACGGATCCATTATTAGATTGTATTCACTTTTCAGAATTCGTGATTGGGATAATGGATTTCAGTGGTCGATTTGTAAAACCAACCAAGTTTTAGCTGTATGCGGTGTAAGAGATATGGTATTGTAAATAAGGCACACGGTCGTGCGCTAGATACCTTTGCAACAATTCTTTGCACGAATGGCATGTTGAAAACTTAAAAAATTTCGGACAACTATCCCCAACCAAAAACTTCCTTTTATATATATATATATATATATATATATATATATATATATATATATATATATACTTTTTAAATATGTCATCTAGCTAAAGCTCCTGTGCTCATGTTTCATCTTTATTCCATGGAAATGCCCGACTATGATTGGCTATATGAGCCTAATGTTTATTATATTTACTCGATATTTTTCAGGAAATCGATTCATTTTTAACAAAAAGATGAGCCCATTTGAGAGGAAATCAGGACAAAGAATTAAATTAGGTATTTGGTGATGAGATTGTCAGGCACTAATTTATGAGTGTGCTTAGTGGAGTTGACGAGTAGTCTGTTTGTGCGATAGTGAATCACAGAAGCAAAAGGATATCATTGCTAATAAAAAATATTTACATAGAGACGGAGTTCAATTGAGCACGCTATTAATATTTTGCTTCTCAGTATGCATAAGCATCAACTTCAAGTTCCTAAAATTTCAGCACAACGAATGAACTGCACGGACCATTCACTCTTCTAAAACGAGGCGTAAAGATTTTGGCATCCCAACCATTCTGATTTCTTGCCCACACGTCTCTCTCACGTTCCACATTCTTGCTTTTCCTTTGCATACCAACCATTTATTCCATCTTAAACCAGGCCACCTCCACGCCGGTATTTGTTGATTGCTAGTTGCTGATACAACTCTCTCTCTCTCTCTCTCTCTCTCTCTCTCTGTCTCTCACACACACACACACACGCACGCACGCACACTCCTGGTCCTGTCTCTTATACACATCTAGATGTGTATAAGAGACAGCATCCATGCTGACCAGGAGTGTGCGTGCGTGCGTGCTGTCTCTTATACACATCTAGATGTGTATAAGAGACAGCTCTCTCTCTCTCTCTCTCTCTCTCTCTCTGTCTCACACACACACACACACACGCACGCACGCACACTCCTGGTCAGCATGGATGCATGTCTACAAGGTCAAAAGGACACGTAGATAGAAGCCAGGTGTGGGTGCTTGATTTCTCGATGACCATCCAATCATCTTGTCAAAGTGGTAAGTCTGGAGGAGTCGGGGATGTTGGAATGGCTCAATCAAATCGAATCACCCGAGAGACTGGTTTTGGGTCCTTTAATCTGATTGAGCCGTGCCAATATCACGCTTCCTTGCTGTTTAATATTTTGGTGCTTTAAGCGTTCATGAACTTGAAACTAGAAACCTTCAACTTTCATTTGTATCTTTGAAATTTGCAATAAAATGGGCTGTGCAGCCCGTTAACGAGCATTCATGAAATGGGCTATCCAGCCCATTAAAGAAAATTACGCCGAAAATTTGAATAATTAAGCCAGTTTTAGAAGCATGAGCTGTTAGTGTACAAGCTAAAAGGTTAGGAGTTGGAGTTCGGGTGCAGAAACTAACTGAAAAAAGAAAGATTCTGCTTTTCTTCGCTTCTGCCCAACCAAATCCCTCAACGCAGGGGAAATCTGCTAAAGCGAAAGCTAAGGTGACCAGACCACACTTCGCAGTTCTCTGTCTCATTTTGTTGTCTGCTTGCCTACTTAATAGTAACATCGTGCTTGTTTGTTGTTTGTGTCTCTCTTAGGGTTCTGTCCTGTGAAAAGTATCTGACTGTTTGCAATGAGATTTTGGATTTTTTTTAAGGTTTACGGTTGGAAATGGACGGTGAGGAGTTAACGGAGCAGGAAACTGCTCTCTACGATCGTCAGATTAGGGTTTGGGGTGCCGATGCTCAGAGAAGGTAATGTCTTGTTATCCCTTTTTTTTTTTAATTGAAAATTTATTCATCCTTTAATTTTTATATTATATTATTTTTATTATTTTTTATAGATTGAGCAAATCTCATGTTTTAGTCTATGGGATGAAAGGGACAGTTGCCGAGGTATGCCTGTTAGCTCTTGGTATTGTACATGTTTATAGATGCCCATTTTCTATCTTTGAATCTAAGGGCTTCTTTAATCTTTTTCGTTAATTTTTGAATTATGTGGGTAGTTTTGCAAGAACATTGTATTAGCTGGAGTTGGCAGTTTGACCCTCATGGACAATCGACCTGTAACTGAAGAAGCATTATCTGCAAACTTTTTGATCCCTCCCGAGGAGGGTGTCTATGGCAGGAAATCTCTCGCCGAGCTGTGCTGTGATTCTTTGAAAGAATTCAATCCAATGGTTCGTGTTTCAGTAGAAAAAGGTTTGGTCATTCTATGCCTCATTTCCTTGTATCGGGTTTGACCAACTTTGTTTCCATAGTGAGATTGTTAAAATCGTTGCTGAATTGTTTTGTTTCCATGGTCTTCGGCATAAGTGAATTGAATGCTAATAGAATTTAGAAGTACAGGTGATTTGTCAAGCTTTGGTGGAGACTTCTTTCATAAGTTTGATATAGTGGTAGTCAGTTGCTGCCCCCTTTCCACCAAAGTACTAAACTATCTCTTCTTATTCCAAAAAACTGTAGTTATTGGTTACTTTCTTGTGATAAAATGGTTTTCTCTTTCTAATTCTCACTTTTTCTTTTGTGCATTTCCCTCCATGCATGATTACTTATATGCAGAAATTGATTAACGAAAAGTGCCGGAAGTTATCAAAGCAGGTAGCATTTTATACAGTTGACTGCAGAGATTCTTGTGGTGAAATTTTTGTTGACTTGCAGGAGTACAAATGTACCAAGGTGAACATATGTTATTTTTTCTGTTTCATCTGACTCACTTATTTTGATTGATGTTATAACTAGATGCTGATGTCAAGAAATTTAATTTTTATTTAAATCTGAAGTTATACCTTCTTTGGCATCCCTTAAGTTAGTCATTGGTTAACAAAGGCACTGATTTTCTGAAATTCACTGTGATTGACAGATAAAGGGTGAAGAAACTTCTGAATGTGAGCTAAAATATCCAAGTTTTCAGGTAAAGTTCCTGAATTTCTCGATAATAGTGAGTTTCTTTATGCTGAGGGCAGCATATAGCGCATGAGCACGCAAAACTTTGTTGCAGTCTCAACAAGTCCTGTGCCAGTGCATATCCTCTTCTGGGTAACAACTAACAAGAAGTGAATCCTTTTGTAATAGTGGACTTTTGAACATTAGAACTGCTTTTACTCCCTGGAAGTAAACCCATAGACAACTTGGACAGTAGTGGTATATTTTTTGCTATAAAGTTAATGAATGAGTAAACCAATGATTCTAGTCCTCAAAATTGTTTCCCTTAATTTGACAAGTATATAATGACCTCCTTGAAAACAATCACTTGAGTTGCTTAAAAGTTTTGCAAATTTATCATATGCATTGACACAAAGTGTTAATTTATTATCTAATGTGCACTTGGGATTCCTGTTATAAATTTTTTATGGACTAGTCAGAAGATTCTTACATTAGTGCTCAAATTTACCTGTGAAATTTATCCTTTCTTTCAGGAAGCAATTTCTGTACCTTGGATAGCACTTCCAAGAAAAGTTTCGAAGCTTTACTTTGCTATGAGAGGTGTGATTCTTTATCAAGTTGTTGCTTTCTAGAAATATATACCAAATTTTTTATCAAGAGGGAGTAATCTGAGCTAGTTGGCGGAAGCGTTGTGTTAACAGGATAATGACATAGCTGACCTGCAGCCACCACAGGGCCCTTTTCCTGATGGAATTTTATTGAATTTTAAGAACAGAAAATAACAGTTTCATTCTTATGTGGCTGAGTTGATCTGTGGATGCTATTTAATCTTTATGTGCTCATCGTTTGACCAACCAGTTTTTTCTTTACGTTTGGGGGGGGGTGGTGGAAAAGAAATTTATTAATTTTCAAATAAAGGACGATTTTAATCAATTTGCAGGCAGTGATTTTTCAGTCTATTACAGAAGATATGATTTCTTGTTTCCTCTCTGTTTTTTTTTGGTTGTTTTGCAGTGATTGAAGAGTTTGAAGCGGCTGAGGGACATGAACCAGGAGAGATTTGTATCGAGGATCTTCCAATGGTTTTGAAACTGAAAAAGGAACTTTGTGAACAACAGGTATGTTGTTAAGAATTAGTTTGTTTATGTTGTATGTTCATCTACCTGCTGCATCTTCTTATCCTCACTTTACCAACACATTCAGTCATTGAGCGAATCACATGTTCCTAATGTTCTACTCGAAAGATTGGTGATGGGCAGACGAGAATTTCCTCCAGTTTGTGCTATCATTGGAGGAATCCTTGGACAGGTGTCATTGCCGTGGACTCTGTTATCCACATATTTACATTTTCTCTGTTTGATTGTTTTAATGTGATGTATTTGAAATCAAAACTCAGGAGGTGATCAAAGTGATATCAGGCAAACGGGTTCCCCTCAAGAATTTCTTCTTCTTTGATGCTATGGATGGCAAAGGCATTATAGAGGACATATCAAGCACTTAACACCCAAAGGGAAGCAGCTTATTAGGGACCAACATAGAACTTCGAAATTTGAGAGTAGATGATGCGAGGATGGGCATCTTCTACTCCTATCTGCCAAAGTAACTTTCATTCCTGCTGATGAGTTTCTTTGCTAGGAAAGTCGAACTAATTCTGTGGATATAATTACTGGAAGTTGAGAACCAGGAATATTATCACTTCATGGATTTTCGGACAGTGTTTGTACCTCATGATGATCACGGTTTTTGACTCAACGATTTTAAGAAACATACAGGACTTGCCCCGTGTAATATTCTTAGCAGTAGCGTTGTAATTGTTCCACGAAGGACACACCACAAGTGCCATGGTGACATCTGGATGCTTTGCAGTCTATACCAGAAAGCATCCGAAGAAGTCTTGGAAACAATAAATTACTGCAATGAGAGGAAGCTGTGAGAGCCTGTTTAGGATTGAATCTTCTTATTTTGACAAGAATAGCATTTTAAACTTTGAAGTCCAAATTTCTTCGTCTGCATTCCACAACTCTTGGGGCTGTGAGAGGAATGACAGTATTCTCTATTTTTCAGTTTCTCCAGAACCGCACGCTGCGGGGGCCTACTGTATGAGATTATCCGGAGAGAGAATTCAAAATTAATGCAATCAGAATGTGGGTTGCCGGGGGGGGCGCGCTACTGTATGAGATTAAGCAGAACAAAAGCTGCTTGGAATTCTTGTGATCTCAATGAGGGCCTTAGATGTTTATGGGAAGGGAAATAAATGAAGTGGTTCAAATCTCAACATGATTTTCTCTATTGTTTTCTGGCGTGAGCATGTATCTTATCTGTCCTTGTTGATTGCGTGACCAATGAGAAGGATGAAGAAATAAAATGATAAACACCTATACGAATATTTAAAAGAGCATGGACTAAACAACCAAATAATGAGATTCATCGAGCAATTAGAAGCCCAGCCTGCAGTTTCGACATTTATTTAAGTAATAGCAGGCAAAACCTCCTAGAAAATTACAAGTAGGCAAAATTATTGGCACAGGTATCCTTCTATTTCCCTCTTTGAACCTCACTGAGGATTGCATTGCACATCGTGTGGCATTTCAGAAAGGAGTGTAGGTTTGTATCTGTCTGAGGATGTCTTCAAAGCTTTGCAATGACCTCTCAATTGGATGCATGTGTATCCCTTGATAGGTGGTTACCACTATCTCTTCGTCTTTAGAATTGCGCTGGACCTGCTTCTTAACATTGCATCCTTTGTATGTACATTTGTAATAACTCCTGCATGAGAAATTGAGGGCAACAGGATAAATATGCTAGTGACACAGTACAATTCGAATCAATCAAGCAACAAAAACCCAGTTGGAGAATGGGTTTGCATATTCTTTGCAAGTTTTGCTGTAGGTAAAGCAGTAAACTGGACAAGTAATGCCAATCAGTATTGAACTCAATTGCAGTTTTTGAACGTTGTTCCAATCATATGAACAAACAAAGACATTGTGGGAGCGGATGGTGAAAAACTGAATCAACTACAAACGGGAATCGCCAACATTTTTGTAGCCTACTTCCATAATTGCACACAAAAACTACACAGTGTGCGCAAGATTTTGCATTTAGCCTTTTAGCACCTGCAAACAATATTATCGTTAAGGATCAAACTTGTTCAATCATTTAGAATTTGAACTGGAAAAAAAAAAAAAAATTCTGCATCATCATTGAAAGTAGATGGAAATTGAATAGAGCTGGAAGGTGGGGGTGTCTGAGCATTACTTCTGCTCGAAGATCAAAAATATATAAACACTTCCAAGTCCTTGCATCTGTGGGAACGAATGTAGCAATACATTTCAACTGGGTCAACCGCATATCCACAATGGAACAAATTGTTTTGGATCAACTATCTGATAGTAGTCTCAATAATACTAGCCGTTTTTGGATTGTACTGAGACACTGTCTGCGGAGCTATATTTTCCCTTTTTCAACATCAGCAGTATATAATACTACAAGTCATCAGAACGATAAGATAAATGAATTTAAATCCAACTACTATAAATCATAAAATCTTCATCTGCAAATACAACAAGAATAAAATAGGATCCATTTTAAGAGGCTAACCTTGGGAATTTGCTGTTCTTAACTGCCATATTTCCTCCATCTGTACCCATCATCCAGTATGTCAACCTGGCTTCTTGTTTGAAATGCATATCTGTGCCTTTTAGTGTCCTTCTTAACCCTCTCTCTCTTTCCTGGTTTCGCCTTAATCTCACTACTGCTAGAGATTGCACTTGGCTGAGATATATTATTATTATCCACCCGTTGAGTTCCAGCTTCCAAGGCAGCTCTATTTTCATTGTCACCATGAAAATAAAATATTTGAGAACTTGCCTTGTCTACTGATGAAGTAGAAGCAGAAGTATATAGCTGATAGTTCTCCATTGAAATTGTAGCAAGATCAAAGTCACTGCTTGGATACATGGCATAGCTTTTATCGCTTGAAGATGAACATAGCTGACAAAGGTCAATCAAAAGGTAGATGATCAAATGCGTCAAGAAAAAAAAAAAAGGTGGGCGGCTTATGGCCAACGTCTATTCTCACTGACTACAGTGCACACTTGACATTTCTTCGTGCTGTCCCTAGGCCAACTAGCAATATACCATGTGTTCAAAGTTATAAATCCTTTTAAGAGTAATTTTTGTTTCTAGGTGAGACTTCGTCCTTCTCTCTCCCTGTTTTTGGTAAGATAGGCTGACAAAAAAAAAAAAAATACTCGATTGGATATGCATGGAAATTAATGTATTCGTGCGTTGGTCACGTTTTCAACCTTAAAAATAAGCGCAGGATGAGTCGTAGACGGCACGCAAATTGATAGCAAATAGGCAGAAAATAGAAAGGTCTTCTTGCAAGTCACTGTACAAAGCAAAATGCAAGTGAAGATGCGGTGTAGAGATGATGATCTACACCTAAAAAAGTATCACTTGTGTTGCTTCATGACATTTTTCTTTTGTGTTTTTTGGGTCGACATGAGCATGCAAGTCACACGAGACATTTTTTGCTGTCATTATTAATGAATGTTAGATAGCAAAACTAGTCTCTGCAAAAACGAGAGTAAGGCTGCCTATACATGACTATTCCTTACATATTACATATTTTCTTTTTTTAAACAAAGATATATAGCAGCCTAGTGTCATATAACCGAAGCACAAATTAAATATGAGATTGCATCATTGACTTATGCCGATGTTTCTGCCTGAGCTTACGGTTATTTATTTTGAATTTGTTTGTACTTCCCACGTGAGGTTTCCAGGAAAAGTAAGTTTTAATTTTCAATCCTTCACTAAGAGCAACGATTCAAATGGTTCCAGAGACAATACAGGTCATACATAGACCCTGATGGCTTGGCCAGCTAGGCCTGAACTATTCAATGGGATTGAGTAACCATTTTATGTTTCGTCGGACTTCTAACTTCTGATGTTTCTAGCGGGTTTGACGTCTCCCGGTTTAGGGTCCATATTATGAAAAACAAAATTGCATCCGCGGGATTGGCGGGTAACAAGAAAAAACGCCACGAGCTTCGTGGCATGGCCACCTTTAGGCAAAGTTGGGCAGCAAAAGCAGCAGAATATTGTGTTCGTGATAAAGAATAGGCACTTGTGCCACATCACCGCCGCCCACTTTTCCAAGCACTATCACCGTAAAAGCATTTTAGAAGACGAGATGATGCAGTTTCTGTTCGACTTCAGGCAGACCATCCCCAGTCAAATGACAAACTAAACTTGCTCTAATCATCAAACTTGAACACTGTCACCAATCTTGTATTCTTGCGTAGCGTATTGCTTGATCATCATTTCCGCTTAATGATATCCGGGGAAATATGAAACTATTAAAATAGGCTCATCATTTCATACTTCAGCCATGTCTGGCATTCCTATGCATAATATTCAGGTGACAACCCAGTCCCCAGTAAAAGCCAGCCTAGTCAACCATCTTGGTTAGGTCCTGGGTTCGACAATCACTTCTTTTTAATAAAGTTCGTAAATAAACAAGGCAGGCATGCCTAAGACGAAGTTTATCCCTTTTTTTTTTTTTTTTTTATTTAATATAGCCCTGATTGTAATTCTATTTTCTATGTAATATTAATATATCTATGACAGGAAATTACGAACTTGCTCACTGTTTGGGCAAGTTAGTGCTCCCTTGAACTGAAAACGTGGGTGATCTGAATTATTTTTTAATTCCTTGCACTAGTTTTGGGCCATAAAGTACCTGCCCCAAAACCGCGCTAGGCCTCCGGCTTTTTCAGCCTCTCCAACAAACCAGCTAACCTTTTGCTGATTATTTAAGTTGTTCATTAATTTTACAAGAGAAGAAACAAAAACCTAATGACCTCATTCGTTAGCAAAGGCACAACGATACCACAGAGACATTCTAAGAACAAATGTTTTTCACAAAAATTTCCTTACAAGTTGAGATATTATCGTCTTTATCCTGTAATGCTATTCGGAATTAATTAAAAGAAGAAGAAGACATTTTAGCCTCATTGTCTTGTCAAAACTAACGGCAGCTTAGTTTTTTAAAGAAAATAGCCTCCTGATTCTGAAGTGGGATTGTTACAATTTTACTTTCTATCTATCATGCCAGGGCAGCCCTATGGATTGCCGTGGGGTTGGCCTCCTCCCCCATCCTCCTCGGCTTCCCCCCCCCCACCACCACAACAAAAAAAAAACACACACACAAAAAAAAATGTTCGCAAACTTTGAAAATTAGTTTTAACTGTAAGCCTAATGTTTAAGAAATTTAATACTAGCCCACCGAAAATCACTTTAGCATTGAATCCCTTTTTCACACCTCCCCTTACTATGCTACTGTGTACATTTTTGTCCCTCAGTTTCGGAGGAACAACTTGGTAGGTACACATGCATCTCTGTCTCACGTTGTTGGCATTTTCTTGCGATTGAGTGCTTTGAGACTATAGAGGAAACAGGGTGCGTGTTTTTATGGGCCTCTAAAAAGGTAGTAAAAGACTCTGAACCTGCCAATGTCAAAATGCTGACTCGAAATGGGCTCCACAAGACGTTATCACATCCATTGCCCTGATCAAGTAACCTCACCATTATACGTCAAGCTTTTACTGGACAGGAGTGATATCCGATCTTTTCGGCCGATCATATTTCTGGTACAACAAGATAAAATTTTATGGGTTTGCTTCAACTTGTTGTATTGTATTGTCCAAGCCTCTGTCTGTTTGTTTCCTAATGAACAGAAGATATTGCCAAAGGAGACATCAATGATATTGGACGGATGCACATGCAGGACATCGAGTGTAATGTCACTTTCTCCCCCTTGACAAACTATGCTGGCCTCACATTGTTTCAGCTAGAGACGATGTATATGGATACCGTGGCTGAAAACTAAAGACCCAATGACCAGAACAGACCGGATATACGTTCCGTTCTTATTAAATTGTCCGAAGTATCATCATTGCTGTAGGCCATTAGAACCCAATGTCCACATAATTTAGGGACGATATACATGAATATCTTCTCAAAAAAAATAAAAAATAAAAAATTCTACCCCCTCTGTTTTAAATATGGAGCATTAATAAGATGAGCAGTCCGTGGCCTCCCAGTTGGCCTCCTGGCCGAAGATGGAGGCCCAATATATCCTAAAAACTACAAAACCGAACTTCCCTGACTTAACTTTCGGTTCTTTCAGTTTTCTCTCTTTTCTAATCTCTAGATGCCTCATGTAGTAGTGCGCTTTTTACAGAGTTCTGTTACCATATAATTCTCGTGGATCCTGACCGCCAAGTCTATAATCCCAAAGTTGCAATCCTCCACGATTTAAAAAATAATCTAAAAGTGTGATGGTTATCGTGCTTGGAGTTTTGGTTGCCAGGAATTCATTGGGTTAGCATTTGGCAACTTTAACGCGTTAAGTCAAGTCTTGTATGCACAGAGCCTGGAATGTCCCGGCAACATACGTGGTCGTGTCACCCGTGGGCCTTGGTGACTATTGGCGACGACTGGCAACTCGGTGGAGGAATGACAAGTCATGGGAATGAGGCAGGTACCACGACAATGATTTTAACGCTATTGGCTTTGCACACAAATTAGAGCTCCAGAAACTTCAAAGAAAGAGGAAACGCAAATTATTACGAGGAATGAAAAGAATCTTCCTGTAAGGAGTCAGACAAACTCACATGGAGAAAACAATTTCGTACAAGGGCTCCCAAGCAATGCAAGTGGGTCTGAATCGGCATACATTATATGAGATGGGAAGGGAACCGGGAACCATTCACGTGCATTTTCACACGATGCATGTCTGAATACCCACGTCACTCTACGCTGATGATGGTATAAAACTATTATTTTACACATACTTTATATGTTAATCCCTGGCCTGTAGCCTGTCGCGGCTGCCCAAGTGTCCTGCGAGCGAGCGAACTTGTTGAATGCTTAACTAATTAATGGCATGAGAATTTTAGAATTTTAGAAATATACTTATATGTTATATATAATGTTTTATTGTAAATATTTATATATTTTGAAATAATTTTAATTTAAAATATTTTATAAAATTCTTTAAAATAAATAATTGTAATTACTATTAAGAAGAGTAAGTAATTATAAATATTTTATTTTTTTATTTTTAAAATCAATTTTTAATAATAAAACTTCTATATATTACTAAATACTTGTATCTACTATTATTTTCTAATTTCTAAATCTCTCACTTGCTCTCTTAAATTTTTTCAAATTTTTTCAAATTTATTTAGTTTATTTTTATGAATAAAGTGACTAAGTAAATACTGTAGATTATCACAATTAAATTTTAATTCTATGACTATTTTTTTTTCTTCATTGATCGAAGGAAACGAAAAAGTAAAAACAAAAAGAAAAAGAAGTGAAGTTACAGGAATTTTCTATTGTGATGTTGCTTGCATGCATGGCTTCATTTTGCCTAGCTGAATGAAGCAAAAAATAATCCGTCAATTGTCATGGTTTCCACATTTTGTAAAGCCACTCCTCATGGTCTTTCTATGTAATATATAGGATACAACGGGACCTAATTAGATACGATCATCTTATTGTTGAAAATCCATGCAATTAGAGAGATATGGTGGGTGGTGACACGGCTCATACCCAAGATTAGAAATACCCACTTTCTGCTCCAAGTGGACCTCATTGGAAAAGGCATTACATACACAAATGGCAGGCACGCCCCTGCAGCCTTAATAGACAATTTTGGACCCGCGTACCTGCTTTAGGATTTTGAATGGGACACTATGCTAACTTGGTATTTGCAATTTTTTACTACTCTATATTCATAGATACATCCCTCTCAATTCTCTCCCCCTTGAGACTTGTGCCACTTTGCATTCAAATATCTCACTGTAACTTTTTATTATTATTATTATTATTTACAAATATATCTGCTCGAATTCAAGACTTTCGATTTACAAAGACATAATTATCTTTAAGGTCAAGTTAATGAACCGTTGAATGGTACTAGTAGTTTACTCAGGGCTACAAGCAACTGTCAAACCAACATCAATTCTTGACCATTTCAATTTCTAACGCCAAATAAAGTTTATTGATCAAATTCTCACTTACTGCTCATAATTAGGGCAAAAAAAAAGAAAACGAAATTAGACTGGCTACCAAATATTTTTCTTGGCTGTGCTTCCTACTCCTCATATTTGTGTTCAAGAAACGGTAAGAAAACTTCGGAGCATATATAATAATAATAATTTAGATATAAAAACAAGAATGCTCCTTGTCAATTTTCTCTCTGAAGGGAAAATGGAAGAACTGTAGCAGCTCGCAATTAATATTTGTCTAGTAGTAGAACTGTAGCTGGACATGGCTATTATAAGTTTTTGAGCCCCATAATGATTTTCAAACTGTTTGACAGCTTATTCTAATCTAGCCAGCAGACCGAAGCCCTCCACTCAATTCAGACCCAGACCTAAACCATGATTATGATTCGATTATTCTTGGCAGCAAGCTTGGTGAACAGATTCAAACTAAAATCCAAGCACGAAGCGTGAGCTAACTAGAAAACACATGACCATGTCCAGAATTTAGTTGAATCCTAACGACCTAACCCACATTTAATTCGCTAGCTAGCACTAGGTTGGTTCTTTTTGGATTGCATAATACACACGCTTAGTGCTAAGGGCTAACTCACATAGAGTTGTTCGTTTAGAAGTCTGAATTATTTTTTGCGAGACTTCCTTTAATTAAGTGAAGATTTATTTACAAGTGCGTGAGGATGAAAATTGTATTGCAACGTTTTCCTTTCCAATCCAATCCAATATATCAAATTAGGTTGACTCCAGGGAGGAACAAGGATTACGTAAAATATGGGACCAAAATCAAAGATAGTATGAGGGTATATTCGAATGGCAAAAGAAATATAAGGAGCAAAAGCGAAAACTTCAAGAACTTTGGTGGGGATAATATCTTAAAACTAACTTCAATTTTAACTTTTCATTTTATTATCATTTAAAAAAATCATAAATTTTTGGCAATTTAGGTCGGCCCATTTGGTACAACAAAGTTAGGAGAAGCTTACTTTATTGTTATGAAATTCCTCGTATATGATTGCAAAACAATCTGATTAACTTGATTCTTAGGTTAGCTCTGTCGTAGAATGCTAAATATTGTTCTTAATTTTATGGAACAAAGAGGGGACTATCAAGGTGAAAGAAGCTGTTAACTTGACTCTTGCATTCACAGGAAAAAGAGGAACAATTTGTTCATCCATCGTAATTATAAGGGGAAGAAAAATGATCAAACCAAAGCTGATGAGGGAAGAAATCATTGACAATGAATTTTATTCCCTATAATAACGATTCTTGTGTTTTTTTTCTTTTTTTTAAAGTCTCTAATCGATATTTACTGCACTAAATTCGTGGAGCTTTTAGATTTTTATAAGCTCAACGATGGTTCTCCAATGTGAACACTTAGTCAATCAACCAATTTCTAATCCACAGTTTCGCAATTCGATCAATCATGCAATGCAAAACCACGACAAATGAGGGTCCTATCGCATTGTCATTCCAACATCGTCCCACTCGTTGTCCTACTTATCTTATGAATCAATAGCCAACAATGTCTCTTTGGCGTAACCCACTCATCAGCACCATTTTATGGTTTTGAAGTGAAGCATTATTGGCCACCCTTTGAAACCATTATCCTTTGGCCTGTCAATTTCCCTCGAGGTCATGCAATTCTGAAAAAACAGAGATGCTGACTTCTCTAGTTAGTTATCCAAAGAAAAAAAAAAATTAAACGGATACAAAATGCTCGACGAACAGATTATGCCTTGACCAGATCTGAACATATCAAATTCAATAATTTTAATCCCGAATCTTCTATAGTGGATTTTTCAGAAGAATGACAACGATAGGAGAGAAACCCTTTCGTTCTGACTTCTTTTTTTTTTTTTTTTTTCCCTCGTAAAATTCTCGTAGCTGATGTCCCTCTCGAGTCATGAAGGTGACCAGCATTCGTTTCTGAAATTTTTTTTTATTTATTTTTAAATGAATTACTTTCTGGTATTTCTTTGATCACTTAATTATATTTGATGGCTTTTATAAATACAGATGATTGTTTCAATATTTATAGCAGCTTGTTGTCTGGAATTTCATGATTAAAATCACAATTAAGAGATGCTATATTGCACAAGTTGAGACTTGAAATCCTCACTTTTTTTTGCCTTAATACCTGTCAATGTATACAAATCTACGTTTGGATTTACACTTTCATTTTGAAAGCGAATCTCTATGGACAAGTGAACCAAGGCATAAAATGTGCAATGTAAGAGAATTTCGTAAATGGAGGGACCAATCACCAAAAGCCTTAAGCTGTGTCTGCTAATCATGATTCTTGAACAGTTATTTCCTGGTACGCTAGGCCCTTTATCACTCTCCTAATTTTAACATATCCATTTTAACAGATTTTGAAAATATGGTAAACACATCTATTTTAACTAATATGTTAATAATTGGGATTTAATTTTGATTATTATACAACTAACCAAATTTAGTCTAATTGACCACAAAGCAAAGTTCTTGAAAAAATATTGGAGATCATATCTTTTTTAATTTTTTTTTTCATAAAATGTGCTTTATTTGATGTTATTGAAAATAAATAATATATATATATATATTATACGGAAGCACATGGCACCTTATTGATCAATTACGAAAATCCACAATTATTCTACGGTACTTTTCACAATTTTTGGTAAGTGGAAATTCAAAATATTAGTAAAAAACCTACTCATGATTAGCATAATAGTTAGGATAAAATTGAAATTTTATTTTGTATGCTATGTTCTTAGTTCGAAATTCTATGAAGTAAGTAGGAGTATTCATACCAGTAATTTGAGATCCGATCGTTAAAAAAAAAAAAAAAAAAAGAAGCGTTAGTCAACCAAACACTGTATGTATATACGTAAGTGTTCTTTGTACTTGCGGGAATATGTTTTTTGTCCTTTCTTTCAAAAATAGAAAAGCAGGTTAGTACTTACAATCCCGTCAAGTAAAATTACGTTAGCCACACTCACTCTGTAATTATGTTAGCCACATTAAACCCATAAAAAAAATAAATTCTTTTGTGCCCAACAAAATCACCAGCAAATATGTTTTCTGTCAATACTATTCATGTAAATAAGACTTGGGAGTGAGGTAAATAATAATTAATATTTTTTTATAATCAAATATTTTAATTGATTTTTAAAAATAAATCAAAATAACAACATCTTTCGTTTAATGTCTTACTCACACTAATTCATCCATTTCAGCACTAAAAATAAAATTGTAGACTCGGCAATAAAGTTCGAGCACTTCTTTGAGTAGCAGTTGAGCGATAATAATTATTGGAAACGTTTGGTGCGAATAGTAAATTGCCAATGATACAACTCCAGACTCTTGCAGAACAATTGCTGTCCAAAATGGCCACGACTCCTCCTCCAGATTGAGCTGAGCAATCTTATAGATTGATTGATAGAAATACGGTGGACCTGGTTGTTACTGCAACATATGTTTACTCTACTTTTTTTTTTTTTTTTTTCTCTCTCTCTCTCTCTCTTCTTTCACTGCTATTTACTTTTACCTGTGGGAACTCACAAAAAACTGTGGGCCAATATTTCTTTATTACCCCCACCAATTACGAGGTAATGTTAGGTTTCAGCGCATGATTAAAAAATATAAAATGGGACTAATTTGAATTTAATTGATAAATATTAAAATTGAAGAATTTTATTTTATTTTTACCATAAAAATTGAAGTAAAGAATTTAAACGCTAACAAATGGAATGATTTTCAAATGAATAATACGTTTCACTGTTGCATTGGCATTTAGCACGACTAAAAGAAGAGAAAATGAATTACTGGACAAAAATCAATGAGAAAAGAAAGAAAAAATTTTAACTATTCAAAATAACAGTTGCCAAGTTCTATGATCCATGGGCTTACAATGATTAATCAGGTGGGAAACCTGCTTACAAGGAATAATTTCACATTGTGGTATGGAAGAAATTACTTTAAAATATTGGCCAAAAGAGGAAGGGCAAAATAAAGAAGGGTCCCATTTATGTCAGAGTGCGTTCCTCTATTACAAGTGTCCCTTATAAGAAGCCACGTAGGTGATGATCTTCGTGGTGGTGGTGTGGATGATGATAAAATCCCTTTGCCTGCTTCAGATCTGATGGTCCTGAGCACACCTTGTGTTTAGAAACCGACACCCAACTTGGTCCTGTGTTGAAAACACAAATCAGCCGAACACTTCCTCAGTCCCCCAGAGCGAGATATAGGGAAGTGGGTCTTCCAAAAACAAGAAGCTGATGGGAGAGGTCTTGAAATCCTATAGTGAACCATTTTATTTTCTTTGTTTGGTCTTTCGTTGTTCATTCTTTTTATATATCTTTATTCTGGGTTTTTTTTTTTTTTTTTGTTTAGGAGGAAAAGAAACCAGCAGCAGAAGAGAAGAAAATGGAGGAAAAAAAGCCTGAGGAAGCAAAGAAACCGGAGGAAGAGAATAAGGAAAAGAAGGAAGAAGAAAAGCCAGCCGCTGCAGAAAAACCGGCAGACGGAAAAAAGGGAGATGAATCCAAGGATGCTAAAGAATCCAAAGAAGAATCACCACCACCTCCACAAGAAATTGTACTCAAAGTCTTCATGCATTGCGAAGGCTGTGCCCGCAAGGTCCGTAGATGTCTCAAGGGCTTTGAGGGTACGTGTGTTTGAATGATTATATGGGTTTTGCTTATAATGGGCTAGCTCTTTTTACTAAGATTTGATTCATTTCAATTTTATTTTCTCTTGGTTAATTCCAGGAGTTGAAGATGTGACCACTGATTGCAAGACCAGTATTGTGGTTGTGAAAGGTGATAAAGCGGATCCATTGAAAGTCCTAGAGAGGGTGCAGATAAAAAGCCACAGGCAGGTCCATCTTATCTCGCCGATCCCAAAACCGCCGTCAGAGGAGGAGAAGAAGAAGGCTGAAGAGAAAGAGAAGCCCAAGCCTGAGGAGCCGAAAGAAGAGGTTTTTGTGTTTTCTGTCCACTCTCGTGCTTTCCTCACTCCATTCCAGGTCATGATTCTTTGTTATTAATTTCTGGGGTCCATTTCTTGAATGTATGCGCGCAGCCCCAGGTAAAAACAGTGGTGCTGAAGGTCTACATGCATTGTGAAGCTTGCGCCACGGAACTCAAGAAACGGATACAGAGAATGAAAGGCATGAACTTTTTCTCTTTTGTTTATTCATGCACATACACTCGAGTCAATTTTTTGGGACCCTTTTTGCTTACACCACCATCTTATGCAAACCTAGTTCCATTTTCAGTTTTGAGAGAGAGAGAGAGAGAGAGAGAGAGATTGACTGGTGATTCGCGGGTTTAACGTCTTCCCTACATCATTAAATGTACTGACAGCTAAAAAAAAACATTATTTCCTTTACTACTTTTAGAAGGTCCTTGAACTTCCCATTATTATTATATTTTTTGCACATTGAATTTGGTATAATTAAAGTCAATTGCTTTGACGGAAATCAATTCATTTTGATCCGAGGTTATATCTCACTAACGACCTTATTAAAATGCGGGACATCTCTAGATTCCCTTGCATTAAATGGACCCAATTCTCATTATTCATAGTAATTTTGGAACATTGGTTACAATAGGCGTGGAGTCAGCTGAACCAGATCTGAAGAGCTCGCAGGTGACAGTGACGGGGGTGTTTGATCCTCCCAATCTAGTCCAATACGTGTACAAGAGAACAGGAAAGCACGCAGTGATAGTGAAGCAAGAACCGGAGGAGAAACAAGAAGAAAAAGGCGAAGGACCCAAAGAAGAGAAAAAAAGCGAGGAAACTGACAAAGAAAAGAAAGGTGGCGAGCAAGAAGAGACCAAAGAGATGAAAGAAGCTGACAGCGAGGCCAATAAGTTAGAGGAAACCACAGAAGAAACCAAAGTGGTGGAACTGAAGAGAAATGAGTATTACTATTACTCCCCGACGTATGCCATGGACTTGTATGCATACCCTCCCCAGATCTTCAGTGACGAGAACCCCAATGCATGTCATGTTATGTAAAAGCTTTATAATTGTGGGGGCAAAATGGGGATTGGGAAGAAATTGGGTGATGAGTCTGCTGCCGAGTCTCTACTTTTCTGCTCCCCCCCCCCTGGCCCTCTTCTTTTGTACTTCTTGGTCCAAGTATAATCTACAGATAAACTGTAGAATTTTGTGAGGTATATTGTGTACTATTTTTCTTCTTCTACTTGTGGTACATAAATAAATATATAAATATAATTAATTAAAAATGTATAGTAATGATTACGAATATATTCCTCGTTGAATATGTATGCTTTTCATTTTTTGTCTCCTTTCCAATTGATGGGATAATGGTAATTTGAAAGTTATAGTTTTCGTGTAATGCGATCATAATTGTGTTTGTGTTCGTTAAGAAAATTAAAATTACGTGATATTTAACATTATATATAAATTAATTCAATTCTTGGGAATAGCAATTCATCAGTTCTATAATATTTCATTTTGGATGTTTAATTACTGGCGGTTCTTGTATGTTACAATTCGGAAGAAGTGGGCTCACATGCAGTTTTTGCTGTTATTAATTATAGGCATAGCTCAAATCTTCTCGGCTACTGTTTACGAGCGGGTGGAAATGTAAGGCCTGTGAGATTTGCGAAATGATTGGAACATGGACCCAGGAGTCGTTTTCATTAGCACTTCGTGTTGGTTGTGAATTAGCATCCACCTGAATTACCGAAACAAAGAATAATGGAATTAATCTCATAATAGAAATTATCTTTTTTTTAAAAATAAAAAAAAACAAATTATTATTCCTTAAACTGAATGATCAAAATCACGAAATAGCTCTCAATGTGGGCTACCCTTGTCGAATTTTAACAGCACCATTTCGATGGCATTGTTGAGGTGAATGGAAATGATAACGATGTGAATGAAATTGATCTGATATTGGATGGCATTTTCCATGATAACATAAACAAGATAAGGTGACAAAAGACGAGCCAGACAAGTTCTAATGTCAAGTTCTCACATCCCAACTGCATTCCCAAAGATTAGAGCAAAACATTTTGAAGACATATATTTATGACTAACTCCTTTTTTATGGTTTTTAATCACAAGTCTCTGTTTATGCATAATATTTTCTCAATTAAAACCCATTAAGCCTAGAGGACAGATACATACTCGAGAAAATATTTTTTTTTTTAAAAAAAAAAAGACCAGAAATCTGGCATAATAAGGAAATTTTTGTGGGATATTTTAATAAAAATCTATAAATATGTTGCTTAATATTAGTTGTTGAATACCTGAATTTGTGGGTAGATTGGTGAACTCAATGTTATTAAGCCCGCACCAAATGCTGACTCCGAATGTAACTGTCCCATTTTCAAGATCATTTCCAATATAATTAATATTTGTTTACTTGTTCTGCTCCTGGTTTCACTCGAATAAAGTACTTTTTCAATCTTGAACTTGGAAAAAGACGACTTCTAGAAGATCACAGCTTCCTCAAATTTTCCATCCTGAGTTTGATTCAGTGCTGTGTTGCAAGTAGAACCCGTTTTCCCATGAGTCGGGGCCAGTTCCTATGATAGGCCCCAAGAGCAAACAGTTATGTAACTTCTGTTATTCCTCGGTTAAGAAACCATTGCTCTATCTGAACTGGCACGCAATGAAATGAAATCGGAATAGATTGGGCAATGAGTGTGAAATCTGGAAGTTGCACAATAAAATCTTGTCTGCATTTGGAGGGCGAGGTAAGGACAAACATAAAAACAGAAAAAGAAAAAGAAAAAAAAAGAAAAATTCCAAATTACCCCTCCCCCCACCTTTTGTTTTTTGTTTTTTGGCCTAGCTATGAGACTTGATTAATTCATAATCTTGTTCTTCAATTTTGACAATGTGTCATCTAATTAGTATACACTCGCTGTGATTGATTGATTATCGAATATACACCAGGGTTCTTGAGTGGATTCATAGTGTATTTCAATGATATGATATGATAAAGATATTCTTAACTGCCAAACCGGCCAAGGCTTAAAAGCTCATGCATTTTGCCCTTTTGTGTTGTTGTAGCTTGAGAGTAGCACGTCGAGAGTGGTGCCAAAAGCGTTTATATAACTAAATTATGGCCTCCTCTGCATTACAGTAGAGGTGCTAACCCTTTTCAAAAGGTTTTGCGACCGTTTCTGCAAGACATTCGGTCGTGTCACATGCAAATTCCATCATTCCAGCTAGAGGGCTTTTGTTTTTTTGTTTCTTTTCTTTGATTCTTGAGGTTGAGGAAAGCTTTGCGACCCACCTTACTCTGTTAAGTCCGATTCCAAGCATGTATCGCCTAGAGAAAAAAAAAAAAACAAAGAAAAGAAAAAAAAAAAAGGTATAAAGCTAGTCGTTCTTTATTCCGATGGCTTAGAATAACCCTATAATAAATTCTACTCGTTCGGTGCGTGTACAAGCCTTTGGGGCTGTCTTCAAAAAAGCAAATTGCCAACTTCTCTGTGACATTTCGTGTGCTCAACTTCCCTGAGAAATTTGGCTTTGCCAGCATTTCTCTATCCCCCATCAATTCTAGCTGAGGTAGCCTTTGTCCTTTTCTAATCGGACTTGGATACATCAATCCTGATTTGTCAATTAATAATACTTTTTTTAGACAAAGATTGAAAAGAAAAGAAAATATGTTCTAAGACAATGACTCGGAGCCAGAGAGGATGCCTCAACCGAAAGTTGGAGAAGGAAATTAGTTCCCCTTTGTATCGTTCCGCAATCTGTCAATTATATTGGAATCAAAGGGTACAGCTTTGGCAACTATTGGCATTACATTGGGTGGCAGTTTTAAGAAATCATAATGAGAAAAGGAAGCGGAATTGGAGGGGTAACTGCGATGGATTAGTCAGACATTCCGCCTCTTGCTTATCTTTGCTCTGGGTCACCCTGACGATGCCCTGACTAATACGCTGAAATAGGAGATACAAAGCCGTGTGTTTTCCGTCTCTGTTAGAAAGATAGTCCTAAACCGCCGCCCTGTGTTTTTATAACAGTGCCGTACAATTTTATAAGTAATTAATAATTTTTATTAATTATTATAAAATTTACTCTTTTTTATATAAATTATATAGATATATATATATAACGAAATTATGAGATACCATTTCCAATTTAAACGGCCTCTTCTGAAGTGAAATATAATAATAGAAAAAAGAAAGATGTCCTTTTCTTTTCCCAATTTTAACATTCTAGTTTTTCGACATGCAAGATGTGTGCATTTCGTTTTCCCGTTGCTTTCTCTTACCCTTCTATTTGATTCCGCTTATAAAGTCTCTTTCTATCCACGTTTATCACTTCTGCACGAAAACAATCTCAGAACACACGTATTTTCCTGGATGTTTTTAGCCTGACGCTGACTTGTGTGACAATTTTCTGGTGAGAAAACTTGAGAAGAAAATTGGGTCTTATTTTAAGCTGCCAAAATCAAGGGGTAATTTAATCTTTCCGTTAAATTCTCTGTAGTCAAAATTATTGGTTAAACATAGTTTAGCATTGAGGTTCGCAACTTCATTGTGCAGCATGTTTTTCCTGCCTTCAGAACTTCACTCAAAAGTTCTTTCAGAATTGAAAAGTTTGTGACTTCTTAACAAGCATCCTTTATAGTCCATGATTAGATAAAGTCCACTAACATTTACCTAATAAAATTCTGCATTCCGAAGGCAGACATTCTAAATAAAATTGTGGATCTTAATACGAGGGAGCCTGGAAAACCTTGACATTTGACTCAATTAAAGCAAAAACTCACAGTTTAATTTAAATGTGGGCTTTGGTACATGGTCAGAAGAAATCGTCTACAGAAAAATCAGATTGTGGGATTCGTATTTTATAAAAATTATTTTTTAATCAAATTTCCAAAGAAAAAAAATTCTCTTAAAGTACTCAATATATGACAATGATAATAAAATATTTAAAAAATATAATTAATAAATTAATTACATGTATTTTTATATTTGTTGTGCATCATATCTTCTTGTTAAGTCTTACATATATTTTGAAAAATAAAAATAAAAATTCGAAGAAGAAAAAAAAAAAAAAGGAGGGTTTCCAAAATGTCTGTACAATTTTCCTATGGCCATGAATGTTTATCACTTTACCACTACAGTTCCATGATGGGCCACGCCCCTTATAATTTATTACTTCACTGGTTGCTGCTAAGAGAAGCGCTATTATTACCCAGACCTGACGTGGCGACACGACAGCACTGAGCCTTACAACTTAATTCGGCTGGCGCCACCCTCGGCCTCTGGCTCTTGCCTTTGCGAAGCGAGTGATGACTGGTGCCTTAAGCCAGCTCGCATTTTTAGGCCTCGTATATATCTTTTGAAGACCCCAAAAAATTCTAACTTACATCTGCTTGGTGATTTAAAAATAATATATATATAATAAATAATTAAAATTTTTATCTTTACGGCTTTGTTGACTTTTTGCCATTTGGAGGAAACGCCACTGAGAAAGAGTATTACACGTGCCCGTCTCTCCAAGTGGGTAAAATCATAAGCTACTTTTGAGGCTTCCGTACGTGTCAAGCGATAAATCTTTACCGTCGTCATGACACCTGCACGGCTGCACATCCTCGTCACATCGGTCACAAAACTCCCCCTCCTTTATCACTTTTTTTTTTTTTTTTGGTTTTAATTATTTTCTTTTTAATTTTGTTTGGCAACATCCTCTTTGTTATATTGATAGCCGAGAAAAAGTACGGAAACTAAGCCTCTTGAGTACCCTCTTCGATTGTGTGGTCACGGAAATTAATTAACGACTTGGAATTAATTTTCCAGTTGTACGTGACATTTAATAGTTCGATTGGTCACTCTTTATGTATTAAGATGATATACAATGAACTCTTCTAAGATTAAAAAAAAAAAAAGGACAATACAAGAAGGAAAAATTTGCTTCAGTTCGCCTCCTCCCAGATGGCCTTCAATGCCGTGCAAAAGCAAAACCCCCATTAATTAGAAATTTAACAAAGGAAAAAAGATTAGACGTAGCTCACAATAAAGCTAAGATTTATATCAATGTTTTTATCGGTTAATTAAAATCCAAATTTTCCGGTTGATGGAATGTGACGTCCTTTGTCCGAACCCTTTTCATCCACGCAAGCAGCTGCTTCATTCCACGTGGCGATGAAATCTGAATCGGCTTGCAGGCATACTTGCCCAATGGCCAGTAGGCGGTGACGTATGCAGAATATTCGATTCTGACTCTATGTTACAATTAGCTTAAGATCGCAGCTTTTTTTTAAAAAAAAAAAAATTCTTTAATCGTTGGGTAATAAAGAACAATACAGAGAGGAACATGACTGCTAGAAGGTGGGCCCAACAGGATGGGTCCTACGGTATTTTGCGGTCAATCGAGCCCATGTGATCGCATCTCCAAACTTTAATTATTTGCGTACGTCCCGACCCGTCTGTCCTTCAACTATTATCATTATTTTAACAATTATTAAGCCGCTCTGCCCCACCAGCTTTGTACTTTTGTATACAAATAATACTGTATACGTTCTGATAAAAAAAAACAAAACAAAAAGAGGAATAGTGTACGTAATTCTTGGGACAATATCGATAATTTTTATGGTGTACGAGAAAGGAGAAGACCAATAATTTTTTTTATTTATAAATTTTATATTCAATAAAATTTAAAATGTCAAAAATAAAAATATAAATTCATAATTAATGAATTTTCATTTTA
Source organism: Kandelia obovata (assembly GCA_021464305.1). NCBI lineage: Eukaryota > Viridiplantae > Streptophyta > Magnoliopsida > Malpighiales > Rhizophoraceae > Kandelia > Kandelia obovata. Next base: position 3,427,165 of record CM038480.1, read on the forward strand.
AACAACATATATATAGTTGCATACGCCCGTAGATATCCATGTGCAATTTTTCTGTTGTTTGGGTGCCGACGGGCGACTGGTGGTCCAGAAAAGAGGAGTTTTTTCTTTTTTAGGGGGGGGGGGCACGGCGGAGATAATATTACCTCCACGTGGCTAACTCGATAATTTGTCTTGTCCATTTCAGCCAGCCTACTGCTTGGACCACGAGGAGTCTCCATGAATGAAAGGTTACATGAAGCTAGTTTATACAGTCTACTTTCGATTTAGTTTGCGGGACCACTACAGAAATTTGGTTAATTTCATACGGCCATTGCCTTATTGTGAGCTACAACAATTAAATGAGGGGATCAGAGAGTTACTCTTTAACGTTTTATTTTAAGCACTTTAATAATTTTTTGGACCCAAATACGCACTTGGAGATTTAATATAACGAAAATCTTGAAACAAAGTATTCAGAATCATACTCCAGTGGATTTTATGTTTAATGGGACATTTTCCCAAGGATTTTTGTATTGATTCCATAAACTAATAGCTCAATTAACAGTTGAGCTATGTTGATAGCACTAAGACGATTGGAAAGTATAGATGAGGATCATGAAACCGACAATGCATTTAGATCGAAAGCAATGAATATATATGTTGGGGCAAGCGTCAATGTACTAGTAAATTCATACACACTGGGAAGGGGTGACGGCTGGTTGATTGTTTTTCAAGATAAGAGAGTTGATTCACTGTTAAATATCTCGTACTTGATCTAGCTGTGTTTCAAACTTTGCACGGTTTGTGAAGGGTGAGAATGGAACACGCTCCTCCAATCGCTCTTTGGTACAAAGGATACAGGACGATAGAATTGCTCGTCCAATAGTTACCTCAAAGGAAAATCCGAATTCTTCAGTAGCAAGACAAACTAATTTGTCCTTATTTAATTATACTCTTCATGATAAGCTTTCGTTGAACTTTGCTTTTTTACCTTTTCTTTTTTCTCCATCGTTTTAACCTTTTCTTTTTCTGTCAAGGATAGAAAGTATATTACAAAAGTGAGTGGATCAATTACTTTAATAATTCAAAGAAAATGAATTAATATATTCATGGTCCACTCTATGTCTATCCTGCATGATATGAGAATAAAAAATAATAATAAAAATTGGAAGGGTAGGTGGTGAAAAAAAAAATAGTGGGATAATGAAAAGAAGATATGCGAAGTATTGAAAAAAAAATTAAATTAAATTAAAATTCTTTAGAAGAACCAATTAGTGCTATCATGATCAATGATATTGAGGGAGAACATTATGGAGGCGTAATTCTCAATCATTTCAGGTCACGAGTCTTCTCAAAATCTTTTCACGTTTGGTTTAGAACAATTTCCCAGTGAAGGATTGACGTGATCATGATGGTATTAACTTCCTTCCACCACATTCCGACCCACCCCTAGGGGGGGGGGCGGTTTTCAACGTTCTAATTGAACGCACCATTTGACAAACCATTGTGGTCAAGATCTGACATCAATTTTAGTGGACGAGAATAAAACTGACGGGGGAGTTGATGAAGACTCAATGATCGGACTAGGTCACAAGCTATGAGGCCCATTAAGTTTTTAGCCTTTTTATACGGTGTTTGGCAGCATAAGGTGGGACAAAAGGAACGTGGAAACAAATGGGTGGTTGTGATTCTCGTCCTACGTGCAGAGAGACAGGGGCATTGCTATTTGTTGTTCCGTCTGCTTTTGCAGTTGATATCCACAAACAGAATGAGTGAAAATACAGATTTTACCTAAATGAGGAATGCGCGAGATGTAATTATACACAAGAGCATTAAGATGGGCCTCAATGAAGAAGAATGGGCCAGTCTACAGAAACGCAGGATGACAAATTGTCAGCTTCTTCTGGATCAGGTTGTGGGGGTTTTAAATTTCAATTTCACCAACCCAAAAAACGGCCTAAAGTACCATGATAATTTCGTGGGTTACAGCCCACCTCCCTTCAAGCAAATCCTCCCACCCCCACCCCCACTTTTTTTTTTTTTTTTTCTTTTCTCATTATATATATATATATATTATATGCAAGAGACTATTATCATCCCTGCTTCCACTCTGGAACACAGCGGTAGACGTCCCATGGTTTGAAATTTTGTCAAGATAATCAAACAGATTTATGGGTCTGAATTTTCTCATAAATTCATGGTTCATTGGGCTTCTCATTGAATTTCTCAGCATTTCCAAAGTGCCATTTGCGTTAAATCACTCTAGTTATTTGCTTATATTGCGTTAAATCACTACAAATTCCACTTCTTTTAAGCTTAGCACGCTCCCCTTTTTTTTTTTTTTCTTTGAGTAATAGCTTAAGGCGTTACTTTGTGTTGCTTTGGTTGTAAATGTTTGTGACGCATTTCCGATTTTTTTTACTTTTGACCATTTAAAGGCATTTCTCACCCTCACTTCTGCTAATTATAACCAAAGAGATTTTGTAAATTTCGCTCGTTGATTCAACCTCAGCCTCCGTCCCACTTGATGATTGAGAGTTGACAAATGCGCTGGTAATTGCCAGAATCGGTTGATGTTTGCCAATCATGGTCATGCTAAAACGGAGAAACATGACCGTATAATTCCCAGAAAAGGTAAATCGCACCTTCCCAAAATTTGAGTTCATTAGTTTTCTCAATATTCAGAGTTGGGCACAGCCCATCTACGAAGGGTCAAGCTCAGGAAAATTCATCCCTATGTCATTGTCCGATGGTTTACTTGGAGGATGGAACCATGGGCCTACCAAATATGTTTACAGGTGAATTATGGGCTCTGGTAGCCTATGAAGAATGCTATGGGCATAACCTGTTGGGACTGAATTAAGCTTTGAAAGAAATAATTAGGCTTCAGATACCCAGAGACTGTCAAGGGGCTTTCACCCACATGGACTCTTTGCAACTAAATAATTAATACATTATGGACCAAAAAGGAAAAAAATAATAATAATTCATTGAAATTGGATGGCATCTTTTGCGCAAAAAGGCATCCTTCTATTCAAAATCAAACCTCAGTTGCAATAAAGCGTGAGCAACTTCGATTACCTGGAACTTTACATATCACCGAAGGTGGCTTTCAGCCTGTAAATTTCTATCTTCTGCGTCTTGATAAATCATTGAGTCTCTGCAAATAATATTATCAAACTGCTTGTACTCACGTACACACAAGGGCATGTGCATTGGCTTGTCCCCTTCTGAAAAGAGGAGCCTGTTGATGACTTTCTAGCCTGCGAAAATTCCCAATTTCCCATCTCCCAGTTGTTATCTCTCTCTCTCTCTCTCTCTCTCTCTCTCTCGCCATTTTTGTTTCCTTTAGTGTGTGTTTGAACTTTGAACTTTGCTCGCTTTCTAATTTTTTTAAGCATTAGCGGCTTTGGAATATCACATAGTAAAATATAAATCAGAATTTTCTTCCAAACCTGTAATTGTGGGTCACTGCCAATCTGCCATGAAGTTCCCTATATTCCTGAGAGCGTTACAGACTCAAATATAAGCTGAATATATTAATATCTCTCTGTCACTTTTTCACTCTATTTGTGCCTCATGCTCGCTAGTCCTCAATATAAAAGTTTGAAAAAACTTGGGAAAAGGCATGTTGTAGACTTTGAGTCGTTAAATTTCGGGAAAAGAAAAGAAAAGAAAAGAAAAGTACGAGAAGACTACAATGACCCACGAAACTTTAGTAATGCACTCATGGGTGACCCCTTTAACTAAAGCATAACCTTTACAATCTTTGAATAGAAAAGGTGAAGTGGACTGCTTCTTCAACAAAGGGCTTCCATACACCTTTTCTGCGCCAAGTACTAAATCTCTAGAAGCCACTTGCGGCACTAAGACCCAAATTAAGATTGGGGGGCTGGTGAGCAAATTAAAGAATATATATATTTGTTAATTAATTCTAATTAAAACTTGAATTCGATGCTTTCAATTATTAACACAAGCAATATTTAAGCACACTTATTGTCTTGTCATTAGCAAAAAAGTTGCTTCTTTTATGTCTCCATGCAAGAGCACAAACTGACAAGTTAATTGTAATTCCCGTTAATTATTCAAATAGGAAATGCTATCACATTAGGCGCTTGCAGGAACACACATTCCCAATTCCTTGATGGAAGCAATTTATCCAGTTTTTGTCATTTATTTATAATATCGCAATATGTCAAATTCTTTTTTACCTTCCAATGTTAATCATCCTCACCACATTTGACTCTCGTTCTTTGCACACAGCACATATGGGAAAAGATTGCTGCAATACATGAAAACAGAGTAAGCCAATTCCGGCAAAATGACACATATCCCAAGTTTGTTGTCCCTCAAAGGGTTTCCCTATCTAATGAGTCGTTGGTTGCTTCAAAAATGAAAATAAATAAACCCAAATATATTGGTCTGAAATTCTGTGGTTTTCTGAACAGTTCTCGAACTGTTACAAATAATAATAATAATAATAATAAATCAGTTAAAAAAAAAAAAACTTTTCATAAAGTCCTCCAACAAATAAAGCGCAGAGAGGGATCGATTTTACTGAATTGACCTCCCTTCATTCCACTATAAAAATGCAGTTTTTAGGATGGTTTGTGGTCAGTCAGATGGCAATTCTCTATATTGCTCTTCGTGCAATTCGCCTCTGAGCTCTTTCGTCCCTCGACTGCTTACACTCCTTACTCCAAAGGATTAGGGCAAAATTCTAAACCGACTTCAAAACTCCATCTAACCCTCCTTGTAAACGTACTTTGAAATGGATCTTACGATCAGAAGGTCCAAGAATAAGCATCAAATTTCGGAAAATTTTTTCCTGTGCTCAATGACAGTGTTAACTTGTAGTCTGTTTTGTTCCAGCCCTTTCTGGTTTCCTTCTCTGGTTTGTCACATGAAGATCCTCGTCTTTGTCTTCCTTCCAAAGATCAGTTCTGTTTGCCTTAGCTGCAAGTCCCTTTTCATACTTGGAAACCTTATAGTCATTGCCCTGATATGGGAATCCAAGTTTTTTGCTTCAAGCTATTTACCACCCTGTGATGAGTACATTAGCCAGAAAAGAAGCAGCTTTAAAATTTCCTCTAACAACTTTCAAGGGAAAAGGAGGAAGAAAACGGAGAATAGCAAGGCTTGTGATTTAGATGGGAGTAGAAACATGGAAGGGAGAGGGCGGGGAGAGGGAAACCTGAAACTGGAAGAAAAGGAGGATATTGACGAGGAAGATGAGCTTGGTCTGCCTGCCGAGGAACTGAACAAAAGGGTTGATGATTTCATTGCCAGAGTCAACCGACAAAGGATACTTGAAGCTAAGACTAATGCTCTGTTACAATAACTAAAAAGTTAAAAAAAAAAAAAAAAAAAAAAAAAGAAGAAGAATTAGAAAGGTTGATCACATCAACAAAATAAGAAAGCATTATTACTATATTAATAATTTGATTGTAGATTTAATCCAAGTAGCTGAGGAGATTTACCTTTTAACGTTGTTGTGCTTGTCTTACCATTTGCATTATGGTATGCCCACGGGCTGTGTAACGATAAAAATTGTCTCTCGTTCTTCAGTACAAAGGAGAAATGAAAAGCAACAACTTCTAACTTAAAGGTATCTTGCTGCAAAATACAAGTGTCTTTTCTTTCTTTTTTTTTCTTCTTTCCCTCTTTAAGATGAAGTCAGTGTACCAAATAGATTGTGGTTAGCTTTTTTTTTTTTTTTAAAAAACAATGTCTAAAAAATCTCCGAGGTACCGTACCCTCAGGAAAAATAAATTTTTTCCGTACTGTGGTGTAAAATCCCTTGTAGGATAGAAGTAGATTTATTCGAGGCCCAATTGGGCTCAATTTGGGCCGAGTGTTGTTTCTTGAGGATATGAACTCCGTCCATTGACAGTGTAGATGTTGCTTGATATCTAACATTTGGGCCGACCGAAGTCAGCTTGAGAGGAGAAATTCGGACCTCAATTTAGGCCTTGCACTAACTAAAGGGTAACTGTGGTGATTAGGATACGAATTTTTGGGGTTCAAGAAAGTCTTGTACAATGCTCATTTTGTGTCTTTGTGCTTGTCAAATCAACAAGGTAAATAGAATTAGTTTATGGGGGTGCAAGTAAAAATAAAAGTGAACAGAATGGTTTGCGTGTATAATATTTAAGTGATTCGCAGTTTTCAAAATCTTGCAACAGTGCTTTGAAGGCCTTAAGTTCTGAAAATGTCAATTCAACGACTAATGTTTAGGCACGCCCCCTTCCTGTCCTTTGATTAATTTATCTGGGCTGGTTCGAGTCGACCACACTTCTTACCTTACGGTAATCAAGCTTGAACCGGAGGAGGGGTGCCCATGGAAAAGACAGAAGATGCCAAGTGACCCGAAGCCAGCCAGCTGTCTCTGTTTTCCATTGACTCCCCTTATTCGTTAAAGACCCATCGAAACGTATTTTAATTACCGGGTTTGACTGGTTCTTGTGCATCGGGACACGTCAGTCAGATGTGTTTTTTTAGGGTGGGTTTTCACAAGAGTCGGTGCTATTTATCAACATTGGGATTATAAGCAATACATCAATTTGGCAGCCTCAGCTCAATTAGTTTAGACGACTGGCTATACAGAAAGTAAAGTTGGGTTAGCGACTTTCTTTTCTTTTCTTTTTTTAAAGGTTGAACAGTTTAAGCATTGTTTTGAAAAGATTATTAACCAAAACCAAACTGCCCGCATATGATCATCGGACCATGCATATATGATCATATGACTCTAACACGAAGATTGACCTGATAACATTATTTTTGCTCGACAATGGATGAACTCATTGCCAATACCTACATCCATTTACTGTTAAGATTCAACGAGTGAATTACAATGAAAACTAACAAATATATAGTTGCTTGACTGTCAGAACAATCGTTTATAGAATCTTTTGAGAGTCCATAATGCAACCGAGTAAAACATATGGTATATGCGGACTGCCTTTGTAATCAACAAACTATAATGACACGTAAGACTCCTGCATCGCACGGGGTCAATGTAGAAGTCAGAGGCCTATCTTAGTATATAAGAGAAACAGCTAGACTTGGTAATAAGACACTCTGAATGCCAAATAGAGCATTTTACTTCCCCAGGAAATGGTCCCGACGGTCTCTGTTGCAGGAGCGTGTCTGCTTGATGGAGTACAATACCAGCAAGAAGCGTGTAATATAAACAATATGGAGTAATAATTTTAAAAATTGAAGCAAGGTTCCAAAATAGCTTTGCGAAGGTGAGAATGCGCTGCTGTGCTAACCAACTGCTGCCCGATAATCCCCTGGTACCTCCACACCCTGACTGCCTGGTCGGCTTTGTTCTGGCAATTAGAATGCCACTGATTACTTCTTTAGCACCAACCTGAAATGCCCAAATGATCCTTAATTGTGTTTTCAACTTTTCCTTAAATCACTCATATGCACATTCCCAATCGACAAACACGTCTATGAAATTCACCAAGCTGTGCATATCGGGGCCAGTGAGATTTCATCAATATTGGCCTCTCTCCCAGCAACTTAGTCCATCAGGTGAATGAGCTCAAACCTAGGCATAATCATAATTTTTCAAGGCACTCTCACGCCTTCCCATTATGCTTGCTATACATCATGATGATTTAAGAAACTCCATAATCAAGCGCTGAGAATAATTCTCCCTTCAGTCAGAAGCAGCTGAGAATAAAATTTGTGATATCCATCACAACTCATGGTGTTCTAACCTCAAGGCACATGAATCATGGCGAAATATCAATGAGATCCGTAGAGGGTTGTGACAGTGTTTGACTGGGAGGAAGGGACCTCAGTCGTCTCATTAGCAACCATGCATCAGTAGCAGGGCATCCTTGGTTCATCTCAAGAGCGACTGGAGCAGGAGATGTTCCATTTAGCTCTAAAAGCATTGTACCCTAGACAAAAGCCGGATAATGAAAAGGTAAACATGCCAACCAATCTTTTAAGAATACAAGTCATAACTCCCAGAGATTAATGCAGCCTTTTAGTGTGCATCTGACTTTTATTATGCTAAATGAATTTCAATTTCAGCAGAGCAAAAGTTGATAACTAATAGTCAAACACTTGTTACCTCAAAGTTCACCAAGAATCTCTGGAAGTGTCTCAGAGTTTCCTTCATTTCACTAGATTTTTTTTTGTCTGAAGAAGAAAGTGCTGCAGTGACCTCCTCAGGAGAATGGCCTATTCCTCTCTGTACTACCTGAATAAGCATAGAGGACTGGCAAACATCACAGCTTTTAACAAACAAATAACACCAAATATGAGAACCAACCTAGACTCACATTGTGATCTATTAGGATTTCAGATATGAGGCTGCCATCGTCAATATAAACCCAAAGCTCATATTCTGTCCTCTGTTTATATTGGAACCCCTTCACACCAGTCATAAAGCACTGAAAAACTTCCATTACCATATCAGAAAACAATAAAACCAAAAGAACATGCATGTATGTAAAAGTCAATCAGAAGACAGAAACTACAGCATACCTTGACTTTTCCTTTAACACTGGGTGCTTTCTCCTTCATTGCAGCCCATTTAGCTAACAAGTTGGCCAAGTATGTAAATGGGATTTCTTGGTCTCTCGATAGTATGAGAGGGTGTCCAAACTCGTCAACTATATGGAAATCTTCATGATGCACTGGGACATGGCCTGATGCAGCATTTTCGTTGTTACCAGGGGCAGCATCAATATGCATCTCCTCAAAAAAATCAACAGTAGAAGATGATTTTGGCAAAGTATTTTCTGCATTTATTTGTGGTGCAAATTCTTCTGCAGTCCATTGATTGGCAACAGTGCCAGGTGGAACCAAATGAGTACCTAAAAGAGATAGATAATATGGGAAAGGCAACTTTACAATTTTTTTTTTATTTATTTACTTATTTTACAGAAACTATTCATATCCTTCACCATGGATTCTGTTTGGACCAACATATTTCATTACATGATGTTTAAGGCTTAGAAGGATGAAATAACAGTATAATGCAGGCAACAAATAGGCTTATAAAATGCTGCAATGGTTTATTATTCTATGTTGCATGGAATCACTGCACCAAAGCTAGATGAAATATGATTTAGTTACGCAATGTGATTGCCCAAAATACTCATGTCAATATAAAACATGTCCTACAACATATGAAATATAAACAGCTCCACTAGTAGCAATTTGTATCTTCCTGAACTGAAATTGCAGTGATAGAAATACCAAGCACCATTTTAGGTGAAACATCCCAGTACTGCCTCTCACAAAATGTGTTACTGGCTCCCAACATTCTTTATCAATGAAGACAATTGCAATTCTCAGTAGACAAACAAAATCTGGTCATTTGTTAGAATCAACTGGACTTGAAATGAAGGAATGATAAAGAAAACAATGAAGAATGAAGCAAGCTAACCTGGGGGAGGTGCACCATGCATAACAGGATGACTTGTGTTCCTGGGGACAGAGGCAGAACTATTGGCATGACTAAGACCAACAGAAGTATTGATGTGTGCCAAAGCATTGACAGAACCACAGGTCTGCCTAGAAACAGGAAGTGAAATAACTGTATGCCCATCAACATCCACAGAGCTATTTGTGCTCCCAGGAATGGTACTACTGTTTTGGGGCCATGCTGCCCGAGTTGCTCTAGCTGCCAAAGGAGGAATCACTCTTGTCCTTGATCTGAAAAACAATAGAAAAAAGTAAAACGAATGTTTGACAACATCTTATGGGCATTCAAGCAATTGAGTTTGAGCTGAACTTCACAATATCAATAACCCATTCATCTACTGATTTGGTTGGGGGGTGGGTGGGGGGAACAAGTGACATTAACCAATAAAGATTGGAAATTTTCCCTTTAAAAAATTTCGTTAAGCAATACTGATATAACTTGTCATTGAATATGATCTCCTCATGAATGACATCCAAAGAATTCACTTCCATGAAATACTGTGTAATAATAAATCCCTTCTACAGTCCCATATTATGGTCCAAAAGACAACTTGCTAGCTGAGAAATGTACAGCCTTGTTATACAACTCAATGTATTGTACAAAATAACAGCAGCATTGTTGGACAAACCTATGCACAGTACAATGCTTTATTGTTATGGACATTTACGTGCAACCTTTCTGCTTTTTCTTCTTCTAACTTTTGGAACAGGAATGACAGAATAGTCCAACAAGGAAAGTAACATGCTGAAATCCTAGACAGGCTTAAGTACCAGTAGACATTTGACAAATATACCTTCTTCCCCTTGGTGGCTTATTCACTTCATCAACAAGGCGTCGCCATGCTGCATCCAACTCCTCAACAACTCCTCCTAGAACTTCTATAGCTTCAGGGACCAGCAATAGAAGCCCATGCCGCACATGTACATTACAAATGACAATCTACAAGACAGATTATAAATATTACAAGTTTCAGTTAGAAACTGATACTTGTGCATGAAGATGTTATGCTGCACATAGAAGATGATTACCCTTTTTTTTTTTTTTTTCTTCAGCTAACATTCAAACACCTTTGGTCCATATCAACAACCATGAGCAAAGGATGAACAAGAAATTTACTGCGATCCAAAAGTCATTTTGCCAACCTATAAGCCATATCTACAATCATTGATGCTTATTACCACATGGGCATCACTGTTACCATACCCAACTTGAGCAGGAACTACCAAATTTGAATTGTCTACTTCAATAAACATTTTCAAATACATTAATCCATGAAAGATAATTTCGATTTATGCATCTAGGACCTCCTGTAACAAGTTAAACCTAACTATTGGCAGGATTATGATCTATATGTATAACCAATAATAGTTAATAGAAGAGAGAACCTTTAAACCTGCAGGAGACAAAACTTTGAGATCCTTGATAGGCCTATATTCCATGCCAAATACACGTTGAACACCATCCGTCATGGACAGCTTGAGGCATCTTTTGATTCCGAAAGGCACTTCCTGGTACCTGCCTCTTAGGGGACAACTCACATTGACAATCTCATCAACCTGGAAAGTTTCGGTCCAGACGAACAGAAAATTTCCACCAAAAAACAAATTTATTGCTGATTGAAAATCAGTATCCAATCCCACATATTCAATGTAGCAGATTTAGGAATTCACCTGCAACACGAAGGGACCCGCGAGATCGACGAGATGCATCGAACCTACATTCGGGGGAAGCACACCACCGCCACATTGATTCATATCCGAAAACAAGAACGGCTCGAAGCAAATCTTGGCCTTGGATGCAATATCAAGGCCCTCAGCGGAGCTCTCGACTCCACGGAGACAAGAGAGCAACCACTCCCTCTTTAACCTCAATCCCATCCTCGACAAAAAATCCCCCACGGGGCAATCGGAGCTCTCGGCATCGATTACCGGAGCCACGGGAGGTGGCTCGTCGGAAAAGAGAACAGATGGCGGAGGGGGCGAAGGCGAAGGAAAATGTGGATGAGGAGGAGGAGAAGAAGAGGGCGGCGAGAGGATGTCAGATACGTCAATGAATTCGTCATCGGAGATTGGGACCGGCTCCGGAACTGGAGGGACAGGGCTACGATTTGAAGGTCGGTGATCAGCGGCATCATGTTCGGATTCTTCTCGATGGAGGAGGTGGTGTGGAGTTTCTTGATCTTCATCTTCGTCGGAGTACGAGCTGAGCCGGAGGCGTCGCCTGGGCATTTCTGCTTTGGGAGTGCTAGAAAAATAGCCCTCTTTATCTTTCCCTCCAGTTTCTTTTCATCGTTATCATTTTTCAATTTTTCTGGGCTTGGGTGGGACATGTGAAGCGTTTGAATAAAATGGGTTTGGGCTCGGCCCACTAATTAATGCACCAGAAGCCACATTTTCGTCCGAATTGAAGAGGGCAAAATATTTTGGGCCTTGATAACTTTATGGACCATTGTTGACGGCCCAAACTATTTCATAAAACTCTCTCCCGGATGTTATCAATAATTTGTACCGTTTCTTTCATACATGCTGGTCTCTTTGCCTAATTATATACCTTCTCCATCTACTGGCTCTCTTGAACATTAATTCGCAAGGCAAGTTCCTTATCCGCCTACGTCGATACCAGCAGCAAAATACTTCAGTGCTAAACAGATGTAAAAGTAAGAAACTGGAGCAAGCTATTCCTTGCTTGTTGTATGCTAGCAGTTTTTGTATATGTAAGATCTCTTCTTAAGGCAGCAATATTTTTTGCTGCCGCATTCTATAAAAGGCAATTAGATTGTTGAGAGAAACCAGCAATACAGCAAAATTAAAAAGGATGCCTCCTAAATGACAAAAAGGAGCTTGCAATATGAAGGAAGATAATAAATACAGACAGTAGAACACACGCAAACGAGACAGAAATTGCACCATTAGATCTCCTGAAGGTTAAGAGAATTTGGGTTACATCAGTTTGTCCTCACCACGCCTAACCCCAAATCCGACTGCAGTAGGCTAGAACAAGCATATTGCCCGCACAAGAACAGTAAAACAAATGTCTACCTAATGTTGAATCTGATTCGTACTTCTTTACACTAGCTTGATCTACAACCCAATCATAATATACCCCGACTGTAAGATTTTACAGCAGCATAATCTCTCCATTTAGGTAGGCCAGATTTAATTGCCCTCTGCAAGACATCAATCCGCTCATCAATTAATGACTCTTTTAGTTCCTCCAATTCAGCATATTCCTTCTCCATTAGCATCTCAAGGTCGTCAAAATTCTTGAATTTGTAGTGCAATTTCTTCAACTAATATTTCATTTATACAAAGAAAAAATGTTAGCTGTTGTATGCCACTAAAGTGTAGAAGTTCTGACTTTATACTGTATAAATTGGGATGTCAATGGATAACTTTGACCTACCTGCGTCTCAAGTATGGTTGCTACTAAATTTTCAATTTCTCGGGCTTCCTGATCAGCCAATAATTTGGCATGAGCAGCAGCAGCTCCAAGAGCTGTAGCAACAGCAGCTCTAAGTTGCAAGGTCAGAGGGATAGTGTTGTGCATTTGGGATGCCTCCATAGCTTCTGAAAAGGATATAGATGCACGAAGAGACATTAGTGATCGACAAACAATAAAGAATTAAAGAAGAAACTTTCAAACAAAATGACAATAGGTTCATTTAGAAAAAAAGGCATGAAAGAGAAGGTAGCAGGCATAAAAACTAAAATAATATTCAGCTTCTTAGGTACTGTCTAGACCATCCCGTGGAATTGCATTTCAACCAATTACCTGGTTGGGTGGGCCTCTCCTCCATCTCTGAATCTTCACCCTGATCAACTCTAAAACAAAGATGATCAAGGAAAAAAGGTTAAACATCCGACAAACATTAATGAGCTAAACGAATAATCTGAAGACCATTAGAGGATGAAACTATCTAAAATACAACCTTTCTGGATTTGAATGAATGGTGGGAAGACACAACCCATTAGTCATAAAATCCTCTTCATCAAAAATCTCCCTTGGAAACGAGGTTTCCTCACAAAGAGCTGCAACAGCAGCCTTGGCTGCAGCTACCGTAACATCTTGGTCAGCCATGCTTGAGATGACAGCTACCTAAAGGAAAATTCCAATCACATACAGTAAAGAGGAAATGCAATTTCTGCATTAAAATCCACATCTTATATTCTACAATATTGAAGTGCTTTTTTTCACATATATGGTGGTAATTATTACATGAGTGGACATGGAAGGACAAAAACCATAGAGAACTAATATTTGAGCATTTCTTTTATTTGGTATATTGAAAAACACCGCATAAGGCTATAATCAAATACTCGCCATATCAGACAGCAAAGTTTAAACTATCCATCCAACTTATAATTTCTTTCAACTCACCCAAGAATTACAATGACTCAGACCAGATACATATACTAATTGTCCCGCAAGGATAAAACCCAGGTAAGAACCTCCAAATAAAAGGATTTGCAGAAGTAACACCTACCTGCTTCATCAATGAACCACCAGTATCCAAAAGAGAAGTAGTCCGCCGCCTTTTCAAAGGAGGACTCTCAGTCACTGCATCTCCATTCTGCTGATGCACATTTGTCTGCTCATGCATCTGATCCTCACTCTTCATGGCATGATGCTCAGAAGAAGATAATGGCAGTTGCGTCAGACCATTCCTGCTTACACGCAGTTCATTGGAAATGCCTCTTCCAAACGCAGAACCCAATAAAAGATCCCCAAATGGCAACTCAATCAGCTTAGAAATACAATCAAGCTTAGTCTTGGTTGGAAAATTTTGAGCCACAAGGTCCCAATCGTCCCCATGCCTTAACGTAGATTCTAAAAGAAGCAGAGTCTCTGACTCAGTCCAGACTGCCCTATTTGCACTATTTTCAATACTATCATTAAGCTTGAAATCATCCTTAGATTTATTCTCTCCATAATTCCCATCCTTGAAACAGTTTGCACAAATTGCATAATTACCCTGCAGAAAACACAATCAGTAGAACAACAAAACAAATAAACCCAATAGCACAAAATCTAAAGCTGTAAGTCAAATTAAGTCCGGGGTACCTTAGCGTACTCAAACCGCGAAGAATCGCAATTTTTACCACAGCTCCCGCACAAAAAACTTTTCCGCTTCCCCAGCTCACCAAAAACATCAGAATAGGAAGCCAACGGCGGCAATTTCACCCCAATCTCACCGACCTCCCCAGTCTCCGCAGCGACTCGAGGCAGGGTCGCTGGTTTCAACGAATTCGGCGTGGCCGCGACCCGGACACCAGTCGGGGCCCCCTCCTCGACCCTGACATTACCCGTATCCCCCTCGACCTCCCAATCGTCACGACTGTAAGTCGTTACGCCAAAGTTAATGAGGCCCCACTTGTCCAGGAAACGAAACACCTTATGAAGCAAATTAACGTCTCCGACAAGTGATTTCCGGATCTCCGTCAACGTTAGCCTTAGGGAAGGATCTTCTCGGTACTTGTTGATAATGAAGTCCCTGTATTCTTTGTATATTTTGGGCGTTCTCGTGATGGAGCTCCCATCGAAGAACTCTTTCAATGCGGTTCTCTCTATCTCGTGGATGTCATCCCATGTAAACCAACCTGAAGAACGAAAGAAAAGTTTGAAAGACCTTCCGAGAAGTTATTTTCTCTGGAAACAAACAAGAGCCGTTAGAGACGAGGACCCAAAAAGTTAAAAGTCTTACTGGAGTGCCTAGGGATGGTGTAGAGTTCGAGCTCTGGTTCGCCAGGGCGGGTCGCTCCCGAATTCGGATCGCGATGCGTTGTGTCCATGTCGGGCATGGGGCGGTCAGCTGGGTCGTTTCGAGACCTAATTTTAATTCGTTCGATATATTGTGCAAAAGATTTCAGCGATTAAGTAACAGGTAACGCACGAGTTTGGCTGACCGACGAATAAGAAAGTGCCACCGTGAATTGATGATCGTTGACACCCTCCTTTCTTTGTGTTTTTTTTTTATACTCTTTTCTAGCTAATTTTAATTTTTTAGGAGAACACTACACAAAAATTTTTTGTTTGTGTATTAAAAAATTTACTAAATTTTAAACAGTAAAAAATAAAATATAAAATGAAAATTTAATTTTTATTTTATTTTAAAACTAAGTAATTTATATTTTACTTTTTTTATATTGTTTATTAAGTATTGTTATTTAATATTTTAAAAATTATTTTTGCCTGTCAGGGTGAATGCAATCGACGAGTGGTTATAAAGGTTGCCCACTGCGGTTGGCGGCTGGCTGCCGCTCGGACTGGGCGTCTACGGGGAAAAGTTTGGGCTGCTCCATTTTTCTTCCAGGCCCAGTTAAAGTTCCTGTGGACTCTATAATCGGAGCCTCGTTGGAAGTTAAGATGGTGAAATGGAAGATGGGGCCTTAACTTCTTGTGCTGATAAAATTTTTTAAAAAAAGGGCAAACTTTTCTTTGACGCACTTTTTGCGACACTAAAGTTAATGTCCCAATTACAATTAATTGATGAGAGAGAGAGAGAGAGAGAGAGAGAGTACAATTTCGGTTAGGTGTTCAAAAATACAACTAGCATATCCAATGAAAAAAATTGTGACAGATAAAAGGCTTGTTATACGAAATGAAAAGTTGCAGGTAAAGGCTTCTTTTTGACCTTATGGTGCATATCTAATAATTAGATTCAAAACCTAAACATTAAAGGAAGTGCATACTATTATAATTAGGCATGTAAAAATGAATTCTGTTATGTCAAGTATAATTTATTATTTTATTTTATGCTGTGTTATTAAGAAACAACCTATATTTTTACATAAAATTTTATTAATAAATTTTAAATTTTAATTGAAATTTTTTGAATTAATCACTTTCTTAACATTTAATGATAATGATATATCATTTTTATTTTAATATTTTAATTATGTTTAAATTATACAAATTAACATGAAGATTTTTTGTTATTATGTATTTTTAAATTTAATCACATAATAATAAAAAAATTTAAAATATCATATTAATATAATAAAAATAAAAATGGAGCCAAAATGAGGCGTGTAATGCTAAACTCTAGCCTAAAACAGGCCATGTTGTGTATAAGTTACAGGTTGAAAGTTCTCGACTGAATCATATTTAACACAATTAAACACCATTTATATATAGAGATCGTGTCTAAATCAACCTAACATTAAATCGTGTTGGATCGACTTACCGCCGGTCGGGACTCAATTTAGATGTCTAGCTATACCATAATATAGACCAACTTTACACTCTCGCGTCTTTGCCCCCCCCCCCACAACAATAAGAAAATGAAACGGTCGAATTTCCGCAACGAAAATTCTACAAATCCAGATACAAGAAAAAAAAGAAAAAAGAAAACAATAAGAGAGAGGGAGAATGCACATCGTATATAATTCATATTGAAAGATGCTATCCAGAGATGACACTGTAAAACTGTGAAAAAAAAAAAGAAAAGAAAAGAAGGGTACGCTAATAATTTAACGGTCCAAAAATTTCTGACAGAAATGGGTATAAAGGTTATAAAAATTTACTGTGGTTTCTACCTACAAAATCACGGCTCTCCGAGAGGGGAACGAGAGAAGAAAAAGAGAAAGAAAGAAAGAAAGAAAGAAAGAAACACCCATAGTGGGAGAGAGATAGAGAGGCCTTACTAAAAAGCTTAAAGCCCGCCCGGCTCTTAATTTTGGCCACCAATAAGTTTTGAACGCCCGCCTTTGTGCTGTTTCCCTCATTTTCTTTTTTCGTTCTTGATTTCAGTCCAGGCTGCCTTATCCCCAAATTTTTAGTCCCAGAGTTAGTCAGAGAGGAAGCAAAAGGAACAGTTCTTTTTATCTCCCTCCCAAAAATCAAAGATCCGTTTTCTCTGCTTGGTCAAAAACCCTAACTCTAGGGTTCTGGTTTGGTGTTCGATTTGTTCGTTTCCATGGCGAGCGAAACCTTAGAGGAAAAGAAAGCGGAGGAAGAATCTCTCGTTGAAGGGAAAGAGGAGGAGGAGGAGGAGGAAGGGGGGAAAGCAAAGGAGGAGGTGGAACAGAAGCCGGAGGACAAGGAAGAGAATGTTGATGTCCCGGCCAAGGATGAAAATGAAGAGCTGAAAGATAGTAAGGGCCAAGAGGAGGAAGAGAAAGTAGAGGAAGCTGAGGAGGAGGTGAAGCAAGAAGCGAAGAGCAAGAAAGCTGCTAAGAAAGGTGGGCGAAAAGGTGCTGCCAAGAAAGAGCAGAGCAAGTCGAAGAAGTCGAAGCAAAATTCCTCGGAGGAGAAGCCAAACAAAGAAAATACTGAGAAGAAAGAGAAAGAGAAGGGGAAAGATAAAGAGCCCGTGACTCCGGCCAGCGAGAGGCCAACCAGAGAGAGAAAGATCGTGGAAAGGTATTCTGTGCCGGAGCTTGGGAGGTCTGCGACCAAGCCGTTGTCCATTCAGAAGGTTTGGAAAGCCAACAATTAACCGTGCACGCTCTTGCTTTTTCTTTTTGTAGTGCATTATTAAAAGTATTTGGAGGTGAATCTTCGATTCTTGATCAAATTAGGGTTTTTTTTTTCTTTGTGATCGCAGGGAAGTGGCACGCAGCTCAAAGATATCCCCAATGGTACATCTCAATTTGTCTTTATTTCTTTTGTGATTTGGTTGTTTCTCTGTGGTGTGCATAGATACGATTTTCTGTGTTCACAGGATTGCTGATGATTTGGCCTAATTATAACCCTTAAGGGCCTAGTGTTTAGTGATCTCATGGTTGTGCCCTATAGTGACACAGATTCTGCCTCCCTTTGTTATTCCCTGGCTCGTCGCTTTGTTTGAGCAATAGTGCTTTGGTTTGCTGATATCATTCTTCAAGCTATACTGGATTTTTTTTTTATATAACAAAAAGATTGGGCTTTGCTTGTATTCAGGATTTATTTTGCTGGACTCTTTGTATTTTCATGTGCTCTTGAAGTTTGCATCAATACAAAGAAATGGAAGTTTACTGGTATAATTTAGCATTGCATGCTGCATTTACACAATCTATGATCTTGTTGTTGATATTACTGTCAATGGATGAAGACGGTAGTTTTTTCATGTTTTATTATTTTTTCTAATTTTTGTGAGGAGTGGTAAAGTAGGAACTGCCTGAATTCTTTGAATTTGATGTATAGGAGATGTCCCTGCCATCAAGTGACTGGATTTTATATGTTTAATACTATCTCATCCATTATTACTCTTTGTTGTTACAGCCAACTGGCTTTTTATTTTTTTGTCTGATAGTGTGAGCTGTTTCAGTGGCTTTCAAGTTGTCCAAGAGAAAACCTGATGACAACCTACAAATGCTTCATACAATACTTTTTGGAAAGAAAGCAAAGGTGAATCTTTAGCATCTTTTCATTTTTTTTGTTATTTATGACTTTCCTATGATTTTTAAGTGTTGGGCTCCTTTTCTGGTGTCAGGTACACAATCTGAAGAGAAACATAGGCCAATTTTCAGGCTATGTGTGGGCTGAGAATGAGGTGCTGAATCCTTGCCCTGGAATTTATTCATTGCTGTATCTAACTGTTTATTCATGTATGCTGTATCCACACTTGCGTTATGCCCATTTGAATTTAGAATGATGCATATGATTTGCCCACATTATATGAAATTGCACTGTAACAATCTCTGATACTTGGAAATGGTTTGATTGGAGCTTCATGTTTGATTAGCATGAAAAGCAGAAAGCTAAAGTACGGGAAAAGCTTGACAAGTGTGTGAAAGAGAAGTTAATAGACTTCTGTGATGTGCTTAACATTCCAATCAATAAGGCTGCAGTCAGGAAGGTTAGGCTTTGGAAATATCTCTGATTAGATCTTTTTCATGAGCACTGTGTTAAATATCACATGTAGAGAATAAAACTTCATCTCTAAGTTCATTTGTTTGCTGGACAATGTGTTAGGAAGAACTCACAGTAAAGATATTGGAATTTTTGGAATCTCCACATACGACAACAGATGCTTTGCTTGCTGACAAGGAACAGGTTGCTTGTTCTTTAACCATTTCTATCCATCGATGAACATGAGGCAATTCTTCCTTTTTAAAATGGAAGTCAATGAAAGTTGGCATTCATTTTGATTTCAGAAAAGTAAGAAGCATAGGGTCTCAGTGGGCAAAAGTGTGAGTCCTGGAGAAAAGTCAGTTATACCTGTCAAGGTTTGTATCTTGGTAATTTATTTTGTATCTGAACTTTTTTGATGGTGAATTATCATTGTTTGATGTTTGTTGATGTTATATGCTTTGCTAGTATACTGGATAACAACATTGGCAACTTCTGGAGTGTCCACTGTGTCTATGATACTCTGTGAAGCCACATAATGAGTGTTCTCAATAGATAAGCTTGCATTCAACTCCTGTTCTGCAGTTGATCTCTGTCTCTCACACACACACATACCTTCATGCCCATACACCTAAAAAACAGCTAGTCCAGAAGCCCACAAATAATGCTTTTGTGCATTCACATCATTAGCTGGTACATGGCATATCTAAGTTGTACACAGTACACACACTGTTATATGCATTTGCTTTTTTATTCCATTTCTTGCGGATCCTAGACCCTATATCCTAAAGGCCTAAACCCTAAATCAATCCATGCACACAAACAAGATAACTGCATCCTGGTATGGCCAGTTGTGATTTTTTTGCATTTCTATATTTTCTCTGATGGCTGTAACTTGTACTTTCACATTCCTATGTTAGGAGTGATATTACAATTTGATACTGCTCCTGATATCATTTTTCTTTCTGCTATCTTGTATAATGTGATCTGTCTCCTTGCTGCTACCTGTTTGGTGTAGTTCACCTGGCTTTTCTGTTGAATTTTTTGTCCCTTATGTTTTACATAGAAACAGAGACAAACACCTCAAGCAGGGAAGAAAAGAAAGAGATCGGCTAAGTATGAGGCGGATGAGGAATATGAGGATGGTGATAAAGTTGAAGTGGAAGATGCCAAAGACGAGTCTCAGGACGAAGAAGATAATACTCAGCCCAAGGATAAGAGTGATCATGAGGATGCTGAATCAGAGGAAGACGTAGATGCTCCAAAGGGGCAAACATCGGCCAAAAAGCCTTCATCCAAAAAAACTGTGAAGGACAGTTCAGCAGTTAAAAGCAAGGAAAAATTCACACCTGGCAAAAGGAGCACCCTTACAAAGTCTGTGAAAAGTTCTTTGAAATCCACCAAAAAGTCCTCTGCCTCATCATCAAAACGGGCTGCCAAAGATAATGATGGAACTTCTAGTTCACCTTCTAAGTCAAAAGGAACCATGTCTAAGAAACAGAAGGTTGAAAAGGAGAGCCCAAAAGACCAAAGTGTACCCAAATCATCAGCAAAGAGTTCCAGGAAAGCTCAAGGTGTGGTATTCTCTTTTTACTTTTTCTTTTTGAAGCTTATGGTTTTCTACTGGTGAATTAGAGCTTTCTGTGTTGGAGCTAGTAATATCATTCTGAATTATGGCCTTTATTGCTTTTATCTAGTGGATTGTATTGGCATCCTCTGCATCTTGGTCTTTTTGTTGCAAATTGCATTTGGATATCACCTGGGCCCTCCAAGTTGGACTAGGCATAATTGGGTAGTTGTAATAAGAGAAATGTAAAGATGTCATTTCGAGAAGAGTTGAGAAAAATGAAAAATATAATTTTAAAACAGGCCGTCTTAATTTACGAAACTTTTAAACTGTGAGTTTTGGAGGATGATCAAATCTATACAACTTTATCCTTGTTTTCACAAAGGTATTTTTTGCTACTCGAACCTATGACTTTTAGGTCATGATAATATAACCCTATCATTACACCAAAGCTAACATTTGACACAAAATAGCATTTTGACAAAAAATCTTCAGTCATCATGGGTTAATTGATTGCATTCCAAAGCAAGTTTGAGGTGATTTATAGAATTTCAGAGATGGGAAGGGGTGGGGCATTTTTAATTCTGGAAACTTTCGTTATTAAGGATGTAAGCCACCAGTGCATAGCTGTGTTCAGTTATGAAAATGTTGCTATGTGTTCCTAACATCTAAAGTAGAATGACACAGTTTCTCTGTTTCTTCTGGTGTTGTTAAATAATCAAATGGATGGGTAATTACTGTGATGTGAAGCTTTTTTGATTTGAAACCTCCCTATGCTTAGTCAATACCTATCAAACAGTAAGCAAGCCTCCAACGGCTGATGGCCCATCAAACATTTGCTCCATATGTATTTCTGAAAAAATCTACTGCATTAAATTTGTATTCAGCTTCTTGTTTCTGTTGTTAAATTTATTGTTTTTTATTTATGAAAACTGCATATCAATTAGCTATAAATAAAGAAGTTTATTGGTTGATTTTTGCTGAAAGAAAAAGGTAAAGCCAAATCTAGCAAGAAGGGGAAGTCAGAGCCCAGCAGGAAAGAGATGCAGGATGTTGTGGTAGATATTCTGAAGGAGGTGGATTTCAATACTGTAAGTAGTGCCTGTCACCAAGCTTTTCATGGTTTGAATGATCAAAACTAAATTATTAATGATCCCTAACTTTCTGTTTCTGCTAATTTTCAGGCAACATTATCTGATATTCTCAGACAACTGGGTATGTCTTATCTTTCATTACTTCATAAGACACTGTTATGTTTTCCCTTGAACTTTCTAATCAAAACATCAATTGTTTAGGTACCCATTTTGGTGTAGATCTAATGCATAGGAAAGCAGAGGTGAAGGCAATAATTACAGATGTGATAAATAACATGTCTGAAGATGATGATGAGGGGGAGGAAGATGAGGACAATGCTGAGGTTGGTGATGATGCGGACAAAGATGGTGATGGGAACGATAGTGATACTTAGTTCGTTACATTGTCCGTGCATTATGTGAGGCGTCTGGTGTATTCTCCAGGTACTATTTTGTTGGAGCATTTCAGCACCAGCTTGTTGAGAAGAAACAACCGTTGCCATTTGGATGTCATGACTGTTTCCAGATAAACAATACCTAACTGAACCTTTTGTACCATATGCATCAGTGTAGTTCTTTCTCGTACAAAGTGCTTACCTGACCTTAATTTGGTAATTTGCTTTCCTATTTCCCCAACCTTTTTTTTTTTTTTTTTTTTTGGCTTATCCCCCTTTTTTCCTCATTAGATGTCTTTTACATGTATCTTTTGATTTCTTCCTTTACAAATGAGTAGTGAATTTATTTCTTTGTTCAATTAACTGTAACTCTGGTGTCAGTTGATACTATAAAGTTGCCTTAGACTTGGACATATTTTTCTGCAAATTAATCTTATTAATAGGAATTTGCTTGATATGAGAGAGAATTAGAAAATAGATTTTGATGAATCACTCACGGCTAGATCAATAATTCTGTACAAAGCAGTGAATTTCACGTGTGGTTTTAAAATATTTGTGTTCTTGTCAGGTTAAATGTGGTATGGTTCTGTTCTGCTATGTTTTTCTCTCTGCTTCTTCTATCTGCAGGAAAATAGTCGCGCAATGGAATTAATTATGAAAAACATTAAAAGTCAACCAATATGCAATGACATAAGAACCGTCCACTTAATAAATTCTCCTGTTTAGCGATTTTACTAGGGCCCATATGTAATACTCACCGGTTATGGATTTGCATCTTAATTTCGACATATATTTAGCAATACATGAATGTATGATCATATGAAGTAAATAACAAAAAAGCAGATTTTGGCTTAAAAAAAAAAAAAAAAGTCAAATAGACGAAGTAGCTCAAAAAAGGAAAAAATATAGTGGGGAGTACATCAATAATCAACATTTGGACGCCAACCTTACCAACCAACATTAATCAAATCTTCATCTCACGCCAACACTGCTGGCTGGTAATGTTTTGGTTCCTTGGCCAGTGGCCTACCACAACCCATACACGTTTGTGCACTGCAATCTGAAGAAAGGACAAGGACAATGTTCAAAACAAGATTCAAGACAAGAAACCCATTTATTTCTCTTAATTTTGGTCAAGGTTCTCTTCCATTTAAGAGAACTTGGCGTATTATTTGCAAAAATAAAGAATCAGCTGTCCCTATCATGTTGTAGCATTTTGTTAACCAAAACAGATTAGTCAGACCAATTTTTACCCACATCTCTTCCTATATAATTTCTATTCCTTTCTGAAGAACAACACAAGGGTCTCAATTAATTTGCTGTTCATTTATCTCCAATTCAATACTCAGGTGTGTGTGTGTGTGTGTCTTTTATTTTTTTTCACTCATTTGATTTGTTGCCAATTAACATATAAGCTGGTTTGCTCAAGAAGCATTACCTGTAGAAGCATCAAAGTTGATAATATTTTTCTTTCTGCATTGCCAGGTTTACTTTACTTTTTGTCCAAGATTCGTACGTAATGGCAGGGGAACTTACTGGTACCTTTCAACTTAGTGTTAAACAAGAAGAACCTGTCCTGGTTCCTCCAGAAGAGGAAACAGAAAAGGGTCTGTATTTCCTCTCAAATCTTGACCAGAACATTGCGGTGATAGTTCGCACCATTTACTGCTTTAAGTCTGATGATGCCAAGGGAAATGAGGATGCTGTGGAGGTCGTAAAAAAAGCCTTGTCAAAAGTCCTTGTTCACTACTATCCACTTGCTGGGCGGCTTACAATTAGCCCAGAAGGGAAGCTGATAGTGGATTGCACTGGGGAGGGTGCAGTTTTCGTTGAGGCTGAAGCAAACTCTATGATAACTGAGGTAGGAGATGTCACAAAGCCTGATCCTGTGACACTTGGCAAGTTGGTTTACGACATTCCTGGTGTTCAGAACATACTTCAGATTCCCCCTCTGGTGGCTCAGGTTTGAGGCATCCTCTCATACTTTGCCCTTTCAATTTTATAATTTGATAATCAGAAATTTTAGAGCAAAAAGAATTATAGGATTAATCCTTTGGATGAAAGAGGTATGGAAATAATAACTTAACAGAGTTGTACGTTAGTGTTGCCTCTTCACTTTAGCATTTTTTAAAGAGGACCATGGTCGGTAAGAGTAAGACTTTGAATTGCTTGTTTAGAATTATAATTGGATGATAATATAGATAAGATAACATAAATCTAGCACGAATTTGAACCCAGTTTCATTACCTTGCACATAATCTACCCCTGAACTTGGACAGCTTTTAGTAGATTGTGAAGCTGGGATGTTTCTCTGAAGAACCAAAATTTTAGCTTCATACATTTGTTAAAGAACTTGAACTTGTCTTACAGGTGACAAAATTCAAATGTGGAGGATTTGTTCTTGGTCTATGCATGAATCACTGTATGTTTGATGGGATTGGTGCAATGGAATTTGTGAACTCATGGGGTGAAATTGCGAGGGGTTTGCCCTTGAAGGTCCCCCCATTTCTGGATAGAACCATATTGAAAGCCAGGGAACCACCTATGGTAGAATTCCCACACCATGAGTTTGCTCAGATTGAAGACATATCAAATACAAACAAGCTTTATCAGGAAGAAATGCTTTACAGTTCTTTCTGTTTTGATCCTAAGAAGCTTGAACAGCTCAAGAAAAAAGCCATGGAAGATGGGGCTCTAGCGAAGTGTACAACATTTGAAGCTCTTTCAGCTTTTGTGTGGAGAGCGCGATGTCAGGCATTAAGGATGCTGCCGGACCAACAGACAAAACTGCTGTTTGCCGTTGATGGACGGTTAAAATTTGTGCCGCCAATACCTGCAGGGTACTTTGGCAATGGCATTGTCTTAACAAATGCCATGTGTAAAGCAGGAGATTTGCTGGATAACCAGTTATCTTTTGCAGCAAGGCTAGTTCAGGATGCGATTGAAATGGTTACTGATAGTTATATGAGATCAGCCATTGACTATTTTGAAGCTACAAGAGCCAGGCCTTCTCTGGCTGCAACTCTTCTGATCACAACTTGGTCCAGATTATCTTTCCACACCACGGACTTTGGATGGGGGGAGCCCATTGTCTCAGGTCCTGTGGCTTTGCCCGAGAAGGAAGTTATACTATTTCTTTCTCATGGGAAAGAGAGGAAAAGCATAAACGTGCTTTTGGGTTTACCAGCTTCTGCCATGAAAATCTTTGAAGAACTAATGGAAATTTGAAAGACCAAAAGATTCATCTGGTATACATGGACAATAATTTATCAAATTTTCCTTATTGAAGTGGATTCTGTTTTTTCTATTGCAAAAGCACTTTTCAAGCCAATGCCTTCCAAGAGAGACGAAAAAGGGCCAATGCAGCATTTATTTTATTTTTTCTATCAAAAAGAGGAGACAGGCTTTGAAAGCGTGGCAGATGAAATGCCCATCAATGCAGTCTCCGGCAATCTCTATTCCCTTTCAGTTCTGTACTAGACATCTTGTGTTGGTCGTCCTATTGTTTAACACTTCCTATTTATCTGTTTGATATCATGTGTTGGTAGTCGTATTGTTCAACACTTTGAATGCTATAACTGGAATAGAACACCAAACTCTTAGTTAATGATTGAATACAACAGAAATCTGGGCAGATTATAAATGACATTGACATTGCCTTGTTTCTGAATCCTTGAGTCAGTCGGCACCACACGAGCTGTCAATGAGACAGCATTAACTTTTGGTTCATCATGGTTGGAAGTCTACTTCAAAATATGAAGCAGCATTGCTTGCATCCACCTAATCAACCAACCACCCTTATGTGAAAGATACAGATATTTACTTCGAAATCAAAGAACAGGTACAGACTTTGGGAACTGCTATTCACAAGGAACAATAATTGGATACCACCCCCTTTCTAGTATCTTGTTTTTGCGTATATCCAGCAACTTGTTTCTTATGAATAGCATTTTGCTATTTTAAGCAAGTCTCCATTTCATGCCCCCACAGAATTCTTTAAGAAGACATGTGAAATTCTGCTAGTTTTTCTCAATCATGACTCTTAATCTAGACAAAATGAAACATTAATTTACATAATATATGCAAAGATTATATATAATATCGTAATGAGTGTATACTCAAGTCTCAAATTCGAGTCTTATTCGGAACTAGAAAAAAGGGAAAAATAAAATAAAATCAAATGTGGTCTAACATTTTGCATGATCCTTAATAAACATTGAATCACATAAATCTTAAGGCCACCTTGGGATATTCGAGATTTTCTGTATATTTATGGATGGAGATGGCAGCGAAAGGGGGAACCCAAAGTCGATCCAATTAAAGGCAGCTGGATGCTACTCCTACTCGGCCAGAGTCCAAATAAACTAACAACTATGAGACCCTTTTTTAGGGCTCACCCGATAAGATAGGAATGGGTTACACTTACAAGGTTCGATTTGTACAGGCTGTAGGGCCTTTAGACACTTTCATACCTTTTTTTTTTTTTTTAACCTCCCTCACAAGAGATAATTTTGAATACTATTAGCTGGTTTACAAAACTGCGAAGTACAAACTACAAATATTATACTAAATCTCCATTTTTATTTTGGATCATTTACGCATAATTAACGATCAGATTGATTTACTTAAACGTTTTTGCAATATTTAGAGGAATTACAAGTATACGATATACCTGTGAGAAAGCAATGAAAAGAGTACAAATCGATACTAACCATAAAAAAATCAGTAACTGTCATTGATTCAACCCTAAGGAGCCAGAAGCCGTTAAGCACCATAAACCTTGTTCATCCCACGGTTACTGGGTCGGCAAGGGCCGCAAAGGACGAAAGGTGAGCAAATCGGATTGTTAGTGCTAATCTCCTCGCAGTTATCGCTGCTGTCCATCTCTGTTAAAACTCTGTAGAACATGTCAACATCGCAAGGCAGCAATAATGGGCCTTCACTATTGAACCCATACTCCGATTCAGCATCTTCCAGCAACATCCTGAACAAAGGGTGGTTGACAAACTCGGTCCGGACGACAAACATTTGCTTTTCTGGCCCCACGTAGACGGGAAAGCAGCCTTCTGGCGCCACCTGAGACGTCTTTTTAAGCCTGTTGCTCCCTTCTTCGCCTGTCGTTTTGGTAGTATTGCAGTCCCATGACTTGCTCCTTGTCAAAGAGCCGTTATTACCAGTGCATTTCTTGCTGCCAATAGCTCCAAGTGATCGGCATCTTTCCCATGCTTTCACAAACACGTCTCTCTTCGAATTTCTCTTCACAGCATCCATGTCTAACCGGAAACTAATTAAGAACGTATACCTAATTATCCTTTTTACGATGAGCAAAATTAAAGGGTCTAAAATAGATTTATTAAGGGACAGAGTGAAAGAGCTAGAAGGTGACAAAAGTCTTTTTCTTTTCTTTTCTTCTTTTTTTTTGTGTTGTTGCTAACTAGTTGTTGAAGGTCAAGATAATGATGGAAGGTAGAAGGGAAGCACCCAGACTTACATATATATATTTGTCCAAGCCAGATAGAGAAAGTGTGTGCAACTTGGGGAAGCTCTGCCTGGGAGAGGCGGCAGCGTTATGCATATTCTCGTATATTCATGTACAGGTGTATAATGTGTATCAGGGTTATAATTACAGTAATTTTTATTTACAATTATTGATTCCATTTTATTTATAATTTAAATATAAGACTAACATGATTTTGATTTGAATTCATGATTATTTAATTATAAAATTTTTGATATTATGATAAAAGAAGAGGATAAAAATTATAAATTGTGAAAAAAAGAATAATAATTCTTATATATATATATATATATATATATATATATATATATATATATATAACTATAAAAGACTACATGCAATCTTTGTACAAAATAAACAAATAATAAAAAAAAATAATTATATATTTATCAAATTATATCAAAAGAGATTATTTTATATTATTAATATAGTTGTAATATATCTATATAATGAATTGAGCGCTATATAAAATTATATATTAAAAATCTACAAAATTCTTTAAAAGTAAATTTTTTTTTGTTACTTAATTGCATTACTATAAAAGTAATTTTTAATTCAAATAAATAATAAATATATGACTTAAAGTAATTAGTTGATTTTTAATAATATTTTTGGTCTAACAAATCTTGCAAGCATCAACCATTTTGATCCAAGAGATTCAAAAATCATGCGCATGGAATAATTTTTGAAAAGGAAAAAGATATACATAGAAATTATTTACTGTCATCTTATGGGGCTGGACGTGCAATGCCAAGCGCTGTGAAGAAGCAAACATTTTCAACACTTACCATGCAAATTGAGAGGGAATATTTGTAAATAGCTCCTAAATTGAAAACGTGTCTACGTTGTCCAATTCCTACTTAAGCACAATTAATGACTAACCATAAATATATAAATAAATATATATATATATATATATATATAAATATATATATACGTTATATTTACAAAAAAATATAAAGAAAAATAATAAATACTCAAAATAAAAAATTAATTCTAATAAATCTATCGACGATGTAATATAAGACGAGAAATAATTATTTTTTACAGAATAAAGACATGTGCATGCATTATTATTATTATTATTATTATTATTTATAATTATTTTGAATGAATATTAAAATTAAAAATAATTTTAGTACTAACAAATTAGAGTCGATGAGTTGTGTGATTGTTTTTAACGGGAAGATGGGACAAATATTCTTAATGTTTAATTAAAGTGGAACAAAAGTAGGCTGCCTATCTGAATCCGACCCTAGTTTAGATTGGCCGTTTTATTTAGCGGCTCGGCGTCTCCAAACTACTTTTGAAGTTTTGAGGACAAACATGCGAGGAATGGCTGAGGTTTGCCAAATGGGCCAATTACGTAAACGGGGCTCCATGGGCGGGACCAATACCCGGGGCCTAACGGCAAAATCTCTGATTTATGTGTTAGCCCACAAGTGGCAGCGTAACATGGTTTGACTTTGGTCCTCTCTCTCTCTCTCTCTCTCTCTCTCTCTCTCATTTTTATTTTGTATTTTTTTTATGGGATGACAGAGACGCAGGGAGAGAGGATTAGTAGAGAAAAACACAGTGAATGCATCCTTTATTTTCCTCTTTAAGTTTCGTATCCGACCAATCTGAAAGTCTTATTGCCCTAAAAAGTGAGAAATAATTTGTATTTCAATTCACATGGAAGAAAGAAAAGATAAAAAAGTAACACTTAGTAATAACAATTTGGGTAAATTATGAAAGAAGAACAGGCAATTCACTGAAAAGCTAAATTTGATAATATAATAATGAGTATAATTGGTAATTAAATTTAGAGAAAATAAAATACACTAAATATTTGTCAATATACTTTTAGATAATACAACAATTATTGTAATAATGATAATCATTATAAATTTATATGTGTATATATATATATATATATATATAAAGACAGTTAAATTTGGTAACATAATAAGAAGTATAATAATGATAATTTTTACGAAAAATTAATAATAATAATTTTGTAAGTTAAATTAAAACTCTACCAGAGATAGGTAAAAACAATATTCGTACTTCAATTTATAACTTCCAATACCGACTCCAAGACGGGCACGAAAACGGCTTTGCGCGGAGCCCCAGAGCCAGAAGAATTCCAACGGCGTGCACGGTCCCCCGCGTGGTGACGAAGAGCCTTTTAGTCCTTTTTTGGTTAAGACTATAATTCTTTCTTGTAAAAGAGAGCGAAAAAAGGTTCTCGACAAGAGAGAGAAAAAAGATAGATAGATAGATAGAGAGAGAGAGAGAGAGAGAGAGAGAGAGAGAATAACGATGGAGGTTCGGGTAAAGCAAGAGGTTCATGAAACATCGGGTACGCCCGACCCGATCCAAGCAGGCGACGGCGTGGTTCATAAACGTCCGGCTGCATTTATCGAAATCAGCGATAGCAGCAGCAGCGGCAGCGACTCGGACTCTGAGTCGGAGGGCAATGTTGGGGTTTCGTTGGGCGGTGATCGAGGTTCGAAGAGGAGGAGGAAGCTGGACGACGACTTGGGAGTGGTGTTGCCGGTAGGGTTTCTTGCTTCCCTCCCGCCGCCGGCTTCTGGGGTGATGGTGGCGAAACCGCATACGGCGAGCAGTGGTGGTTTGAGTTTGGCCGTGCAGAGTTGTAAACAGTTCTGGAAAGCCGGGGACTATGAGGGTGCTCCCTCCGGTGATTGGGGCTTGCCTGCTGGTATTCTCTCGGTTCTTTCTTCGTGTCATATTTTCTTGAAAAGGAAAATAATTGCAGCTTCCTTGGACGATAATTGATGGGAATATTTTCACTGTGTTTGATTGCTGTCTTTTTTTTTCTTTTCTTTTCTTTTCTTTGTTTTTTCTTTCATAATGGGAAATAAATAAAGAATTAATGAGTATGATCTTGGTGGTGTAATTAATTAGTGATTGCTATGTAAAACGGTTAGCTTAGTTATGAGTTACAAATTGCATTGTCTTGTCTATTTAATATTTTACTTATTCTATTGATCTTACACCAAATATATGATTTTCCCTTTTCATTCCTTTTTAACATGGGAACCGAACAACATTTGTAAAAGAGAATTTGTAGTGTTTCAACACAATTAATTATTTTCTTGTCAATTTTGCCTCTATGTTGTCATATTTTTGGGCAATGTGTAGGTGGCATGGATCATGTCAGGGTTCATCCCAAGTTCTTACATTCAAACGCTACCAGTCATAAATGGGCTCTTGGAGGTAAAATTGCTTAATCCGCCTTAGTGTGTGGATTGTAAAATTTGATGGGCAGAATTTGACCCACTGAATTGGTTTTAGTTCTTTAAGCTACTTGTATTGCTTCTCTTTACTTTGCAGCATTTGCGGAGCTTTTGGACAACTCATTGGATGAGGTACCTATTACAAGATAATTTTTAAATCATGCTGCATATGGAATTTGTGATTATCTTTTCCCCCACGTTTACTCTCAGGCCTGCAATGGAGCTACCTATGCCAATGTAGATATGCTTACTAGCAAGAAGGATGGTAGCAGAATGATATTGATAGAAGGTATTGACTATTGATAAATATTTAGCATATGCTCTGCAACAATGGCTTTGATCATTTTGTCCTTTTGTTTTTCTTTTCCATGTTCTGTTTGTGGGGACCTTTCCACATTTTTCTATTGGGTGCTGTATCAAGGATTAATCTCTGTACATTATCTGTTTTATTTATCTTTTGTATTCAATTTTGCAGATAATGGTGGTGGAATGGATCCAGACAAAATGCGGCATTGCATGTCTTTAGGGTATTCTGCAAAAAGCAAACTGGCTAATACCATTGGACAGTGTAATCCATTTATACAGTAGATTTATGAGTGTTCTCTTCTCTTTTTGTCAGTGCTTTAAAATATTTCTTCTCTTATTCTCAGATGGCAATGGGTTCAAGACGAGTACCATGAGGCTGGGAGCAGATGTCATTGTCTTCTCGAGGTGTTGCGGAAAAAATGGAAAAAGGTTTTTGCTTTTTCTGCTGATATATTATAATTGTTTAATATCACTCTTTCCTTCACCCACTGAAGATACTGCTCATTGAATTTTTGGAAATCAATACCGAATTGAAATTTTTGGTTATCAGCCCATGAACCATTATTTTGTTTAGTTATTTGGTTTTTAGTAATACATTGAAGGAGTCTTTTCACTGTAATCTTTGATGTTTAGAGTCTTATTAATTAATTTGATTTTTTGTGTGTGTGTGTTTAGTGATTTGAGATCCAGCTCTTTTCTCACCTGTCTAACAGGACTTACAATGACTAGTAATTTATACAAATTATATTTCATGCCAGGGCATTAGTATACTTGTTTATTGGCTTTGTCTTTTCTTTTTTACTGTAATAGCTAATTGTCTTCAGTGTCGATGACCGTTTTTTTTTTCCATTTTTTTTCTGCTTCTAGTCATACACAGAGTATTGGATTGCTGTCATACACTTTTCTGAGGAGCACTGGAAAAGAAGATATTGTGGTACCCTTGGTAATGGCATCTCATACATCTCAAGCTTCACCACCTTGCTTGTTGGTATCTACTTGAAAATGTTGTAATGGAAAAGGCAACCTTTTTGTATTTTAATTTTTTTATGCTTAATGTTTGTTGTGATCAGTTTTTAATTTTTAAGGACCTTTGGTGTTAGGTTGGATAAAATCTCATCAGGACATATCTTTCACAGACACAGAACACTAGTGAGATTCAAATTTTTGTGCTTACCCGATCTAACTTGTCTCTGCTTGTTTGAGAAATTGAATATTTTTCCTGAGGAAATGTGGTATTGTTTGTCTTGTGGTTGATTTATCATCATACCTGAATCTACAGCTGTGAATTTATTTTCTTTATTTTTCCTTTGAATGTATGAAAAGCTTGACTATGAAAGAGAAGGACAAGAGTGGAACAAGATGCTGCGATTTTCTGCTGATGATTGGAATAGAAATGTAGAAACAATAGTACAATGGTCTCCATTTTCCAGTCAGGCAGACCTGCTCCGTCAGGTAATTTTTTAGTTTTAATGTGCAAAGCAAATTTCTGGGTATTGTGTGCATTTTCCATTCCTCTGTACTTTATTAAGGTTTTCTTAGTTGCAAATATTGTGAAAAATGGTGGTGGCATTTATAAGCATGAGTGTATTGCATATTATGGTTAACAAGTTGCATCTTGTTAATCAGCACTCACATACATATCGTAGTTCGTTGTGGCATCAACCATCAGGTTATGAGATCTGTAATATGTATCATGAGAAGAGTATGATTCTTCTTAGTGATGTAGAAGTGGTCAAACTGGATTTTACATGGAAAATAGCTTTTGTTAGATAATCAGGTTCTATAAACTATCTTTAGTAATTCCTTCTTTACCATGTGGATGGTGTGTGGACAGCTTCAGGTAGTTTTTTCATTTCCTGTCATTGTGTTGTGGGCCATTAGTGTTAGGTTTGCAGTTCTGTAATTGCAGGTGCTCAGTATTAAACAGGGGGATAAAGGAAGAGAGATTAGTTAATTCCTTAAAAAACTGTTTATTTTTGTGAGCCTGGTAAAGGCATTTGATTAGCAAGGCAATAATTCAAACAGAGAAAAATGTATCTTCATGGATCATCAAGTCAGTAACTTAAACTAAAAGAAAACAGTGCATACTCCATTAATAATGCACATCAATCTTGTTTCTTGTTTTGCATTGTGAGATATGTCTTATGTGTTTCTAGCTGTAAACAAATGTAGCTTTTTGAGCATGTATTTGTGTGGATCATTTGCTTGCCGTTAATTATTTGTGATTGACCCATTGTTTTTGGTGTAAAGTTCAATTTGATGTCAGATCATGGGACACGGATAATCATATACAACCTGTGGGAGGATGACGAAGGATTGTTGGAACTTGCTTTCGATGCTGATCCTCATGTATGTTTTGAATACGTGATATGCCATCTATTCATTGTTTTCTCTGTGCATTAATTGTTTGACAAAAAGGGATCCGTATCATATCTTTTCTGAGGGTACTTCTGGTTGCACCATGTGGCAGGATATTCAACTCAGAGGTGTCAACCGAGATGAGAAAAATATCCAGATGGCAAAGGAATTTCCAAACTCCAGGCATTTCCTAACTTATAAGCATTCCTTGAGGGTAATTGATTTTTGTTCTTTGAACCATTTAATATTAGTGATCGATAGCATTTGTTTTGACTGATATAATATTTTCAGTCAAAAGAAATGCATTCAACAATCTGTTTTTGTCTCAGCAGTTGTTATGGGGAAAATTTTGTTTTTCTTGCTTTGCCTTTTGCACAAGAGGTCATCATTTTCAGTTTAGGCATGGATAGCACATGTTGGAATTACAATACATATGGTCCTATGCAACCCACATCAAATAGTTTAGAATAGTTAAAAATATTTGATGCTCATGCCTTTCAATGAATATGTTGCAGTGTGGAACTCTTGAAATAGAGTTCCCACCCACATCTCCCACCCCACACCAAAATGATGATTAGTCTAGATCTCTTTTATTATTCTGTGATTTAATGATGATTATCCTGGCACTTTTCCACCTCCAGAGTTATGCCTCAATTCTCTATTTAAGACTTCCTCCAAGATTTCGCATCATTCTTCGAGGGAAGGACGTTGAGCAACACAATATAGTGAATGATATGATGCTATCCCAGGAGATAACCTATCGACCACAAGCTGTTGCCGATGGGGCCCCAAAGGACTTAAATGTAAATCACTGCATCTAGTTTCTATATCTTTGTGGGCATCTTATTATATTTTTGATTGCTTTCAACTGTTTGTCAACAGATGACTGCTGTTGTAACTATTGGCTTTGTCAAGGATGCAAAACATCATATTGATGTTCAGGGGTTCAATGTTTATCACAAAAATCGTCTCATTAAGGTGTGATGATTAGTTACATGGTTTCCGTATTTGTCTTTTTCTTTAATTGGTTTCTTGTTCCTTTATTTGAGCTTTGAATTTGAGAAAAATGAATCTGTCTGTTAGTCTTTTATTTAGCTTCTTCAAACTGGGCAAATGTACTTGATAATGCTTGTAACAAAAAATTTGTTGATGCAACGATATCTGGTTTCTTTGTGTGTGTGAAATATAGCAGCAGTTTGTAGAGAAAAATAACATATTTTAATGTTTTTTAATGGACCTAGAGGCTCACTAACAGATCATATCCTATGAATTCTATGAAAATTAAGATAAGAGGAAGTATTTTCTAATGGATTTTATGACCTCAGTGCATGCATACAAAGAGTGATACTGGAAAAAAAAATGTTCTTGGGTTCACCATGTCTGAATCTTTACTAGCTCTCCTTTGCCAGCAACTATAGCTGTGAATCAATTTTCACTATGGTTTTTGAATGAATTTGTGTATTCTCAGCCATTTTGGAGGCTTTGGAATGCTGCAGGAAGTGATGGTCGTGGAGTTATAGGTACATTTTTCACTGGAGGCTTCCTTAACTCATATAATGACTGAATTTTTTTATATACTTTTTGTTACATTTCATGTTGCTGACAGGTGTGTTGGAAGCTAATTTTGTTGAACCAGCTCATGATAAGCAGGGATTTGAACGGACAACGGTTCTTGCAAGACTTGAGGCTCGACTAGTACAAATGCAAAAGAATTATTGGTTTGTTTTTGTTCATGTGATCTTGAGCTACACATAAACTGATCTTGTGCTATCACTTGCTCTTGTGGACTCTATTGAGTGTTTATTTCCCATTGTTGAGGCTAAAATTCATTCCCTGCTTAACCAGGAGTACTTACTGTCACAAAGTTGGGTATGCTCCAAGGAGAAATAAGAAGGTTGTTACCGAGTCTTCAGATGGAGGTATGATTTGTTTATATTTCTCTGATCTTTGTAAAGGAAATATAGTCTTGTTGCAGCTATTGCTGGGCATTGAATGTTTTCCACTGGTACAATTTTAATAATGTCACTAAAAAATGTCTTGGTTTATGTAGAAATTTCTCCTGATCATAGTCCACACGCATTTTCTGGATCCAAAAAGAGGCATACAGCCACGCGTGACAAGATGCCCTCTTCAAGCTCTGGTAAAGGAAATAATAAAGCAAAGAAGACAACTGTATCTGGAAGAAGAAAAAAAACTTTGGCTCCTTCATCACCTTTTGCAGAGGATGATAGTGATGATGATATACAAGATCATTTTCCTGCAAGGCAAGCAAATAGCAGCATTGGGAAAATGTCTCATCAAGAGAAATATTTTAAGAAAGATGTGTTGCAGACAACCCCCTCAAAGGTTCATTTCCTTATGCCTAAAGGTTTCATTTACACTAGTGAAGTTGAGGAAGCAGTTTCATTTGCATGATAGCTTAAAAGATGGATGCTTTTATCCACTGAGGAAGTGGGATAAAATCCCAAAACTGATGTTGGTCCATTCAGTTGTATTTGAACCACTTATAGTTACAATATCATATCCATAAGCAGACTAACATGGATTACTGATCAATGAAGTTATCTTTCATCTGTTGGTGTGCTGCATCCCCATATATATATTTATTATTACTATTATTAGTTTTACATTTTTTTATCAAGGTTAAACCATTTTTTCATATCACAGAAATGGTATATCTGACTCTGAATTGGAGAAGGTATCATGAGGTTGATAGACAGTCAAATAATGTTTCATGAGGGCAATGTAATAAACTCTGTAGTAATTGGGAGCACCTAGATCTTAATGGGCCACCAATGTATCATTTTGTATAGGTACTCTGTTGTTGTATTGTTTTGAACTAAATCTGGTGGTGCTTGTCATTGTGCAGATGTTACATGCTTCTAACTATGTTTATCGAAATTGCTGACATGTGCATGATTGACAGGTAGCTGATTCTGTTGACAAAGTGCATGCCCTTGTAGAAGCTGATTCAAGTATTATTGCTCATCTGCAGCAAGAAAACAATAAGCTGAAGGAAATGTTAGTGTGTAGCCTCTGCAATTTAATTACTGCCTTTCATTCTAGTCTTTTAACCCTTTTGTGTTTGTAGGCTAGAAAAGAATGAAGCAGGGGCTCTGGATGTACAAATTAATGGCTTGCCATGTGAGAGATGCAATTTATTGGAGAGACAGGTTTGTTGCTGTGCTATATGCTATTATTTGACTGGATTATTTGGAGGCTTGTCAATCTGAGCGGTGATGTATCTGTTTTCTCATATATCCAATGATGGGTTTGGCACTGTGGTTTTATCTAGTGTAATTCAGAATACACATCAATGTTATGCCCAGGGCAGGAAAAAATGGGATGAAAAACAACTAGTGAATTTGAATTCCTATGAACTTGGATAGGGTTCAAACACTTTAATTTTGTTGCCATGAGTGATACTCTCTCTAACCATGTTTGACATCATTTATGCCATCAAAGGTGGGAGAATTGTCCCTGGCTCCTATCCTAGTCTCCCTCTTGTTTCTTGTCACACAGTTTATGGATATATTGAAACATAATTAGCTTCTTTGAGGAGGGGAAGAAGAATATGTATTAGGGGGATGTAACATAAAAATTTCCTTGCTTTATTTTCTTCTAAAATTTCTTTGTGCTCGTGGTTCAGCTGCAGGAAGCTAAAGAAAAACTTGATGAATTGGACAAGGACCATGAAAGTCTAATTGCTATATTCTCTGAGGAGAGAGAGCGGCGTGACATGGAGGAGGAGAATCTGAGAAAGAAGCTGAAGGTATTTCTTTCCCTTTGAGGGGACGTTTTTCTTGAAAAGTGCATCAGAACATTGATCTTCCACTTTTTCTCTGGGCTAGTGGACCGATTATTTTTGTTTCCTGTAGGATGCATCCAATACTATCCAAGAGTTGCTAGACAAAGTTAGGCTGCTGGAAAAGATGAAGTCTTTTAATTACAGAGCATAAGGATGAGAGTACATATGTAAACAGCACATCAACTTCATCCCGGAGAAGTTTATTGATTTCTGCCATCTTCATTTGGGCACCTCGGTTCCACTATTATTATTTTTGTTCAACGAAGGCCTCAGCAATTCGCTGGCTTAGTGGGTAAGACGTGGATGTAGGATTAAATTACTATGTGCAGCCTCTTTAGTTCGACTGAGACTTTTGTGTAAAAAGAGTATTTAAGACACGGATGTACATAGAATTAAGCCGGTGGTGAAGGATGAGAGGTCTACTTTTGTACTAGAGTTGTCCGCCTTTGCAGCTGCAATAGCTGTGTAACCGTACATCAATACTGTTGATAGCGCATATCTATTACGTCCCAAATCAATTATTTTGATTGCCGACGCTTTTGCTCGTATTGGGTGGGCGTTATGATCTTTGAATCTGCTTTGCCAGGAAAATTCTACGTGATGCTAGGTTTGCCAGCCTTACAAAAAAAAAAAAAAAAAAACTATTGCAATATTATGGGAGCCAGCCTCCTTCTGTGCCTTGTGTGCAAGGGAAAAGTTATTGGGTTGGATCAATGCTCCGTAGTGGGGGATTAGATTCCTCGAGGGTAGGAAGGGTAATGGGCTTGGACTGTTGTTTTCCAAGCTGGAGAAAACATCTGAGTCCTTGGTTAAACGTGTTTTCATTTGAACGACTGATGCTGCCCAGAGCACAAATCGATTCTACTTCGTTGTATATTTCCTTTGGTGCTACTTGAAGACAATTGGGTCAGAGCAAGAAAAAGGTTACACTCCACCTTTCAAGAGTTCACCGAGGTGGAAGGCATTAAAAAAAAGAAAGGGAGACATATATTGCATACTCTCTCTATTTTGTTTTTTTTTATTATTATTATTGAAATGCGGTGACAAACATTCTGATTATTATATAGTAGGCCAACTTTTTTCTTAATCATGACATTTTCAATTGGTATAGCTGCTCATTGGACACGTGGGAGACAAATTAAGTGAATTATTCATTCCTCCTTTCTATTTTGGGATTCTACCTTCAGGAATTAACTCTCGTGCCTCACAATTTTTCTCATTGAAAAAGAAGGAAGAGGAATGTGGCTGATCCCACATTGAGAGAGGTTTTTTTTTTTTTTTGGGGGGGGGGGGGGGGGGGGAAAAAAAAAAGGGAAAAGCAACAAATAAATGCGATAGATCCATACAGCTAATGTAATTAAAAGAACTGTTCATTGAAAGTGCCTTGCAAAAGCAACAGATTAGATTTGTTAAAATCTGCCCCCACACGGGTCCTTGTCCCCACCTTCCTTAAAAGTGGAATTTAGATGATGATAACGACTATCATCGCCAAACCAATCACCAAGTCCATCATATGCGCCCTTCCATTATTACCGCCCCCATGCCAGCCACGTGCACTTTAACCGCGGGTTGAAAAACGCTCTACCTTTTTTTTAACTATGGTTAAATCGCCAAAATTCCTTTCTTCCAACGAGCCAAACAAATCTCCCACCCAAAAAAAAAAAAAAAACCAGCTCCATTTCTCTCTCGTTCACTGCTTCTTTGTCAAAACGCACGCGTTTCTGTGTTGATTGTTCTTTCTCTGTGTTTCTCTCTCTCATATACCCCCGTGTGATCCATTAAATCCGTTTTCCCTCTCTCTCTCTCTCTCTCTCTCTCTGAGGTGATGAATGAATGGATGAATGAACTCTCTCGAACTCTACACATCCATGTATATGTGCGTGCGTGCATGCGTGTAAGAGTTTACGTGCGCGTAATGTGGTGTAAGCATTTTTAAGTGGATAATAAATGCTTCAGATCGGCGATCGGATTCTTTGTGCTTTGTCATTTATGGATTTTTTTTTTTTCTTTTTTAAGGCGATCACCTGTGTCACGTTTGTCTCTCGTGGAAGTAACTGGCCCCTCTGTTGCATTGTTGTACTGTTTCTCTCTTCTTTGTCGACCCGCAGTAAATTCCGCTGCTGCTGTTGCTGTTTTCTGCTGGCTTTTTTTTTTCCCCCTCTTTTTTGTGTTTCTTTCATTTTCGAAATTTTCCCGGAAAATGCACATTTTCCTTTCCAATCACATTTACCTAACCTTTTCCCCTTCTATTTATATCTAACACATTTGCTGCACTCTAAAACGCTTTGTTTCTCGAGAGATTTTTTCTTTTCTTGTTTCGTTGACTGCGAGTTGGATTGCCGTTTGCCTTTATCATGCTTTGAAATTGTTTGAAAGGTCTGGTACGCATCGCCGTCGTTTTGGCTATTTTAAGCTTTGCCGCCCTCGTGAGCCCTAGAGCCTCTACTTCCTACCTATCTCGTGTCAAATCTCAACCGCTTCTTCTTATCTGACGGTTGTTCTTTTTTTTTTTCCCTCCTTTTTGAGGTTTTTTTTTTTTATTTGATGTGATATGAAAGCACGTTTTTATGCCACGCAACGCGCTATTTTATGCAGATTTCAGTATCTGGAAAGAGAGACAGGAAGTCTTCGTTTCCAGTGACATATCACGTCCAGTCCACGGCGGGTTTAGTCATCCGAGTCCTACTCGCTTGTTCCCACTGAGTCTGCCGACCGAGTCGTAGAGGAGAGGATTAACAAGAGCTAAGAGACGCCCTTTTCTTGTTCTCAACTCTCTCTGCCAGTTAAAAAAAAAATAGTAGAGAATCCGACGAGTTCTTTTTCCAGCTTCATTGATTTTTGTTCCAGGATGAGAGCCTTTCCAAACACCACATTCGGTGTCGTTTTAGTGTTCGCCGTTCAAATCCTCCTCGCGTCCTTCGCAGGTGTATTATAACATATGACATAATATATATATATATATATATATATATATATATATATATATGTAAAATTTTTTCTTTGTTTGAATATGATATGTGGATCTGGAGCCTGGATGTTCCTTTGCATTTGTTTAGTGTTTCCATTATTGCTTTGGTCGGTTCCCTTTTGTTTGTTTTTTTTTTTTTTGTAAAGTTTTGTGACTTTTTGTTATTTTATTGAGGGACATCTCTTTCAGAGAGACATGGTGGGTCTCCATGTTTGTTCCTCCCTCCCTTCGTTATCTAGTTTTGTCGTCTTCATTTCTTCTCATAAATTATTTGTAAGTCTGATTTCTTGTACCTCTCTTTTTTTCCATTTTGAAGCAATTTCATTCCCAACTTTGGGGAATGGTGAAGGTGGAGCCATACCGATGACTAAGGAAGGGAACCACACTCTATATTTTGTTCATCGCAAGCTGCTTAGACGCTGTAAGGGAGCTGTAATTTTTCTCCTTTTTTTTTTTTTTCTCCATTTCAATCTGGGTTTCGACTTTGATGTTTTGAGGTGAGATTGATAATTACCTGGAGAATGATCAATTTGTTCTGGGTGGGGATACGGGGTTGTGGGTTATTGCTACTTGCCTATCATTCTTTGTCGTGTTCGATTTGTGGGGTACCCATTTGTTTGCAAACGAGTCCATGCATCCGTCGCAGTGCTCCAGATGTGCGTACGATATGGGCGTCGGACGTTCACGTCCATCTGGTTTTTTTTGTTATGCTTCATGCTAACGTGCACAGTTGGCAATTAGGGCCCCCCTACGCTATTCCCTCAGCACAATAACTGTAGTGAACAGCTTTTGGACGAGATCCTCATATCCCATCAGGTTTCTTGTCACCTTTTTCTAGTAACTTTTCATTGAAAATACATTGGTTGGCTTGTCACCGGTGTGCACTGTATCTAGTGCACAAGGTAGCGATCTTTATGACCCCTTGTGGGTCAACCTGGCATACTTTTGGGTGGTTAACGATTTTGATGCTTCCGTGGGTACTAGTAAAAAGGTATTGTTTGTTTGAATTAATTCTTCTTTAGTTAGGAGGAAGATGGAAAAAGGGAAAATAGAGGGAAAAGTAAAGGCATTGAATAATGAAGCCTGTCCTACCATAGACTTGTCAGTTAATTTTGTCCGGTTACTTTTCCCCGTGTAATCCTGTGATTCACCTCCAAAAAGCATATCCTGTCTGTAGATGCTTCCTTGGTGATAGTTTGGATGGGTGCGCCCCTATTTATGAGTTTTTGACAAAAAGCATAGTCTTTCACTTGTCTGGAAATTTTTATCATGAAGCCACTTGTCAAGTTTCCAATTTGTCTTTTGTTTCTACTTACAGCTTTGGCTATAGAGGAGCCGAATAGAATATGGGGGGAAAAGTGTAGCAAAGCTGATATTGTGATCAACCAGGGACCCTCAGCTCCACTCCCAAGTGGCATACCTACATACACTGTTGAGATCATGAACGTTTGTGTCACTGGCTGTGACATCTCTGGGATTCACCTCAGATGTGGCTGGTTCAGCTCTGCTCGCCTCGTCAACCCCAAGATTTTCAAGCGCGTTCGCTTCAATGATTGCCTTGTTAACGATGGCAAACCCTTGTTGAATGGTGGCACTCTCTCTTTTGAGTACGCCAATACTTTCCTCTACCCACTTTCAGTCTCGGCAGTAATGTGTCGTTGAGCATGTGATGATGCTAAAGTAGGAAAACAAACAAAGATGACATACGGCACCCACAGCACATTAAAATACTTCAGAGTACCTTGATATGTTGAGAGCATGTTGAGTCTGGTGCTCTATGTCACTGATGGTTTGGATTTCCTTGAAGGATTGTTTGGTAGTTTTGATAGATAGTAGAGCCCCAAATGTCTGCCACTAGTTTTGATAGATAGTAGAGCGGGGATGGAAAATTGTAGTGCAGCTTCTAACACTGGCTCTTTTTTGGGGGGTGCTATTAGCTGTATATTTATACGAGTGACTTCAGTATATGGTATATCATATATGGTATGCGGGGGAGTTGCGAAAATTTGAAACTGTGGTTAGAGGAATGTTTTATTATTGTTATTATTATTATTATTTTAAGTTTCGTACATAATGTCTTATTAAAGTTAATAATTGGCAGGGAGCTTAGCTTGTAATGGCCTTTATAATCTGTGAAATTTACTGAAATATCAGTAGTTCACAACTCTGCAATAATTACAAATGAAATGGACAAGAAAGGGTTCAATATGAACCCAGTTTAGGCCCGAGTGGCCTTGCAGGCATTTTGCTGACCTTCTCAAAGGTGACAATGGCTTCCCGCTTGTGCGGAATTGGTCTGTCCCACGGTTTTCATTTTTTAAAGTGGTCGATTCACTACATTACAAAATACATAATTTCCTTGATGATTGTAGCTTGTCGCTATCGTTTTGTCTTGTATGAATTCTAAACCTTCCTAAAATATTTTGATGGAGTCTAAAGTTTGGCCGTTAATGGAACTTCCAGATACGGCAAATTTTCAGTTCTAAACTTTTTAATGTGTAAAATACTCAAAACGACATGGAATAAGATATAGAATTTTATTGAAAAAAAAGTAATCAGAAAACATTAATTAAGATTAGAGTTATCCTTTTCCTCTACCTTCTTCCGCTCCATCGACAATGCCACACGAACAAAAAACATAATGAGGATTTAGTTTCCGCGTATAAGGGTATGGCCCTCTCCTTACTGATTCACTACTTGCTTGGATGCTACAGTAGTTCTATTGGATTA
This sequence comes from Kandelia obovata, assembly GCA_021464305.1. Lineage (NCBI taxonomy): Eukaryota > Viridiplantae > Streptophyta > Magnoliopsida > Malpighiales > Rhizophoraceae > Kandelia > Kandelia obovata. The sequence goes on from CM038480.1 coordinate 3,470,337, forward strand.
AAAATACACGGTCATTGCGCATGACCTGTACATGCAAGATTTTTGCATCCAATATACATGGAGGCATAGATTAACCATACATGCATACATGTAACAAACGGCTAAGATGTCACGGAACATTTTTCGGTGTTCCTCCCCGTATATTGATCAGTCAATCGGCAAACCCCGAGAATCTAGGCATGGGTCAAATTAAATCCCATCCACTCCCTTCACACAGTGGACGAGGATTGAAAAGGGCCCAAATGAAGCTTTATGAGTAACCGTTGAAGTTAATTGATTTTGTGATTTGGATTGTGGTTTGTGCTTAAATTTATAGATGTTCGATGATCATGGTGTAGCGTTCTAAAATTGTTTCAATTGGGTTGCAAGCTACTTTTCCTTTATTTTATTTTATTTTATTGTTATTTTTATGGAAATAGATGTGGATTGTTTTGACCTGTGGCAAATGTAAGTAAAATAACACTATTATAATAATTTATTATATATTTGTAATTTTTATCATACATTGTGTAACTAAGACTTATGATAGTGCGACAGGACACTTTTTTTTTTTTTTTTTTATCAACGAGCATCATATTCACGTCAAGAAAACTCATGTCATATAACATTTTCGTTTTTGTATTTACTGCCCCACATAAATCCAGTGAATTAGGATGTAAGAATTTCATTTTCGGATGATAAATTACGAGCTTTATCACCATGAACCGAGCTGGCTTAAAAGGATCGAGATGCAGGCCCAGCCCAACTTTAGCCATTTAACCGGAGCCAACCCGAACAAAAGTGGGGCCCCATATATATCGGCCGAGTAGGAAAATGGATTGGCTGCTCAACTCTTTACAATCTCTTTATCAGCTTCTTGACCAAGCACAGACAGAGAGGAGAAAGCTAGTAGATAAATAAGTGGGAAAAAAAAAAAAAAAAAAAGAGGAGACAATTGCAAAAAGTTTTCATTAAAAGAGAAATTAAAAAAGAGAGAAAGAAAGAAAGAAAATGGCGGCTACGATCACAGGAGTAGGAGTTGGGCTAGGGCTTTCATGTTCTGCCAGAAATCTCTCTCAGAGAAGAAGCTGTTCGTCGGGAATGTCCCGTTGCAGCGTCAAAATGGCTGTCTCCGTCGAGAAGGAGGAGAAGCAGAAGAGCTTCACCCTCCAAAAATCCGAGGAAATCTTCAACGCCGCCAAGGTTTGTTATTACCCTTTTGACCATCCGTCTTACTATTTCCTCAATTAGGAAGCTCCGATTTTCTGATTCTTAATTTTGGTTTTCTTTGCTGGGATTGGAAAGTGAGTTTTTATTTATTTATTTATAGATAAGGGATTGCTAGGTATTCCTCTTACTGTTGAATTGTTGAAGGGTCCGTGATTTTCAATATTGGAAATTGGTTTTAGAAGCTTGGATTAAATGTGGGCCAAGATGATTGGATTAATGAATAGAAGGATGTTACTAGTGCATGAGACATCGTGAAGCTTGGGAATGTTAGATATATGCAATTTTACCCAGGTTTTACACTAATAGACTATTTCCGCGACTCAAGCATATTACTTCTAAATCACAATGGAATAATTTTTAAGGCTATTTGAATTTGGATCACCAGTCGCCCATCTGAATCCCTGAATTTCCATTTTGTTTCTGAGAACATGTAGCTGTTGTTGGAGTCAGTCCAGAGTGCGAGCAAGCCAAGTTGATTTGTATCAATTATCAGCTAGTTTTATGAAATTTGGTGCTGAGTGTCTAATAGTTTGTCCAGGGGTGGGTGTGCATACTATATGAAATTTGGGATTAGCTCATGCTCTACTCTTTTGGCAGGACTTGATGCCAGGGGGTGTAAATTCACCTGTACGTGCTTTTAAATCTGTTGGTGGACAACCAATTGTTATGGATTCTGTCAAGGGCTCTCGCATGTGGGATGTGGATGGCAATGAGTACATTGATTATGTTGGATCTTGGGGCCCGGCTATAATTGGTCATGCGGATGATGAGGTTTTGTTCTTCTTCCCTCCCATTTGATAATGCTGTGTTTCTGTGCCAATTCTGTTACACTCTTCTTTATGTTGGGAAGTTCTGTTTCTTCAAGGATGATGTTGCTTACCTACATATAATACTTAATGCAATGGGATATTACATAGTCATCAATGAGTTCAATACTTCATTCAAGCAGAACTTAAATTTATTGACTAGAATCCTGGTTTCAGCAGAGGTGAGGGTTTAAATATTAACTCTAAAGTAGCATAAGTGCTTTGCAAAGAGCCCTGATTCTGAAATATAAATCAATTTTTTCTTGTACTTGTTGTGGATGCTTTTCAGTTATTGGCAGTGGATTACATTATGCTACCAGATTCTGTTTGCAAAACTTGTTTACTAACATGTACCTACAGGTACTTGCAGCCTTGGCTGACACAATGAAGAAAGGGACCAGCTTTGGTGCCCCTTGTTTCCTAGAGAATATTCTGGCCGAGATGGTGATTAAAGCAGTTCCAAGCATTGAAATGGTACGGTTTGTCAACTCAGGGACTGAAGCATGCATGGGTGTGATTCGACTGGCCCGTGCCTTCACTGGACGTGAGAAGATTATCAAGTTTGAGGGTTGTTACCATGGTCATGCTGATCCATTCCTTGTTAAAGCAGGTAGCGGTGTTGCGACCCTAGGGCTTCCAGACTCCCCTGGTGTTCCTAAAGAAACAACATTTTTAACCCTAGTCAGCCCTTTCAATGACTTAGCAGCCATTCAAAATGTTTTTGAAACCAATAAAGGAGAGGTTGCTGCAATAATCCTTGAACCTGTTGTTGGAAACTCTGGTTTCATTGCTCCAAAGCCAGATTTTCTACATGCCATTCATAAGATCACAAAAGAAAATAATGCTCTTCTTATCTTCGATGAAGTTATGACTGGGTTCCGTATATCATATGGTGGGGCTCAGGAGTATTTTGGAATAACTCCAGATTTAACAACACTTGGGAAGATAATTGGCGGTGGTCTGCCAGTTGGTGCTTATGGAGGGAGGAGAGACATTATGGAGATGGTTGCCCCTGCAGGCCCAATGTACCAGGCTGGAACCTTGAGTGGGAATCCATTGGCAATGACTGCAGGGATACACACACTGAACCGGCTGCAGAAGCCAGGAAGTTATGAATACTTGGATAAGATCACTAGGGAACTAACTCAAGGCATTGTGGATGCTGGCAAGAAGGCTGGACATGCTATGTGCGGTGGGTATATTGGAGGCATGTTTGGTTTTTTCTTCACGGAAGGTCCTGTTAACAATTTTGCCGATGCAAGCAAAAGTGACCTTGCCAAGTTCGCCAGATTTCATAGAAAAATGCTGGAGGAAGGCGTCTATTTTGCACCTTCACAATTTGAGGCAGGGTTTACAAGTTTGGCACATACTGCTGAAGATGTTGAACAGACTATTGCGGCAGCAGATAAAGTTTTCCGCCAGATTTAGAGTTTAATTTCCGCGTCTCTTCTTGTTCACCAATGAATTTTAAAACCCCGTTCTTTCATCTTTTTGGCCTCACGATCATCCTTTTTGTAGATGTATTGGTAAGCTCTGTTAGTTCCATTTTGTCGAAAGAGCTTTAATATATTAGCTATTCAGTGTATTATTTGCCCTTGAAGCTTGGTTATGATGGTAGATGCTAATTCATTCGACCTATGTTAACATAGATCCTCATGGTTTTAGGGGGTCGTACTGTTACAAGAGTCGCCATGGCTTGAAGTCGTCCACTCTTTCTCTTTCTACTGGTCAGGTGGTGTCCAGGAAAGTGTCCATTTCTCAGCCACCGGAGCTAAAGCCCAATCGACCATTACCGAGGGCTGCAATCTACGGTACATAATTCAGCAGAGACACTGAAGATATACGCCGTTTAAAGCAGCTACAAAATGTTTTAAGTTATTTATTCCAAAAGAACGGACCACGGAAGAGGGATGAGAAACCAGAACAAAGCACATTTGTAACTATGACATCAATATCTAACACTAGTTGTTAAAAGGAAAAAAAGATAAAATAAATAATAATAATAATAATAATATTTCCGTACCTAAACTGTCCTATATCACAACATTTAGCTTTTGTGGTATGGAATTTGGACTGTAGATTATTAGAGCATAACCTCTTTGACCATCCCCGCATTTTGTCTTCACATATGAAACACGAACATACATACGCCACTCGGGTGAATTTTCAATCTCCTTTTCTGATCACACAAGCCACCAAACATATATATATATATATATATATTAAGAAGCTTCTATAAGCTAGGACTCATAAGGCCTAGTTGCTATTGGTGACCAACGACTTCTCACCTACAACTAATAATAACTCACAATTGACATTTAAACTAATAATATTTCGTATAAACGATGGTTTCCGACCAACCAGGATTCGTTGAGTTTTGCCCACCAACCTATACATAAAAAGAAAGAAATCGAGATAGCTGAAATCAGGAAGGGAGCCAAAAAGTTGGTGAGGGGGTGGGACCCCGATGTGATTTGATTAGTACGGTAAGTCTACAATAAGATCAAGAAATTAACCAGTTTGTTGGTTGTGGGTAGAGATGGCTGGTCAACGACATGATCAATTATCTTACTGGAAAATGCCAGAAGTTTTGGCAATACGCTCTGGTGAGATTAAGACAACAGCGTAATTAAGAATTTGAGAAAGGGATTCGGTGTATAGAGTTATGGCATGTCGATGTAATAAAAATTTCATAAAACTGGGAAACAGATTGGTTACATTCTTTATTATTTCTGAGTTCACCTTCAATAGGGTTTTTTTTCATTATTATTTTTTTTAGACATTCAGCAGAATTAGAACTACAAATTTTCAGACATTGGGGAACTGTAGCTGCAACACGTGTGTGCATCTTGGATTGCCACGCATCCATTCATTGAGCAGTTATTTATACAGTAGTTTTTTTTTTTTCTTTTCTTTTCAAATAAAAAAAGACCCGACTGGATGCAATATGCAATAATTTTCGAATACAAAACCCTTTGGTAGGTCCAATGGAATTATTAACCATCCAGCAGATACTGAAAACATGCACGCTTGTCTAGTAGAGCCCACTTTATTAAATAATATTTTCGCTTAAATTATTCTTTAAAACGCAATTATTCTGCAATCGTTTCCTAATTGCCCAGAAGACGAGGATGGAACCAAATACAAAATTTGGCTCTTAATGATGGTTTGGCAATCATTTTTATAAATGCTACAAATCATTCGAAGTCATTAACCAACAAACAAGAAGAGAAAAGGAAAAGAAAAACGCAGTAGTTTTTGTCACTTTCTTCTTTTTTTTTTTTTTTTTTTTTTTTTTTCAAGAACTTGGTTATACATGAATACTGCAACAACCAACCCAACCCAGATGCCCGAAGCATACAATTTCTGTATTTAAAGCATCAAGGAGAGACTACTACGTAGAGGACAATTCACCGAATATCAACATATTTGCCTTCATAGTATGGAACACGAGCACACAATCTTCTTTGGAGACTTATCAATCTTCTTTTCTGTTCAAATTAACCAACATGTGTGCATTAACATAAGAAGCTTACGGGCAAAGCGCCCCAGTGAGATAGGATTGATCCAACTAAAGAAAAGGCACGCGAAGAAGAAAATCAAGCCGAGTTTTCCAATGTAGTGGCCCAAAGAACTAGTTGGCGAGGTTTTGGAGTCACTAAACTACCGATGCATTAATAGAGAAGCTCTACAGCATCAGAAAAGGTGGGCGTTAATACTTGAAGCTCACCAACACTTAGAGAGATTGATTATGAAGTTAAGTATCAACTAAACAAGGTTACTCTTGAGGGGATAAATTGATACATATGCTTCAAGACACTTCTTAGGTGATCTTCTGCTGCTGGCCAAACAATCTGACGGTTGGACAGGAAAGATGAGACCTTTCAGGAAAAGGAAGAAAAAAGGATGTACAATTGCCCATTCTCAATCCAGAGCTGGTGCAATTTCTTCCTACAAAGATATGGCAGCAATGAAGAAGAAAAAGGATGGAAGAGAAAAAAAGAATCTAGTTCAAATATGTCCTCTTGTTTCTGAAAAGCCACCTCACCCTTTCCTACTAAGTACCAGAATGGCTGATGGAGCTTGGATTTGCGCTGAGCTGATCTTAACAATTGGTCCAACCACAGCATTGCAGGATGGTTTGTGTCTAATTTGTTTGCTATAGAGTTTCTCGGTAGATGAAAATAGGGAGACAATACAAAAGCTACGATGATATAAATTGATCCCAAAACTTTAGTCCTATGATTAAGGTGGAGGAAAGTACCTGTTTTGGTTTTTGCTAGAGATGGCTGTACAACAACATGCATTACGACGATAGCCCCTGCAACTTCACCAAAGGGTGTTCTACACTGACCAATGGTCTTGTTGTTATCCAAAATTTTACCAGAGCATATCAGTTTGATTTCATTCACAACCTTTGGAGTAATTGTTTTACCTAAGCAAGAATATTGAAAAGCCATTTAGAAAACATATAACCAAGAAGTACCTAAAAAATAAATAAAATAATAATAAATCCAATAGATGATAGAAGCAGCTTCCATTCTGAAAGTTTTTCACATTCTTCAAAGCTTAAAACCTGCTCCTGCTTTGTCCAGATAAGGATGAAAGAACTGGCTGAGCATGGTTTACCCAAGTGAACATAGTTTAAAATGGACAATCATGTGGGAGGGAACTCTTTCATCCAAAATATAAAATAAAATTTGCTGAATATTGCAAACATTAGGATTTGATTTGGGTCAACTTCCAAAAATTGGACCAACAATGTTCCACTCCGGCATGGTTCCAAGTTCTAAAAGTATCCAATGTTTGCAAATTTTAGTTCTACATTGGACCACCATTGTAGAGTTGGACTCAGAACCACTAAAAACTTGGCATGTCCATTTGTATAATCCTTTTTAGCCCAAAAATTTATCTGGATTAGATAATACCCAATTCAATTCAAGATTCAACAAAAATGATCCAAAAATTCATAATTCACCAAATCTCGCAATTCATAGCTTCAACCACACAAAAAAAAAAAAAAACAGAGAGAGAGAGGACTAAACCTTTGGGCCAATCGGAGACAATTCTCTGTTTAAGCATATCCACCGTCGACGCGGACGAGTACCGGAACGGGCCGATATCGGACCCATCGTAAAGCCTGAATTTTATATCAACCAAATCCTCTTCCGGCATTTGAGCTAACTTCTCCTCTGTACTCTACCAGCCAATCAACGCCTTCCACGTATACTCGACTCCGGTTTCGAATTTGAACTCATAAAAAGGAAAAATTACCAAACCCTGCGATTTCTGTAGAAACTCAACAGATCTAAATTAAAAATCAGCAATTAATCAAGCTTCTCTTCTTCTTTTTTTTTTTTTTTTTTGATCGAGATATAAAAATTTATAATATAAAAAAAAAGTATAGAGGAAGATTAAAAACCAGGCCTTTTTTCTTTTTTTGGTAGACTGTAATAATAATCGCCGCTTCGCTTGGTCGAGACGGTGGTGGGCTTTTTTCGAGCTCTTTTCTTTTGCAGCAGTGTTGGTGATGAGCGAGAGCGAGAAGAGAAGCGTTCTTCTTTTTGCCAATTGTCCATAAAAGCCAAACCTATGGTCAAAACGACAGATTCTTCCTTGTCGTTTTCTATTCGCAAAGGCCCAAGCATGCGCCGTCCGCTTCAAGACTTTCCGCACCGAACGACATCGTTTTCTTCTGCATACTATTAAAGTATTTTGCCTTGGGGACGTTCCCATACGGCGCCGTTTTCGTCATGCGACTTACAAACTGCCCGTTCCTCACCGTTCTTGGCGAACCCTAAAATAAAATAAAATAAAATAAAGAGATGAAGAGAAAGAGGGAAGAAAAAGTAGAAGAAGAAGAAGAAAAGAAAAAGGGCATGGAGATTGTGTGGCAAACACCGGCCAATCCGCCACAGAAGCAAGATTTCATATTTCTAAACGGTAATTCTAATGTTTTTAATTGTTTAAAAAAAAAAAGTCTTTGGATTTAGTGATTTTAATCCTGCTTGGCGGGAAATATGCAGGGCGGCGCCACGTCAGACCCTACTTCTTCGAGTTCATCTCTCATGTTAGCACTCCCTTTTCCGATTTCTTTGATAACTTTTTGGGAACACAAACTGAGCTGAGATTTTGATTTCCTGGAAAATGCATATATTTTAGAACAAAAAAAGGAAGAAAAATGTGTTGTTTGCTGTGTAGGTTAAGAACCGTTGGGCAGGAAAGACGATTGTTGATTTGTTTGCCGAAGAGTTCAGAGGCCGGCCTTATGATTACTATGTAAATGTCTTGTACATTACTCTCTTAATTCAATCTAATTTACTCAATGTTTGGTACTTTCAATCTGCCAATTAAATTTTTGTTCCCCCCAATTTGTGGATTGTGCTGATGTATGGATTGGCAATTGTGCGTAAGTTGACCGGTGAGTCTGTCCATATGAATTTCACTTGCAAACGTTAGATGGATGGTTGAATGTGCTAGTTATCTTTTTGGATTTTTATATTTGAGCATTTTGAGTTTATGAATTGTGAGTGGATTCAATGTAGGCAAGTGCTGTGAAGTGCGGACGGATACAGGTTGATGGAGAACTGGTTCCAGTTTCTTACATAGTCAAACCATCACAAAGGATTAGCCACTTCTTACACAGGTGCAATATGGCTGTTGCTTTCCTTATTTTTGGATGGGGATTTAAAATGTAGGCTAATCTTGTGGCGTCAAATTCAAGATACGTTTTATATATACATTATCCTTTTCCTCTGATTCCTGCTTGAGTAAATGACTGAATGTTGAAGTCCAATTTTCGTAGGTTAATTTAAATTTCCTGTACGCTATTTTCTATTTCAAATATAATTTGACATGAATTTTGAAGTTATGAAGTCTCTGATTGACTTTTCAAAGGTTGTAGGCATGAACCACCAGTTATGGATTGGGATGTCTCTGTTCTTCAAGAAGAAGTAGATGTTGTAACTGTTTATAAGCCACCCACTGTTCCTGTAAGTGTGCTGCAGCATGATTGGCTTTTTATCAAGTCTTAAGTGAAGTATCCTGTTGACCTTCTATGCCATTCTAAATATGCCTTTTTTCAGCCATTCTAAATGACCTTTTCTATTTGGGGAGAATTGAAGCCAAGATTTTCAGCCATGACAAGCAGTTGTCCATTACGCAGTTCTTAATAGGCCTCTGTATGGCCTTTGACACATAATGCTTCTAAACTGCTGAACAAGTTCACCAACTTTCAGCCTTCTACTTGCCTTGCTGTTTAAACTATTTCCTCAATGAGGGGAATGTAATCTGTGTTCTACTTACCCCAAGGCCAGTTTGGATGTGTTTCCTTGCTTGAAAACATGCAGATAGGATTTTAAGTACTTTTTTTTTTTGGCTTTTCACCATGTTTTCACTTTTATGTATAGCAGTTATGTTTTTGAAATACGTCACAGGTTGATATATATATATATATATATATGTCAGTTTTCTTTGAGTTAGATTTGATTTAAGTGCTCAGGCATCTGATATTTGGAAATTCCTTTGTCTTATAGTCTTCCAGTTTTTTAACCATCAATAGTCGTTACTCCTATTTTTCCATTTGATTGGATTCTTCCTCTTTTTCTCTTTCTTTTGGTATATGATTCTTCCTTGTTTTGCATGGTGTTAAATATATCAGTAATGAGTTTTTTTTTTATTATTATTATTGTTTGTAGGTTCATCCTTGTGGTCAATATCGTAAGAACACTGTTGTTGGCATTCTTCAGGCTGAGCATGGTTTGGCACCTCTGTTTCGTATCCAAAACTTTATGCTTTTAAATGCAATTATTTTAGCCATCCATGTTTTTCCAACAGGGACACGAAAATGGAAGTTAAATGTGGCTTCTACTACTTATATGTGTTTGATTATGTTTTTGTTTTCTTCTCCATACAAATGTTTCCATTTTGGGTTATCCTTGATGTGATCATTCCAGCAGTTCATCGTCTAGATCGTCTTGTCTCAGGACTTCTTATTTTGGCTAGAAATGCTTCAAAGGCTGACCTTTTCAGGCAGGAGGTGAGTCAGTTGTCACCATTATTGTTTATTAGGTCAAGTAGGTTGTTCTCATAGAAGAATTTATGGTTCCGATGGTTGTTGCAGATTGAGGCTGGGCTGGTGCAGAAACAGTATATTGCAAGGGTTATTGGATTATTCCCAGAGGATGAGGTCTACTCTTATTTATGAAAAGTTTAAAGCTGTGATTCATATATCGTTTTTATGGATTTTATGCAAATAGAGTTAGCTAAAACTTTTGCTCACATCTCCTTTAAGTCCTTATTAACCTACAGTTAGCTAAAACTGTACGGTACTGAATATCTATGTGTGGATTATTATTTGTGGCTAATTTATACCTTGCACCTCTCTTTCATTGTGGAACCAAAACATCAACGTGATTAGACATTTCACTTTAAGAAATTGAAGAAACACAAGATGCATGTAAAAGAAACTATTTTAGTGCTGTTAAGTTAGTTAAACCCAGAATATGTGGGAGTTTGTACCTATTTAAAGAATAGGTTGATATCTTGGCTGTAGCAATGCTATATCTGCAGTGTCACAAGTAGGATGATCTTCTCTGTTTGACTCTCACTTTGAAATTGTCATTTCAGAAAATTGTGGATGTTAACATAAACTATAATGCTCGTGAAGGGAGAAGCACTGCAGAGGTGAGGATTTTATTCTTGTTCTTTTAAATTGAGAATAGCTCTTATCTTATTCAGTGTTATTTTTGCATTTTCGAGTAAAGATTCAGGGACTGATATGTTTGATGCACAGATCTCTGTGTTAAATTTACTACAGTAGTTAGTGGAAATACCGTTTGGATATGGAGATCAAGATAATGCTGGTGGTTTAACATATGTCAAATGAAGCTCCCATAAAGGAGTACTTTATGTTTTCTGTAGTTTTCATTTTCATATTAAAGGGGATTTTATGGGCATTTCTAGTCCCTTTTGGTTAATTGCAATTACAACTTTTGTTGGACTGCCTTGGGAATTTAGGTTGCATTTCACTTGCAATAATCACTCATGCAAGGCATTTCATTTTTCCTGCATTTGTATTTTGTCCATTAATTTTTTGAAAATGCCTCTTCTATTTGGAATAAGAATTAAGTTCTGCATTTCTCTATGCATGATATATGGTGATGATGAGTGATAAGCCCATGGAGAGTGGGAATGCTAAGTTTATGTGACAGTATTGTTGTAGATAATCCTCACTGACTGGCTCACATTAGTGATCAGATATTAGGGTGGGGTTTGTGGTTCTATGTTGTCTTTTACCAATGAGGAAGTATGCCGTGCATATAATGAATTTCTAATCCTTTTTCCTCTCTGCAGGTTGGTGACTCTTGTGGTGGGAAGCCTGCTTGTACTAGGTTTTCTAGGATCAGCACCAACGGAATTCATAGCATTGTTTTGTGTAAACCAATCACTGGCAGGACACATCAAGTGAGTGCATTTATTGATGGAAAAGGCAATATTAGAGTAATCAATGGTATTGAGCATTTCAATAGAAGTCCTATGATCCTTGATAAAATAAAAAAAAAACATCAACTGTGTCATGTTTGGCTGCTTTGGCTTCTGGTTCACTTTTCATTCCCCAAATAGATGTTCATTTTGGGAAAATAGTTGGAAGTCTCAAAAGAGCACACCAGGCAGGTTGCAAAACTATTGAAGTTGTAAAGGATTCACAAACAACAATGGATTTAACAACTATACAAGCTCAAAACAAGCAATCTGAGGACCAAAATGACTCAATACCCAGGCAGAAACTGACCTATGTACAGTCAGGCAAGGAGCTGGACCCTATTGGATACTCAAGACTATTGATGTTAGCATACCTCTCTATTTAGTTTGCCTCACTAGCACAGATAATCTATTTGAGGACCTGCTGTATGAAGTGTTCAAATATTGAAGGGTTAATTGATTGATTCTAGACCACAAAGAATTTGCTATGACAGAGCATGTGACATGGTCTCATTTCTTTTGCATATTTTCTCCTGTACATCTAATGAGACCTCTAGGACTAATCACAATATGGAATTTGGATTACAAAAGCATTGTTGATCATGGGAGTGGTTCTGATTATGTGTGCTGTTTTGGACCACAAATATAGTTACTGAAACCGCAGAAAATTAGTCTGCCTTCTCCTAGGTGTGATGAATGTGGGGCCTTGCTCCCTTAGAACCCTACCTAAGAACAACAAGAATGCATGCAGGATATCAAAAGGTTCATATTCTGCACCAGAAAAAAATGCTGACTCTGAACTACATAGAGAAAAGCAGATTGCTCAGAAGCTCCACATGCTTCTCATAGCACTGGGTCAAATCCTTCTACACCAGGCGTCTCTATTTTCTGGACAGGAAAGTTGGCTGTAGTTGATTTTTCTGACCTGAGAAACCCCTTGTATTTTCTTCATATTATCTTTATTATTTTTGTTTGTTTATTTATTTATTTATTTTTTGTGATATTGAAACACATTATACTAGAATAGTGTGAATTAGCATTACCAAAAAGCATTGTTTGAATGATGACATGACTTTTGTACAATGGAATGAGGTGAAGGAATCTTGACATTGTCTTTTTTGTTTACTCTCTCTTGTAGATACGTGTACATCTGCAGTATACAGGACATCCCATTGCTAATGACAGTCTTTACCTCTCTGAACATGTTACTGATCACTCTGCAGAGGTAATGGGTGCAGATAGAGCTGCTTGTAGTTCTAGAAGTAGTGCAAAATATGAAAATGATCATTCCAGTAAATCTGAAGGGAACTGCAAAGAAGGTTTCACTATTGATCCTATGTGTACAAACTGTCCAAATTGGGCTCCAAAAGGGTGCGGAAACTTCCTATTTTTATGAAATATTTGTTAGTATATTCTTAATTGTGTTTTCAGTGTTTCTCATATTCTGCCAAGCAAGGCATCTGTGCAATTTCTAGCTGAGCTGATTGTGTGATATCCCCTTATGGCATCATGTGGGTTGTCATATTTTTCCAAATTTTTGAGTCATATAAAGTGTTCACATCATTCATTCCAATTACATGAAAATGGATATCTAATCTGAGGGAAAAGACAAGATGGTTTCAAAATAACCATAGATGAAAATTTTCAGTGTGCTCATGAAGGAGCTATTTTATAAAGAATATTTGACCGACTTGTTGAAAATTTTTGATACATGCACTTCCTGGCTTATAGCTTTTTCAACTGCAATATTTCTAGCTTTGGGGAGAAGAAATAAGGTGGTTGTTCTTGAATGCAGTCAAAACTGAAAATCTCTAGCTGTCCAGTTGACGAATTGTGGGAAACATAGGACAATCTTTAGTTGTTCAACATTGATTTGGAAGGCCACTGTTAGATTAGGAAAACTGCCATATACATGAAGCAAGAAATACCATGATTCAATGCTGGCCTTCATTAAATTTTCATCAGTCCATTAATTAATTCATTGTATGCAACTATTGGATCATAAAACCTTCCATGCTTGTTTCAGTAGTTGTTCATTTATTGTTGATTTGATTCTTAGGATATGCAAATTGCTGAGTAGGTTTGCCTGAACTTTAGCTGGATTATTAGCTATATTTTTGTTTATTTTACACATTCTAAGTTTTGCTTTCTTTTCTTTAAGATATGATGGAGTTGAAGAGGGTTTATGGCTACATTGTGTCCAGTATTCTGGGCCTGGCTGGATTTATGATTGTCCATATCCTGATTGGGCTCCTCTTGCATAGGTAATATTTACCTATTCTCTTTCTATTTTATCAAGTTTGTTTTATCGACTTTAATTGAGGAAATTTTATTGCTTTGTCTTTCAAAGTTTGCAACAAGTGCACTTAGACCTTATTCATCTTTCTTTGCCATCTCAAAATTAGTGGTTGAGAATGGGTGTGCCTGTTAAAAGCCTGTGCAGATATATGCACAACAGGCCTTACAGCCATAGAAATATTTTTACAAAGAAGATGGGGCCTCAATCTCATATGGGGCTACCAATTGGTTAAAAAAAAAAAAAAAAGAGGCAAATAAAGGGCTCGTGCACATATGCAGGAATTTTAATCTTTCAGACATAACAAGATTATAACAGTGAATCTTATCACAAGTCAGCACACTTGGCTTCTTCGCATGGTTACCATTGTATCTTCTTCAAGCTTGTAGTTGAAATTAAAAGCAAGCTATGCATTCAAAATGTATGGAGGGAAACTTATATGGCTATCAATGTCAGTTGTTATTCATGCTGATGGCTTGTGAACTTACAAGGAATTGTAGTGGCCACTGGAATTTATTTCCACAGAGAATTTGACTTGTTTGGTTAGGAAGAATGAAGGTTGTAGAGCTGTGGAAGTGGTTGAAACTGAAGTTTAAGTTCTAAGAGCTTTGTTGGGAACTATTGTGCATTAGGATTCGATACCTCTTCTTTTTGTTTACCCTGCTTTCAGAGACTGTTTGATCAGTAAGAATGGGTAGTAGTTATACTGAAAGTTCAGGCTCTGTAAAAGTATATTAGAAGAAAAATCTTAGGTAGATTGAGCCGACCATTATAATCCTGCACCAAATCTATGAAATTGTTAGGCTGTTCCTTGCTTTCCCAGAAGATACCATAGTGAAGAGATTCCAAATTCAAAGTAGAAAAATAAAGTAAATTTGTTATAGTTTATGAGCTGAGACCATGTCAATGATGGTAGGTTGAGTCTATCTAAGAAACTATGTCAGATTTTTGGAGATAATGAGATTTCAAATCATTATCATTTGGCATGCTGACGATTGGAGAACCTTGGGTAGTGTAAAACTTCCGGAAAGATGTTGACTTGCTTTTGTATTGTTATCTAGATTTGGTTGATGGAAAAGCACTAAATGCTGTCTGGGTCCATAGTTGCTCATGCTATCAGGCATAAGCATTGCATCATATTGCCTCTTTTCACCATATTGATTAGGCAACTAACCTTGATCCTTTTTTTGTTTTTTTTTGGGTATAAAACATTGATCTTAGTTTATAAGACTTAACTGGCTGAACATTTGTGTAACAGCCATTTGCAGGGTCAAGGAAGTCATGATTTTGCTCTTTGAACACAATGATAGGCTGTTCCCTAATGTTAAGGCATTGCAGCTATGTGCATTGAACCTGCTGGGAAGGAAGACAACAGCACTGGAGAAAGACAAGTAAGGAGCAGGCCAAAATAGCATTTGAATGCCGTATGCTAATTACGGGTTTGGCCGAATTTACTTGGCGGCTTTGTTCTATAAAGGTATCCTAATTGTTTTATAATGATGGCGAGTTGAGCGTCAGCAGCCGCTTTTATTCTAGCTCCAATAGCATATATTTACATCTCCAACAAATAAACTATGTGACGACAGCCTTATAAAGCTTAATTCATTCGATGTTTGATCATAATAAAAATGCAACACTTTCTGATGCTTTATTACTAAGGCAAGAATTCTTGGTTATCCCTCTTGTAAATTTGGATCCTTTTGTCTATATGATGATATCTATGCTTGAGAGGGAAAAGCTTATTGTAAGCACAAAAAAGTGAGCAATAATTGATATTCGGCCTGAAGCGACGACATAATTTTGTGCGCGCATTCGAAAAATTATTCTTGTAAAGGAGAGTACTATTATTCTAAACCTTTTGGAAAAGCCAAATCTCTAGTTGTATGATAATGAAGTAGTTTCTACTTTGGTGGGCATAGAGACCCCATCTCTTTATCTTCGTTCAATTATCTCAATAAAGCCTAAATGAACCGAGATGAGTAGTATTTACATTATTGGCATGCATATTGATGGTTGCTATTTAGTGATCGTACTTAAATATTCGAAAATTAAGACCAAAATTTCTTATGACTCGTTGTCTCTGAACTTGTTAATAATCCAATTTTGCCCTAATTAGAAGTTTATTTCCGCGACAAGCCTATCTTATTTTGCCCAAAGGGCTACCGTCTTCATATACCAATATTTAGAAGTAAAAAAAAAAAAAAAAAAAGTAATGTTAGCATACTTGGTGGTGCGCACTAGAGCCGCGATCTCAATCAAGCTAATCAACTTGGTATACGAGTCTGTCAACTAAGTGTCACGCCACCCTCTTAAGACTGGCGGCTAGAGGCAACTCGTAGTTGCTGAAGTGCCCTCGAGAGTGGAATCCGTCAGCTGAAGGTTCCAACTGGTTTCCACATTATTTAGACAGATATTATTATTATGATGTCAATTAAATTATTACCAGCTTTTGTGAAGCCAGGAAACTGAGATTTTGGACTAAGCGTGTGAAGTGTGGATAGAGTTGGCTCTTTTTTCTTTGTTTTTTTTTTCCTTTATATTTGCAAGAGAAAGTAGTATCAGATTGGTGCCAAGAATAATGGAACTATATCCTTTTAAAAGTTGGTCACTTTTTTCTGTTTTCCATCAATGAAGAATCTAAATGTTTTTGATTTCGCCATTTCTCCATATTGTCTAGACAAGACAATCATGAACGAGAAATGTTGGACGGACAATGCAGTTAATGCAGGACCTGAATCGGAGAGAAGAGGAAATTATAGATTCAGTTTTCCAGAAATATCGATACACACACGTGGCTGGGAATGTGGTGTGCAATATATATCTCGTAATGCCATAAACATGCAAGTTGAAGATCCAAGAATTGAACACGGAAAATCTTTGCCAAGTCGAGCAGTAGAAAGACAACTTGATTGTGTTACGGTGGGCCCAATCGCATAAAAAAAAAAAATCATTCTAGTTTACCACCCAGTCATTGGACACTACAAACAATGTCATTGTACTTTGCAGCAGTGATGCACAAGTCCTTCTACTTACGAGATGCAATTCAAAAGTTGTCAGACTTGAGAATGGCAAAGTATCTCAGGTGTGCAATTTTCCCATGTAAGAAAAGGAAAGTATCGTATCTCAAGTAGTGGGTCGGGTTAAAAAACTCAAAAGAGCAAGACAAATGTCCGGGCCACCTTCCTTCCCGCTTCGACCTTTTTTTTTTTTTTAACTCCCCTCTATATTTCTTCACTTCATTTTAGATGCACCACAGAGCAATTAGCAAAAGCCCACGTGGCTTATTTAATGTTGCAGTTTAGGGAACTTGTGGTATATTCAATAATAAAGTTGTGAAATGCATGTATTCTCCA
The DNA here is from genome assembly GCA_021464305.1 of Kandelia obovata. NCBI lineage: Eukaryota > Viridiplantae > Streptophyta > Magnoliopsida > Malpighiales > Rhizophoraceae > Kandelia > Kandelia obovata. The sequence goes on from CM038480.1 coordinate 3,487,484, forward strand.
ATTTCAGCATTGCCTTTGAGGACAATATTATGGCGTACACCTGCCAAGCTAAACAGGGTTAAATAGCTTTTATAGTAGAACGACAATGACCCTTGCAATGGCAGTAACCAGTAAGGTTCACCTGCCTCCACAATCTAAATAGAGAGCGTGATAGACAACAAACTTGTGGGTTATATGTATTCCAACACAAGTGTATGCCGTGTGTATTATGTAGATGTGTATATATCTAATCTCTATGCATGAATGCATATCTGTACATACCTACATACACACACGCAACGCAACAGTCTCATATTAGACAGATTAAACATTAATTAATACGTCATGATTTTTTTTTATTTTTTATTCATTTTTTGAAGACAGATATCTAAAGAGGAAAGTTGTGTGACAATATTTAAGAAGCAACAAAATATATATGTTATATTTCATAAATAAATACTAATTATCTGTAAATCTCACTCATTATTGTCGTCATAGTCTATTTTTACACTGGATATTCGGGGTTGCATGCATCTTCCACAGTATTAAAAAGCCAGAGATTGAAAAGTGTTCCCTTTAGTTTAAAGGCAAGTGGGAACTACAAGTAGTTGCTATCTTCTGATCATCATGAGCTAGGCGCATAAATTGACTTCTTGTAGTAGTCATAATATACTTTATTGCCAAGATATGGTTGAGGGCACAATAAAAAGAGTTAGTTTTGCAATATTAAACTAAAAGGAACCATAGCAGCTTATGCATAGGTTTCCATACGGAAAATTGAGTAGTTTTACTTAATTAATAAAAGCCTTGTAAATTTCTCTCTATATAAATTTTAGTGTCCCCCTATTATAAGACTACGAATGCATAGAATCCATCCCAAAAAGATTTTGAGTTTATTAAGCTAACATCAAAAAGACCTTACACACATAGGCACAACAACCGATGTGAACATAATCAGGGTAATGATATGAAAAAACATATACATATAGTAAAATTTTAAATATTTTTAATTTGATTATTTAAAATGTAAGTTAAATTATTTATTTTTTAAAATTTGAGTGAAACGAGAATTTTAAATGATACTAATTAAAGTAATAATATAATTAATTAAGTTATTTAAAGTAAAATTATGTGTTTATATTTTAAAAAATATATAAATAAAAAAATAAAATATTCACTGATAATTTTTTTTTGTTTTTCAAATACATATTTGCATCTAGAAGCATTTACACCTCATCATTTTATTTTATTTTATTTTTTTTTCTCTCATGATGTGACTAAAGTAATATGATATGATTAGCAGTCTACATGTCTTTGTATCCTCCATAAAGAGTCTCTCTTCCCCACTTCCCCCAGCGTGGCCGCCTCCAAGCATGGACGGCATTCTTGCAATTTGCTTTTGTAGTCCCAAAAGATAGCCACTTAATGTGGGAGACTGGGAGATAAAAAGAACAATGATCGGATTGATGATAAATGGAGATAACACAGATGACTGTGAAGTCCAAATTATTACACATGTTCCTGCTAAGCATGCGATTTTAAAGTTATATCATTTCTTTCGTGGATGTCCATGCCCAGCTCCAGATACTTTGACTGCCGAATTTTTTGGAATCTCCAGAAAATTTGCATTAAACATTATTTATACTAACGAACCCTCGAAACTTTACCCTAAAGTGGTTAGTTTTTTAAATTCGTTGGTTTAAGTAGGTAAAGAAATTAATATTATCTTACACTCAATTTTGTAATAGTAGTTGAATATGAATACATAACTAAAAATAAAATAAAATAATAACATATACAAAAAATAAATGGGTGAGAGGTTTAAGTATGAAAATTATAAAAAGTCAGATCATATTTCTTAATGTATTATAAGAGATAATGTATATCTCTTAAAATTATTAAAACTAACACTATGTCTCACAAATTTAATAATAACAACAATGTTGGCACACAGGTTTAGACTAATAATAAACCATAATCAGTTGTGGTTAGCAACTACTTGGAAAGTGATGAGGCGGATTATAACAGAATTGACTCTTTATAGGCCACCAAAATAGGAGATAGTGGGTGATTATCTCTATCAAAACGTGAGAGTGACAAGTGTAATAAATTTACATACTTTTAGAAGTTTTGTCCAAGTCAGGTGTGATGGTATGACTTCCTTGAAGGAAAAAGAATATGAATAGTTGTAGAAAGTGAAGGAAGATGTCCTTAATGATGTGTCAAGTTCTCTTTAAACAGAGATGTATAATTTAATGAGTTAATGAAAAAGTTATCTCAAAGTGAGTAGTCTCACTTTGCATAATTAGGTTGGTAGTCAAGTAATACATGATCCTAAGTAGTTGAGAGTGTCAATTATTAATACTATAAATAGGTGTAGTGTGACAATTAAAGTTCATAATAAAAAATACATAGAAAAAAGTTGAGAAAATACTTATGCGAGAGTTCTTAATATAGTAATAAAAATTGAAAAATAATTCTTGTAAATACTTAAAAATTTTGACTCAAACTAAATACGAATTAATCTCATTACAATATCTGAATTTTAGTAAAAAATTTTAATCAAGTGACAAAAGTCATCTCAGGTACTTAAAAAGGTCTGAGTTTTTGTTAGAAAATATTTTTTTCATTTTTCAAAATTTTAGACATAATATAATATGCAGTCAATTGCACACGAAAAAAAAAATTTGTGTACATCGACAAAAGAAAATGCATTTTTTTGATAATTAAACAAAAGAAATGTTTTTCTACACATTTTAGGGTCATATTTAAATATTAAAAAAAAATTTCAGAAAACATTTTTCTTATATCCAAATTATTTTTCACGCAACAAACAAAACCCAATAATTTAAACTCTGATCTCTTCTTTAAAAAAATCACCTATATCAAAGATAATATTATATATATATATATATATATATATATATATGAGGTAATTAAGGGTGCAATTTATTCTTCGCGCAGTTTATGATGAGCCAATCGGGGGCACATAGCCTCAGTGTCTTGAATATTCACCGTTTTCTTAAGAGTTTTCTCAAAAGGTCAGAGGGCCCTACTATAGGGACTAGAGGAGGCCACCTATTCCAGGGACCAGAGGCCACCTATTGAAAGGTCGCTCTCTGTTTTTTTTTTTTTTTTTTAGCCCTTATTGACCTTTTTTTTTTTTATTTGCAAGTGAAATGCAGGGCCTCTAATTTTTCCATTTTTTTAATAAAATTCCAAAAGTACCACCAATCATAACAATATGTAGATAACATTGCACCAACATTGATTGCGTAAAAGGTATTTCCAAAGGCAAAATGGTGACTAATTTATTTCCGTGATATAATCGTTCGGATGATCACAAAATAATAATAATAATAATAATAAATCATATAACTAATCTAACAAAATTCGAGATTAAAGTTTTGTTATTGCTATTCTTATTTTTATATAACTAATCCAACTGATCTGATTGCTTGGCTTTAAATTCTTGTTCTGTTTCTTTAATAATTCTTAATTTTCTTACTAAAAACTGACTCGAAAGCATAGACATAATTACCAAGACATGGAAACATCAGAGAGACAACTAATAATTGCGTGGTCCTCTTATTAACTTGAACAATCATTCAATTACACCGATAATTGTACATTGAGAGACCGAGAGATAGAGATAATTAAAAGATAAGAGGCTCCCCCATGATCTTTAACTAGACATTAATAGAAGTAACAAAAAGAGATTCATGGCTTCGGAGCCTCACACGTACACATAATAAAAAAGAGAGAAAACATACATGGCACGACCACCTCTAGGAATTAAAACTACGCATCCCTTACGGGACATTGAGATATCTTAAACTTTGTTGGAAACGGAGACATCCACATCTTGCAGGGTGGCTTGCTTGGTTGGCTCCTGCGTCACGTCATTATTGTCTTTACAATTAGTCACATCATTATTGTCTCTACAGTTCGGCTCCGGAACAACCACTGCATTGAGATCGATGGCTGCGCCAAGCTTGGACACGTCCACAATGTGTTCGGATAGTTGGAGTTTTGGGTCCTCCACAATATTCTTGTGGCTATTCCTATATATTACGTAAAGCACCATTTGAAGAAGGCCAAAGACAAAGCCTAATGTATTTGGAATCTGTAAAAAAAAAAAGGGATTTAGAAAAGAAATTGTTAGAATAAAGAAACATGGGATGAAATCAAAGTAGAGGGGTACGTTGCATGTTTATGTAATAAGTAACTTACGGCAACAAAAGGGTCTTTCTTAAAATAGCCATAGAAGAACCACATGACTGCACTCAAAGTCAGGAAGAGTGATAGGTAAAAGGGCATGAACTCGACGCTTTTGGTTTTAATAACTTTCCTCTGCAAATGATAATAAATTAATGAGAAGAGAAGACAAACTTAGTCTCACAAAATAATTGTTTTTTTTTTAATTATGGAAAGATTTGCTAGTTCAACTAATAGAAAAATGCATTGTTGAATTCATTCTTACCACAATGCAAAGAGGTGCAGCGAAAACAGATAGAGAGAATATCATGTTGATCCATCCAAGAACTTTAACCCGCGTTTCTCCGTGTGTTAGGGAAAGGGTCAGGATACCGATGATGCCAAAGCCGAAAACATTGAGGAGGAGAAGAAATTTGATGGTCGTAATCTGCATGAAATTAATCTCAGTTAGTTTATTTGTGCTTTACATGATTGCTAAAGAGCTCTAACTAATATTAAGCGAAAGAAATAAGGTTTTAGAAGGATACCCTATCTTTTCTTGTGCCATAGAAAAGGTAAACAGAAATGTAGACAACCTCCATGAAAAGGGTGAAGGAATTGATGGTGATGAGAAGGGTGCAATCCTTCTGGAAAACTGCATAGAATAACCATAGCATAGCACTCAGGAGTGCAATCACGTAAGGGATGGACTGAAACCCTTCGCTTTTTTTCTTCTTGTAAATTAGATAGAATGTTGGCCTATAATAGAATAAGGAGTGCTTGTAAGTTAATCTGTTGCACAAAAGCGCAAGGATAACATAGCCAATGAATGTGGAGCTTTACTGGAAAATGACTTACAGTGGAGCAAGGCAGACCATGCAAGAGATGATGTTACCTATTCCCAAAGAAATGAGAAGAATAAATAAACAAAGCAATTAGTTTCCTGGGATTAAATAAACAAAAAGCTACTGGATGCATGGTAGAGTGCATGCTTGCAGAAACGATGAGGCATTATCATTTCTAGTGTGTCCTTTGTGGACTGATAAGTAGAAGATAAATAATGGAGGTGTAGAAAAGCAATAAATTAAGGAGGGACTTGTTTCTACCTAAAAGACCAAAACAGAACATCCATGAAAAGTGCAAGGCCATCTCTCTCTCTATTCTCTCCTCTGGCTATGTGGCACGACTAAACAATCTCGGGGAGGACTTTATAATAGGAAGCCGCGGAAGAGCTCAGAAGGCAAGTTGCTTGTAAAGTGCTTTTTTTTTTTTTTTTTTTAGTTTTCTGGGATCAGCGAGCTGGATACAGAGAGTTAATGGAATTTAAAGTATGACAGTGCCAATTTTAAATGCTATTAGGCTTTACAGCAAAGTGCAGTTCCTTTCCAGTTGCTTCCTTGCCATTGGAGCTTATAGGTTTTCGTGATAGAAAAAAACCTTTTTTGGGGGGCTGATGCTCTATCATTACGTATTCGGTTTAATATTCTTGAAAGAAAGCGCAATTTCTCCGAAGCCCAGGTCTACTTTGCTGGCACCCTTCCTACGTACTTACCTACACAGAATTCCCGGGGTCCCACGTCTCATTCTGTCATGTCAAACACCGAGTGGGTTTAAGGGTTTCCAACTCCTAGTTCAGTTTTGGAGAGGTTCCTCCTTGATGTTGTTGAGCAACAGGCCAGGTAGCTTCCTCCAGATAATCGAAACAATAACCCCCTTGATAGTTTCGAATTCGACCAATGCAAACATCGAGTTTAACATTACCACAATTGTCTTGTTCACTCGGAGCTAATTAACCAAAAAAAAAAAAAACAAACAAACAAACAAACAAATAAATAATCTTGTTTGAGTGAAAGCATGTGTCATATTCTTATATCATCAATACATTATGGTAACGTGGTTGAACTTTTATTTTCATTTATTCCAATTTTGTGGGACATCCCCGAGGATAATCATTTCCAATTTCTGAATCCTAGCGATTTATAAAATCAGTATCAGTTGCTATTCAGAGGGCATAAATTTCAACATGATGACAATTTTGATAGATGTCGCTCTAAGAATATCTTCTTTTTATGGTCTTGATCTTAGCTAATTAGTTAAACTTATGACATTAATAATGGCGAAATGAAGTCTAACCCCCTCCACTCCATGAGGGCACAAAAGATTAAAAAAAAAAAAAAAAAACAAATAGAGTGAATTGAATCCAATTGGCTCATTCTCATTGAGGGTTTTGAAACTTACTTCATTCCTTACAGAATCCATATATCCCAAAGAAACCTTTCTGATATGTAATCGCATGTATATGATGCTGGTGAGCTATTCAGGGCTGCTCTTTCAGCATACAATTAACAATCAATGGTGGAGAAGCCTCCTCAGCCATCATGGTAAAATGTACCCCATGTTTTACCCAAAACAAGAAACGCCTTCCCGCTTCCCCCTGTTGACTTTGCAGTACCCATTTAGCTGCAATATAAACCGTTACGTATATATTTCCCTTGCGTATTTTCCATTCTCGGGTCGGGTGAGCCACTTGCACAGGTAACTAATGTTTCCATAAATTATCCGATATTGTAGACACAGAATTGGTAGAAAAGATGACTGAGGCAGAATTCGAATTCTCACATTCAGATACAAAAATTGAAAAATATCAACAGCAATTAATCTTTTAGATTTCGTTTTGTTCTCTTTGTCCACCAACCTTACTTTTTCTTATTATTTTCGTTTCGTACAAGGAAAAAAAAAAAAAAAAGGGAATTTGAGAGTATAGTAGGCTTAATTAGCAAACCTTTTAGCTTTTAGGATTAGGACAAATATATCTATGTCTATAAGTTCCTACCACATCGCTCTTTTATATATTATATAGATAGATAGATAGATAGATAAAATATGCATCTGGACAGCAAAGTTATATTATTTTGCCTATATTGTAGAGCAGAGAGGTGGAGAAATGATCACCCCTCTAAAAATTGAAAATCTGAACATTGTAGGAATAGAATTCAAACGTTAACTGAAACCCCCCCCCCTCCAAAAAATAATAATAAAAAAAAAAAACAAAGCAGAGAGAGATATAAAGTTGGATGATGTAATTGAAATTCAAATTTTAACGATGAATCCATAAATGCAATTGGAGGCATTTCCTTTGGTGATGCAACTAGAAGACCTTTTTAGTTTTGTATAAAAATGATAATTTGGAATCCCATGTCAAATCTTGAAATTATCTCCTATATCTCATTAATTTCTCGGGACCAGGTATTTTTCAAACGTTTATTTCAGTAATGATTACCAACGAGGGTTGGGAATTCTGAATTACAAGCCACGCGGCACATTATAAGTCCTATCATTAGTAATGAAGTTCGGGCCCCACTCTCTCCAGTGCCTAGTGACAGTGACTTTGACAATCTGATCGATGATCCTGTAATTGGGCCGGTCCAAAGTCTTATTGTTAAACAAGATCTGGTTAAACCAGGATGACCCAGCTATTCTCTGGGGACTGCACTCAAATTATACAATAAAATTAAACGTACACTAGATTTATATATGGTCCTACGTGGATTAATAGTTGAAAAATTGGTTGCCAAAAACAAGTAAACACAGGTTAGGCGTAGATGGATGGATGGGTTAGGCAAGCAAATATGTCTCACAGATAATGTTGTTAAAATTAATATTTTACTCTAAATCAATTTGAAATGTTAGGAATCAAACCATAAAATTGTATGATTGTTAAATTCTATCAAAATTTATATAAACAAAAAATTAAAATTAACAAACACTAAAATATATAATCATCATTAATTATTTTTTTTTTGTCTGTATCAACTCAACAATAATAAAAAGAAGAATAATAATTAATTTTTTATAATAAAAATATAATTTCTTTCTTTTTTATAGTGATCATAAAATAAATTTTGTGAATTAAAATCTTCTATACATCTAACTATTTATTTATTTATATTTAATATTCAATTTTTTTAAAAAAAACGTCACTTTATTTTTTATATTGTTAATGTGTATGAGTTTATAAAATGTTTTTAAAAAAAGTATATAACATCAATCATTAAGTAGAATAATAAAAATAAAAATAAGAAGTTATTGTGTTACCGAATATATTTTAGTTTTAATAAAAAAAAATTTAAAACTCATCATTAAAAAAATGAATATATTGATACTATCAATTTTAAAATTAAATCTAAATGTTACTCAAATTCTATCTTTAAAAAATTGTGTACGATATAAATTACAAATTTTATGTATAACCGTATAATATAGTAAGAGTAATAGTATAATTAAGATTATGTAAAGTGGATTAGGATTTTAACAACCATACATGTCCTTTAATCGTGGTTCAAATAAAGAAAATGGTCCTAACGTGATCTTCCTATAAAATAACTAGCCCTATGTTTATATATATTGACAACTTTGGGTGAAAGATAATGCACTGTTGCTCTTTTTGATAAAAGTGGGAGATAATAGCACAATGCCCACATAAATAGCAATTTTGTTTTAAGATTTAGCAAAGTGGACAGATCTTTCAGGAGTGGGTGCGGAAGATATTCAGTTGTGTTAGAGTCCTGGTTGTCCATCTTGTTTTGTATATAGTTGTTATTGCAGGAACCAATGGTCTGCTGGAAACGTGGGCTAACTGTGTTTTCACTTCACCATGGCGACAAGTTTTTATGTTTCTAGCAAGGCAACAAGGTCATTTCAATCCGATCCTGACAGCAGGAGGGGGTGTTGAGATTGGGCTCTCTGGAGAGGGCTGGCTTTAGTTTTTCCAGGTGTTGTATAGAGCAAATAGTTTTATGGGAGCTGAAGCAGATGCTTTGTAAAGCCGTTTGTGGGTATACTAATTTTGTATGTCATCAATAAAATTCATTTTGCTGATCAAAAAAGAAGAAGAAGAAAAACCAGAGATTTGGCAAATTGGGGCAATTCGTTGACCGTTAAAAGAAACCTTTCCAATGGTTGGTCTGCAATTATAGGAGGGGTTCTGTTGACTTTTTGTTTTTGATGAATTAAAAATGATGGCTTTGACAAAACATTCACATCTGATGGTTATGATACTACCATTATTAATAATCAAAGAATAATATTATCCATTGAATCAATAATGATTTTCTTTGATTAAGTTAATTTTAAAAACAAGAAGTTCTCATAATTAGTAATAAAATTAATGTTTATGTGGCTATAGAGTGCATCATTGTAACAAATATATTCATTTTTCATGTAATTTTATCAATTTTTTACTTTCAAGAAAATATCTCAAATTTTGTTGAAAGTTTAAACATTTATCTCAAAAAAAAATTTAAAAATAACGAAAAAAAAAAAAAAAGAGGGTACTTTTTGTCTAATAGACATAAAATGGATATTCCACTCGTAAAAACTTCAATGATTGGGATTCTTGCCAATCGGCCAGTGGATGTTCCCCTGGTCTTTCGCCTATGGAGCGTTTGCACTTTCCAAATTCCAACGTTTTTGGTGTTTTTCTTTCTTTTTTCGTGCGTTGTGGGGGCCCACAGGCCTTTTTGTTTTTTTTTTTTTCTCTTCTGTTGCTTTTCGGCTTCAACTACCAACCTTATTAATCTTTAAAATGCATGACAAAATCGTTTGGTTATCTTTGCCAGCAAGTATTTGCCTTTATTTTTTTATTTTTGGGTACATGATAGAATCTCATGGATGATTAAGGTGATTATTTATCAAGAAAACGACGTTGTTGCTGTTGCGCTCTATCTCTAGCCTTTTTTTTTATTATTATTATTATTACTGGCAAGCGTGAGTGAAGAGAATTCGTGGTCAGCTTCTTATAGCTAAACGTGCATCTACGAGTGATCTTCGCGAAAATTATACAAATAAAAATCATTTGATAGTTATATTGTGTGGTGAAAAGTTAAACACAAAATAATTATATTATATGAGTGACATCTGATTTTGCATAAATAACATTAATGTTGTAAAAAAATAAATAATATAAATTTTAGTGTTAAATATTATTTATATCGTATCAAATACTATTTCATACGTATAATTAATTACATTTTGTTTTTCTGTACCTATCAAACAATACGTCTACGTAACGGAGTCCCATACATATAGATCTACCGGTGACATAAAAAGTTGATGCCGTAGTAATCCACCCCTCAAAATCTCAATTTGGGTACTTGTAGGATTAACACAGAAGCCACGTTTTAAATTGTTATGAGCATACGTGTTGTGCACGGGGACGAAATGAGAAATGGTACGGTAAAAGGACGAGATGAAATATTATTGGGTTTGCAATTCTTTGGCTCCAAGATTGATCAATCTTTATCGGCTGAGTTTCAAATTTATTTTTTTATTTTATTTTAGTTTTATAGCATAAATGTTGTCATGATCAAACAAACAAATATTTAACAAAGGTAAAATCCACAATTTTAGTACAAAAGTCTAGAATTTTGTATTAACTATACATTTTATGTAAATATATAAAATGATTTCTCTTGTCCATTAAATGATGGCAGTCCATTTGAAAATCAATAAATCAGTTTTAAATTAAAATCAATACAAACTAAAGTTCTTACTATTTTCAATATACGTACTAAAGTTTATTACTTTTAGCATCTAAAAATGATTTTATTTTATTTTTTTAAAAAAAAAAAAACGATTCAATGATGAGAAGTTTGAATTTAGATATTTATTATTTTAAACTTAAATTTAAAAATTCATGAAGAATGATCCATGAATTAAGGTGGATTTCTCTGTTGTCTAGGTCATAATCCAATGAATGATTTAATAAATTAAAAAGAGTAGTGGGTTAATGGTGGCAAGCAGGTGGACTAAGAACTGGATATAATAAGATAGGATAAACTTTTTTCCTGTATCATGCATGGTGCCATCAACCTATACATTATAATTAACTAGTGCCATGCCTAAACCTTTACCTGACGATAAATTATTTTAACGAGTTCGAAGCCAAGATATTTCCTGGTGGCAGTCAGGTGATTAATGATGTGTTGGTGATTTGAACGGGTAAGTCGCATCTGACTGTAATGTTAGTACACAAGGTTTTTATTGTTTTCAAGAAAAAGTTAAGCTCTAAAGTAGTAAACGATCAGTATAATTATAATTATCCAGTAGAAGTGGGTTTCCAGAAAAGCACAGCACTGAGTCAATGCCCTGAATCCATCCCTACTTTTCTTTTGTTATTATTATTATTATTATTAATGAATTCTCTTTTCACAAGCTCTAGCCTCTAATAATCAAATCCCGTCTTCCTTCAGTGGCTCATGTTTGCATTATATATGATTCGATTTGACGAGCAAGTTAATCTAGAAGCATAAGTTGTTGTGTAACACTTAAGACCTGGATTACATGTTAGACTTCCTTGATGCCTTTTTTAGTCATAAAAGCTTTGATTTTCATCTCTTAGTGCATAAATTCAAACTTCATACTTCAATTACAATTAAATCTCTCATCATGATGGTCTCGTCTAATAGTCGTTTCCCCTGTGGATTGAGGGAAAGGGTACCATTTAAGCTAGCAGTACGGCAAGCGATACATAATTTTCTTATTGACGTGGGATGTGGCGCCCAATGCGTCTGCCCCATTTCAACTTATTTTAGATCCCGGCAGATCCAATCGTTCGTGGTAAAGGGACACCAAAAGGGTGACCCTAAGAAAGTCTAGGCCAGCCTCGTCTCTATCGCATACAGCTGTATAAATGAAGGTGATTTAAGCCATGACGTCCTCTGGTGTTCTCCTTTTTATCACCTGTTTTGGACCACCAACTTGTGATAGCCCAAAAGTCGTGAGATTTTAGAAGACGGAGGCCTATTGACAAGAAGTTAGGCCTCAATAAAGAACACAAGCAGCACCAGATAGGATTTCACGGCCGCCAGAAGAGATCCTCGTAACTTCTCATATCATACACCTTGATTTGGGAGCTTGCGCTTTGCAGGAATTAGTAACTTTTTTGTTTGGGTACATGCATCCAGGAAGTAACACTTTAAACGTGACATGCTTTTAGGAAATTTTGAGAAATTAAAAAGCTTGTATCCAACATCTGAACTGTGGTAAAATACAATTCAAGTCAAACTTTCACTATATTTGCTTTTTTAACATAGAAGTTTATCATAAAACGAAGCATAACTAGGCTGATCTGCCAGCGTACTTAATAATTTCACCGTTTTAAGAATACATGTCGTCCGCGCCCCCCCACGAGACACGTTTATGGTTATTACAAGGCCGGCGAGAAATGAAAGCAACCAACAGCGTCACTTTATTGGGGCCTTTTTTTTGTGGTTAATATCTCAGATTCGAGACCTTTAACTATGGAGTAAATCGAGGCCTTTGTTGGGTGCGACAATGAAATCTTTGTCGTTTGGGTTTTCTGGCACGCCGGAGTGGTCCCTTTTACCCACTTCAATGTCATTGCAACTGGGCTGCGAGACCAATGAAGCCGCAGCAGCAACTACATGAGAAGTCTTTATTGGGCTGTGCTTCTGAGTTCCGTCGATTTGTTGTGGTATGATCTGCTGCTGCTGCTCTGCTTTCTTGCCCCACTTGTAGACCGCATAGAGCACCATTTGGGCTGCCCCTAAGAAGACTCCCACAATGTTCGGGACCTTTTATTGCGAGGAACAATGAGACAAAGCTAATCAACTGAGTTTTGTAATACTGTTTAGCTTGCTAATGGATGAGCTGGGCTTACACCCTATCAGATGCTAATGGGGGGTCATATAGGATTTGTGGGTCGAAGGTATTTCTGGGTACTATTCAAAAAATAATATATATATATATATATATATATATATATGTAGGACTGGAGGGAGTTTGGGCAGGCCTGCAATAACATCGATTTTTTATAGAAAAACTGAATGCTGTTCCGGATCATCAAATAATACAGGGATAGCTCGTTATTACTATTCTTTGATTTGAAATTATAAACAGTCAACTCACCATAACGTATGGGTCGCTTAGAAGCACGCCATAGGCAGACCACATGACACCACTTAAAGTGAGGAAAAGTGACAAAAAAAATGGCATGAACTCCACGTTTCTTGTGCGTACTACCTGTATCTGTAGAAGTGATCGGCAAATGAAGTTCTTAACTGATAAATTAATTCGAAGGTCCAAAATCTTCTGAACATAATAATGTGAAGGAACATGCTCGCTTAATGTAGGAAAATAATAATAAGTCATAATAGATGAGTAAGTTGTTATACTCTCTCTCTCTCTCTCTCTCTCTATATATATATATATATATATATGCAAATTAAAGTTCAAGGAGTCTGAAATGTTAACTTTCCTTAAGAATTTTGTTTTCATGGTCACCCAGATCAAACCCTTTTAATCAGAAATCTATATTACCGTTCCATTCATTAAGAAATCAAATATTACTATTACTTGGTGAGCGGTTTAACAAAAGGTTTAGAAATTGTGAAAAAAAAAACAAAGAGAGAGACTTTGGTCCAATCGTTACCATTATGCTTAAAGGTGCAGCAAATGCTGCTGCAGTAAATGCTCCACAAATCCATCCAATTATGCGAAGCCTGTTTGATCCTTTGACAAGGAAATATGTAGGAACAAAGACTAAGAAGGACCCGCCTATGTTCAATAAAAGTACTAGCTTCAGGGTCAGCATCTGCAATTGCACGCCAAAACTCCAAAATCAAAACCTTAAATCAGGGAGATACACATATGGTGGAATGTAATTCTGAACAATGTAGTAGTACCTTGGCTTTCCTGGGGGCATAAAAAATGAACACAGCAATGTAGAAGCTTTCCGCCACAAAGCCAAAACAATTGAGGGTGAGAAGAAGAAAAGCACTGGAGTTGAGCGTGGCATAGTATACCCAGAGCATGGCACTGAATAGTGCAACCAAATAGGGAATTGAGTGAAACCCTTCCGTCGATTTCCTTTTATATACCCGGAAAAATGTAAGCCTGCCATGGATATAAATTTTTAGTTCTAGTATTAGAGTCTACTATTTACGAAGTCTTTATGAGTTACGTCTTATGACACCCCTTTATGGAGAGCAAGCTAAAGAGAAATGCTCACATGGGCGCAAGATACGTTATAGTGGAGGTAATGTTGCCTGAACATCAATGGCCACAAATGATTAGTATGTGTAAACCAGTAAAAGAAGAGAACGTGTATCAAAGAACACTAATTCTCCTATGAAAAAAAAAAGAAGAAGAAAACAATACACACACATTTACATATATGTGTGTGTGTGTGTGTGTGTGTGATAATAATTTTCTATAACAACAAATGATGACAGAGTGCATATATACCAAGAATGCCAAACGTTAATATCCATGGATGGCGAGGCATAGCTGCAGTTCTTTCTCCACTAGCTTGAAGTCTCCCTTCAAATGGCAAGATGAAAGCAGGTTTGAGAAAGGGATATTAAGGTGAAGGTTTATTGATTGTCAGGTAAAACTTACGTAATACCATCCTTTTCTTATCTAACCCGAGTACAAAAATTACCAAGCGCAATTGGCGTGAAATTGTAAAAGATTAGAATGAAAGATACAGATGGCCAACAAAAACATTTCTCCTTTTTTACAGTCAAGGTAATTAAATATGAATTAGGATCGACTCCCAAAAGGAAATTATGGATTCACTTAATATATGATGCTGATTCATCATGCATGGTTCTATGGTGTAGTGGTTAGCACTCTGGACTTTGAATCCAGCGACCTGGGTTCGACTCCCGGTAGGACCTTTTTGAGCTTGCTTTCAGACCTCAAAGTCATCTTGGGCTTCAGTTATGCTCTTACCTATATGGACCACTCAGCTCATTAGACCAATTTCCACGGTCCAACTGACAATCCTCTCGGGGAAGAACATTTTTGCCCCGGTAGCCATTTTGGTACGTATATCGTTTTGTATCGGCCCAGTCCTTTCCTGTAACCAAGATAGATACAAATTCGTAAACGAGCCTGCCATGCTCTAGGAAACGATATTCCCATGGCAGAAGATGGTATTTGGTCAACCACCATGGGGACATGAAATGTGGAATATCAAGAATTCAACCCCATTTGGCCCCATGCAATGCAACAATGCATCAAGTTCAACGCATTGCATCTCAAAAATATTTATCATCACATTCAGGTCATCCGTTTCATTAAACTTCTTCAAAAATAAATAAATAATTAATAAATAAATAATTTAAAATATAAAATTTAATAATACACTCTTAAGATTAATAAATTCTGATTTATTAAAAAAAACATACATCAATAAAATTCAGACTAATTACAAAAAAACAAACATGCCAACCAATCACTAAACTTTTACCTAAGATTAATAATTTATAGGGTGCTTCTTCGGACTATGAAACACTCAATAAGAATATGCCAAATCAGCGAATCCCTGCAATAATGAAATGAAATCAAAGAGGGGAAAACGGGAATATAGAGAGAGGAATGGGAATCCCAACTTCCTAAGTTCTGTCCTTACTAAAAATAATTAACAATATTTTTCCACAAAAATTGGTTTGTCTTTTCGGGGTAGATAACAGAAGAACATTCGTCAAGTAATCTATAGGTAAGTATACAATATTTATTATTATTAATTTTTTTTTAAAAAAAATAAATTCAAATATTTGATTTTTTACAATAAACTTATATATTATATATTATTTTTATTTTAGATTTTAAATTTAACAACTTAATTATACAAAAAGAATATAAAATTATTTTTATTGTGTAATTTATTATTTAACATACTTTATAAGAAATAAAAATATTTTCACATTATACGATTCTCCAAGTTTAAAAATAAAAAAGAAAAGAAAAATAAATATATATTATCAAAATTTTCTTGTTTAATAAAATTGAAATTTATCTTTTCTTTTTTTCTTTAAAAAAAAAATTTACCCTCAAATTTCTTAAAAAGGAGAGAAAAAAAAAAATTTACTTTCTAATCACCTATAATTAATTTGATCTAACTATCGATTTTATTTTTTTAAACACAAAGTAGTTGGCTATTATTCTTGAACAATACGAAATTACAATAATAGAAACATAATAGTTGGACATTAAGCTGATAACCTTTATTAAATTTGTTTACGGGTGGGAAATTGTCTAATTGATTAGAGTATAGTTGACCAGCGCCGACGGCGACCTTTAACAGCCATCATGGTGGTGGTTGGCCTGAATCTGTCAACCTCTAGACAGAAACGACACCAGTTATACGTCACTTTCCTAGTCGTCCCCCACCACCTACCCTCGCTGCGCCACCCCACCCTCCAAATTGGCTTTATTTTATTTTATTTATTTATTATTTTACTTTTTTATTTAATTATTTTTTTATTTTTGAATTGAAGAGGAGACAAAGCCAGTCGAAGAGTTAAGAGGCACCGAAAGAAGAAGAAAAAAAAGTCTTCTACTTCTCTGAATTATTCAAAAAGGGACGCGACGCCTTTGCATGCTCTTTCGTCTCGGCCACTTTTGTCCTTTTTTGATCTGTTTAAATTACATTTTTTGTGGGTTTTTTCTTTTTTTGTCTCAACAAGGAGACTGCAGTTTTTTGGAATTATTACGCCGTTCAATTTTGGGTTGGGAGAGAGAGAGAGAGAGAGAGGAAAGGGGAGGGACTCGGAGAGGGATGTTTGTGGTCCAACCACCTCCGCCTCCAGATTCGACTGCCGGAGCAGATGCCGCCGCCGCCTCCGGAGACGAGGATGGGATGGATCGGCCCAGAATTTACCAAGCCTGGAAAGGAAGCAACGTAAGCAGCTCGCTCCACTCTTATTTTCTTTCGGTTAGGCTGTTGCGCAGCTCAATTTTGAAGAGAAGGGTTGCAATTTCCAAGGATTTTTACTGCATATAGTATGAGTCACTTTAGCCGTCTTCCGATTTTCATTGATTTTTTTTTATATATATATACTGAATTTGGTGGCTAATCAGATAATAATGGCTTCAACTCTTTATTACTGGTTAATTGGTCAATTGTGTTGCAGTCACTGGATTGATAATTACTTGGGTATGGGTCGTTTTGTTGAATGAGTGGCTTAGTTCGCCGTATCATTTACTTCTAGCTTGCACATTTTTTCCCAAGTCATGATGGCTGAAAATTTTCTACTTTCGTTCTGTTAGGATTGATGTTGAATTGGGCCACTGTTTACATTAAATGCGCGGCAGATAAATTCTATTTTTCGAGTGTTATATGAGATTAAGTTCCCTGACACCAATGCTGTTTAATGGTGATTATGAATGTTTCTCGTGAACTCTCCAGCTCATTTGGTTTATTTGTGCTATAATTCCCATAACCAAGTTAATATTAACAACACCCCATTTGTGTACCGAGATTTAACATCATAGCTAAAAGTCTGAGATGGAGTTTTGACTTCACAACCTTTGGTGGGATGTAGCTAATATTTGTTGGGTGGAAAGACCTTCACAATGCATTTATGTAGTCTGCTCATGGGTACGAAATTGGCAACTTTGCAAGTAAAAGTATGCTGGAATAAGGGAAAATCAAATTGTAAGGTACTGCCTAATGTTTAAATTTTGTGTTTAGTAATTCAAAGGTGTATTCTATGGCACAGAAACTGTGGGTGTCTTTTTAAGACAAGTTTTTCAGAGCTTTTTTTTTTTTTTGTAGCTATGCTGATAATTCCTTTTTGTCATTTGTTTTCAGATATTCTTACTCCAGGGGAGGCTTATATTTGGACCAGATGCAAGATCTCTTCTTTTAACAGTGTTTCTCATTGTTTCCCCTGCAACGGTTTTCTGTGTCTTTGTTGCAAGAAATCTCATGGACGATTTTCCACATCACCTGGGGATATCAATACTAGTCATTGTTGTTGTCCTGACATTTTTAGTAAGTTAGTTTCCTTGTAGATTGTTTTACATCCATGAATGCCATTGTTTCGTTCTTTTACTTCCAGTAAAGAAAATGTTAAAAAGCACATCTACTCTGCTGCGCAAGTTTTACATTTAATGATTGTTACTCCTTTTTGTAGTATGTCTTTTCTTATATATGTGGAAGAAGCCAAATTAGTGTTGCGCTTGTCATTTAAACATTTCTAGGCTTCACAATAGCCAGGATATTATCTTCTGTTGTTATGGGTTCTTCCTTTTCTCTTCCTTGTACTCTTTTTATGTTTATACCTTTTTATTAACAAGCAAGCATATTAGCTTATATTTTTTAAAGCTCTTTTACACCAGCATCTTATGCAAAATCTTTGAAATGATACTGGTATATTCAACAATTATGCCACTGTCCTCTATTGGTTAATTCAACACCTTTAGATGAAGAAATAGCCAATGAGCGTTCTTGTTTTTCAGACACTTCTGTTTACTAGGCTTCTAAATGGCTAGTGTATGATTCTATTGGTATGGGATCTTTCTTTTGCCCTTTTTATAACTTGTACTAACAAGCAAGCTGATTACTTAATAGTTTCTGAAGCTCTTGAACATTGGTATCTCATTGCAAAATCTCTAATATGGTACTGTATATAGGGCTGTCTACAGATTTACAGTGTTATTGGATTAAATTGGCAGCTACTGAGGATATGGCTATCCATAGAGTTTGTTAATTAATGTTGTGTATCTGCTCCCCTTTTCCATATGCTTTGGCTTTGAATGACATTGATTTTGCTAGTGTCAAATGTTTTTCAACAAAATGGTAGCAAACTAATAATATACTCTTGGCGAGCTCAAGTGGGGCTGAGTGATTATGCAGTGACATTTTGTTTTATTATCCTAACGTGTTGTAAAGATCTCATACAGGAAACAACCATTTGGGTCATGTTTCATGTGACCTGTCTTGCATGTTTCTGCTGGCCTCAAGCTCTCTACCTCTTTAGTTATTATTTTTATTTTTTCTTTCTGGCATGGGTGTTTTGCCCCTTTATTTTTTTAAGTTCTCTAGAAGAAGAGGATAGATATGAGAAGGATGGAATTAGATTCAATTTGTATTATTTTTATAGTTTTCCTTTGTTAATGACTCCTACACTGAGGAACTAATGGATTTATTTACTTTTCCAGGATTTGATCTTTCTTCTACTAACCTCAGGAAGAGATCCTGGTATTGTACCTCGGAATATTCACCCCCCTGAGCCAGAAGGTTATGAAGCACACAATTTAATTCCAGGCCAAACCCCACCTTTCCGTTTGCCACGTACAAAGGATGTTATGGTCAATGGAGTAATTGTAAAGACCAAGTATTGTGATACCTGCATGCTTTATAGGCCTCCACGCTGTTCTCACTGTTCAATATGCAACAACTGTGTGGAAAGGTTTGACCACCATTGTCCTTGGGTTGGTCAGTGCGTAGGACTGGTAATAATCATTCTTCTCAAGGAAACTAGTCATTATTTGCCATCAAATTTAAACTCATCACACCTTAAGTTTTACTAGATTAACCATTTGATATGAAATGCCCATGTAAAAAGAAGGAAAAAGATGATAATTGGTACTGAATTATGTACATGACATTATTTCTGAATGGTGGAAAGACACTGGGCAATTATTTGCTGACCAATAATGGATGATCTGAATTTTGGCACTGGGAAATTGATCAGAAGAGTGATCCTGTTCTATATCCCAGTAAAGTAATGAGAATATGGTTAGATTATCCATGTTCACTATGCCACCCAAAAATGAAGGGAGCTAACCCTTCTTTTATGTAGTTCGTCAAAATGATGAAATCTATGTGCATGAGTCAGTATGATGGAAGCAAGTGCCTGAAGATACCTGTTATAAAGCTTGTCAGACTGATGAAAACCCCTATTATATGCTTGCCAAGATATTGAAAATTGGTGTCCAGTATAATGGTATACTGCAAATTTACATTCACTAATTTAGTGTATCATTTATGTATCTGTTTTTGCAAATGCTGGTGAAAATTGTGCTAGAAGATTGTTTGCAGTCAAAAAGATGATGTTGAGTTCAGTGTCCATTATCAATTCAGCAAAGTTGCAGGTCATTCAGTAGTTAGTTCAATATGCGGTGGTGCCTAACAGAACCCCTTTTTTTTTTTAATGGAGTGTAGCGGAATTATCGGTTCTTCTTCATGTTTATCTTCTCTACAACTCTCCTTTGCCTATATGTACATGCATTTTGCTGGGTCTTCATCAAGAGGATCATGAATGGGGAGAAGATATCAATTTGGAAGGCAATGATCAAGACTCCTGCCTCTATTGCACTACTGGCTTACACATTCATTTCAGTTTGGTTTGTTGGTGGCCTTAGCGTGTTCCATTTGTATCTCATCAGTAAAAACCAGGTAAAAACAATCATGGGAGGTTGAAGTCTATAATCTCATGCTCTTTCAGTCTAGCTTATCGATTGCCATGTGCTGCATCTGTATTAATATTTCCCCATAGACATTAATGTGCTCTCTATAGATGTAGGTAAATTCAATCAGTTTCATGCATTCTTATGGTTTCCAGTTTCCTTTTTTTTGTGTTTTTGCAGTCTACCTACGAAAATTTTAGATACCGTTATGATGAATTACCAAACCCATTTGACAGAGGATTCATTAAGAACGTCAGGGATACTTTTTTCTCTGGTATTCCGCCATCTAAGAACAATTTTAGGGCAAAAGTTCCCAAGGAGCCTCAAATTCCAAGCAGAACGGCAGGCAGCAATTTTATCATTTCAAAAGTTGAAAAATCTGTGAGGGACATAGGGATGGGGATGAAGCCAACATGGGATGATTCTACAGAAGATGTCAACAATGGAATAAGATCAGTCCGAAATGATGACTATCTGGATGAGGATGGTGGATTTACTGATGTTTCCCCGGACTTAAGCAGGGTCCTCCCTCCTCAGGGAATGGAAGGGCGTAGTGTCTTGCATTCTAGGCGTTCGAGTTTAGGAAGGAAAAGTGGGAGCTGGGAAATGCCACCCGAGTTTCATGCTTTAGAAGATGGAGTTGGGGAATCAAAGCAGTTAGTTGGTGGCAGCAGTGTTGACTTGGAATCAGTAAGTCAGCGGTCAGAGGCAAACACAACAACGCCAAATGAAAATTAAGAAATTACCAAGGCCATATTGAAAACAAGACCCAAAAGTGAAATGTTTCGATTATGAAGGCTGAAATTACGGAATTATTCTGACATTCAATAATTTGCATTATCATATTCCTTGTATATTATCTTGCCTTGGTGTGTGCATT
Organism: Kandelia obovata; assembly: GCA_021464305.1. NCBI lineage: Eukaryota > Viridiplantae > Streptophyta > Magnoliopsida > Malpighiales > Rhizophoraceae > Kandelia > Kandelia obovata. Next base: position 3,508,764 of record CM038480.1, read on the forward strand.
TGGACTGTTGTAGTTCTTTCAGGATACAGTTTGCACCATTGTATTCCTTTTCTTGGCGTGTTGTGTGCATTGTAAAGGATAATATTATTAAAAACTTCCAAAATGTAAATGTAGGCAGGCTGGCTGGCTGTCAAGTGGTTGTGACGGCCAGGCTGCCAGTTTTTGTTTGAGGTTAGCACTGTTAAATGGTTGAAGTGTCATAATTCCTGATGGCTAATACGTTAGTGATTTTTTTATTCTTGTTTGCTAACCTTTTTGTTTTTACTATTTGCTTTTAGTCTATCAGTGAATAAAAAATACATTGCCGACTGCAAATGATGAACAAAGATGAAAGATGACTTCTTAACCCCTCGTAGAATTGGTCACGGCAAGAACGAAAAGATGGCTTATTGGCATGTTACTACATATATAATCCAGCTACTTAAGTAATGTGCTACAATGTCTTTACATAAATGGTTCTTCAAAGGCCAAAAAAACAAAAATATCCACGGCTGAAAATTGAGTATAAAATGTTATCAACCAGGCAACAGATTTTGGCACCTACTCCATCAAAGCAAAGGCTAAAAGGCTAAGACAAAAGGAGAAAAAGAAAAACACATCCTTAGTCAAAGTGTTGAAAGGAACAGTGATTCAATTCTAGCTACAATCAGCAGCTAAGAAACCTGAAAGTGACAATCAAGGATGCCAGCGCCCCCCCCCCCAGCTCTCCGTACCTGCATGGCAGGATTAGCATTTGGCAGTAGGATTATGGAAGCAAACAGAAGTTAACCATGCCAAGACCAACTTTGGAATCTAAGTCTGAATTTTTGAAATATGGTTATTGATAGAACCAGCAATTCAGTATGACTTTTACAAAGTAAAGAGAAAAGAGTATTGTATCTCACAAGGACTTATCAATTTGAGCAGTCATTTAGAATTTCTTTGGCATAACAAGCAGCTCAACAACTCAACAAGATATTCACTTCACCTCCTAATTTTTAAGGGCAGCATCAACACCACTGCTCATCGTAATACTTCCTCATAGCGATGACAATTCACAATGTACCACCAGTTGCAATTATGAATTCAAGAACATTAAAAGATATAAAGGCACAAAAACCACTTGAAATCATCATTTGTGCAGCCTGCCCTAAAGTTGATGGTCAGTTTTATGAAACTTGAAGTACATGAATCGAACTGATGTAAAAACTTCCAAAACAGTATAAAATGATACAATGCACTGGTGATAGATGGCAACAAGCAGTAACTTCATCAATGTAGCCAATTTTCCTTCAAGTTCAATGCATGGACTGAAAGCGTTTCATGATGATAAGGCTCATGTCCATATACCGTTGCGCGCAGTTGGCAAGGCAAGCCATTTCGCTGGAGCTGAACTTACTCCCAGGTGTGCTAGTAATGCATTTATCCCAACATGCACTTGTAAGCTTTGCCACCATCTCATTGAGCATGGCCTTTTCCTTTTCTTGCTGCACACCCAAGGAAATCATTCAGAACTGAAATCATAAAATCTTGAAACAAAAAGAAAAGCTTTAGCTTGTCAAAGAAACCAACAACCACAAAATTCATGTCATAATTTAAACACAATGAATGCACTCCTCCCCGGTACTATTTGTTCTGGATAATTTTCCCGATATCCTGCAGCAATCAACAGCAAAAGCATTCATTTCCTAAGCAATTAATCCTATGATAGCAAATATTGAACGAGCTCTCTTGCTATAGGAAATTGCCGCCACCCTCTCCCCCGGTCCCCACAATTTGACGGCGGAGCAGGCACAGGGGAAACAAATGACAAAGACCAAACTCATCACAAAAAATAATTAAACATTATACTCTCTTAGTAAAAACGAAAAACCCCTAAATCCCAAATGGGATGTACTTGTTATCCAAGAACATCTGCCACAAAGCAGTAACCATCGAATTCAAAATTCACCAGAAAATTACAGAGAAGCAAAGCAAACCAAACCAAACCACAAAACAAACAGGAGATTATTAATATATATATATATATAATGTACTGACCTCGAGGAATTGCTGCAATTCAGCGGAATTGAGGGACGAAGGATCCATTGCTGTCGTGGGGTTTGCTCGTTTTCTCGCTAAAACCCTCCTTTTCCCCCACACCAACTTCACAGATAAACCCTAGACAAAAGCTTGACAGCCGCGAACGATCGCCGAATATCCATGGACCCCGTAAGCCCATTAACCATAGCGAGCTTGTATTCTGTTGGGCCTGCAGACCCGGTAGGCCGAAATAGCCGGCTCACCATTTGTGACATCATGATGCTTATCTACTAATTTATAATTAGTGACAAATTGTGGTTTTAATTATTATTACGTGCTAGTAGAAATGGATGTGGGCGTTCCTAACACTCATCCTTTTCTTATTCCCTCAGCCCAAAAAAAAAAAAAGAAAAGAAAAAAAGAAAAAAAGCAATCTTTTCTTAGGGATATTAGCAAGTTTCGCGATCCCTTGTATTTAATAGTTTTTATCGGAAGTCAATTTTATGTCATGAAATAAAACCAACTTGTAAAAGAAGTTAAAGCGGGGAGGGGAAGGCAGCAGCTTTACTAGAAAAAGGAGGTGCTAAGTATGAATTAGCTTCTTGTAAGATCACCACCGTTATAAACAATCTTTCTTGTGCATTACTTATCGGAAAAAACAAAAAACAAAAAAAAAAACAAAAAACAAAAATCTTCCTTATGCATTAAGCATTGCCTTTGCTGACTATAAGGGTGAGCTGCTCTCTGAAAAGAAAATGAATGATTCTGCGTTTGAAGCTGACAGTTTAGTTAATTATTTAACATATTTTTTATTTATATTAATTTAAATTATTTATTTGGTAATAAACTTGTTGTCGAGTATTAAATTTTAGATACATTAATATTAATATTAAGATCATATGTGAAATAATTTTTTAAAATTAAAAAGTATTATTTTTTTATTTTAATAAAAAATTAAATATATATGACCAATGATTAACCTTGGCCACAATATACAAGAATAGTTTTTTTATTTTTTTAACTCGGAAAGAAAAAAAAAAAAAAATGATCTTTTTAACAAGATTTTTTTTTGGGCATTCTAATTGACAAATATTTTAGCGCGTTAAAATTGAAAGGTTTTGCCTTTTTTTTTTTTCATATCTATAAAATCCACATTCTTGTGGGAATCTGACCACTTTTTTCATTTATTTTTTTTGTTCCTTTTTATGGGGACTAGGATTCAGGTTCTTTTCATCTTCCCTTTTTCTAAATTCTCTAAACGCAAGAACTCTATTTACAATGGGAAAACGCTTCAATGGGGTTATTTACTGTTAGCAGTCTAAACCAAACTCTCTCCTTTTCTTTTATACATAGTCTTAAGCAAACTACCCATGTAGACGAAAAAATAGACCATGAAAGAAAGTCGACGAATAAAAAGCAGGGGATACGTATGTTTGTCGCTATAAAAACAATACAAATGCAAGGATTCCATGCTCAAAAGATCAATAGCAAAGGGACGACTTTTGTTGCCGTTGCCTCATGCAACGAGCAGCAACTATGTACCCAATAGGCCGACTTGTTTGAAGGGGGGCGTTCTAGGATCTGCGATGGAAAGAGAATAAAAATAAAATAAAATAAAAAAAGCAACAGCTTCGCAACGAAGAAAAGTACCAATGCATGTCCTACTCAACAAATGGTCTACCATTGGGACTTTTTAGACCTCTTAAGAAGGGGTCTTGTTTTATCTTGAAAGTTAGAATTTTAAATGTTTTTTCCTTCCAAAAGTCTTTTAGAGTCATTAAACAGAAAATTTGTCGTAAAAAAAAAAAAAAAAAAAAAGAAACCTCTCTAGACGAGTATACACACAGAAAATAAGAGAGCCCACAACAAATTAACCACTATGGAAAGTCTGACTTGTAAGTGTCTTTAGCGATCATGAAGCTTCTTAAAAAAGAAAAAATTGAAGGCCCAGAACCACCACAGATAAAAGGGAACATTTAAGTGGAAGAAAAGCAGAGCTTTCCTCCTCTTTTGTTTTGCATATATATATATATATATATATATATATATATATATATATAAAAGAAGAAGAAAGAAGAAGAAAAATAAAAAAGCTCATCAGACTGCTACTTGCGCATCTGACCTGCCTACACACGCTATGACCCTTCACTGTTGCAACTGACAAAAGCACTTGGGTTCATGGAATTCCCAAGTCCATATAACTGGAAAGTCGGATGGTCCCGTTTAAAGAACTGGGGCCTTTTATACCTTTTGGAGATTTAACCTACTACGTGATACATCTCACAAAAGGGCAGAGTTTTAACCAAGGATACTTTCTTAAGCCGTATCACCTTTGCTTAAGCTGTTTTCAAATGGCATTTTCCCAAATAAAAAAATTCTTTGTTCCATTAACTTCTTACTTCTCTATATGTCACAACGTCTGCACTACTATAAAGACCCACTCACTCTCTTCCCCTTCTATAACGTACCCGAGTGGCATCTCCCTCTCTCTCTCACACACACAAACACACACACGTCTTAACTCACTTGGGCTGCTGAACGCTATGGAAAAGTTCAACTTTTTTAGGGATGGATTGATCAGATTGTCTCCAGGTTTTCGTTTCCAGCCAACAGATGAAGAGCTGGTCTTCCAATACCTTAGACGGAAGGTTCTTTCATGGCCTTTACCCTCAAGCATCATTCCTGAGATCAATGTTTGCAAGTATGACCCCTGGGAGTTGGCAGGTAATTATTATGAAAATCATTCTTTCAGTCCTTTGCCTTTGGCCTTGGCATTTGGTGCGTGAGTAATGTTTTCGCTTAAACTAATTAAGTGTCAGGAAAATGGGTTTGTATTAGTGCAACTCAATGATTTCTTATGATATTATTATTAATGTGTCTTAGGCAATTTGGAGCAAGAGAGATACTTTTTCAGTTACAAAGAGGCAAAGTACAGAAACGGGAACAGGATCAACAGAGCCACTGCTTCTGGTTATTGGAAGACAACTGGTATCGACAAGAAAATTGTTTCTTCAAGCAGCATGAATAACAACGTTGTGGGTTTGAAAAAGACTCTGGTTTTCCATAGACGGAAGCCTCCAAATGGGTGCAGAACTGATTGGGTCATGCACGAATATCGCCTTGCTTCTGTAGAACCAATTGCTGCCGATTTTCCAGGAGCAAAGACCTCAGCCCAGGCGCGTTGCTGCATTTTGGCTTTCCACCTGTACAATACGTTTATAGAGAAGAATTAAGTTTTGATGAATCTATTATCTGACTCCATGTTTGATGATGTCCTGCAGAATCCTTTTACTCAACTGGGGGACTGGGTTCTATGCCGCATATTTTCCAAGGAAAGAAGGGCAGGAAAATCTCATTATGACAATTTTCAAAACTTTCGGGACAATAAAATAAATGTAACGGTGAGGCAGCCTACATTTTCCAATTTCTTGGCAACAGAGAAGGTTTCTGTTTCGGCTTCTTCATCGTCTTCAAGCTCAAGCTTCATTACTGATATTGAGGCCTCGTCGAGTGGAGAAGATCACCAAGAAAGCAGTAGCTGCAGTTGATTTTTTTCTTTTGGACTTGCTAATGCTAAAAAGCCAAAGTAAGCTTTGTTCTTTCGTACATATGATCATGTAACATCTGCAATGTGGCTTAAAGGAAAATAGACGTGGTTTGAGAATTGAGATAACTAATAAAAATTAATATGGTTTTGGATGAGAGTTGATGTGGCCATTGACTATGTTACATACTTATAATACGGTGTCACTATTTTCTTTCTATGCTCCGACAAGCTTCTCCATTAGCATCTATTAAAATTTTAATATCCCATTTGTTTTTTTTTTTTCCTTTCTTTTTTTGGAAAAAGATATGAGCGTATTATTTTTATTTTATTTTATTTTTTTGCAGAAAAAAAAAAATCCTTTTGTGCAACTTTGGTGTTCATAGCAACAGCCACCGTATCTGCACACGGGGATCACTTAACGTCATATTCGGATACCTTTAAAGAGTGAAACTCCTTTAAAAATCGATGCTCATGGCTCCTGAGGTGATCTTATCTTTAATATGGGTATATATCCTTGCGTGGGAAGGCATTCATCAAGAATAACATTGTGCTCTGGGAAGCATAGTCAACTAGGGATTGGGTTCGATTCCCTATAAAAAAAATAATAATAATAAAAAATTGTATCCTAGACCCGTAGCATTTTTCCCGTATAATTTACAAATTCTTAGCATATCATTTGCACTACTGCGATTCTATTCTACCCTTCATTTCAATTTCCTTTAATGCAAAAATGCAGTTTATATATATATATATTAGCTACTAAAAGCGGTTTTCTTTCAATTTTTATTAATCATGTAAAAGAAGGGACAAAAATTCAAAATTCAATTTCTATTTTCGCAACTAAACATATCCAAAAGATGATTCATGGGCCTCGAGCGTCCCAGTTTCAAAGGCCCCAAGTTGATGAGTCTATGTCCACAAATTTCCACACGCAGGCCCACGGGAGCTAACATCCATTTACTGTCTCAGGTGTTATACGCACTAGCCATGATGGTGAGTATCCTCCGAACAAGAAAAAGAATGAAAGAAGATTCACATCATTTCAGCATTAATAATGCAATACCCAAACTTTACTTTTTCAAGCATGTTTATCACCATGTGAGAGCTGGCTTTGCAGATAAGGACGATGACACGGACAGTGGCGAGAACATGGAATCGGTGAACTCTAATGAGGTATTGCAGAGTGTGTGATGATAAACTACCAACAAAGAAATCTAATTGTAATTTGTATTAAACAAAGTAAAGAACTCATTAACAACTTACATTCTTCAAACTGGGAGAATTCCCAAGCTCTTGGGGATGTTGGAGGCTCAAACGCCAACTCCCTCAAATTCTTAAACAATAGGAGTTTTAATTCCGAAGTTCAAAATAAAAAAAATATAAAAAGTAGAATTTTCTTTTTTAGCAGCCTAAAAGAACAATAAAATTAAGATCCACTGCTCATGTTTTTTTTTTTTTTTTTTTTTTTTTTGGAGGGGTGGGGTCTTCTGACTTCAGGGCTCCGTTAAGAAGACAGAGAAGACACAGCAAAAGGAAAAGAAAGGACGTACATTTAGAAAAGTGATGCATCTACCCAAGACAAGACCAGGCGCAGTAAAGAATCTGCTACATGTTAATATGAAATCATGCTACAATCCAGGTTGCACTGGTGGCCGTGATAATGCTATTCTTCGGTCTGAAAAAGTCGCTTGATTGTAGGAACAAGGCACGATGCCCTTTGGGATTTTTTTGGGGGTATTTTCTTAGCCATCAGTCCTTTTCTTTCGCTGGGTATACGAGTTGTATGTAAAAGGGTTCTGTCTCATATTATATCAATCATCAATGAAAATACTACTTTCCCATGTAATCAGGGGAGACGAAGATATAAACTTGCTCAACATACTCGAGGACCTACATGCAACCGTTCTTCTGTCTCAATTTTTCTTATTGTACATACGAACAGTCGCAGTCCACCCATATGAGCATATTTTGAAGGCACATATGCTTGTTTCTGAAGGACACAACATAGAGTTCGAAGTCTCATCCTAAAAAGGGTATCGAATAGCTATGCTTCATGTTCTAGAGTTCACCAGTTTGCCGTTGTAGTCACAATTCGTGTCAGTTGTGCAAAACTGCCAATGGGCACTTCCAATAACCGTACAAGACAAGTGGGATGGCGTTTTCAGATTTCAAACATAACCACTTGATTGATAGACTTTTTTTTTTCCCTTTTCTGGATTATACACCGAATATTTATAGGACGAGAGGTACAATTAATGGGAAAAATCAAAATTGCAACGGAGAAGCAAAAGGCATTTGGAGGAAACAAGCCGCAGTGCCAGCACCTAACCAGAATTAACATATCAAACTCCTAGCATTCTATTTACCTATCTCTGGCTGCCAAAAATGTTGGATTTACCTTTGAACAATAGATTCGTTGATAGGCCTACTGCGGACGGATTAAATGGGCGGAACTTTCGAGGTGGAGCCATCTGAGGATCTTCCTTCTTAGATTTTCTCCTTCTAGAAGGACCACCAGTAGCCCCAGCACTTTTAGTAAACGCTGGTGACTTTGAGTTGAACACCGATGAGCTAAAAGAAGTATCAGGTGCACCGAATGATGGAGGCCCTTTATGTGACGCATCCATATGATGTCCAACAGCTGCATCCTGGTGGGGAGGCGGAAATTTCTCGCTCTTGCTCTTAGCATTCGCTTGTGTCATGACTCGCCATCTCTGAAAGTTTGTAAAACATTAAAAATGAAAGGTCAAAATTCAGATTAGAGATGCAGGGAGTATAGTTTGGAGTACGGGAACATATTGATACTGGAAAACGATGCCAGATACAGGTTGGGGATTCTAACCAATTGAATTGACAACCCCTAGACAGATTTTTTTAAGGAGTGGCAACCCTTAGACTAATTTGTTAAATTAAAAGACCATATGACAAGCATTTTAATAATAGAGAAAACAAAAAGGTTGACAACTTGAAAAACATACAAAACAAAGAAGTTAGCTCGGGACTAATTTAAAGTTGGGCAATCTTCTAATATCATATGATAGAGAGTCTTTCACATACATCTAAATTCACTGAAATCTCTGCATTGGCTTCAGGAACTGGAATGGCCCGACCAGTCCGGTCACGAGTTCTAACTCTTCGAGCACCATCAACAGCATTTGTTTTTCCACTAAGGCCCCTTCGTCTGAGGATGAAATTAGAAAATTAAAAACCATTACAGCCTGTACCTGCACAGAATCAAAATGCATGAAGAGAGAATAAGCTAACCTTCTGGCTTCTTCATCTCTCAATTTCACATCCAGTTCTTTGCTGGGAGGGTATTTAGGTAAACTTGATGGCTCAAAAGCATAAGGTTCAGTGGTAAAGAACTGTGCTCAGAAGACCAGTTATAGTTAAGCATCAGACAGGTCCAATAAGGCTCACTAGCATTAGACATATTGGCTAGGCTGGCCTTCTATTAAACCAAAAACAGCCCAATGACTCATTTAGTTGTAAAAGACATGATATATCAACCAAGTCCCAAGTTAATCAACAGATGTCTTCCATAAATCATAGTATGTATAAAGCTAACTCAAACACACAAAATAAGCTTGCTTATTACCATAATTTATCACTCACTTCATTATTGAGGGCTGCAATTGCTGTTCCTCGTTCATCAGGGTCAATCGAAAGGAGAGTGTCAATTAAAGGCAAAGAAGAAGGTGGGAGATCTTTGAATGTTTCTACTATACAGCGTTTATATGGCTGCTGTGGTTTAAAGAGTGTCGCGTTGGGAAATTTAGATTTCTTCCAGTACTCCTCAGATGGGGAGCCACATAACTTGAATATCTTGTGCAATTGCTCCACCTACAGTGTTAGGAAGAATTAGCTCAAAGAAGAAGAGAGAAAAGTGCTCCTCTAGACATAGCGTGGGAGATGAAGAATCAACAAAGAAACTACAATAACAGTATTAGAACAGAGAACGGTATTAAAGCTGCTTATTTAGCAAAAGCAGCCCCAAAGTTCAACAAATTAAAACTGTATGCCCAACAGCTCATCAAAAGGAAAGTTTTCACTGTTTGGGTTCACATAACAAGAATTGACATGCCAAACATAATGAGTTCCTATACCTCATATCCCCATGCTTCAGCATAATTTCATACAATCAAAACCTCAACCTAGTTGGTTTATCTATGCACATCTGCTTGAAAAAAGTCCAGTGGGGACATTGACAACGTAATGGTCAAGAGATGATGGAAAGAAATAACAACATCATTCAAGAAAAATATAGAAATCGCATAGGATCTATGAAAATGACAAGCATGGTAGAGAAAAAAAAAGTACTTGTGTACGTCCTGGCATTATTGGCTTCCCAGCAAGTAGCTCAGCCAAAATGCAGCCAGCACTCCAGAGGTCAACACCAACACCATAGTAGGTGGCTCCAAGAAGAAGTTCGGGGGGACGATACCAGAGTGTGACAACTCGACTGGTCATGGGAACCTTGTGCTCAGGATTATAGAACGTCGCCAGTCCAAAATCAGCAATTTTTAGAATTCCCTCATTGTCAATGAGCAAATTGGAACCCTTGATATCACGGTGCAATACACCTTGACTGTGGCAATGCTCAAGCCCAGACAGCAGCTGTTTCATGTAGCATTTGACCTGCCAAAAAATAATCGCTAAATGTTTCAGTTAACAATTTTCTATTATGTCAAACTTGTGAGCAGGCGCAATTATAACTTTTACATTTGGCAGTATATATCATAAAAGGATTAATTTTTTAAAGTTTAGAAAGGTATTTCTTAAGCCTGTAGCTCAAAATCTGAGTTTTCCTGACCTTAACTCAACATACAGTCCAATTTATATTTCTATCCAGTTAGGAAATAAGGAAATATTTTATTACATGTGCAACTTCTATGTAAAAGGAAACTAACCACCACTTGCATGTGTTTCTCTAACACAATTAGTCAAAAAGGAAAGGTTCCTTCCATTAAAAAGGAAACACACACGCAACAGAGAGCTCTGCCATTGTAAATTCATTGATCAATGCAGAAAACAGATAAGCAAACATGTCCCATTATATAGGCAGCTACAAGTGCTATCAAAAGAGAAAAGAGAGTAGAAATTTCTTTAACTGAGGATGCTATATCTCATGCTTTTGGGTAACATAAGTCCACAACGAAAAAGTCCAACAACAAAGATGGGAGTTGCTTGTAACTGGAAATCATGAAATAGATTACCATTATTTCTTGGCACAGAAATGGCAAGAACAAAAGGACAACATAACAACGTGCAGCATGTTATATATCATTTCAATGGCAAAACAAATCACATGCATGCACATGTTGCCAGAAATCCAAGGTTTTGAATTAACAATTCTATTACAGCATTAGTACCATCAATGTAGTCAACTTCCCATTCAGCTTGCAGAAATGAGAAATTCAACTCAGCTAAGCCAAAGTATGAGCTTTTGCGAAATACAGTAGAGGCGCCATTTTTCTTATGCCATACTACTAGTAGAAAAGGAAAAAGGTATCCACATAACCTCAAAGGGCTAAGGAGAGCCAGACTGAAACGTGTGGCACATCTAAAAGCTAAAAGCAAAACCCAGGAAAGCACACAAACAGAAACCCATTTTTAACCAGCCAAAATTAACCCTAATAAGATCCGAAAATAGAGTCAGCCTTAGGGAAGAAACCCCAATCATAATCACAATCACCTTTCATATAATCAACAATCAAATAAGTACCTGGGGCTCACTGAACTTGACTCCTTGGTGAGCTGCCAACCCGGAGAGATCATGATCCATGTATTCAAAAACCAGGTAAAGACTACAAGACATTCTTGAAGTAACCAAGCCCTCAAGTTTAAGTACATTGGGGTGATCCAATCTCCTCAAAACAAGAATCTCTCTTGCCATGAATTTCACACTCTCTGGCTCCAAGTTATCGAATCTTACCTTCTTTAAAGCCACTATCTTCCCTGTTATAAGATCCCTGGCCTTGTATACATTGCTATATGTCCCCTGCCCAATCTATTCAAGAAGGAATTTTTTTTTTTTAAAAAAAAAAGTAAATATCTTTTTCCTGTATAAATCTTCAATTTGTTTCTTTTTTGGGGGGGCTTTCTTTTATATATATATATATATTTTTTATGTTTTTTCTTTTCGGGAGTTACCTTGTCGAGCTTCTCGAATGTGTTTGCGCGGCGAGGAGTCCAGTCACCGATCGCGTCGCCGGTAACAGCCAGTAGCCATGACGGCCACCCTTGCTGGTAGCTCAAACTGTGCTCGGGCAGCGGCCGCCGGCACTCCATCGCCGGAATTCCCGCCTGCAAGTCACCTGCGACTCGAGTCTTCTGCCTCTGCTTCTGCGCCGCCTCCTTCTTAACCCTGACGGCGTTGACAACATCACTGGCAGCAACGGGCGGCTCGTCGGAGCTTCGTCCGCGGTCGGGGGACCCCGCATGCCTGCGACGATCGCCAGCGGACGGCTTGCCGTTGACACAACCCATGTTCTAGGCGTCCGTGCGGAACGCAAACATCTCAGAACTGCAATGGGTAGTATCCCGGCGTCGGCCAACCACTTCGGCAGTTGGTTTTGTCAAGCTTCTCCTTCAAATAATACGACAGCGCTTCGGACAAACTAACTGCCGAGGCAGCACCCAAAAACATTAACAAAAAAAAAAAAGGTTAGCCCGCGAAGGAAGGCCTAGGTAGGTAGCTTAGTTTTGGAGTGACCAGAGCAGGAGATAGTGAAGATGACTTTAGCTTTGGCTTCTTAAAAAGGGCGCGGAGTTGGACTAAAATTACAAGAACTGTCACGTGAATGGTTCAGTTGTTGTCAGGATTGAAACTAAGACTGTGACAGGGACTTTGTTTACTCCATAGATTGACCTTCAGCTTTGTCTTACGATTTACGTCAGTGATAGTCAACCAAAGCAGAGACCAGAACCAAGGAATAGAAAGTTACTCCTTACCTTCCAGGGATCGGTGCTTGGTTTGGACTAAAACTGTTTTTAACCGTATACTTTTGTTTGTAAAGAGGCCCCCAAAAAACCCAACCCAAAAAAAAAAAAAAAAGTGTACGTGTGCCTGAGTACCGTAAATCTAATGGGGGCAGCCACAAATTAAAGCACCGTAGGGCTTTCAGGTACCATTGGAACCCACTTTCGTCTCCTGTCCTTTTGTTTCGGTCGTCCTCTTTTCTTGTTTGCTTCGTCGTTGGAACATTGTTCTTTCTCTCTCGGTGTGGTGTGGTGCGTTGCTCAGTTGCTCTTGTAGTCTTGTTCTTTTATTAAGGACATACCATTGGAGAAATGACGATCATAAGGCAAATTAAAGTTGTTTTCCCACAGATAATGGTTGTTGGGTTGGGAACTATTTATATAATATGCGAACTTGCAGTTGATGATTAACGTACAAAAACATCAATAAATTGTTTTATTAAGCAACCAATTTTGTAACTTCTGATTTCTTAGTTCGTGCCCCCCCCCCACCCAAAAAAAAAAAAAACCCATCAGCACGTTGGGAGACCGACCCTAAGGCATCTATCTTGCATAATAATATCCTAATAAAATTCATTTTATAACATTCAAGATATAATGAACCAAACGTTTAATTTTTGCGCATGGCTATATTGTAATGTGCTTCATACTCGTATCATTGGCATTAATTGTACATTTCTTGTCTTGAAGTCTTTTTTTTTTTTTTTTTTTTTTCTCTTTCTGTGCAGCTCTGTCTTCCAGTCTTTCCGTGGCAAAGTTAAGGTATCGTGACAGTTAAAAATTGTGTACGGAATAATTTTAAAGAGTGCTATTTTGTAATTATATTTATTTGAGGCGCATGATAGTTATAAAATAATTTTAAAATAAAATTTTTACTCTTAATTTTATTTATTTTTGTTAATAAAAAATAGTTAATTTTATGTTATATTAATATTATTTATATATATATATATATATATATATATATATATATATGATAGAAAAATTAATTATGTTTAGTTAAATTTATTTCTTTTAAATTCAGTCACATGAACAGCAATAAATATGTACAAAGGTATTCGTGTGAAAACGAGAATAACCACTGGAATGAAGGCAAGCGGCACGGCAGAGAACCAGGTCTAATGCTCTCAACCTACCGTACCGCTCCAATTTAAATGGTTTTCATTTGCATTTATTGAATCAACAGGACCAGCAGACTTCCAATTGAAAATTCTACATTTTTATCCTAATTAAAAAAAACAAAAAACAAAAAACAAAGAAAGAAGAAGAATAGTGTATGATAAAGGAAAAAAAAATGAAGTTTTATGCGTATGAGCTTTTAAATTAAATATGTGCATTACCATCTTCGCATAGGGTCGAAATTTTATTTTCTCCATTTGTTTTCTTCGTCATTTTCCTTTCTGTGAACCAAAATAGAGTTGAAAATTTTCGTCCTCTTGTACTTTTCCTTCATCTCACTTTTTATTCCTCTAATTTTCTTTCCCCCCCTCATTTTTTTCCTTCCATTTGCCGTCTAAATGGGCCATGCCCTTTGAATTCCTAACTTGGTAACAAACATTGTCAATCTCGAGCCGAAACATGTCGCCATAGCCACTTCCCACCATGTCACTTCAGCCAAGGCCAGAGACCAGCTCAAATAAGGATGCCAAACGGACTGAAACGAGGTCCAATTACCACGATCCTTTTTTAACATCTTTTGTTGGTAAAATGATTTTGCTAGATTCTAATATTTTTGTAGTCTGGGAATTCTCGCTATAATTAATAAGAAATATAATTAGTCACGAATAAACATTACGATAAAAAAAATAATAATAATAATAATTAAAGTTTGTGCCTTGATCGACAATGGACGACCGATGAAAGAGGACGGTAACCATCTTTCTCAATTCCACAGAGGCCAACGTTGTTCCAACTAATTGAGAAATATAACTGCAAATGATCAAAGTCAGATGCCCATTTCCTAGTTAACACAGCTAAATGGTTAAATTTATAGCGTATCTTGCAAAGAATCGATCCAATAACTATGAATTTTATATCATGATTGCCTTAATGATTATATTTTTCAATTTTCCTTTTTTCAAAAAAAAAAAAAAAAAAAAACTATAGAATTAAATTTTACCGGAGGGCTAGAGCAAGCTCCGGGCCTTCTAATTAATTTAAAAACAAAATGAAAACTAAAAACTAAAAGAAAAATATAGAGTTGCATTGGGGCATATTTGTAAATGCAGCACGAGACAAGCCAGTAGCGAAGGATTACGAAGCGTCACAAGGGTCCGAGACAATGTTAGGTCCAACATGAGAATAATGAGTTGACCCAGCAAACCGGCAAAGCTAATGACATGTTGCTTAAATAAAAATCAAAGGAAGATGAGACGACTGCAATCTACGAGAATGAAGAGTTGACAATGAAGGGGTAAAAAAAAGAAAGACGACCGCCATCCGCCATGATAACGAGAGTTTGCTTGTCCGTTTTAGCTTTTGACTGTTTCTTCCTCTTTCCAGGAAAACAACACCCTCCGGAAATTTCCTCACTTCCGCGATTGTGACGCCCCTTGGCGAAGTCCATTGAGGCTACTAGCTGCTTGGTTGTGCTTAATACGTTAATTTTGCGTCGTTGCTCCTCAGCCGTACAGTTCGTTTTGCGACTCTGACTTCAGGGCCATTTGGCAAACATTATTGTCAATAGGCCTCGCTGTTGTCTGATTCGGGTTCTAAGAAATGAAAGGACCAGGATCGAATTTCAGGTCCAATTTCGATTCAGTTTTTGATTCTGAACGATCATGGAATATTCCTAGTTCAAAAAATTTTAAGAAAAAATATTTGAAAAAAAAAAAAACCAGAGAGAGGGAATATTCTCATCTAAACCAACATCAAATAAACAGTTGCATTTCCTTCAAATTTGGAAATGATGTAGAAAAAATCGGAACCACGTAAATAAGTAAATTACCCTAATTGAAATTACCATTGACTGGTTACCCATTTGTCACAGAGTAAATTACATTTTATTCTTCCATTTTTTAAATTGACTTCTGTCAGTCCGAAATGATAAATAAAGTTTTATTTAATGAAAACAAACTTATGCTAACTTCACCATTAAAATCAAATCGTGTGAATTCCATATAGGCTCAATAGTCAATAGTAGAATATAGTCGGCATCATAGGAAACTCCTAATATCTCGTCATTGAGAGAGATGGCTGAAACTAAAGTACAAAGCTACTCAGAACCCATCCAGGCATTCCCTGGGAGTGCAATGCCATTGTTGGGGACTGTCGAAGGCTTTTAACTATGTTGCCAAGGAGTCATAATACTCGAATCCATAAAGAAAGTCTAATTCAGCTGTTGACTGGGTGGCGAGAAACTCTAGAATTGGGAATTGTCGTCTCACGTGGATATGTGATCGACGCCCTCCGCCCTATATATGTAGGTTGCTTTATACGGATCCCCGAAAGCGTTGTGTTATTGAATGAATGGATGAATGAATGTATTTTGATGGTTAAAAAAAAAAAAAACAAAGTGCCATGGCCCATGCCCTTCAAAATCATTTTCATAACCCAAACAACCTCTTTGAAGTAATCTCAGAATCATTGGCAGAGTTCAACAACAACTTATGAACTGATGATCAAGAATCTTGGAGATAGATATTGTGAATAAAGAGATTTGGACCCATTTGGTTATTGTCAATTCCAATCATAGCCAGCGTGATATTATCGTAACTGCCTGTCAGAAATATATATATATATATATATATATATATGTCCCCATTCTCAAGCTTCCTTTTTGACGATCTTGCATGCAATTATTACAATTCCGATATTTTCAGTAAGCCAGAAGTTTTGGTGGGTGCATGCAATTATTATACCCCATTCTCTTCCATGCTTTTGAGATATGGGCCTCAATGTGAGAAACTAACGGACGGGGCACCATGTGATTACAACAATAAAGGACAGTGGATGGGGTACCCTGTGATTACAACAGAACATGGGACACCGGGAAGCAGAAAACAGCGTGTAAATTGTAATGCAACAACTTCAAGGTCCTGAGCAACTATAGCCTCAATCTAGCTGTTTGGACAAAAACCGAAAAGTCACAAAGCATCTAAGCCAAATAATTGGAAGTGAAAGACCCACATTTAGTACTTACATGTCAGCTCTGCATCGGCTCGTTACAGTACTGTGGATAGAATCTTTTGTCTCGAACCCTCAAACCCTGTGGCTTATACCTGTATTTTCCGCACCTTCGCATTAGCTATTCTCCTATCAGACAGAGAGAGTTGGAAACTAAAAGGTTCAAATGAGAAGGAGTTCAGACAGAGATGATAGCTTGCTGTTTGTCGTGCTGCTGATTGTATTCTCTTGGTAATGCTGTTCTTCTTTATTTGTCAACCCCAACCTCCAAGAAGAGTCTCCCTATACCACTGTTATTGATTTTTTTTTTTTTTAGTTTCACTTTATTGGTATTTAATTTTATTTTTATTTTTGATGAATGTATGGTTTTTTCATTTGAAGATAAATTAAATTAGCTGAATCCGGCGTATTATATTCTGTTACTAATATTTATCGTATTACAATTTTTTTGTATGGGTAGTGGGTGCATATACAAGCCATGCATTTCCTCTTTTTTTTTTTAATCAAGTTGGAGTGGGAAAGGAGATTTGCAACCCATGCATTTCTTGAAACAAGTAACAGACTTCTTTTTCTTTGGAATTATGTTACTGTTTGTCTCGATTATTGGCAGATGGATATACGGGGCCGTACAAATAGAGTCACGCCATTGTAAATAATTTTCTAGGGAATTGATTATTCTTTGTATTTTTTTTCCCCTCTTTCTTATTTTTTTTTTTAAAGTCAGCTCCCCTCTTCCCCTTCTTTCTTAATTTAATCACCATGATTGCTTAATTTACTGGAAAGTGATGGTAAACAAAGAAACGGGGGACTGGAGAGTTGATTTGTTAACTATTGCCCTCCTAAAAACTATGAACCGCGGCCAGGCTTTTATGAAACTGACCGAGGCGGAGAGGCCCAGACTCAAACTATCAGCCCATCATCATCTCTATTTTTAGCAACTTTTATGCTTTGTTTTTTTTTTTTTTAAAAAAAAAAAGAAAGAAAAACTTTTGGTGCCCGATTTATAATTGCCATTGAAACTTCTGGTGGTCGTGAGATCAACGCTCCTCACCCCTTTTGGAGGCCAAGTACTTCAAACCTAATGAACGGGACCATAATCCACTGGTTGAAAGAACTCAAATCATATTAAATTGAACGAATATATTTACTTTTGCTTTGTCATGTTGATATACGCAAGTTGGTCATTTTCTTCGAACAACAACCACTGTTACACGATGTGCCCTGTTTGGAACAACGATGATAGGAAATCCGAGAAAAATGCTACTTCATATTTTCACCAAAGACAGAAACTTAAGAGAGGTCCTGGGAACTACTTCATTTAGAGTCGTAAACAAGACAATTAGTATTACTATTACTATAACCAACTCGAAGCATGATGATTGTTGCCAGTCAATGGAGTGGATCGGCGCTTTAGACGAGGTGTCCAAAAGGGTTAAGGCAGTGCAATCTAGAAGAAGAGAAACGAAATTCAAAAGGAGAGTCTATAAAATAAGGGAAGCCTATAGCAATGAGAAGATTCTTTTGTATCTTGATATGACTTATAAGTACAGGCGGCTGATCAACTCTTTAGCCAGAACAAAGCCTTTCAAGGGCCAGGTTTTCATCGCCTCCAACTGCTTCCAGTGTACTCCTCGCCAAGGCTTCGGGAAAGCCCATCTCTGCAAGTTTCTGTACCTGAAAACATCCAAGATTAACACAGAATCTTTTATTGTTCAACATTCATCCAACACAAAGCAATAACAGACACGATATTGCACTGCTTCCAACTAAAGCAAAAGCCTTGAGAAAGCCGATCACTTTCATACCTTTTCCTCAATCCCTAGCAATGAGGTCTTGGCAAAGGTTTCTGTCCAATAGCGAGCTGTCCCAGCAAATGTCTGGTAGTCTCTAAGATACTGCAATTGCCACAAACAATTAAGTTGAAATGTGGGCAGTAAATCAAATCAAAGACCAAGCCATGTGATAACATAAGATACTAAGGCAAAGGCTTTCAGCAAACTAGCCTGTTGCGCTACTACAGCATCTTGAGGGTCATCAGGTTGGGGAGCAGAAAGCAATGCTTGGACAGAGAGAAGTGCTGTCTTCAGAGTGAGAGCAGGGCTCCACTGATCCTTCAAAATGTCCAGGCAAATAGCGCCACTTTGGCTGCTAATATTGGGGTGCCTTCAGCATGTAATCAGAACACAAGAAACCATGAAGTTCCAAACATCTCAAATACCGATTGACAAAATATTATGCCAAAACACCTGATACTAGACTTCTAGTTGCAGCAGAAACTTCAATTAAATATTGAAACACAGATATCATAGAACAAATGAGGAAAGAATGGAGTACAATGTGAGGCATAAAATGAGAAACAGACCAACTAAACTCAGAGTTACATGATGCTGTCTGAACATACATCAACATGAGACCATTGTAAAATGAGCAAAAGCAATGTGAAAACTCATTATCACATATATTTGAGACTAGACTCCTTTGGCAAGGAAAAAATGCCTGCAGTGTGCTCAATATAAGCAAGATACTCCAGCAAATGACCGAACTAACTCATAATCTGTTGCATTATCGTCATGAATATATCCTTAAAACTTCATTAATTTCAGTTTCCAGGCTCTTGAGCTTAAAAAATTGCAGCACTTGGTCTACTTAAGTTCTAGACTAGGTGGCGACTGGAAGTCCTTGATGTAGAATGAGTCCCACAATCACAAAGCTACACAATATTTCATCTACACCAATATGATGGCCGATTGAAAGCTAAGCAAGATTGGAGCAAATATCATTTTTCCCACGCAGGGGGACCATGACATTATAAATTGATTTAATAGTTGATCAGAGCCATTAGCTCTCTCTCTCTCTCTCTCTTTTTGCTCATATTCGGACAATATTATAATGAAATTTAAATGGATAAAAACATGCCAATGCACTAACTCAACGGCAAATCAAGACAATCGAACAAAACAACAAAGAAATGGAAACCCCAGGAGCAAAAGTGCCATGACATAGGAAACCAGTTCTCTTGCTTGCTTTTCACTAGCTTGCCAGTACACTTGTCAGTAAATTAAGCCAGCCATCTTGTATTACATTGTGTGTTGGCATAATTGCAACAAACCATAAAAATGAAATAACAAACTAAGCAACAATTTTCCCACCAGACTTTTGTTGCGAACTGCATTTTTGGAGGCTCGAAAGGGTATCCATCTACATAAAAAAAAAAAAGCATCTCAGATTCACGTTAACAAGGTTTTTTTTTTTAATATGTATGTATGTATGTATGTATGTATCTGCCTGCACTACAAATATAGTTTTAAGAATAGACAAACAACTAGAGTGTGTTTGGTTCAATCTTCTGTTTTCTGATCAACAACATAAACCCACTCAAAAATAGCTCCACATTTTAAAGGGGAAAAAAAATTCATTCAGTATGGTAGTTCTATTATTTTTCGTTGTCTATAAGTTAATTTTGCATTGCATTAAACCAAACAGGCATTTTGTTTCTGAAACCCTAAACACCACATCACATCATGCATAGTCTGTCAGCAACTGAAGAGCAATTGCTTCTAGAACATGGAAAAATTAGCAATGAACAAAACTACCAATAAAGGAATAAAGAAGCTAATAATATAGATACCCGGAAGAGAGATGTCAATTTGAAAAGTGCCGCCTTCATAAGGAGTGCCAATCGGTCCTGGAATGGTGCCGGTCAAGCGAGCGAGATTGTCAGATTTCGGGACGACCCGGATGCCGGAGGACTCTATGTCTCTGCTGCATTCTTGAAGCTCCTTTTGTACGCGAGCAAAGTCGATCATCCTCCCTTTCTCTCTCTCCCTCTCTCGATCGAAGAGAAATAAAGCTTAAAAAGATTTGAAACAAACCCTAGATGGAGCAAAGAGGGGAGAAAAAAGAGAGCATAAATTGAATTTAAAAGAAGAGAATCAAATGGCTCTCGTACAGAATGAAAGATGCTTTTGGCTTGCAGTGGTTGGTACTTGGCAGCGGTTGTTACCACTCATCAGTGAAATGACGCCAGACTGACTCTGTTATATTTCTTCCCTTTTTATTTATACATATATATATAAATAAAAAATAAAAAATAAAAAATAAAAAAAACACGCACACGCACGCACACACACACACACACACACACACAGATTGAGAAGAAGAATGTTTAAAAAGGGCCACTGGCTTGGTTATCGGCCTGATTAAAACTTTAATTTTATGGGCTCAACCCATGGTCCGATGCATGGCATATTTTTACACACATAATTTCAATATTAAATAAAAATTAGTTTTTTTTTTTTTTAATCGCAGAATTTTATTAAACCTCTCTCAAAATTTTACATCTCTCTCTCTCTCTCTTTGCAATATTTGAGCTTGGCATCTTAAAAGCTGATGTTTGAATTTTTAATCATTTAAGTTATCATTTTTTCCAAAGTGACTCTTCACTCTTCAAGCAACCATACGTGATAGCGCTTTGATAGATAGATCAAATTGGTCCACACATAATTGAAAAAGGCAGAATTTGATTTGGCATCTTGCCCATTGCTGTTTGTCAGCCATCTTCTTCTCTTTGCGTTTTGTTTTCCTTTTCCTCGGCCTTGCTCAAGCTTTTAGTGTGTCGGCATTGTCGACCACCTTGGGACCTGCTCTTCTTTTGCCGAGAGTATTTCGTGATCTGGTATTGGCCTGACAGATTAGGATTAACAAGGTTGTGCGCTTGGTCGATTCTAGAGCAATCTTGTATGAATTTCGATAAGGAATTTCAGCAACTCACCTCCATGCATGTATAGTATATGAATGTTCTTCTTCTTCTTCTTTTTTTTTTTTTTTTTTTTTTTTTTTTGTATTTATTGGTTTTAAAATTTGAAAGATAAAAGCTCTGATAATATCAAAAATTATTTATTTAGCCTTAATGGCGCAACGGACATCATTGAAATTGTATTGTGTTCTAGTTACAGAGCATTTGGATTCATAGTCTCATGTGAAATAATGTTTAGTTTGAATAATTACTCCAGAGATTAATTAGGTTAATATACAGCCAAGTTCGAAAAATTAGCCACATTGTTCGCATTGCCTTGTAACTCTTGTAATTAGAAACCTTACAACATGTTGTTCATGTGGCAGATTTGGAGAGTCTCTTATGGATTATATAGATTTCATGCATCTTGCATTCCTTCAAGCTCTACTTCTTTTCTAAAGTTTCTTTGCTTCTGTGTGTGAAAAGGTGATTGGTCTGGATCAAATCCTAGTGCTAATAATGGCTTTGTAAGACTTGGTTTAACGGGATTAAGTCATTGCTTGTCACCTAAGCATGGAAACAAAACACATGGACGCATGAACATTTATTATCCATATAAAGTATTGGCTTAATTTAAACCCACTTGCTTTATTTATTCTAGTTATGAATGATTCCTGTAGCTGCGTGAACTCAATATTTTTCCAAGTTTGAAAAATTTGAACCCCTTCTTTTTTTTTGAAAAATTACAGAAATCTTCCTTTTAAATAAATTCATAATAATGCCGAGTCCAATCTATAACACCATTTTGTCATTGTTCTAAAAAACACAAAAACAGTAGCAGTCAGATGGCCGTTTACACCTACACGTACAAACGCCATGTTTTTAACTCTTGTGTTTTCTCCGCAGGGTAGGTCTTACTCTTCCTTACCATTAAGACAGAAACTTCGTGGTTATTTGACCTACTTTTATTGTATTGATTTAAATTCGAAGCCTTATTCTTTATAATTTTTTTTATAATATTACATTTAAAATTTATTAAAATTAAATAAAAACTTTCACCTAATTTAGAGTGATAAATTTATTTATATATATATATATATATATAAAGAGAGAGAATCAGATGAAGTGATTATTAGAATTAATTGTAATAATACAATAATCTCTTCTCTGAATTATTATTAAAAAGAAAATCATTAAATTTTATCTTCAAAAAAAAAAAAAAGATTTTGTAGGACTTTTGTTTATGTTTGAAGTTGCGAATGATATCGTGAAGGGTAGAAATGTGATGATAAATATTTTTGTATTATTTCAAAGAAAAAATAAAAAATCGTTTCTTTTAAGAATTAAAATTTAATACATCCAGAATAAAATAGAGATATGCGTTAGGCCCGAAATGGGTGGAGGCGAACGGGGAAGATGGTTTGCATTTAGTTTTGTTACACTAGAATCGAAATATCTTGAACATTTTGTAAAGTGAGTAAGAATAATTGCCATTATCAGTCATTGTAATATAATATAACAGAAAATTCATACACAAGCATTCATGTCGGCCACAGCCTGAAAATTCTGGTTGGGAGGGACGACCCGTATTGCTTTCAAAGTTGGAAGGACGACCCACATTGTACACGCAAAATAACGATTGTGAGAGAGATAGAATGGCGACATTCTTGTTACATAATTATCGAGAGACAGAGAGAGAAAGACTCCTGGGAGAAGAAAAAAGAAAGAAGCTCTGATGATGAATTGATTTTTTCTTTTCTTTTCTTTTTTTGTCTTTCTTTTCTTTTTAATGAGGTCTATGGACCTTGAAAGCATTCGTCTTTCGTGGGTTTGATTGGTTGCTGAGTTTAAGGCAAAGCCAGCACGAGGAGGATGGGTTTATTTGTCTGATTGTTTCTAATAGGTGCAGCCTTGACTGGTGCGTTTCTTATAATGGTTTTTTTTTTTTTTTTTTTGTGGTTTTGGTTTTGTCAGTAGGAATCTTGAATATTATTTTTGGTATTGTCGAAATAATCTATGCACCGGAAAATCTTGTTTGTGTTTTGCTTATCTTAGTTTGCCCAGAAAAATGGAGGTTGGGAATGAAGTGAAAGTTGGGTCTTATGCTTCTTTTTGTCTTCGTTCTGAAGTAGCTTCAGAAATTCAATTGGAAGAAAAAAATAGTTGAATTGGGCTTGATCGATAGCAGGTTTTAGTTTTGTCGGGAGTAAACGACGTTTTGAATATTTTAGTCTTTGTTTTGTTTGCTTAGTCTTGTGATTTTCAATCGCATTTCTTTTTGTTTGCATATTCACTTGTGAGGGAAATTTGGGTTGGGTCCTGGCTTTCATCTGATCATAATTCTGTAATAAAATCCCTGAGCAGAATTAGGATTTCAAGAATTGTAGGTGGGCTCGACCAAATATGCATGGAAGTTTATTGGGTTTGTTTGCATTCTATTCATGCACATCTGATGCTTTGTTTATAGTATGTTCCGTCTTAGAATGGTTAACTGATGTACTTTTCTATGATGTTCCAGGGTAGTGCATTGGGTTCTGTCGTTTCTGGATCCACCTTATTTCTTGCAGCGATCTACTTGACTGATGGAAGACTGTAGTTGAACGGTGTTGCCTCTGGCAGATTAATGCCAATGGCCACCACAAAAATTTGCATGCAGATCACTTGTTGAAATTGGTTCTTCAATACAAGGGAAGTACACTGTCAAAGCTTTAGTTTTCTTTAATGCCACCGAAGGGATTGGATTATCTATGCTCTTGAGTCTCGACTTCCAATGGATTGTTGTGGAAATGATGCCTGATTAGATGACTGTGGTTAATTGTATTTAGAAGAGCAAACAAGCGAGCTGGGAAAGAAGTCAGAAGGGACCCTCTCTTAATTTTGCAAGGACTACATACATAACACCAGGGATGGGTCTGCCTCAAGTGTCCTCCAGCGGCATTGCTGAGGAAGTGGCTCTCAGTAAGTTTATGCAAACACCCCTGCCAATTGCTGGTTTAAGTGGTTGTGATTTGAGGGCCGTACATGGCAGAAACCTTGGCAATCAAATGCAGGTGGAATTTCCATGTGTTTCTCTTGAGGATTTCCAACAGAGAAGTAATTTGGACCATAAGAATGGCCAGCTAAATCATATAAGTGGACATAATATTCAGGCACCTGTTCCTAGGATTGTAGGATTTGAAGAAAGGAGCTTAAGTTATCCTGTTACTGATTTTGGTGTTAGTGGCCAGTCTTCATCCACTGTGTTAACTGTGTCCAGTGACAGAACTGAGGCTGCTGGCACGTTGGCCAGGAAGCGTCAAATGTCTCCACTGAGTGCAATGCTTCTCCCTGACCAATTCAATGTTGGATTCTCTGGACATCAGCGACAGAAGCAATAAGACTGAATCCCAGGGTGGCGACAGCAATCTTAAAGTTTGTTTGTCAAAAGAGCATAAAAAGGCTCATATTGGCAATTCCAAAAATTTCAATTCTGCAATTCATCTTCCAGTTTGGAGTAGTTTGCAGGATGATAGTTGTGGGGAGAACTCCGTACTCTTTACTGATGATCCTGTACTTGACAATAAGGATCTGAAGTCTCATAAGCAATTTATGCCATCTCCTGGACATAATCCTTTTAGTGAGAAAATAAACAAGGCAATACAAACAGAGGCTATTGAAATACCTTTAAAAAGGGCGTTATCAGTATCGCCCCCCTTATCATTATCGCCTCTTGGTCCAAGACTTCTAACAAGAGTGAAATCTACAGGAATGTGCCACAATGTAACAAAAATGTTGGATGAAAAATATGTAACCTTCAAAGATAAAGTGCATTCACTCAATGGCACTGTGTCTGACATCTTACCTCCCCAGAACAATTATTTTGGGATGCCAAGTGAATCACTGCAGGAATTTGATCTTTGGCAGAAAAAGTTTTATGTGCTCAATCGTGAGATTACAAGTGCTTTGGATGAGGATTTGGACCTTACTCCCTCTTGTCTGAAATTTGTGAAAACTCTTAGTGGCCAGCCTGTTAGAAGGTCCTTAGTTGGTTCCTTTGAGGAGTCCCTGTTGTCTGGTCGGTTATTATCCAGCAAAGTGTGTCAGGTTAGGACTCATTTTATGTGATTGAACTTGGGAGGTACCTCTGGCAGCATTGCTTCTAGTTTGTTTAAAATTGGTTTCAAGTCCTTGTTTGCCATTCTCTATATGCAGAGGATTGATGGATTCCTTGCTGTTCTTAATGTCACTGGAGGAACTTTCTCACCACAGTCGCAGAAACTTCCATTCACTGTAACTAGTGTGGATGGTGATAACCATTTGCTCTATTATTCATCAATAGAACTAGCAAGGCATTTGCCATTGAACAAGTGTAGTGGCCCAAAATTGACAAAGAGTTTTAGCTTTGTTGATTCACCAGCAGAAAAATGGAGGCTGCATATACCTATGAAAGGGCAAATACAATTGGTAATTTGCTCTTTTTTCTTCTACTTTGTATGTTATCAAGCTAGGCAGTTCGAGTTGCTTCTTCTACCACCTAAACGGAAAAACTGCAGGAAAGACAATTTTGTATTTTCATTTTTTGGCAAAGTTACACCTTAAAAAATGTTTCTTTTTGCTTTTTCATTGCCTATTTTAGTTGAGACCAAAATTTCAATTTCAGTTGGACTATATTCCTTATCTCTGGCACAAAGTAAAATTCCCGGATTTATTGTTAATAGTCGTTGGAGGCATGTGAACCTTTCCAAGACCTCACAATTTGTGGGAGCCTTGTGCACTGGGAACACCCTTTTAGTCACTGGAGGCATGTTGCTGTAAGGCCTTTGATTTTTTTAGGCCATTAATCAGCTGCTATTCTATACATTTTGGTCTGCTTGAATAGCTGGCAATGCTTTGGTCCAAGAGATGGCACTCACCTGCTAAATTGGCTTTTCCAGGTTCTCAGCAATCCAGAAAAGACTCCTATTCATACTTTCCTTTGCAAATATGATCTGAGTGACATGCCGGCTGGTACTAAGGTATGTTGAGATGAAAAGCCACCTAATTATATAGGTGGACTGGGGTATGGACTGAGAGAATGTGCCAGAGAGGCAAACACATTCTCTAGCTGTATGAACCATTATGTTCTATTTTAATCTGTATCTGTATGTATTTACGATATTCTTATTTGGTTTATTTTATCTTTCTATTTTTCGGTCTATATGATGCCTAATCCAAACATCATAGAATGACCCTTCCTTTTTGTTTCTTGTGAAAGACATTTCTGCGCCAAAAGACCACTTTATCCTCTTGTGGACCAGCAAAATCAATGAGGAATGGGAGAAATGGAGATTCTGATTTAAAAGATAAAGTCAACATGTCTTCAATTACAGACATTAGGATGGAAACTGCCAATTTTAATGGATTTGATTCTCACACAAAAAGATCTTCTAAACATAGTAGGAGGGGCAGTGGTCAACATAAGAATACTGGTGTGGAAGATGACAGCCTCCCAAATTCATATCCTATACATGTAAATAATTCTGTACATAGCCCGTCAAAGGTCAATGAGAATACTTCTGGATCTGGTGTCCTGCGTTATGCTCTACACCTCCGTTTTTTGTGCCCTTTTCCAAAGAAATGTTCAAGGTCAGTCCAGAGGTGCAAATCTGATCCTCAATGTGCAATGGCAGTAAATAGGATGACCATAGAACAGGATCGACGCTTTTATCTGTACGGTGACATGAGGGTGGTGTTCCCACAACGGCATTCTGATGCCGATGAGGGTGAGGTAAAATCTTTACCTGTGCACAATTCCTACTAGGGTAAAGACTTCTGTTGAATTGCATGCCTTAAAGTGCTTATCATTGTCTTGGTTGATCTTGACTAATTCCTACTAGGGTGAAGACTTCTGTTGAATTGCATGCTTTAAAGTGCTTATCATTGTCTTGGTTGATTTTGACTTGTTGGCTAATAAAAAATCTGTCAGATACACAACCTTATCTCTCTGCTTTGTTATGGTGACCGTAGTGTTTGAAAGAAACAAGCTAACATGCTAGAAGGGAGAAAAAATAATAATAAGAAGAAGAAAACCTCTTGTGCTTATTGGAAGTTGTTGTTTTAGAATCTGAATACATATGCCTAAGCATCAATTCCTGTGCTTCAAAATAAAAATATGATTCTTAAATCTCAACCTCGATGCAGTTCCAAGTAATCCATGAATTTAATGACTTGCTCTCAGTTGATAAGTTCTGGAGCACACTGATTTGTGCTATTGACCCGTCCAATAATTAATAGAAGGCGTAGTCGGACCTGCATTTTACACTAACAATTTCTTCTTATTCGGGGCCCTTGCACTAACAAGAGATTGGTGTTTGCATTGCAGCTACATGTGGAGTATGATTATCCATCAGATCCAAAGTACTTCGATATCTGAAATGCCCTTAAGGTATACAAACCTTGTACATATGTGTACAGTTAGTGAAAAAGCCTTGGGTGTAACGTTACTCAACTGTAACGATGTTTCGAGTTCGAATAATGCAAACAATCTCTCCATGTAAAAACAAAAAGTAAAACTAAAACATTTGATCCTTCAGGTTGCACCAACACGCTCCCATGTGTAAAGTCAGCGAACAATTTGTGGTCATCTCATCGCTGCT
Source organism: Kandelia obovata (assembly GCA_021464305.1). NCBI lineage: Eukaryota > Viridiplantae > Streptophyta > Magnoliopsida > Malpighiales > Rhizophoraceae > Kandelia > Kandelia obovata. The sequence continues at coordinate 3,536,767 of CM038480.1, forward strand.
GATGGGAGAGTGATACCATTTTAACCTACACAGATTCTTTATCCTTGAAATATTTTAGAGTGATGAAATTTGATTCCTTCGTACTGTTTAAACGTTACGGTTAGAGTTATTCTAATAAACAATCATGGATAGCACGAGCGGATCCTGAGTGGGCTGTCACCACCAGAGAACTCTCCATGGGATGGATTTAAAAGTGAGCTGTGGTCCAAGCAGGCCAGCAGCCATCCCATTTGATTTGTCTGCTTCATAACTCTGATGGTTCAGCCACAAGAGACCACCCCACTAAACATAAAGGTGGCCGAGCCCAATAGCAGTTTTTTTTTTGGCACACAGGAATCAATACATGATTGAAAGTGCCGGTTGGAAAATAATAGAGCGAAACTCTTATATTATATGAAAAGGGACATAGTTTTCCTAGGTTTAATTTCACAATTTTCCGCCCCCGGGATGTAGTTTTTTTTTTTAAAATTGATAATTACGCATTATTTAAGCATACATTTTAGGTTGCCTTAGCACCTCGCATCATCCAAAACTTTAAAAACCCCCGTAAACAGTAAATTCCACATGCAATATAAATTAAACAAAAGACATCTCAACAATTAAAAATTCAAAATAAAAATATAAAATAATTTTATTATATAAGTTATGAAACAATAAACCTAATAATAAACTAAAAAAATAAAATAAAATAAATTAGACATATAGGTAAAACACATATTATTCATTTTTTGTTTTTTTTTTTAACCTTTTTCTATAGTTAGTTCCAAGTATTGAAAGCAACTGCCCATCAAGTAAAGTCCACGGGAGTATATATGTACAACCATGTATATGACATATGCATTGGGCATCAATCATCATGCATGCAAACGAAAGTTGTTAAAAAAAATAAAAAGGTTGGTCAACTTTTCACAATAATGAAATTTAAAAATGAAAGCATGTATTAAAAATATTCTTTTTAGGAGAAGACACACCACACACTTGTGCGGAGGCCAATATTATAAATCACAAATATATTTATAGCCTGCATGGATATATATATATATATATATATTATTTATTTTTTGTGGGCAATTCTACTCCCCATGACCATAAGATGAATTACTATATTGAGTGGTAATCCCTAATTTAAGGGTCAGTAGTCTGCTGACATGGTGTTGCCGTCCACGTGATTTAGAGTTGAATTATTTGTATGTAATTTTATTAATTAAAAAAATAAAATAAAATAAAAACTTGTATCATTGTTAAATAGTTATAACTTTTGAGAATGCGAACCAACGGTCTACATGAAATTTTGAACTCAAGTCGTAAGGCTTGAAAATCATTATAGATTTTATCCCTTTTTATCTTAACATAAACCTACCTTTCCATCGTGCAATTGCTATTATCATTCACCATGTCATTACCGTTATAGCCCCATTGTTTCGACAAGTGTCTGGAGATAATTTTGTTTACATCGAGGGTTGACACCAAACCTTATCTTTGAGTCTGAAAAATAAATAAATAAATAAATAACCAATAATTTCCTTAAAAACCGGTTTTGTCTAGAGAGCAAGGCTTTACTCGCTAGAGAGTGAAGTGAGGTGAGCACAGTGGTAAAATTTTCATTTCAGAGTTGAATCTTTATTATTTTCTCAGGAAAGTTCCTGGTTTTGTTTTTGTATTTTCTCACAACATTTTTACTCTGTGTTTTGGCATTTTCCCTGAAAGGTATCTTTCACAGCAATGTACCATTAATAAACTTTTGGTTCGGTCTCAAAGTTACTGTACTCTCTAAAAGCAAACGTGAACTTTTTCTTCATGAATGAAAAATAATAATTTTCTTCTCTTCTCCATTTATTTTTTTGTAAGCGTACAACAGCAAACGAGACTGCTATATAAACCCAGTCCGCGCTCGTCCGGATATTACGCCTATTTTCTGTGAAACAGCCTTCATTTCCCAAAACCATGAAAGTTCACATTCTTCGTTAGTCCAAGATTTCAGTGAAAAAACTAAAATTGTGTGTTGTAGACTTGCAGTAAGTGCTCTGTACTCAAATCTTTTCTGGCTCTTGATCATCATCGTTTCCATCCTTCAAAAGTTCCACACAGACCATAAGATCAAACCATTGTTTTCCATCTGTTACTGTTTCGGCTTTCCTTTTGACTATTATCTGATCTCCCCCATTTGTTTCTGAGCTGTGTTTCTGCCGTACTTCTAGTAGGAAGATATCAAAATGGCATGCATTGAAGTCAAGTTTTCCCTAAACCCACCCCAGAAATTCCAGAAACTGTTCTTTTTAACGCAGATTGGCTTGAGAACCTTGGCTTCTGCAACTGCATTGGTAGCAGCATTGCTGACGGTCACAAACAACGAGGTCGTTGAAGTCTTCCCAGGATATTCCCGGGAAGCTAGATATAGCTACGACTCTTCTTACAGGTAAGATCAGAGAGAAAACTGAAGGACCCCCGCAACAAATTTAGAGCCCAATTTTTGTATTCAATTTGATAATCATGTAATTGAATATCTTACATTTTGCAGGTTCCTAGCAGTTGCAAATTTTCTGGAATGTGCCTTCTTATTGCTTTCCTTGTTGGCTGTTATCGTCACCGGTCGTCCTGGATCGAACCCCACCAACTACTACTTTTTGTTCATCCACGACTTGGTAATGAAATTTACACTTTAGAAATCATTAATTAATTAATTAATTAATTAATTATAACATTTGATATTCCGTTGTGTAACATAATAAAATGAAAGAAGCTAATTTAATTGAAATTTTAAATAATTATTAATTGGTGTCTATCTTTCGTGGGGGTTTTGGTCATTTGACAGTTGATGATGTCCATGGAAGTAGCTGCGTGCGGAGCTGCCACGGCCATAGGATTGGCGATCAAGTACGGGAATGTCCATCTAGGATGGTCAGCCGTGGTCTGTACCTTCGCCAAAAAATTTTGTGACAGAGGGATGATTGCTTTGATGTTTGGTTACTTATGCATGGTCCTCCTACTGTTGCTCACGGTCACATCGGCAAGCAGGTCCAGACAGATTCAAGTATAGAATTTGCAATTCCTGATGCATTTGGTATTCCTGAAATCCGGATAGATTGATAGTAGTGGCCTGTACTGCTTTCCTGAACAACCTACGATTCTGATACGTATAAATGTACAAGGCTCTTTTGTCGTTCCTTCTCCTTTTTTCCATTTTTTGTTGGGTGTTAATTATTGCCGTTTATGCACTCCAAACCATTAATAACCAATGCAAAGCCTCGCCGGAAAGTGGTGAAAAAAAAAATGCAGTCAGGTGTATGCCTTGGTCCTCGCCTGCTCAAGTAACCGCCGACACAACTGAAGGTGCATGTATGGACATAGCAGGGCGAATTCACATGGCCAAGAACAGATGCACGTGTCAAAGACACACTGTTTTAGCAGATAAATAACGTTTTCTTGGGAGTAGGACAGACTTCGTATAACCATCCAATTCACTTAGATTTTAAGAAACATAAGAGGAGTATATGGTCTAGATCTCAAGTTCGAATCCAGTCAAAGCCAATTAACCCAAAAAAAAAAAAAAAATCAAAATCAGTTTCCTTCGTGGAAAATCCCTGGCAAAGAGGAGGGCCTTTGGTTCGAGTTCGAGTTTCTAGAATTTGTTGTTGCGAAGGAAATTGTAGCCGTTTCTTCTCAAACATCTGTTTTGTTTTATGAGCGCCTTAGATGGATATGGGTATGACCGCGGTGCTTTCTCCATCTCTTTGGTTACACAACCATGCAAATATTTAAGAAATGACACGGCACTAATATGGTACGAATTATCGGGTTTTGCAAACATGACATTAACTTCAATCTCGTCAGTTCAACAAACCGAAATTACGGCTTTACAATGAGATTATTTGCCTTTGCCTCAAAGGTAATTACAGTAGCAGTGTTTGCTTGCAACCCAACTAAACAATCATGTGAACAAGTGAAGGGAAAAAAATAAAATAAAATAAAGCGTGAAGAAGAGTAAAAGTAAACACAACCAATGTACAGCTAGACCAATTTAGTCTTCCTCCGTGGGTCGATTCAAGAAGTATTTCGCTGATACAAAGGCCTGGCAAAGACCACCCCAAAATCTTGCCTCTTCCAAGACCATCCAAGACTTTCTTAGCCTCCTCAACCGTTCATTTGTTTCCGGCGAGGTCAATATCAATACAGGGTATCTCTCGTCCAAATTCTGGACTAAACGATCCAATAGCTGAAAGTATACTAACTATTCCTCTCTCGTCCTTACTAAAAATCCTCCCGTTACCACCATAAGACACAAGAGAGGACAATGCCTTCGCTGCTCGCTTCCTTCACTTCAGAAGCCTTACCATATAACATATTTTAATCGATGGGGCAATGCAAAAGAATTCACCCATTTTTTTTCCTCATCTTCGAGCTAAACCCAAGTTCATAAATAGCTCCGGCAGCTGCAATTCTCACCCCCATGACCCCACAACTCAAGACTGATGCAAACTTTGCAATAAATCCTTGAGAAATAACAACTTCTGCAGAAGCCAAATGCCTCAACAACTCAACAGCAACTCCGAGACCCACTTACTGGAGTATCCGAGTCCCAGAAATTCCTCAAAACACGCAATCACTCTTTCTCTGGCAATCAAAATCTTCGAACTTTCATCATCACCAACCAAATTGCACGAACACCCAATAGTATTCTCTTGGGCTAACGAAGCCCCAGGAGTTGCAAGGCTTTAATAAGAACAAAAGCTGCGTTTTCATCGATAAAATTCTCTCTCATTTCCTCAAACACGGCAAAATTTCTCAGAACCCCCTGCTGCAAACGCCTGTGAACGGTGTGTGCCCGGCCGACAAATCTCTTAAAGGGCAGAAATAATGAGCTTGCCCCTTGACTATCAGAGGAGACATAATGGGCCAATCTGGGTCGACAATTGGAGAAATCGAGCGGCCCCAACAGATGAATCCAATTCTGAACAGGATTCCTTCCATACATCTCCAACTCTCTCTCTCTCTCTCTCTCTCTCTCTCTCTCTCTCTCTCTCTCTCTCTCTCTACATATGTATCACATTCATCGCTCCCTCGCATGGGTATCTCAGATATCTGCAGCAATAATAAAGAACCAAGCTTGGATTTATTTTTTTCTTTTTAGGTTCTCTTTCCTTCGCTTTTTCCGTATGCTCATCTATCGGGAGCCTCCGCACGACTGTCTAGAGCCAGACGAGCAAGAGAAAGGCTGAGGGGAGTTATTGATTCGAATTGTATCTGTTAATTTATTTTGAATTTTCTGTCTATGATCGGGTCGCTCGGACACCAACCCAATACAATGTAAGGTGCTCTCCTCCTATTCTAACCACCAATTTCCTATAGTCTTGCGTTGCTGTTGAGATACCCTGCAGGAAGGAAAAAGAATTTCACTTTCTCTTTTGGGGAAGGGAGGGTTAGGAAAATCCTATTGATTGCAGCTTTCCTCTCAACAATTATTTGTACTGAATCCTCTCTCCCGAGCAGTAGTCAATGCAGTCCAAACACCATAGATTCCATAAGGAATTCCATGTCAACCCTTACACGATAAATTTGGAGTTGGGTTATCAAAAAGAAAAAAAAAAAGAGTTAACTTAGGTGTTAGATAAACAAGAAATTCAAAAATTATGTGATAGCCTCAACCTATGTTTCGAAGATTTTCTATTTATTGAACGGATATCTTGTTGTTTTTGTGGTCTTATTTGGCTATCTGAGGACGCTCAAATCCGGTTAACTGCCCACTTTGTGGTCTTTTTCTTTTTTCTTTCTTTATTTTTTTTTTTTCGCCAGTTTGTAATGTATCGCCATAAAGGAGAAACTAAGAAGTATTATGGATAAGGTACGTTTCATCTCTTCAGTCTTTTTAAGTGTTGGTGTCTCCTCTCAGTCTCAAAAGAAAGTTCCAGTTCTTGTTTTTGGTTTTTTGACTTCTTTACAATGATAATAATTTGAAAATACTATTGGTTCTATTATTCTCTGCTTTCAAGTGTGATGAGGGAGTCAATAATGTGGAGAGAAGGTCAACAGATGGAAAAAAAGCAAAAAAAGATGCTGGGAGATTTTCCTCCGATGCCTTCAGGGTATATTTCAGTTGATCTCATTAGTGGACTGCCAGATGATGTTCTGGCCATCATTTTGTCTCAGTTGTCCATGAAAGAAGCAACAGGGACTAGTGTCCTTTCAACTAGATGGAGATACTTGTGGACTTTATTTGCCGGAACACTAGACTTTGATGCTTCGCATAGGGTAGCATGGGTGAATCTAATTTGTGTCAGGCCGCCACTTGACATTGAAAGGAAGAGGTTTGCAAATTGGGTGAACTGAGTTTTAAAAGTGCATCAAGCTCACAGAATTGACGGAATGAGAATATGCTTCGATTTAGACTCTAAGCCTGATCTTGATGGTTGGATGAACTTTGCCGTAAAAAAGAGGGTTCAAAAGCTTGAATTGAACCTGAGTTGTTTCCATATCTCTACTCAACGTACAGAGTCTTATAACCCTCCATTGCATTTACTCAACTATTTAGGTTCAAGCTATGTAACATCCCTGCATCTTGCCCACGTAAATGTTACTGGGAAGAGTCTAGAGCACATCTTATCTGAAAATCCATTTCTTGAGAGTCTTAAGTGTGAAATTTTCACCTTCTCTAATTAGTCTCAAAATTTCGAGTCCATCAATGAAGCTGAAGCATTTAGAGCTACTCTGGTGCCATCAGTTGAAAGACCTTCGACTTTCTTCCACAAGTCTTTTGTCACTGAAATATGTTGGACCAGTGATATCCAGTCCGTTTGTAAATGTACCCTGTCTTACTGAAGTGTCATTTGGTGCACTATGAATCTTTTCCAGTTTTCCAGCCTTCTTATGCAGATGCAGAAATTGAAACTGGACATACCATCTGCGTATGTAAGCTTTTACAATATATTCAGTTTCCTTTATTTGCACTCATATTTATACCTTTTGGTTTTTGCCTTACCTTATGAACTCAGAAAAATGCATCGGGCTATTAAGTGGTTCCCCCAAAACATTCCTGAAGTTAAGAACCTCAAGCATTTGGAATTGGTGGCCAGATTGGCCAGGAGAGACCATTCCCTTTTTCCTCTCACTTCCCTACTTAGAGCTGCCCCCTCCTTGTGTGACTTTAAAATAAAAGTGAGTGAATTGTTTCATTGATCCAGATTACGATATTTTGACTATTATTTGTCATTATCTTAGTGGTATGTCTGTGTGTTGTTTCTTGTGTTTTTGTTTTCTATAAACTAGCATCTTCTGTCTTTTGTTTTTGTTTTGGTTTGGAAACCAGTTTACGAGTGGCTTTAGCTGTCGATGACATTCTTTGTTGATTTGAAATGCATAAACAATCTAACTTTGTCTACATGCTGTGGTTACTATTATGGTTTTCTTTTTGGTTCTGTTTTTTTCTTCTTTTTTTTTTTGCATGCATTAAATGGTTTTGGTGCATGTCCGATGTAATTGCATCTAGCAAAACACCTTGTGAAGTAGCCATATGAAGCGGTGTTGCTGCTTGCATCATAGCTTCTCCAACCAATAATAAATCATTGTTACAATTGAAATTTTGATGTTGGTGTATGATAGCCTTTTTTTATTTTTTGGGGGTTTCTTTGTTGCAGTTTCCTGTTGCAGAAGTCTCATCTAATGAGATGAAAGTGATTAATGAGGAAAAGCCATATTCCGATGCCTCAAGACTGTTGGAATTCTAGGGTTTGTGGGTGGCACCGTTGACACAGAGCTTGTTCTCTATTTGCTTGAGAATGCAGTGGAGCTTGAGAAGTTGATAATTGATACCTGTCAACCTTGTATTATGGGAACCTGGTTAGAATCAGAGCATCGAGGATGTGATAAAAGTGAGGCAGCTAGACAATGTGCTGCCGCAAGGTTCCTAGCAAGGGTACCTCCTGGAGCAGAACTTGTTGTACTCTAATATTTTTGTTATTCCTTTTGACCATAAACTGGAGGCTGATTCTTGATATCATTATTTAACCCATCCATAGCTTGTGCGGTGTTTGGTGCACCTGCAAGATGAGCTTCCACTTGGCCTGTACTCTTATTGTTATGTAATCTTGGAGTCAGGTTGCCCTGCTTTCGATGTTTTCTCTGTAGCTAGTTTCCAATATGATGATAAGTTCATCGGTTCGAATTCCATGAATTTGATCCAATTGTCATTTGTTTAAATAGGCTCTAATGAAGGGAACCCATGTCATGCCAACTTGTAGAATCGAAATTGATAATTATGGCCAAAAGATTCTTTTTTGTCAATCATGATGGATGTCCTTTTCTTGCTAACGGTCCCAAATGTACAATTTCGGCTCCACAAGGATTTATCAGAAGGTTCCATACCTGGGTGACAAATTAAGTGCATATGTCAGAACATTCAGAGAGCCTCCCAATCATCACGCAATGCCAATAACTTGTTAAAGGCGTTTGCTTAATCTGGTCAAAAGCCTCCCAAAGGAACCTAAACAATCCAAATCAAGCCCTATCCCCCCGAGGGTGGATACTCTCCCCCACTGTAACAGTAGGCTCATACATCATCTTCATCAATCTCAACTCCAAAATTGGTACCTTCAATTTCCTCTTCAATATCCACCCGAAGAGATGCGGGCAGGTGAGAGAGTCGGAGAACAGGCCTAAAGTAGGGAAAATATGCCATCAGACCATACAACACCTTCCAATCTGATACCTGCCGAATCGTAATGCTTTCAATTTTAGCCAGTTCTTCCGCCAAGCCTCTTCTCGCCATGGGATATTCACCATCCTCAAACCTAGCTAGCATCTTGCCCAATTTGACGGTATCAGCTTTTTCCTGCATAAAAATTTGTTGGGTTTAGAATGCATAGAATAATAAACAAAGAATATATCTGAGTAAAAGGTACAAAATGTACCTCAGGAAATGAACACGCGAATGCCTCCTTCCAAGAAAGGGAATTTGTGATAAACAACTTTCGATCCATCAAAAACTGTTATTACGCATGTTAAGCAAAGATTCTCAAGTCTGGAAATTATAAAAAGCACCAAAAAAAAAAGAGGAAGTTTTTCACTTGCTGTGAGACTTCCTCCACTATTGCATGCTTCATCTCTGGGCAAAGAATCAATGACCAAATGGCGAGAACAGCACTTGAAATACTCGGAGAGATGCTCCAATCGTGCTGGTTAAACTCTGGCAGTAGTTCCCCATCCTGAAGACTCACATTCGGGTGCCTACAAGTAGAGAAAATTAAACATTCTGATGTGCTATGTAATCTTCCGGCACAAAAGAAAAGATAGAAAATACAGAAGAATATCACAGTATTTGATTACAGAAAAAAAAACATACCACATAGGAGTTAGGAATTTGAATTTTGGAGGGAGAACCGGATAAGAATCAGCAATTTCCATCTGACCCTTGAAATACTTCTTCTCTTGTGGCTAGCAAGAAACAGGGAAATAAACAATTAAGACCTTCAGCTCAACACCACCACGTGGCATAATCCGGATGTTGGAATAGTATTCAACATCCGATTTTTCGACTAATTTTTCTTGTAGCCTTTTCCAAGCTCTGATTTCTCTCTGGATTCTTAGTGCCAACTCCATTACTGAAAAACATGGAAATACTTGAGTTATAAACTATATATCAATCTAGTTAATTGGTAAGTCCAAGCAAATTTTGTAAATGAATGATTGAACAATTAAAGAACCAAAATGTATCATACTGTAAATGCGCACAGTATCTGATCACAGAGCAGGGGCACAAGAAATTGAAGAACTTGAAAAGGAAGGAAAAAAAAAATCTATGTAAGTAGTAAATGCAACCTTCAGAACGTTTGGAAGAAGATGCGCAATTTTCTAAAAGGGTGTAAAATCGTGATGCTTGTTTAGAGTAAATGACGACCATGTAAGCATGATTCATCAAGCCAAAATCAGTTTGGAATGCTAACAGTCCTCCCCAAAACATGTTTTGCTTCCAAACACAAATAGTCATGCTAAGCTTGAAAGCATAGTGTTAACCATCAACCAAGCCTTGTGCAATGCATAGACACATGCTCACTTATGCTAGCAATGCACCCAAGTTCATACATACAGAAATTCACATGACACAAAGGTTTTGTACACTTCCATGCATGCTTTCCCAAGACCAAGAAATTCACACCCACGTACAGTGTTAATGAATGGAAATTAATCATAAGGGTATATCTGGGAGTAAAATAGCTGTCATAGCTGGTATTGGGAATCAAACATTTGTAAACCAACAGAGATAGTGTGACATTCAGAAATATTGTCTTCCAAATACAGGTGCATAGTTGTGAAGGTACAATAACATCAAGATCTTTTGATGACATCAAGAGTCACAAAATTCCACTAAGACCGGTCAGTAGCTTTGTGATAGAAAACGAAATAAGAGGATTCAACCGAATTATGTTAAGCAAAATTACAGAGAAAAAACTCATGCATCCTAATTCCGTGTGGCAAAAATAACTGGTTGCCTTTATAATACAGACAGAAATGAAAGATTTACAACAGTTCCAAAACTCTAGATGTCGAAGACTATAGCATGGCATTATAAGATTGGGAATGGATGCCAATCGTCCTAAACCAACGCACCTCTTTCATGATTTCAATTTTCAACTTTCCTCTGAATACTTTCATTGTCGGTTGTCTCATGCACTCTCTCTTTTTCATTTTCAACTTCGACCCATCACAACTTACGATTTTCTCAACAACAGAATGAAAAATAAGAAACAGGAAACTCTAACAAGCCAAAAGAACAAAACAATGATTCTAAGTTCCAGCACATAGAAGTCTTATATATAACAGCACAAACTAAAGATAGAACGGGCAAAGCGGATAAAGGGCAACCTAGCACCAAGCTTATGTAATACAGACAAGAACATTATAGACCATAGAAAATGAAGAAACAAATGTATTATCAGAAAGAGAGAAATAAAAAATAAAAAATTCCTACAGCTTCCATTTAAAAACGGAGAGATTTCATTTTATTTCATAAACCTCAGCGTTTTCCAGTCAATATTATACGTGGATCCGTTAACATATGTATGAACAAAGTGTTAACACTAAGAAGTGAAAACTGTTAACATATAAAAGCCTCACCACCACAAACAAAATGTCAAAAACCATGGCATACAGAGTACCTGAATCGTGTGTGCATAAAATAAATTCTAGATTGAAAGATAGTACCGTCTCAATGGAAATAAGAAACAGATTCTTTTAACAAGTGTATCCAACTTGTTAGGAATAGGATTAGTCCAAATGCAGCACGTCCCAGTTTGAACATGTTCTGTTCATCTTGCACCTGATCTAATGAATAGATCAATTTCATCTCATCTTTCTCACCTATCAACAACTTAACAACGAAGAGCTTTTCTGTCTAATTATTCATAGTGTGTGTGTGTGTGTGAGAGAGAGAGAGAGAGAGCTTAAGTTTGCTATTGTGCTTCCCAGTATAATTCTACAATGGCTATGGAAATTGCTCAGCACGGCTCCACAACATGAATATGAATGTGCAGTTAATAGGAAGAATGAAGAAACCAGATATCTCAGTACTAGTCAGTGTACAGCATTCACATGATAGATCTGAAAATGTTCCTTCACTAGAAAAGACTTTCCAACGGAAGGAAGATGGACGGCTTCGCAGCTCAACGGATTTGTTTCGAAGACGCGCGCGAGAGATAAAGATATTTTTGTTTAGTATTGAGTATTTCTGAAATCCAAACAGCAGTGAGACGCTATGAATGAGAGCAAGAGATTTTTTGAGTTAATGACTTGCAAGTGGGATAAATGGGATCAGTCTCGGAATCCAGTCGGCAGCGCGGAGGGTGTTTTCCCGCTCGTTTCTTTGTTTTTTTTTTTTGAACTGATTTAAAAAGGCAAAGTGCAATAACCCGGTCGGGTTAACCAAGAACGGGTTAACGGTTTTCTACAAACCCGTCTAAGTTTGTCCATTTGAGCGACACGTGTCCTTCGTTAATTGCTTTTGAAATAAGGGCCAAAAAAAAAAAATTCAAAAGCCAAAGAAAGAAATTCTTCTTTCATGCCAACGGTCTCCCAACAATCCATTTTTACTGCTTTGATCAACCGGTAGGCGTGATAATTAGCGACCAACTGAATCACAACTCAATTGAGTGGGCTCGAAGCTCAGAAGCAACAATTCGAGTTATCCAACGTAATGATGGGTGGTGCATAGACATCTTGGAAGAAGATGCTCATTGTTGTGAAGGGTAGTTATGGCATGGAAGGGGAACTCTTTAAACTTCCTGAGGTTGTTGCAATATGCAAGAAATATAAGGTGGTGCATTTACCGCAATGATGCCTATGTTTCTGAACAATAGCCTTTTACCTGCAATATGTGCGAGGCAAGTATGTGCTAGATGCAATAAAAATGACGGTTCTCCATTAATAAATATGAGTACCATTACCACCTTATGTTATGATTCTTTGCCAAACTAGTACTGAATTCTGGAAAATAATCTGGTTCCTGCAAGCCACTTGTGTTAAGCTCAAAAAAAAAAAAAAAAAGACTGCCAAAAAATGAAGGAGAAGTTCTATGCAGTAATAGATGGCATTTCATATGCAAAGCAAAACTCATTACATGTCAAAAAGCACGATCTGAACATCAATTTTTCACCTCCGCGGTTAGTTGACCAGATCGAGAAGCCAATGAACGTGAAAAGTCAAGTAAATTTGCTTGTAGCAATACTTCATCAATTGAAGATTTGCTTAGAGAAAGATCCATGACCATGCCACCACTCCATGTTAAGGGTTTGGATCGGGAAAGGAGGGGGAGCAGGGTGGGGGAGGGGGGATTTTGCAGTGAAGCAAAGTATGGTTCTTCTCAGTAAGAAGCTGCTTGAAATTCCCCATTATTGGGCAAGTATAATGCCCATGCAACTAGAAATGCTATTTACTTACTGCTACAAGTCACAACAAAAAGGCACAGAAGCTCTAATATGGCACGAGACAGAAAACTGAAGCAATTTTGCAAGAAAAATGTTCACTTTAACAATATTCACCACAATTCTGACATCTTATGAACTCCATACTCATTTTCAACTAAGAACACTCCAACACTAAATTCTTAGTCCAAGTCCTCTAAATGAAAAGTGATAATCACAAGATACTTCACCATTTGACCTCCATTCTATGGTGAGCAGTAAGCTAGACTTTTTTTTTTGTTTTATCTGTTTCAATTGGCACCGACTGGCAATTGAACTCAAGACCTTTAGCTCTGGGAATGACTCTAATACCGTAAAGCTAGCACGTTTAACTTTAACTGTCAGTCATCTTATATCCCATGTGGAAATACTAAGGTGACAATGACAACCAACTTATCTAATGCAACAAGAACCATCAGGACATTTGAGATGCAGAAAGCTTTGAAGTGGCTCCAGTTATCAAACTGGTCCTGTATGGGCCCAGTTAATATCCTGACCAAGACGATCTCCTCTAATGATCACACAAATCAAAGATATCTTAACATACTAGACACAAATAATTCATATGAGAGAAGAGAATTTCATGCTTGCTTGCTTGCTTTAAAAGTCAATCAACGACTTCCAGAAGTAAGAGGATGAACTGTTGAACTTACGAATTTGGATTCAATACTTGGTTCTTAAACATAGTCAAGCATTTAGTATTACAAGTATTTAACCAAAATCATCAGAATGTCATCTATTAGAAAATTGCACCAAATCAAATGCAAAAAAGTGAACCTAATCAAAGTATCCTACTCATTCCAGAAACTAAATCTAAGCTACTACTAAAAGTAAATAAAATAGCTCAAAAACAAAAGTTCAGACATGATACATCTTAAACTACCACGGCTGAGGCATCAAAACTACAAAGCTCACCGACTCTACTCAAGAAAACCCTTTTCCGAGCTTCTGAATCGCACAAAACATCTTCCTTCTTGAACCAACAGCATTAATCCCCATATCCTTCAAATCCTCCAATGTCAACATTGGCAAAACCTCATCGTCCACCTCGTGGATTTCAAAAACTGGAGCATATCTCCCTAACCCTATACTATTAAGCCAAATGCGCACCCCATCCTCTGCTCCGCTGCCACCCCTCTCATTGTTCCCATAATCTCTGGCGTCATTGTCGGATGGACCCGACAATTCAATACCCTCCTGATAATGACTATGATTGCGATTATCCCTAGACCTAATGCCCCTTCTATTACTATAATAAAAGTCCCTCTCGTTTCTTTCGTTCCCATCACCCAAATTCTCAAGAGACTGAATTGGGCTATGTTCTTTTAATGGGCTCTCGGAATTATCCACATCAAATTCACGATAAGAATCGTCCACATCTTCACCGCCGCTGTATTTCTCATCTCCTTCAACATTGTCGTTGCGCCCACCGCCGCCGCCGCTGTCGTCGATCTTAGAGACCCAATTGGAACGAACTCGTTTTGTGGTGGCACTGGGAGCCCTCTTTTTCGAATCCCTGACCTTCCAGCTTCCAATTGCGACGGAATCCAAATTAGGTTGCTCTTTGTCCTCGTCTAGGGTTTCGGTGAACTCGCCACCGGTGGTTAAGTTGGTTAATGCGCGGGTTTTTGAAGATTTACTTGAATCTTTCCTACTGTCAACGTTGCTATGGGGGTGGTGGTAGTGGTGTTGGTGGTGGTTCTTCCACTGCTTGTTACTGGTGGTGGTTCTCCGGCCATGGGCGTCGTAGAGATTATCACCGCCTATATCGCCCAAACGTACGCTGGGTCTCCGTTGCCGCTTCGAGCCCACCGCTTCGGACGAAGTAACCGCCCCGCCGCCTCCGCCACCGCTGGCACCGTTTAGATGGCCCTCCGGTGGCTGTATCTCCGCCATTCAGAGAAAAGCAAATTTATTGTAAATCCCACTGACCTCTTCCCCTCCTTTTCAGCCAGAAATCTTTTTCTGGGCTTTTTCTAACGTTTATATATATATACACGTAGAAATTGAGAGACGACGGTCGGTCAGTGAGTCGGGAGAGGAAATCAAAGAGTTGAGTTTGAGATTGAGCGAGCGAGCGAGCAAGGCGCGTTGGAGTTAGGGACTGCAGGAGGAGAGTGTCAAATCTCCACGCGCCTTCTTTTTGTGTTTGACGCGTGTCGTCAAAGTCCTAGGTCCTAACCCTATTCCCCTTATTCTCCACGCGCCTTCTTTTGTGTTGTGAGTTCGTTTATTTATCAACTAGCCGTATATATTTATTACACACACACACACACACACACACACATATATATATATATATTAAATTTCGATAGATTTTATTTTTGAATTTAAATTTTAGATTGGAATTTTGTTTACTCGGAGTAGCCGGTATATATTTATTTTGTTAGATTCTCTTTTTTTTATTATTATTCTTAAACGTAGATCAAATTTTCAATGTAACAGTTTACCATGTATTCGGAAATAATTTTTAAAAAAAAATTAATTTTTTAATCATAATTATTTAATATTCGGAAATTATATAATCACTTTCTTAGAAAATTATATTTAAATAACGTAATTGTATATTGCCTCAACAACTTGAACACCTGAAAGAAAAATGGGTACCGTACCACCCCTTTTATATTTTACCACCATTCTCATGGCTGGTTGGTTGGGTTACTTTCTAACAACTAAGAAGTGGGAGGATCGTGGGGTGCTACGAAAAACAATGGTACTTTGAATCAGTGCACGTGGCATGTTAGAAGGGACAGCAGCCATTCTTGACAAAGCAAGAAAACCTTGGACAACAACAATCTTCAAATCAAACTCCATCGCCCCACTGCCTGATCAGAATGAAAAACAACTCTACAGTTTTTATGCTTGGAATAATCAACAATCGTTGCCTTGAATACATTCGAGTAATGGTTACTCCTAAATACATTGACCTTCTGGTCCTTTTCCCCTATGGGCTGTCTGAAAAAGTGTCAAAATTCACAACAAAATTTTAAGGCCGACGGGTCAATTACCTCTGCCATCCATATAATTTTGTGCAGTACAGCCTCTTCTCCATACTGTAGCAACATCGTGTTATATTGGACAGGTAACTTGAGTTGCCCAGTCAGCTGGCTCCATACCGAGTTTCAGTTCTCTTGAATTATTCAATCTGTTGGCAACGTGCAAAGCAAACCGTGTCCAGGGCTGTGCTCCGAAGGATACATAGTTGTGCCTCTAACAAACTTTTGGTGATCAAGGGCAGCCTTTCTGAGACCTGAAATGGCAGCTGCATGTTTTCTTCTAATTTGCCTTTTTCTAAGTGAACAGGCACCCAGTGGATCACCAGATCCTGCTCCAACCCTCCTGCACCGAAAGATACAAGCTCAACTCATCAGTTCACGACAAAGAAAGCAGTTTCAAATAACCAAATATTTAACCCCTTGAATAACAAAAAGACAGCTCAAAAAGCAAGAATCTAACAATGTCAACGAAAAGCATATCTTCATAAAGATACAGCACATACAGATTGAACGATAAGAATGTATAACAAAGGAATTGATTCCTCCACGGTGGCTGGAATCTAGTAAATATTTTCCCCAGCCAGTGTTCCACTTTCTTTAATGTTATATTCCTAATAAGGCCAACCTCCTTATTTGACAAAATCTACTTTTTCTAGACAACGTATAATTTAATTTTTCAAGATCTCAAAGCAAATTTTTAGCTATTTGATGACAAATATCTTATGAAATAGCATAAACTTAAAGAAGAAAAGATAAATCTAACAGTTAGGTACCTTAACAATTTCTCTGATGCAATTCTAGCAGATCTGATTGTACTCAAGCTTGGTACCCCTCGCACCACGCGGTTTGGATCTGCTCGCATGGGGGAATGGATTTTGATAAGCTGGACAATACCAGAACAATGGAAAAAAGAAATCAAGAAATGGTATTCATCAGCTAAAGCTTAGTTAAAAAGTAAATGCCTAGAAGAATCAAAGACACAGTCCTAAGGTACACAAAATGTGCAAATCTAGGACAGATCATAATGACTTTCATGTCCTTGTGACTATCTGATGAATATAACTTTAAAGGCTTCAGTAAAGCAAGGGAGCTAGATATATATAGATTTAAAAAAAGGCAACTTACGCCCAAACATTCCATCATCTGATAGTAGGCCCTTCCATGCAGAGGAGTGTGACCTTGCCTAGATTCGGAGAAATATCTTGTCCTGAAAGAACATTCCTAAGTTACTATGAGCAATTAATCACTGGAGATACTAATTCTTGAACAAATTTAGTACCATTCTTTATATCCTGGATCCACAGTGAAACCATATATATCTACAGATTCACAAATAGAGAGAGAAAACTCAAGAGCCTTGAGTCCAGTTCCTTTGGCTGCTGATCCAAAGGATGCTCCTAACATGAGATAAACAGGATTGTTTATTGGAACTTCCTGCAAAGAGAGTTTATATTAGCAAGCAAAGTGAAAGGATCCACTAAATTCTGGTAAAACAGTTTACTGATCATGACAGAAGTGATTCAACAGAATTAAATCCAATAAAATTGGACTAAACATTCTACAAAGAGGAGAACCAACTGCAGTAAACAGATTGAATTTCAACCGTCAAAACACTACAAAAACCCAAAAGTTTCAACAAAAGACAAAGATTTGAGGTATTAACTCACAAAAGGACCATAAAGATACAAATCTAGGTTTGCCAGTCTGACTAAATGATGTCATAAACTTGATGGACACACCAAAGGCAGGACAAAACTAGGAATTCTTTATCGATCTATAGAGGAAAATTCATGAGAGTATATGTTCCAAATTTTGGTGTAAGATATCCCCAAGATAAGCATTAAAAATTCACAAGCCCATGCCAAGATCTAAGCAGCATGGACAAGTCAATTTCCAAAAGTAACTTTGAGTTGAGCTACAGCTACGAGCATATATTTTTGGGAAACATCAAGACTGTGCAAGGACATTATCCATCAAAAACATCACAAACCTTAATCATCTTGTTCATAATGTCGTGAATTGTTGTTTTGACTATCAAGGCCTCCTTCCTTGTTTCTGCTGCATTAAAGTATTGTCAAGGTTATTAAAGTAGCATGTTATAGCGCTAAAAGAAATAGACCAATCCACATACCATCCAATTCTACAACTTTATCAAGAGCTTTGGCAGACCCCCTATTAAGAAGACGAAATGTACTTTTCTTGCCCACATACGCTGTAAAATTCTGCCATAAAACCAAGCCAATAAAAATATTTCAAGATTTTTTGAGGAAAAGAAAGCAGTTAGCATTGCCCACAGCATTCTTGAATCTTAACCTGGATTGGGGCACCATTTTCCCTTACAACAGCATCATAACTGTCTATTTCCTTCCCAAACCTTGTTTTCAAAAGATCTCCTGAATTACCGATAACAGCACAACGATTGAACTGTCTAGGAAAATATGGTGGTGTTTCAGGAAGTACCAAGGAGAGTTTCTCGATGCATAAAGTTTTATTCTGACAGAGGTTACTGCATCATAAAAATGAACTGCGTGTTACTATGATGGACCTTTTACAGTTTTAACAACTCACAGCTACCCAATTTGATGAGTCAAACAAGAATGACCAACCAAAAGTCCCTTCTGTTCACTTATTTAAAGGAGAGTTCCCATTCCTTCATAATTGTCCAATAGAGCAGAACAGTCCAAATTAAAGGTTCTCCTTTCCTATGAGTTACTACAGGTTTTATATAACCCAGAACAGGAGTTATTAAAGACCAACATTTTGACTCAAATGTGCCAATATAAGAATCTGAAAAATCAATTTGTAACATGCAAAAAGATTTACCTCAATGGATAAATACTACAATGAGAAGAGCTTCAAGTTCTTTTTTAATCTAATTATTATTTCAATCAATTCTTCTCCCACTTGAAGGATATAACTGCACTCTACTCTACCTTATGAATAAGATTGGTGAATTGGTATATGCAATTTCCTTTCCCCTCTATCCCCCATCAGATGTCACTTAGAAGTACAAAAAATAATCATTTCTTTGACTAAAAGTCCCAGGGAAGTACATACAGATTTATTCCTTTGTTAATTCTCCGCCAAGCATATTCCTCCCATCCATTTGGTAAAGCATCAATGTACTCCCTTGTGAGGATCGTAGTACTATTGCGCACCTAACAATCAACTCACTGAGTAATAAATCAATTGTAAAGCTTCACACAGTTATAATAAAGAAAATATCATAATAATAATAATAAAAAAAAAGTTAAAAGGAAAGATGTATGCACAGCCTTTTTGGTACTGAAACCAATCTATACAATATATATAAGTCATTTTTGTAAACAAATCTCACTGAAGGCAAATGAAACAACATAAAACATCAGGCTCACCTGTTCCCATGTAGCCACAGCTTCACATAGATTAAATTCAAACGATAAACCTTCAAGTTCTCCCGTTTTAGGATCTTTCTGTTTAAATGGAGAATTTCAAACCAATTGAAATCATAGAACTGAATCTCTAAATAACAGCAACAGATTTCAATAAAAATTACAACCCAGGTTAGGACTGATGCCATTAAACCTTCTCATAGATGCAAACATAGAAGCCCATAATGCCCAAAACAACACTAACAAATCATCAACTAAAACAGTCTAAATCATACCCATTTGGGGACAGTGTCACTAGGAAAGTTTATGGTGACCTGGCAATAATCACTACCGGTCACGGCCTTTAAACCCAATCCATTTGCACTCTGCAACACTCCACAAAGCAGAAAATCAAAAAAAAAAAAAAAAGCACAAAATATGCACTTTTTTAGAGGAAATAAGTTAATTACCACGCACTTCTCGAAACTGCTCTGTAGTGATTGCAATGCTTGAACGTCTTCGTCCGACAGCCGATGGATCTCATCTACAGATCAGAAAAATCCCAAACAAAAAAGAAAGAAGAAGAAAAATAAAGCAAAAGAAATAAAATCAGGAATCACGCACACACACACACACACACACACACACACACATACATTACTAAGGAGCGTATAGAAATGCTGAAGTTACCTAGATTGAAGACGCCGGTGCCGGTGATATAGATGAGGATCGCCGAGAGCCCAAATAACAAAGCAACTACGAAGCTGAAATGCAAAAGCTTCATCTAATGCCGATTTATGAGTTAAACTTTCTCACAAAAAAAAAAAAGAAAAAACTCAGATTTTGCTATGTCAGTTTCTAGACCACGAGAAAGGAAAAAAACAGCCAAAGCGGATAATTCAATAATTCAAAGGGAAAAAAAAAAAAAACAGAGAGAGAGAGGTTAGATCTAGAGCTACGCCGGCACCGTTTAATCGTCATTTTTTTCATTTACTTTCAAATTCACTCGCAAAAGCCAAAGCAGTTTGGAAAAACGACGACGTTTGCTAGATGATCCAATTAATGTATTGGGCTGTCCCCATTAAGGTAACGGGACTCCTCTTTTGGGCCCAATTAATATAGGCTCAGTTTGGGTTTCCATTAATGCATCCAAAGACACCGGCCAGAAACAAAGCCCAAAACTAATTTAAAAAGAAAAAGAGTTGGAAAAAAAAAGCCCAAGATTAGAATGAGGATAAATTACAAACTCGCTAGTGAAATTATATAGATATTTTTCTATATAAAAAAAAAATACTGTAACATAATGAGTAAATTTATTTTTTTTCACCAAATTTAAAACTCAGTGGTGCAAGGTAAATAATTTTTTCAATTTTCTCCTTTTCTTTTCTTTTTCTTCTTTGTTTTTTTTCTACTGGGAAAGCCGTGCAAGAATGAATGTAAGCCTTATGTTTAACGGGAAGGTGGAGGCAGGACCACCCAATCAAGTTCTTGTACGAATCAATCGAAATCTTCTGAGTGGTTTGGTACTGACCTATTTTGTTTTGTTGCACTGCATGTAGCTGCTCAGAGCCTCGTTGAAACATCAAAGTCTAAGAAATGGGCAGGCCCCGGGGAAAATGCCAGTGCCCTCATACTCCAGTCCCTTTCACATTAAATTTGGTACTTGAAAGACATTATTCGACATCTATTCAGTATTCAGACCACCGCGACGACCCCATTTAGTCTCTGTAAATAATATTATGAGAGTTTTAGTTACATGAACGCACTGTCAAAATAACAGACGCCGATGGATACATATTATCTTATTGTGATACCAATTGTTCATTACGATCAAAACAAATATTAATTAATTTATTTTTTTAATATGAGATGCTACGTATTACTCCCTCGTGGAGCCCAAAAATTTTGCATGTCATGGTAGATGTCACGTTGGCAGTGACAATAAAATGTAATGTCGCTGCTGATTGCAGAAAATGTTTCCCATGACATAAGATGTTTAAAGGCTGAACGTCGGCGAGACCTAAAAGAGTAGATGCTTGTATCCATGGCAATATAATGTAATTTTAAGTGTAGCCCAGGCCCAAGACAAGGCCACGGCCCGAAGGACGACAGACGAGATGTTGAGTCGGGGAGGGGGGGCCATGTGGAAAGTGTTTTCAATTGCAACAACGTTTAGGAACAAGAAACACCCCATGATACCATGTTTATGTCCGAGGCAGAAAACAGTTCAGGTTATGGTCCCTGAGGTTCTTGTTGCAGAGTGGGCAAAATAGTTAGGCGAGTAGGGATGACGAGTTTACACTTTACACGCTGTTGGGTAGTTTCAAGTTCTATTAGTAAGTGCTTATTATACTTACTTTTATTATTATTATTATTATCAATACATTATTTCAGGTCACATATTTTTATTTTTTTTATTTTAATTAATTCTCATTATTATTATTTTTAATTTTTATTCACGTATAATATTGAATTAATTTAGACTAAAAAAAAAAAAGTTGAATTGGAAAATCTCATTATTTTCTCTCTCTTCTCTTCTGGTCACATACGCAGAAATGGATAATGGAACCAGGCTCTTGCTGGCCACATGGTTTGACTTGACTCTCTTTTTAGTGGTCTTCCTGCCTTAATTGAATGCGCAATAATTGAATGGCATTACGATAATCATATTCCAGTCGAGATTTTCAGTTCTTCTTAGGCCATCATCATTAGATAGTTTGATGGTACAAACCATAAGTTAAAGGTTTAAGAAAAAGAAAAAAAAAACAAACAGTTCAGAAAGACTTTTATTTTTTTTTTGGGTCCTCCTTTTTCTCCATTCACATTTGATAGTTGGCGTGTAAGATATAAATGAAGGCCTGAAACAACAAGGTAGAAAATGGAAAAGAATGATAACTCATGTCAACGTGCCAACCAATATGCAAACAGATTAATGGCAGATGGAAGTTCTCTTGATTATGCTTTGAACAAATTAGCAAGTTGGGGCTTATAGCGCGCGATTCAACAACGCAGGGACCATACAAGAAAACATTTTTGAATAATTAAACGAGAGATGTTTCTTAATTATTTATAAGATCCAAAAGAAAGTACTGTTGGAAATATACGTTTACAATCGTATGTGTTGTGATCCAATAGAGTGAAGGCTAATCCAATGTAGGATTATGATGCCCATTTTGGCTTTTGTACTCTGTTTCCTGTTAGGCTAATAAAGCCTCGAACTGTCAACCCATACAGATTTCTAGCCCTTTTGACATGAAAAAGAGGGAAATAATAATAATAATAATGAAAAAAAAAAAAAAAAAAAAGAGGAGGAGAAAGGTAGCAAGTTTGGCTAATTTCAGTATTAGACAAAGAAGATATATATAGAGTAGGAGAAAACAGAGAACAAGTGGAGATCAAAGTCCTTGAGTCTATTTTGGGGACAGCACATGCCTTCCACAACAAAGAGAAGAGGACACCACAAAATTAAATCAGTGTCACCTTCCTGCTTTCTCTCTCTCTGCCCGCTAGACCAAAGCGACAGTGCTATTCAATAGCTAAGGGGCCTTGCCTTGCGGGCTTGCTCCTCTAATGCTGATCGAACCGTGGTGGGACCCTGGCCCCCATTGGCCACAACCAGAGGCTGCCCCGTCCCAACCATGTTGCCTGTAATGGTCCCTCCCCAGTTGATGGCTGCATATGGACTACAATGAATAGATATGATAATCATCCCCAAAACCGTCCTTATCTTTTGGCTAGAACAACAACATTTAGCTACACAGACAAGTTGAGATCGAAGATCTTTGGTAAATATGCTTGCTGGTCAATTAATCGGCTTATATCTATTTTTTGTCTAGTGCAAGTTTGCTACTTGAAAAACCCGGAAACATGACCCCCGACGTGTTTTTTGGTCACTTTTGTGATGCTTCCGCGAAGGTGTTTTCATCCATATCTATGACTCAAACTTTATATACCCGTATACGTACATACATAAAGGTACAAAAGCTATGATCTTTACAAAAGATACAGTAAAAGGGGAAATCCCAGATGGTGTCTTAAGGACACAGAACAATTTTGCATAGAGGCACTAAAGTCCACGGGGCAGTATGTGTCCAAAAAGAAGACGGAAATTAGCTGTATACTACCCTCGGGCATGTACATTTATATTACGTTCTGGCTAGGAAAGTTTTAAAAAAGATAGAGACAATCCCAGCAAGAAATGACAAGGGAGACGGGATAAGAGATATGGTTGGCTGTAGAAAGTAGGAAAATTTTAAGGATGGACGCAATCTTAATTTTTTTTTAAAACATTTTGATGCAACGCATGCTGTTGTTTATTAGACCCCGCATGAAGCATATCAACATATGATAATTAGGCATGTAATGTGACAAGTTGATACCATCTGTAAATTGTGTGCCCATCTCACTTTGTCCTGATGAAATGTGTGTGACATTTGGACACATCTTAATTGGATTGATATTTAATTTGTTGACGGATGATACTTTATTCTGACAAGTGGGTATAGTGTATTAATTGAACTCTGAAAAGAGAACTCCAATACAAGTCAACTTTAATGGCTAGATTTCTTAGTCGGTGAAATTAAGGACCGGCTAGCCAAGGCGGAGAAGCAATTAGTTAAGCTCTCCTAAGAGCATTTCCTGTATCATGATGCCTATGCAAATTAAGCATAACCCATGATGAAAAGTTGATTTTTTTTATGCTTGGACTGAGATGGCGACAGAGCATACAAGGACCTCAAAGTGGGGTTACCATGTAATGCGTCGTTAGTCTCGAAGTGTCACAGTTAAAAAAGTAACTAAAGAGAGGAGCTTGGGACGGCCACGAAGTTTCCTAAGTATCATAATTTACAATTAAAATTAGCAGTCATGTCTGATCATGATTTTGATTGATCATCAAATGTTACAATCGGCTTACATTTAGATTGACATAAAAGAGAAGGGAAGTCTCCAGGTATGTTTGCGTGGCACAGTTGGAAAAAAGAAAAAGAAAAAATGGTACATGCTGGAATGCTATATTCCGGAGAACTTCTTTTCCTTGATAATTATTGGTTTCAAAATCTCTTACATGTATCGAGCCAAGCTATGCCAAGCGGTGAACCTTGTAAACGCTGCATTATGCAAAGCATTTGTACTACGAGGGATCAACTTTTAGGATACTGACTCGTCATGGGACGAATTTCAGATCACAGAAAAATGCTTTTGCTTTCGCTTGTTTACTATATATTATTAGGAAATTAGATTTTAGAACACAACTTCTCTATCAGTATATGTACAAGGAGAAAGCAAATTAATTAAGGATTTAATCTTCTGGTAACCTTGAACTATAGAGGTATGGATTTTTTGGACAACTTAGATAATGACCTAGTTCCTAGTGGCTAATCTGGGTACACACCAAGATTAATGTTGCTTACAAGGACGTGGAGTAACTACCGGACATCATTGTTTCATATTAAAGGCAGGTTTATTGGATGTTGACAGAGGAACAAACAATACATTTAATGATGTTTATGATATTCAAGAACAAGAATCAGGATGACTAATAGGAAAAATCCCAACTTTAATGATGACATTGCAAGTGTTTCGTGATCAATCAACATGGGGACCCAAAAATGATTTAAATAAATGGAAAATTAAAGTTATAGGTAGCCCCCAAAGAAAGAAAGCTTTGATCGATTGATTAGCTACAAAAATGCTTCACCATCTGCCAACTTCAATGCTGTCACCTAGTCGGCAGCCCCCAGGTACTTACCAGAGCAAAGTTTAAAGTATGATTGATATAAATTGAGTTTCACAAAAGTTATAATACACGTTGAACTAAGCCCTCACACATCCAAGTTTTCAGCCAGGTGGCAAATTAGCACTGGCCCCTGATTGGTGAGCAAAACTGAGTTAACTGGGCCACATCTTTCATGTTTTTGCTCATCGTAGTTCAAAATTGAGTTATCACTGTCATGTGTTATATTTGAAGTTCCTCTCAGCTTTTACGAATGTGCTCGGGGCTCGAAAATCGTTGAAGGATAAAAAGGAAATGAAAAAGAAGGAAAATAAAAAATAAAAAATCAAGAAGAACCAGTTATTTCTATAGCTGACATCACCCTTTAAACCATCGCGAGAGATCGATTGGACTAGACAAGGTAAAACAAAAATATTGAGTTTTGTTCTTGAATCATTTACTCCAAGAGGAGTCAATGGCATGTATGCAATATACATAAAAGCAATAAAACATGTGGGTCACGGTCAGAAACAGGCGAACTGCAATAACCACATGGATTGTCTGCATCTAGCATGCATCTACAGCTGTAACAAATTGAAACGAAAAATATATGTAAAAAGATTTTATAAAGAAATACTTTGCATGGAAAGCTGTAAATATTGTTATATCTAACCTGTCTAGTTATGACCACTTTTCATCATGTTTAATCATTTCTGTAATCTCACAATCATTTGAAGTAGTCTTCCAATTATGAGATTCGTGTGCATGGGATAATGATGCGATTAGCTTTCAATTAAGACACCATATGTTTCATAAGGTTTATTAACTTCGGATTTATGCCAGACCGAATGATAAACTTAGTGACAAGTTGCTGTAGGCTCTCCAGCCCATTTGACTCGTAAGGCAAAAAGACATAATTAACCATTAGCTACAGAAAACAAAGGCTTTTAGATTCAACTGCCCTGTAGTGGAATTTGTCGTTAATTATCAAATTTGGCCGCACCTGTCTTGCAACTTCAGACTCACTTGATTAGTATGCTGAAAGGAACGAAAAAAAAAAAAAAAAAAGTTGCTTCCTTACCAAATCTATATGAACTTCGGCTAAAAGCCAAAACCTGTGGACGAAATTTCAAGTTGAAATAAAAATGGGTTCTCTCTGCTTCCAACAATTTCGATATATTCTTTTTTATCAGTAATTGTCTTTTGCTTTACAAGTGAGAAGTACAATTATTGATTAGCATTTTATCACATTTACAAGATGTAAATTGAAAATTCGGAGGCACCAAAAAAGAAGAAGAAGAAAAAAAAGCAACTTTGAAACTTTAATGAAAAATAATAAAAAACATTTGACTATTTTCTGACTTTATAATACGAGAGTCATCTATACTGAGAATATCTTTCATAGCAGGAGTTTGATAGTAAAGTTAACAAAAGAAGGCAGTCCATAAGCAGGTATGTATGGAGATGCTCTGTCCACAACAGTTACAGCAACAGTGGACGGGATGGGAGAATCACTGATGTTAAAACTTCAATTATCATAAATGCCAAAGTACACGAAGATTCCAACAACGAATAAGCCCACGCCACCAACGACAAAATGCTTAACTAGTCATGTCAAAGGCAGCAACGGCATCAACCTAGGTATAGCTATGTCCTCTACGCTTCTCTTCACTCTCTCTCTCTCTCTCTCTCTCTCTCCGGGAGTCTACATGCAATTGGAAAGAGGAGGGAACCAACGGATAAAATAACCATATTAACAGAATAACTGTAACCACAATAATTCAACCCTACGAAAATGGCTGTTCAAATACTATGCTAACATGAAAAAGAGTGCCTAGGCTCAACAACCCCACAGGTTCTTGGAATTTGTGCACTGGCGAATTGGGGGTTCAAATTGGACAGCAACAAGGGATCTAGATAAAGATCTGGTCTTTTTTTGGTCGGTTTTACATGTCCTCTCTGTTCTTCATCCACTGATTTTGCTGCCCTTTATTCGTATTCAGATTCCTCTTTTTACTCTTTACAAGCTATACTGCACTTGAAACCAGCTCTGGAACTTATGCTTATAGAAACAAAAGGCTTTTTTTTATTTCTTTCTTTTTCGGATTTTTCACGCCTTCATTTGTGTTTTTCCTCCCTGGCTTGGGTCTGTCTTGAACATCTCCTTGCAAGCTGGAAAAATAAGATTCATACAAAAATAAACATTTTATAAATAAGTTGAAAGAAGTGAGAGCGCGTATATAAGTGGTATTTATTTATTTTGGTGACTATTACACGAGACAGGACATGGGGGCTTACAAGATATTTGTGTGCAGCTCCTGTTATGTATCCTAATGGAAAGAACACAAGTTGTTGCCGAACCCAGATGGATTGACAAGTTTTTGTCTTTCCTCTTCGGCATCCCAAAAGACACTACCACTATCCTGAAAATGATGTTTGTCATTGTGTTAGTTAAGGAGAAAAAATTGGAAGAGGCAACTTTTTTTTAATTCACTCATATATTCTTTAGTAAATAAAATATTTCTCAGCAGTTGAAAGATAAATTGTCTGAAGCAAATATTACAAAGAGAGAAACGACATACATAATTAGGAAGGAAATATTTTGATACAAGCATATAACAGGTTAGTAGTAATACATTTTGAATATCACTTTGGCTTAGCCATCCATGATTATGTATATGTTACCTTATGCCCTTGAAGTAAAAGGGAAGCTGAATTATCAACAAGTGGATAATTATTTGCTGTGTCGAAGCTGCCAGTTGTATTGGTGGCTAAGATGGTGTTTGCATCTGCAAAAGCTGTGAGCTGGGCATGGCTGCATTGTTCCCACCCTGGCAAGGATGATCCCTGCAGGCTACTCAATATCTGTGTAATATTTAATGGTGGAGACAATGATCCGTATCAGCAATAGTACTAAAGAATTAATGCTGTTTTTCAACGTTGTACCAAGTTAGTAACATCAAGAAGTATTACCTCTGGTCTGATGACTAATGGATCTAGTTCCATCCCAAAGTCATAGAACAAAGGGTTGAAAGAGGCAAGCTTCATGGAAAGGAACTGGGGAAATGACCAAAAGGATAATGGGTTAATTAATTAAAGTCATGTAACAAATAAATCAGTAAGAAATACAATTTTCTTGTTTTATTTCACTGTCTTGCCTCCACTTGATCTTGTAGGGACTGGACATAATTAATGATTTCATCCAACATTTGGGCCTTTCCAGTAACCTATTTTTAAACCAAACCACATGAAACATTCAGATACATACATCACCTAAAGGAAAAAAAGGGAAGACATTATTGTTTCGAGAAAGACAAGATTACGACATGGAACTGAACGGCTTACCTTGTCACAACCAGGAACTAGAAGCTGCAACATCTTCATTCTCTCACTGATTTTTTCTCTTCTAAGCTGAAAGTCATTCATAGAAAATGTTTAATGAGTTATATATGCAAATATAATATGAATGAATTTGGATATAGATATATATATATTTATATATATCATCCCTGCACGTGACCAAGTATATATTTTTGGTGGGGTTAAAATGGGAAGTTTAAAATGAAATTAGGCTCTGTGATGTTCTTCAATGATGAGAAGTACCCTTTCTGCTAAGCTGTGGCTGTCTGTTGCTTGGCCCCTCCTTGCTCTTACATGAATATAGCCAGTTGAAGGCTCTTCATGAACATTTTTCTTATCTTTCTTCTCAGATTTTGGCTTCTTCTCTTCTTCATTCACTTCACCATTGGATTTCTTTTCTTTCTTGCTTTTCTTTGCTCTAGCGTCCTATCAAAACAGTATGCATCAGCATGGTAACCAAATTAACGAGTAATAATTGTTCAAAATTTTAAAACTTTAAGACAACCCCACGTCATGAAAAAAGAATTTTTTTTATTTAATGAAGTTAATAATGATTGCTTAATTAATTTTTCTACCTTTGGTGGGGGGGAAGAATTCAAAGATGACCCATTTGCATTCTTCCTCTTCTTGTCCATGGCAGACACCTTTTGAGTGACTTGCTCACCGCTCTCAAGCTTGTCCACTACAGTTGAGGAGTCAGTGCTCTGTTTCTTGGTCACAGAGGTCTCATTATCACTGAGGGCAATCTTGGAGCTATGATCAAAGTGGCTACCTTCATGGAAACTGACTTCAAGAGGAGTTTCATAGACAGGCTCAGGAGTGTAAAATTGGGAGAAGCAATTAATAACGGGAGTGTTTGGCAAGAAAATTGAATCAAGAAGAAAAGGGTGGAGCTGCTGGTACGAAAAAGCTGCCATCTTATTTATTTATTTATTTATTTTTTAGGGAAAGCTTTGGAACTGGAAATTGCAGGTTTTCAAGAAAGTGATGGAAGATGAAGCTTGGATGATGATGCTTGCTTGGAGACAGCTGCACCGAGGTAGCAGTCAAGAAAAGAGTGGTTCTGTGACAATCTATTGAGGTCCCCCAGGCCTCTATATAAAGAACAGGGGAGAGAGAGAGAGGGAGAAACACACTTGGATGAAAAATTGATGCAGAGTTCTGTTCATTTGACTGGTCTCATCTTATCAATCTCCCCCCTCCTCTCTCTCTCTCTCTCTCTCTCTCTCTCTCTCTCTCTCTCTCTCTCTCTCACACCAAAATAATGCCCAAAATATAATTTGATTATGATGGACTAGGTTTTCTTTCTATTATTAAAAAAAAACAAAAAACAAAAGAAAATAAAACCCAATCTATCCGTAGACTTGTCCGTTTCATCTCTCAAAATTTATTATGGGCATTCCTTGTAGCCTTTTTTTTTTTTTAACTTAAAAAAAAAATAGTAGATTCCATAGAATAATTTTTTTAAAAAATTATTTTTAAAAAATTTATTTATCTATTTTTAAAATTTTAAGTTTTAATTTGGTATAAAAACATGGATATTTTCCATGTTATTGTGGGAGAGACAGAGATTCCATTAAGCTTATTTTATAAGGGTTAAATAACAAATGGGTACTGGGAAGGGCCGTCTCGCGTCCATGTCCGAGGAATGAGGAGCACAGATAAGTGCCAGCAGTATGTTTATCCAAGTCGATTAAAATCACATTCTTAATTTGTTTATTTTTAATTTATTTCATTTTTTTGAAAGATAAATATTTTTTTTATTTAAAAAGTATAATAATTTCAATCAATGGATATAATGAATTGAAAATTCACTTTTTATATCAACCACAACTTTAATATGACCTTGATACTTAAAATGATTTCTTTCTTTCTTTCTTTTTTTTTTTACAGTACTTAGATATCGTTTTATTTATTTATTTATTTATAATAAAATTTATTACTCAACTAGCTACAAAATAAGGTTAGATTATTATTAAAACCCAAAATGAGAGTAAGAGAGTCATGTGGGCTGGCATTTTTGCCCAATTGGATTGCAACGATAGACACCGTTGCTCATGCCCAATTATGAAGCGAAGAAAGGGATCTCTGGCCCATCTCTTTTCACTAGAACTTCAGACTGTGGTCTTCAAAACATAAATCTGAGGGTGTGTTTAAAATCACACTTATACTTCTAGAAAATCGATTAGTATTTAATAAAAATATACCAAAATTTAATTATATTATTTTTAAAATCCAATATTTGAAGTAATAGTAGAAAAATGCAATAAATATATTATAATTTAATAATTGTAATTAACTGTAATTTCAAACAAAAGAGCACTTAACGCTCAAATTCTCACTGATTGAAAATACCATCGAAGCAAGCGCCCTTTGACCGGAACCAAAACGGAACAGGGAAAAGAGCAAAAAAAAAAAACAAAAAAAAACGACTGCGGCAATCTTAAATGCATCTGCTTCTATCGATTTTAGCTTGAGAGAGGTTGCCTAATAAATGCACCTGCCTCTTCAGGATCCCCTAGAAATGTGACACGTGTAGAATCACACGTGTAACAGCACACTAGTCGTGCAAAGGCCGCCCACCCCACCAACCCCAACGAGCTACTTGCGAGCACCTGTTCGTTATTATTATTTCTTCTGCTTTAAAATACGTGTAATTTCAAGACAGTACGATCCAGAATTCCAGGTTTCAGTTCATTCAGTGACCCATTTTTCGGCGTAATTTCTCACCTCTTTCCCGTAATTTGAAAAGAGAGAAACGATGGTTTATTTGATATCGCCGCCGATATGTCATATCGAAGCGAATTTATTGACATAAGTCAGTCTGATGTCAATATTTTTATAATAATTATTATATATTTATACAAATCTGATATACAATGAAACTAATAAAAAGAATTATAAATAAATATGAAATGATTTTGGTACCGTTAGATTACCCACATTTGTCTTGTAAAAGTATAAAAGTGATAGATTAAATTAAATATAAATAATAAAATAATGTATTATTTTTTTAATTTATTAACTCATTATAATCTTATTTATATTATTATATTAATTATATCTCATTTATGTGTGTGTCTGATATTTTATTTTAAACAATATTTTTTATTATATTATTATTAAAATGAATAAAAAATTTAACAAAATTAATTATAATTGGTTAGGTCAATTTTAAAGTTACGAATTTCAATAAATATATAATAAAATATAAGAATTAATTATTTTTACTTAAATTAATTTTAAAAAAAAAAATTATTGTAAAAGAAAGGGTAAAAAGTGACCGTTACTTTTAGAACCTCTTTATCTTTGAAAATAACCACTCGGATTCTTTCACTTCAGGACGATCGATATGCGGACCCCACGTGAACGGGTCTTCCCTCAAATGATTCCCACCGCTAACACGAAC
This sequence comes from Kandelia obovata, assembly GCA_021464305.1. Lineage (NCBI taxonomy): Eukaryota > Viridiplantae > Streptophyta > Magnoliopsida > Malpighiales > Rhizophoraceae > Kandelia > Kandelia obovata. The sequence continues at coordinate 3,568,539 of CM038480.1, forward strand.
ACCACCCACGGCAATCTCTCTTCCTTTTTCTTTTCTTTTTTTTTTAATAAAAAAAAAATCTTTTTGATAAATTAACTTCTCTCTTCTTCTCTTTTTATTTTTTTTACCCCTTCAATTGACCTTTTTCCTGACAATATTGTCATCGTTCCTCAACCATGTATTCATACAAATTTTGAATTGCGGCCACTTATCTTTCAACGTTTCCAATATGTTATTATCAAGCAAAGGATACCTTGCATTGAATTGTCGCCTGTGTACGGTCACGCGGCATTTGTTTTCTCATATCTCCTTTTAAAGCTACTCCGATTTTACATGCTCAGCATTATTTGACCCAGCAGATGACCCAGGCACTTATTGGAAGATGTCCTCTCAAAAACACGTTTTTATCCATGTAGGGTGTCCTCGGTGGCGGATCGAAAAAGATGTGGAACGCCGTGCAATTGGCTGATCGTTGAATTTCCAATTAAAAAAAGTTAGGAAAATGAAAATTAAGTGGACAGGATAATCCATTGACACCGACAGTCACGTTGCATCACGTTCACTCCGTCCACCATTTTGTGTCATCCTATTGGAGTTCTTTTCAATTTTGATCTTTGATTAACTTTAATTTCAGGCGGTCGGGTGCATACATACAGGTTGTATGGTTCAAAGAGGAAGTGGGTCTATGTCTTCTGATCGTGACGGGGCTGCCTACGCGTGATTCTAATGGTTTTCTCTGTCACCATTTTCAGTCGTCAGGGTTCCCAACGAGATCCATCTTCTTGATTGGAACACACGTTTTATCCAAATTACATTGATCATAAATATATAATCAATTGTTGCATTTTCTGTTAGAAATAATTTTCAATTTTGACGTTGAAATTTTCGTACTAGCATTGATTGTGGGAATTTTGAGCAATAACTGGTCTGGCTAATCTCCATTAATGAATTTGAGGAGCTTCTGGTCCACATTTCACGTTATCCTGAGTACATCTTAGCTGGAAACATGTTTAAGCGAAGAGTATGGGGAGATGATGGAAACATAAGAAAAGCAAGCAACTTGAGGAAACGCTGGAGCCATGAATGAATTTTGGATTAAGTTTCAGATATCGTACAATCTGGGAACAAGACATTGTGACAATTAACCACTGCAGATGTTCGATGTACTGTTATAGCCGAAGTCCCTAATAGGTAGAAAGTTCTGGTCCATATCGTTAACGTTATCCCCAAAGTAGCATGGAAACAACAGTGCTGCTTCGAGGAATCCAAATTGATGTGTGCTTTCTTCAAGTTGTTTTTGTTTGGTTAGCCGACAAGTTTTGCGTACAAGATATTCCGATAAAACACAGTGAATTCTTAAATCAATTAATAGTATTTTATAAAAATGTTGTTCAATTTTTTTTGTTACAGACAGGGTTACCCATGAACTGTATCCCAATCTTACTAAAGCTATCTTCAATGGTGAAAATTTTGAGATCGAATTCTAATTAAAGTCAATTAACTTGAACAAGAGGCCCTTAATACTACTTTAATGGTTATGGTTAAATATGACATCGAGTGATGTATACAATTATGTCATTATCCATGCAAGATTCGACGCATGAATAGAGATCTTTGCGAAATCTTATGGAAAATTGCTCGTATCTTTAAAATGGATAGCCATCGGAACCCATGATAGATTTGGTAAGTATATTACTTTTTGTTGTATTAAGCTCTGAGCTTCGACCTAATTCACTATATAATTTCCAGAGATTTGCATTCTTTGTTTTTTAGATCCAAGCGAATTTAACCTGGCAGTGAGTGCAATATGTACTATTAGCTACCATTGAATTCAAAAACTTCAATAATTGGGTAAAAAATTGAGAAGTTTAAAGCAAGCTAAAAACTGCAAGACATTTATGTTTCTTTCCTTCTTATTCGAGAGCAGCGTCTGACTTGAATCAACTGGGAAACAAGCAGTATTTTTTTATCTCTGAGACTGAGACGCGATGTGCACATACGTGACTACAAGCTCAAAATGTTTTGCACCAGAAGTGCAGTCTTTTTCCACGAAGGTGCCTGAAAATACATCCAAAGAGTCAACTGAAAAAAAAAAGGGTCTATTTCAGGACATCAGATTCCCATTTTGAAGCCGAATTAAAACCCAGGAAATATATATATATATATAATAGAGAGAGAGAGCTTGGCTGTCTTTTTATTCACATGCTAGGTTAATTCATTTTCAAAAGATGCAATAATCACGATCGTATATATCCTTAAGGTCCATCAGGTACTGATTATGGCTATAGCATCTATCTAACTTTTTGGGGTCTCCTCCTTCCTGTTTTTGTTTTGGTATATTGAAAATTCTGCATACAATGGGCCTAAAAGTTGGAAAAAAAGAAAAAGAAAAAGAACCACAAACATTTTGTAACAATAAGTTTAGGCAAGCCCTTGTTAAGGGGGTGTGCGTAGCTAATAGCTTTTCACCAATACTGGAAAATGCACTAAAAAAATTGCTGTCTGGGATGCCGATTGCTATGCCTAGCCTACGAACTTTTACTCCAAGTTGAAAGTTGAAACCAAGTGGACGGACCTATCCTGACGTATTTCTTTCTCCTTTTTGTTTTTTTTTTTGATTGACATGACATGGCTTTCGAAATAGTTTTCACTCTACAACTCTACAGGCAAGAGGCTAGAGAGCATAACATGTTGATTCTCTCTCTCTCTCTCTCTCTCTCTCTCTCTCTCTCTCTCTCTCTCTCTTTTAAAAAATGAAATCAAAATCAACAAGCATTTTCCATTAATCAATTAAAATTGTTCACATAATTAATGCTGAAGTGAACCCTTCTTAAAAATAAAATAATTATACGTTTAATTATTATAAACACTATTTTTTCTTTTAAAATAATTTAGTAATGACATAATAAAATAATACAGTATTAGTATAATATAATTTAATAAAAAAGTATTAAAATAAATAAATAAATAAATAAATAAATATATATATATATATATAGATGATTAAATAGATTACATGCCGTATGTGTTTTCTATTGTGTTACTCTATAGTCAGACTTTTTATGTTTTTCATTTTTGTAAGTTTGAGAATGGAGCTTAGGCTAATGGAGAGCAGAGGGGAACAAACAGAGAAGGGTCTTTAAAACCTTCAACGGTGGGCTCCATTAGCCCATATCTAGATTTGTGTTAATATGACACTTTTGGGCCAGCCATTTGCGAGCCCAAATGCTTCATTGGGCTGGCATTTTCGAGCTCGGAGCATGGCAAATGGAAGCCATTGGATATTCCATGATGATGATTCTTCTGCTTGGCAGCATACAAGTTTTCGTCGAGTACTACTGCCCATTTCTAAAACCCTAACTATAACCCCCTACACCTGACGTTTCAGTAAAGGGTTTAATCATTGATGGCAATTTCTGGACTAGGCTTCGCTTGTAGAACCCATTTCGCTCACCAGCTCCCTCTCAGTTTTCATTGCATTCGAAAGGTATAATTCCAAACATGTATTTGTTTGTTCCAATTTATGTTATGAGAATGAATTGCTCTTTTTTTATAGAACCCATTTCGTTTAATTTCAAAGCAGGTTCGGTATCCCTATATTGCAGCTGCAGCTGCACTTCAGGCTGTCGATGAACCAGAGCGTATAGTCACAGACAAAACTCTCAATTCGGCTGCGCCTTCTGCTGCAGGCAAGTGAAGCTATCTGTAGACCTTTTTTCTTAATTCCATACTTGAAAAAAAAAAAAAAAAAGGAAGCGAAATCACCTTTTTTTCTTTAAAAAAAAAGGAAGGAATTTTTAAATGATTATAGGGTCTTAATTTGTTGGTTATGTTTGTACGTTTAGGGGGTGAAGTGGGAGAAGGGAATGGTCACAAGTTTGAGTGGAAGAAGTTGAATTCCAAGGACCTTGGGATTAGTACTTCAATGATAGCAAAGCCCACGAGAAAGGTTCTTAGTGGGCTTAAGCGAAGAGGTAATACATCATTCTCCTTGGCTTATTTTTATTGACTGGTGTCTTGATTGGAATTATTATTTAAGTTTAATAGTTTGACAACCACTGTAAATGTACTCTGATATGAATTTTAAATTTTTGTGATCAGATAGTGTGTGTGTGAATGCATGCTTGCCTGCATGTTATTCCATGAAAGCATTCTTTTCAAGTCTTTAATTGCATCTATATTACCAATATTTTATTTTATTTTATTTTCATATTTGAGATCTTTTTTTTTTATTGAACCTTGTCACCGGAAGGCCAAATGTTTGTCTTTTATGCCTCAGGATATGAGGTCTACCTTGTGGGAGGCTGTGTCCGGGATCTCATCTTGAAGAGAGTACCAAAAGACTTCGACATAATCACATCAGCTGAGCTTAAAGAGGTTAATTTCTACTTTTAAGTTATGGTGGGAAAACATTGATGTTTTAAGTATGTTCCTACTATAGTTGTTAAAACCTTTTTCTCAAAATGTCACAACAGAACTTCCTGCTTGAGCTCCTTAACACAGCTGGTGAAGTTTGATATTATTTGCAGGTAATGAGGACATTTTCATGGTGTGAAATAATTGGCAAACGGTTTCCTATATGTCATGTCCACATCGGGGATGCTATTGTTGAGGTATGCTTCCTTTAATTTTTTTTATTTTTTTTCTGTTTCAAGTGTTGAGGCTGTTCTTTGTGGCCATCATATGCCATAGCTCATTGAAAATGTACTTGGCCTTTATGTTTATTGTTATCCATGCTGATGTTTTTTTTATTACCTTTTTTTTTTCTTCAAATTAATAATTTTGGTATCATTTAATCTTAGGTTTCAAGTTTTAGCACCACAGGACGTAGGTCCGGTGCTGATGTAACGTATGATGTTGAATGTCCAATTGAATGTGATGAGATGGATTATGTTCGTTGGAGAAATTGCTTGCAGCGGGATTTCACAATTAATGGGTTTGTGCTTTAAACTGAAAATTGCCTTCTTTTTTTTCCAAATAACTGAAGCTTTGGTTCTCTTGTTGCATTTTTTTTTTTTGCCTTGGATATTTAGCGTGGATGGCTCTTTTCCCCCTTTTACTTGTGCAGTTAACACAGTTCCTCTTTTGTTGTAGGTTGATGTTTGATCCATACGGAAAATTAGTATATGATTATATGGGAGGATTGGAAGATATTAGAAAGACTAAAGTGTGCATGTATTTCTTAACTTTGTTATTTTACAAGTTGCTTTATCTTGTCCAGGATGTGCATTATCCTGACATTGTCTTCTGTCAATCTAGGTACAAACTGTGATCCCTGCAAGTACTTCGTTTCAAGAGGACTGTGGTTAGTTTTTGTTTGCAACTTGTCTTGACTTTGACTTTCTGCACAACTGAGCACAGCTAAATTAGTTCATTTTCTGTATTAGGCCAAGCTCAAGCACTCATAGTTGACACTTCATCCTCAAATGTTGACCATGGGGTTGTATGTGCCCATTATCTTTGCAGCTCGCATACTGCGTGCAGTGAGAATTGCTGCCCGTTTAGGATTCCGTTTTTCAAAGGAGACAGCTCATTCTGTTAAAAAATTTTCCAAGTTGATATTAAGACTTGATAAGGTATCCAATCAGCTGTTACTCCTTTGGAGTTTCAAGCTTACCATACATTTAGTTTCATAATATATTCCCACCTGACTTAGCTCTAGTATCAAAATCTTCTAGACAAGGCTCCTAATGGAAATGAACTACATGCTGGCATATGGTTCTGCTGAAGCTTCATTAAGGATTTTATGGAAGTTTGGACTTCTTGAAATACTTCTGCCACTTCAGGTTTGGATTTGAAATTTAGCTTCTATGAGAATTATCTTTGCAGGCTGATGCAGTTTTATCTTGCAGGCAGCATATTTCGTCCGTCAAGGCTTTCGGAGACGGGACAAGAGATCTAATATGCTTTTGGTAATTATAATACATGACATCTTGATTACTTCTTTTGTGCTTTTCACGAATATAGAAATTTTCAGACCGTTGAGATCTGTGTTTACTGATGTGAAAAATAGACCACCATCTCAACCCAAGGTTGAAGACCTTGATTTGCTGCTACGTGAAAAAGATAATTAGAAAGAGATAATTTCTTGGATCAGATACAATTCCTAGTTTTTTATTTTTCTCTCAAGATTCCAAGTTAAAAAAAAATTTCATCTTTCTGCAAAAATAAGACGAGTAAAAATGTGATAACTTTTAATGGCTCAGAGCATCTATTATTTCACTTGCAGTCTCTGTTTTCTAAATTGGACAAACTCCTTGCACCTGATAGGCCATGTCACAGCAGTCTATGGTGAGATTTCTTTTGATCACTGTTTTGTCTTTTGTTTTTAGTCCTAGCACAGTTAATTAATAACAGCATCCCGGTCATTGCGTGCTTTTCAAAAGGAAAAATTCTTGAGGTTTCTTTTGTCAAAGTCAATTAAACTGTAATTTGCTCAGTTTCTTTGGCTGTCATTTTAAAGTTATACTGTAGTTGCAAAAAGTAGTCAAAATACTTGGACACATGGGCAGCTTGGTGATAATTGGAGCAACCAAGCTCGTAATGGCATTAGAGTTTCAGTAGTGGAAACTTTTCATTTCAGTGAAAGCCTCATCTGACCAATGAATCATATTTCAGGGTCGGATTGTTAGCATTTCATAAAGCATTATCTGACCAACCAAGGGATCCTGTGGTGGTTGCTGCATTTCTTCTTACTCTCCATAACGGTGGTGACCTGTCAGAAGCAGCAAACATAGCCAGGACTATCAACAGGCCACATGATGTCAGTTTTCATGAATTATTAGAACCGCAGGATCTGGTATCTCAGTCATTAGCTGATGAGGTTAAGGATCTTGCTGCGTCTGTTAATCAAATGCTATCTAATATGACTGATGAGTACTATGTTTCTAAGGCAATGTCGAAGTATCCTCAAGCCCCCTATTCAGATCTGGTAAGCTCATTTTTTTTCTTTCATTTGCTGTCTTCCCAACAAGAGGAAATGTTTTGAATACTCTGTCAATATACAGAAGGATAATGCATTGGGGTGCTGTTGCCAGAAGTAGTGAATTTATTGTTGCCCACTGTAGTTAATTTGGGAAAAACTTGCATTTTAATTGGACCCCAACATGCAGAAAGATGATAGATTAGTTCTAGGGGGTCTTGCCCTGCAATCTTTTTATTGTGATGCTTCAATGTGTTTCCTCTGATCGTTTGGTCGGGGAGCATCTGATTCTGTAATCTGTGTATTGTTGCAGGTATTCATTCCATTGGCGTTGTATTTAAGAGTGTGCCAGATTTTTGAGTGTGTGAAAGGGGGTAGAGAGGGATTTGTTCCAAAGCTAGGCAAGAAGATAAATTATGAGTTGTTATCTATGGGCAACCTGGACGAAGTTCGGCATGTTTTTGCAAGGGTTGCTTTTGATACTGTTTACCCTATTAATTTAACCCAAGCCAAGGCCACTATCTGATTATGGTGGAAAGCGAGCTTCATAATAATTTGTCCCTTCTCCTTCTATGTTTTCAAGACATTAAATATGATAAATCTCGTAAATGGCATAATTGTTCTACCCTTACCCATTGGTCATAATTCCATGAGAGACGCTATCAAGGTTTGGCATTTTCTAGTGACACGCTATCAATGAGCTTCCTTGCATTAGAGAGGTACCTGCCACTGCCGCAGCGTGGTGTGACGTGGCATTGAAGCAAATGCTCAAGATGTTAAGAGGGCTAAACGATGAATGAAATTTATAATCTACCAACTAGCTTCTGTACTAAGGATGTATAGCCATAACTGTAAAACATGATTTCCCACTGGTGGTTGACAAGATAATCAAATAGTGGTACTCTACACATGCTAATGCTATCGAAACTGAGTTCCCAGCTTCAGTCGTCAAATAGTGAACTTATCTCACTATACGGAGGATGAAAATTAAGTGATTCTTGCAAGAATCAAGCTACAAGAATACAATAGTAATTGTTTTTCAAGGATGATACAACAATAGATGTAGAAAGGATCAAATCACCAGCTATTATTTAGTCATAAGAAGAGACTAACTCCCATGGAAAAAATCATGCTCCTGGTCCACTAGCTCAAATTCAAGCCTTTTCTGCAGCAGCAGGGGGAGTAGGAGAGCCGCCACCTGTAGTGGGCCTACAAAACAGAACGAAGTCCAATAGTTTTCTTTTCTTCTTTTCTCCTTTGGTAACAGTCCAATAGTTATTTTAATGAAAACAAAGCATACAAGCAATTTGGCAAATAAAGGTCCAGAAACTTACAGTCCAACAAACACTTTGAATGCGTCATAGATGCCCCACTGGGCTCCAGTAAGAGTTCCAATCATAACAATACGGAGAGGAAGGCCTCGGGTAAAAAGACCCCATAAGCCCAGATTCCTTACTGCCTGCAACAGGCAAAGCAAAGACAAATTGGAAGAGGGTTAACCAAATTAGTAGAGTGAAACAAGAAAAAGAAGATCATGTGACCAATGGTATTTTGGGATTGACTTACATCAGCAGCACTTGCTCCCTTCGCATTGTTGAGAAAAGATACCAAGTTGTCCGCGGGATGTGAGACAACGGCGCAGAAAACACCAGCGATGTACCCACCAGCAAAGCTAACCCCAAGCTGCAAATTCTTACTGCATTGGTCTTTTGGAGTTGGGATGGCATATTTGTATATTAGCTGCACAATGTTCTCGAAGGAAGCAAATTTCATCATTGTGTCTGCAACAGACAAATTCTGATCATCAGCAACATTCTAACGTGACAGGACTATGAAATCAAAGAAGGTTAACAAAAGGATATGGCTTACACGGAATCTGACGTCCCCAAAGAGGAACGAGTCCTTTGTATAACCTGCATAAAATTTACATTCGTGCGATCAAGATTCTTCTAGAAAGATCCCTCAAATAATTGCTACAAACGAGCATAACAATAGAGCTGTTTTGCAAGGAGCAACATACCCAGAATAGCCTTCAGCTTTGACAAACTTGGGGAATCCATCCGACAAGCCCCGCGCAAACCCTGGCTGAGTTTGTGCTCGAACTTTCACGGCTTCCATGGGGCAGAGAGCAATGTCAGCAATCATTTCAGCAGATGCCGAACCAGCCAGATAAATCAAAGTTTTGTACTTGGCTGCATATTCAGGCCCAGCGATGTCGGAATAGTACTTCTTGAAGAATTCGTAGAATCCAAATTTGCAGGCACCCTGAGCACTGTATCCAAGCAAAGTGGGAACCCATCCCCTAAAGAAGCCTCTAGCTCCCTGCTCCTTCAGCAGGACTCCAAATCCAGACGTGATGCTCTTGTACTTCGCCGGGTCAATCTAGAACACCAATCACATCAACATTAAGACAATCAAGATTTGATGGGTAGGCCGCCCCATATTCATAATTGGTTAGTCCAAATTCCGATACATTACTCCAAGGAAATGGGAGAGTATGCTAAAAGGCCACTGTTATTGCAGGTACAGCTAATAGAATTGTAGGCATTTGTTTCAACGCAATTGTCCAACCAAGGAGTAGCAGCAGCCTTATAGGAATTTCCAACGGAGAAATAATTATTAACTTTCATATTCCACGGCTAAAATGAAATTGGGATCAACACATTACTCTCAAAACAATAAACAATTTGATATTGCTTTGAGTTCAATAGCACACACAATATTAAATAAATAAAAACAAAAAGAAACATTTAACCTTTCGAAAGAGAAGGCGCTAGACCTGCATGTTACACTTGATGAGATCGAGAGGAGTAACGGCCATATGCGTGAGGCCACAGCTAAGTATCCCACCGGCCGTACAGGCGGCGTAGAACGCCGGTGAGTACATCTCGATCTTCTCACTTGGCGCAGGAATCACGAAGCCCTTGGACGAGCCACCGCAGCGCCCGGCAGCCGACGGTGAGCGATTCGGTCCACGATTCTCGTTCATCATCAACACGTCCAATTCGAAGAGTTTCTTCGACGAGAAGGACGATGAGTAGAGAAAGCTCGGGATCAACGGTTGGCATGAGTCCTTCGACATGGCCATTCGGTTTTTGATTGAATCTCGTTAATTTTGGCTTTGCCCTTTCGATTCTGAACTCTCTCTCTCTCTCTCTCTTTATATTTCTCTCTCGCGTGAAAAAAAAATACATGGATCTTTTTTGAAAGAGAGAGAGAGAGAGAGCGAGGAAAATGGAGGTGTTGTGGTTGGCGAGAAATGATGAGCTTGTTTGTTTGGGGCGCGAGAACGTTTAGACCGGAATGTCTGCTTTTAAAAGGTCTCATTGCCTCTGTTTGCGCGGGTGTTTTGTATTCATCTGGCTTCTTCTGTTCTGGCCTTCCCCCTTCCCCCCCCCCCACCCTCAAGAAAAACAAAAACCAATATTTTCATGCGTTTTGACTTTTGATCTTATTATAATCTTTATTCGACTTTTATTTTATTTATTTGAATTTTAGAGTCGATAAATAAACGGCCCAATCTTGATTTTGAACCTGCTCATTTTAATTTTTCTCCATTTATTCATAAATAAACGGCCAATATTAATTTTCATGCTACCATGAGCAAGGATGTCATCTTTATTTATACTTATTTATGAAACGTATGTAAATGTAAAATCAATCTACTTTCTTGCGTTCTTGTTGTTACGTTTTTCTTTTTCTTTTTTTTTTGTTGGGCCCTTATTCTCCTTAGCCTATGACCTGTTTCATTCATTCTAGTATTTTCAACTAAAAGCAGAAACGTGCAACTTTCCTATGTCACATTGGGCACGAGTTTAATTCAGTCCTCCTGGATCTAGTTGTACTAATGGGACTTTTCTTTTGATGTTTTATGTTTTTTTTTTCTTTTTCTGGGTCAAAACTAATCGACTTGATATTTTCTAAATAGTTAAATGGTACGACTTTCTCGTTAATTTAATTGTTAATTGATAGGATGCAATCTATTAAAGTATAACATATGATATATATTTTACATCTTATATAAAAATTTAAAATTTTAAATAAAATAATTTTTTTAATATGGAATTAAAAATTTTATAATAAAATGATTATAAATTTATGTATTCGAAATACACATGAATGCATGCACACGGACGAGCATTACTTGCAATATGTACCAAAAAAAAAAAAAAAAAAAAAAGACCATTGCTTGCAATTGCAAAATGAAGGCCGCCGGACATCCACACGGAGACTGGAAAAAGCTGGCCCGGAAAGGTCAACTTGTATCTGGTAACGAGGGCGAAGGCCCACAAAAGAGAGAGGGCAATCCAAAAGGACAAGCAAGCAGCAGATATCCAGATAGGCCTCGATCATGAGAGTGAATCTTGTCCACTCGTGTCCTGAGTTCTCGCTTAAGCTGTCGAATCGTATTTTTTGGACCTAAACCTGTAAAGTTGATAGCCTTCCTGGCAAGCTGCCTTCAGGATTTTCCTTCCACATCTACCAGAAATTGTTACAAGTATTTGGTACTTCCACTGTGCGATCCAATCCAATGGCCTCTGTATCAGCGGCTTCTCTTAGGTTCAACTCTTTGTTAAGTCGATCCAATGGGATAAGCCAGGTGATGAAGCTTCAAGACATTTTAGTTTCCATTAGTTTTTACTCGTAACTACAGAATATGCAGTTTACAATTTTGATACGCGCAGTTTAATCACAGACCGAGCTCTCCCAGGCTTTATTGCTTTATAGGGGAAATGCCTGTTTTTTCCTTCTTCATTCTCTATAATTTGGTTTTCCTCGGTGACGTGCTTTAAAAACACGGGTTATGCCTTGTGTTTCGCAGTTCGAGCACATTTATGGAAACATATGAAAGTTTATATACCCGGGTTAGTCCTAATTGTTGCAGGCAACTCGGGGAAGTAATGTAAAGTTGGTTTCAGTTGGTCGGCCAAAGATAGGCTTCCCTTCTCTGAAGGCCTCCCGCTGCAGCGTCGCTTGTATGGTAATTCCATTCCCATGTCTCCGTCCAACATTGCGTTCACTTCATCTCCTCTCTTTTCTGCTTTTTTTTTTTTTGTGAAGTTACTCAATGCACATTGACGATAGGCAAAGCCAGAGACGGTGGACAAAGTTTGTGATATTGTTAAAAAACAATTGGCTCTACCTTCTGAGACTGAGCTTACCCCTGAATCCAAATTCTCTGCGCTTGGTGCCGATTCCCTTGACACCGTGAGCTCCCTCTCTCTCTTGCCTTAATTTATCTATACGCAGTAGTGAATTGAAAATATGTCGGTTTCATGGACCTTAATGCGACAAAGTCTGTAATGGTTGTTGTGGCAGGTGGAGATAGTCATGGGACTGGAAGAAGAATTTGACATCGGTGTGGAAGAGGAGAGCTCTCAGAACATAACAACGATCCAGGAAGCTGCTGACTTGATCGAAAAACTTGTCCAAAAGAAAGCTGAAGCCTGAAATCGAGACCAAGATTGTTAGTCCACAAATTAAATTGTCATTTGCTCGTCTTATTTCATGCCTTTCCATTTCTCCATTTCTAGGCTGATTGATTATTTCCTTGCTGCGAGTAATTGAGATCGCTTCCAAATTTCGAACATTTCTGATGGAAATGCAATGTTGTTTGTTTCGAAGAGTACAGTGGTTGAAAGAATGCGAACTTGGGCCGTGTCATACAAGACATTATTATGCTTTTGCCTTTTCATTTAATGAGCCTCTTTAGAGTCTGAAGTCCAACTTCGTTAATAGGCTAAATAAAATTTTAATATTATGTTAAATAATTTTTAAATAAAATAATTTAAAAATAATATAAGTTATGTGATATTTTTATATTTAAATAATATAATTATATATATGTATATATTTAACAACAATTATAAATTGAAAACACGACATTGTTATTTATTTTTATTTTTTAATTTCGCAAATGTTGGTATGTTTTCTAGTTTCTATCTCTTGCACCTAGGCAGCAGCCGACATCCATTGGGATCAATATGAAATGATCAGAATGGATCACATTACCCAATTATTTGATTGTACGAGACAAAAATGGAGGAAAAAAAAAAAGATCGATACTAGAAGGGATAATTTTGCAATTTTGTGACTATGATGTACTTTCAATGCCACATTCCCTGCTTTCTTTTTCTTCCCATGCTAGAAGGATAGCAAAATTGTGGGCCAAACTATATATATTTTCTTATCTCATCCAAACAATAATTTAATTCTGCTTCCACATCTTTTTCTTTTTTTTTTTTTAAAAAAGGAGGAATTTCGCCCACACCCATTTCACCCGAAGCAAATAAAGCGTCAAAGGAAATCAATTTGCTAAGAAATAATTACAACAAAAACTAACCAATTAGAGTGAATTGTCCGCTAAGATAAGGTGAATGGGTCTTAGGCTACCAGCAAATATTGTCACGCAGGATCCGTATAATATTTGCTTAATAGCTAATTAAATTTTGTTCGTGGTCAACTTAACATAATTTTCCCTACATTAATTAGCCTGACAGCTGAAAACAGCATCCAGCAATCCATTGAAATCTGAACTGAAAGACTTTTAAACGAAAATGATAAGATTTAACTGCGCTTGTAGCCCGCCGCCGAGATATTCTCTGTCCGAAACTGACAGACACCGCATCCACTGTACCGGACAATCATCACAATAACGGACGCGCCAGAACGCCGCCATCGAACTGGGTCCCACCATTTTCCTCCTCCCGCTATCCTCGCCCCAGCGTCAAACCGAATCAAACGGCAAGTCGTTTCGGTCAAAAAAAAAAAAAAAAAAGAAACTTGCGACAGCATCTACTCATTGGCTCTTCCCTTTGATTGACCGCAACCGTGGGCAAAAACTGCCTGCTGCCCCTCCCTCCCTTTTGACTCTCCTCCGATTTTCTCAAGAAAAAATCGAGCTCTATCAAAATCCTCGCTTCACTGTTACAACACACCCACATATATCCATACACACACCCGCACACGCACACACGCATATATATATATACACGGAATATTTGTTTGTATAATAGATGGATCGGAGGAGAACAGGAAGTCCAGTTTACTCGAGGCAGTGGAGCGCGGGGTCCAGCAGCACCGGCTCGTCCTCGCCGGCCATGTCTCCGGCCCACCCCAGCGCTCGGTTGGGGACTGGCATGTCCACAATCAAGCGCACACAAAACGTAGCCGCCAAGGCCGCTGCACAGCGACTGGCTCAGGTCATGGCCTCGCAGACGCCCGACGACGAAGAGGAAGATGACGATCTAGGGTTCCGGTTCAATTCGTCCTCGCGTGCTGCTCCGCCGAGCTTCGGTAACAGTCTTAATCATAATGGAAGCAGCAGCGCCATTTCGCTTACCAGACTGAATAGATCTTCTTCTCCTTCGGTAAATGACAGAGGTTCTATCTCATGTGCTGCTGATTCATATGTTACTTGAAATAATTTGAGGCGATTTTGATGCTGTTCGGATTTAAGGAACTCTATTTTTAACGGTACAGATTGCAAAGATTTCAGATTATTGTTTTCTGTTTCGAGGCCAAAACAGAATTAAAAAAAAAAAAAGGTTTATCGAGGCATCTGGATGTCTGGAGTTGGAGATATGATTTCAGAGATTACTTGCAGTCATTTTATTTTGAATATGATTTTGGGTTGGTTTAAGTATATATGCACATATTTGGTAGTTTATTTGGACTGGAATGAGACTAATTGGAATTTTGGAATTTTAATTAGTTAGGTCGGAACTTTGTAGACCATGTTGCTTCGGTTCGCTCCTCATCGGCTGGAAGATCAGCTGTGTCTGTTCCTTCAGTGACATTGATGCCACCTAGTAAACCAACCCTGAGAACTATCCCCCCAGTTGACTCTCCCATTAAGAGGAAGAAAGATAGAAGGTGAGATTAATTGTTCTACCTTTTTTTGGTCCTTTTCTTCTTCCTTATTTCTTACGGAATTGTTTGAAGCTTATGGTAAGGTAAGTAGCTTAAGGTTTAGCTGGTTTTTATTTGAAATTACCTTTGTGGGGAACATGAATGTGACTATAACTGGTGTAATTTCATAATGGCAGTCTTTAAGCTTTGTATAATATTGGTTAAATGATCACGAGTTCTAATTATTAGCCGCTGTATTCGGAAAACTTGCCATCCGACAAGCAATTCATCTTTGGAAAAGCCAAGTGTGGCCTATGGTGTTTGGAATTGGTTCTCTACTGAGAATTTAGAACTATCAGAGAGAACTTTAGCATTGTATATGATTGAGTAGGCATAAGCTGAAATTTGTTCATTTAGAAAACATTTGAGTATATAGGTCATTTCTGTTGGAGATGTGGTTGATTCATACCAAAACAATATCTATTTTCACTTAGATTACCTTTGTTATCTGAACTCATTGTTCTGGCTGAATCTTGTCATTAAGACCTGAGCTTAATGCACTTGACATCTACTTTCTTCATGTTTCTGTTGTGCTGTGTTATTTATGTACTCATATGACTGTTTGTGCCTCCATGAATGTGCTCATTTGTGTAACCGGTTTAGGGAAAAAAAAAAAAAAAAAGAAGAAAGTGTAGCTCAATAAGTTAATAACCCAACTTTTATTGATTTGCATCTATTTCATGCCATGCACTTAAGTAGATGAATGTGATGAGTGCTGATCACTGCAGGTTTGCTTTGGATGGGGGACAACTGAAGGTGAAAGATGCAGGAGATGAGCGTGAAGCTTCTGCACTTCGTGATGAAGTATGCTGTTCTCACAATTATGGAACACATTCATTTATTTTTATTATATTATTATGGCACATAGGCATAATAATTCTGAAGCAAACATGAATGTTGTTTTGCAGCTTGATATGCTACAAGAAGAAAATGAGACTATGATTGAAAAGGTAATCAATCCCTGGCCTGACATGAAGTTGGTTGTTACAGCCATTCCCCCTGGGGGTTTAATCTTTATGTTGACTTTTCTCTACAGCTTCGTCAAGCAGAAGAAAGACGTGAGGAGGCCGAGGCTAGAGCTAGGGAGCTTGAAAAACAGGTCATTTATATTTATGACTCTTAACTCAATATATTGTTCATCTCTTCTGGACTTATTTTCCAATCAGCAGGCTAGATTAATTTTCAATTTGATTGGTTGAATTAAAGGGATAATTTCCATCAAAGGCCTTTGCAGTTTAATAAAGGGAACAGACTTATTGACCTCATTTAAGCTATATGAAGGATGCTCTTAAGTTGATGGGACATGATCCCTAGGATATTATAGGAGTATCTGCATGCTATTGCCAGGGGAACGTGTCCTTTTGAACAATGAGATGAGACCACTGTCATAGTCCCCTAGTTAATCGAAGTTATATTGCTTTCATCCACACACACCCCTCTCCCTCCCACCCCCCTGCTCCAAAAAAACAAAAAAAAAAAACACACACACATGCACATAGGTATGATTGTTTTCTGCTTTTCCCTCTGTTAGGTTTTATGTTGATATGTATCATGTGGCTTGTGGGAATAATTGTTGGAATGCTTGAACTCAAGCAAGCAAGTGCTTAGTTTAGGATTAGTGGAGTTGATCACTTGAACTTCCCATGTAAATTTATTGCATAGTCCTTGTGGCTTTTTCAATATGCAGCTTGTTATTTGTTTGTCTATTTATATATTTGTAGGTTGCTGTTCTTGGAGAAGGTGTATCCCTTGAAGCTAAACTATTAAGCAGGCAAGCCTGGTTTTCTCTTTGCTGGTTGTTATCAAAGTTATCAATTCTGATTTGTAAATGCTTTTGGTCTACAGGAAGGAGGCAGCATTGCGTCAAAAAGAGGTGAGCTGTGGGTTACTTTTTCTGTGTATGATGCATGCGAAGATAGGAGTGCATTTTTCAATTTGCTTTTTTTCTTCCCATCTTCTTCTGAAACATATATACTTGAGATAACATGTTTTTTGAGCTGTTCTACCTTTCCTGAACCATGACGTTCTACTATTAAACTGCAAGAATTCCTTTGCCACAGGCTGTTCTCAAGGCTGCCCAACTGACAAAGGATGAGAGAGATGAAGAAATTGCAGCCATGCGATCAGAACTTGAGGTGATGTGTTATTTTTCTCCTGGTTCTTGTTCAGCATTATCAGGTTATAGTAATGAATTCATTCCTTGCCTTCTTATTTTCCCACCAGAACTTGAAAGATGAGGCTGCAAGAGCAGCAGAACAGACCCAAGAAGCTGACTCTGATGCAAAAGCTCTTCGTACAATGACACAGAGAATGATTTTGACTCAGGAAGAGATGGTTGGTGCATTAAAATTGAATAAGATATCTACCTACTTTATAGATTTAACCACATCCTGCATGTATCTTTTAGGAGGAAGTTGTCCTGAAGAGATGCTGGCTTGCTCGCTACTGGGGTCTGGCTGTACAGCATGGTAACCAACTTAATTATCTTTTTCAGCTTAAGGACAGGAAATTGTTGAATGCTTTTAATCATAGTGACTTTCATTGCCATGACTCATAGGGAATCCTAGCAAACTAGAAGTCATTTGCCTCATTAGAGTACTTATATAATGTCATCTTTTGAATTCTGTCTCTTTTAATTTTTGGTTTCTTCAAAAATTTTTTGGTGAAGGTTATCACCTTTTTTTGTGCATTTTTGGTGGTAAGGATGGGCCTCTGTCTCTAGAGTTTTATTTTTCTCTCACAAACACACAAGCTCTCAATGAGGCCTTTAGATTTTATTTTACATTTAATTGCTGATTGGCCTTTTCTTGTCATTGCTCCTGTACTATTTTAGGTATCTGTGCGGATGTAGCAGTGTCAAAACATGAGCACTGGTCAGCCTTGGCTCCTCTTCCATTTGAAATTGTCATTTCTGCTGGACAAAAAGCCAGGGAGGAGGTTTGGGATAGGGGTTAGTTTACTAGCTCATTGTAGCTCATTTCCAGTTATTTTCAGTTCAGTTAATTTGTTGCTTGTCATTATACTTACAATATGACATTTTATTAATGGAATAGGTGATGGTGACCCAGATAGAAGTAAATCTACTCGTGAGTTGAGTGATCTGACAGGAGAAGGAAATATCGAGAGCATGCTTGCAGTTGAAATGGGGTTGAGAGAATTAGCATCTCTTAAGGTTTCTTTCTTTATATCTGTTTTATTTCACAACATAAACTCTATTTATCTTCACTTAATTTAATTTACAAATGAGAACTTTAGAGATATCATATTTGTATCTTGCAAAATGAAGTTTTTCCACTTTATGTGTCTCTTTCATATAATTTATATCAATTTTATCTGTTTTGTTCCTTTTGCACCTGTGAGGTGTAGTTACTCCTGGGAGAGGTACTGGGTACATACATTAAGCTGTTCCGCAAGGATATCATAGTTGTTTCTTTTCTGATCATGTTTAAATTTGCTAGAGTTAAGTTTTTTTTTTTTTCCCCTTTTCTCATTTCTTGAGGACAGTATTTATTACCATTTATTTGATATTATTTTTACACCCTTGTTTCAAGGTTGAGGATGCTGTTGCGCTTGCCTTGGCCCAGCACAAACGACCAAGTATGTTTTGACAATCATCTCAATATGTCATTTCTGCCATTCTTAGGCTCTACTGATCAATTTTCAATTGGTTTCTTATTCTTGTCATCCTCTGTTCTCGTTGAAGTTGTGTGTATACCCTGTTCATCCAGTGCATGCCCTTTTTTCTCTTTGATGTATTCAATTGAAGTCTCCATTACATTTGAAGCAATTCTTTTCACTTGTAGAATCTATGCTGCTAGAAAATTGATGAAGCTGATAAGAGAATAGAGAAAATGTCTTGCATGCATATTATCTTTTTATCATGTTTTGGTTTTTCAGATTTGAGGTTACCGAGTGAGCCAAAGTTTACAGAGGCTTATGGTAGGATGCGTGATCTTCTCTGACATTGCCTTATGCTGTGTCTCACATTTTGTTCTGTTAGTATATTCATCTTACTCTTGTACTGCAGAATTAAGTGATGGGGAGGCAGAAGATGTCCTTTTTAAAGAGGTCAGTGACAAAATTTACCCTTTGTGCACTCTAATACCATATTCGACCATAAGTTTTGGTAATTTCTGTGGCTCATACACTATCTAAGGGTATTGATTTTTTTAATTAACCGAAATAATCTTGCTAAACTGGGACCTTTGTTAGTTATGCATTCCTCAATCTTCTACTCACAATGGATCTTTTTGGCTTTTCTTCTTATTCAGAGGGACAGTTGTTAAACTTTAATAAACAGCATGGTTGAAAATGTTTTTTTTTTTAAAAATTTTTTTTATTTCATGATCAATTGTCTGGATCTGGGCTTTCTCGAGTATATTGTTGGCTTGATAAAGGCTTCTTCTACTTTTATTTGTTTGCTTTTAAATGAGTTACTAGCCAAAATAACGACTTTAATTATGTACAGGCTTGGCTGACATATTTCTGGAGGAGAGCCAAGGTACATGGTGTGGAGGATGATATTGCAGAAGAACGGCTTCAATTTTGGATCAGCCGCAGCGGGCAGTCACCTACTTCACATGATGCTGTGGATGGTAGGTTACCTTATTAGTAGAAATATGCATCAGTAAATAAGCACGAATTGGAAGTATATGGCCATATGACAATCATGACGGAGAAGAGTTGAAGTTGCATGCTTTGCCCTATAAGCAAGGAAATTACGTATTGCAAAACAATTATCAATGTTAAAACAATAGATACTCGGTTTTTAATTTGTTGGTGCATCTTATCCATGACTTTTTTTACTAGACGCACACTCAATTTGCTTTGTGTTCCCACTGGGTGCATTCTTGCAGTTGAACGAGGCTTATTAGAGCTAAGAAAGTTAAGCATCGAGCAACAGCTTTGGGAAGCTTCTCGGAGAGAAATTGATCAGCCATTTTTGGCCTCAGTTGCAAATCATAATTCTACTACAGATTCAGAGATCTCGCTGCAATAGTTCCAAACATAATCCTTTCTTTTTTCAGTTTTTTTTTTTTTTTTTTTTTTTTTTTTGCATTTTAATAAATCGCTTGTGCCACTTCATTATGTATTTGTTCAATTCTTTCTTTCCTTTTTTTTTAATCCAAAATTTCTCCTTAAAGTGCAATTTCTTTGCAGCTCGCTGTAATTTCTTAGAAATTTTTCATGTCATATGGTAATTGCATACTGTTTGGTACCTGATTCGGAAAGCATCAGCAATGTTTGTATAACGAGATAGAGCTCCAAGTTCTGCAATGAGGCTCTGTTCATTTTCTTGATTGCATTTGAGTGACGATTTCCAGTCACATTATTTTTTTTTTTTTGGTTGGGTCTAGTTCATCCTCAGTAATAGATTGCCTTTAACCGTAACGGTGGAATGTTTCAAACTTTCAATTACTACCAATCTCTATTATTCTTTTTTCATCGCTTCAACTGTCCAATTTACGAAATAGTTCCAAGAAATTTAGTCCAAGAAAGAATTCCATGAAAGTTTGTAGCGAAGATTTGTGGAAAAGCATTTAATCCAAAACTTCAACCGCTAATTTGATTCCTCTTTGTAAAGCGTTGAAGTGATTTGGGTTGGCCCTCGATGTCCCATTTTGGTTCGGGCTAACCGAAGGATTCGAGGACTGCCGACGGACAGCGAGCAGAAAGTGTGTTGTTTTTCAGTGAACGTCGGACGCCAATGGAGATTGCATGCTTTTTCGTCGGTAACTCTAAAAGCTTCAATTTGAAATTTTGAATATGTTAGCTTGACGGAAATACCTCTTCCGTTAGGCTAACATTTAATATTTTGAATATCATAGATTCTATCATTTTGAAAACCAAATCCAGTTAAAAATTACTAGTAGAAAAAAATGGTGTAATTTTTCAAAGAAATTTGATACCCGATTTGGTTGGGAGATTATCCTCTCCTTCAACTCTTCGGAGAACTAAAAAACCCATCAACACCCAAATTGACCCAAAGATTCGATCTTGCGGTGGTGCTTGCGGAGACGAAGCGGAGGGAGATGGATTCAAATGGCTAGGAGGAGGAGTTGTAGTAGTAATGTTCGTGGGTATAGATGGTGGGGGTTGTGCGTTGGACTTAGGAAGAGGAGGAATTGTTCATGGGCCAAAACAAAAAGGGGGAAAAGGAAACCTATTTTCTTAGAAAATATTTTGATTAAAAATGTTTTCCAGAAAATTTATTATCCTTTGAACATTTTGCGTTGCGGGCACATGACACCTCGTGCATAGCACTTGAGTAGTGAGGTAAACCTTTTCAGCCTTTTCCTTTTTGCCACTCAATACCTCTTTTTTTTTTTTTTCTAACCAAAAAAAAAAAAACAATACTTTTGGAGAAAGGTGTTGAGCTTTTTCCCACTACTTAACATAGATCGGCAATAAAATTCAATAAGTAGCCCGAATTAAAGAATGGGGAAAAGGTTGGAACTTTGCTTACATTGCAAGAACTCTCAAAAGTGCCTCAAATTCCAATACGAAACTTTCACTCTTCCATTCCACCATTACACAGCTTCCAACTCTCATGCTTCCTAACCACTTGTCATTCTCTGTGTGAGAAAACTCAAAAGATATAAAAAAACAAAAGCACCATATGCATTTCCTTTTGACAACGACTCCTAAATTTCTTTTCTTTTTTTTTTTTTTTTACTATTATTTTTTGTGTACACCACTCATCAGAAAGAGCTAATCACCTCAAATTTTGATATCAAGGAAATTGTAATTATTATCGGTGGTTGCCATGTAGCAATTTGGATGTTTGAAAAAGTGGCCAACCTCTTAGTGTCTTCAATTGGGGATGGTGAAGCCCACTACCAGAATCAAAGGGTCTTCTTTGTTAAAGATGATACTGGGTCCATGCCTAGTTGGCTGGCACAAACAATGCCAAGCATGATATAAGGGATGAATTTTGTCCTGTTGTTGTCTGTCCACTGTGTTGTTTCTTTATTTATCCACACCTGCTTCTCTCACTGACCAATTGAGCCATTCTTTTATGTCACCCCACCGTAGCTTTTTGCCAGAATGGTCCAAACACCAGGCATCACGATGTTGATTACCATGATCCATCGCTTTCCCTCCTTTTCTCAACAACAGATGCTCTTTTTTCACAATTTGTTATGATCCACATTGCTAGCTCATAGAAGGTTTTAGAAAGTAATTCGCTTGTTTGCGGACAAATATGCAACCATTGAAGAAGTCCCCTCGATTCACAGTCCTGTTTCCGTACTAGGACGGACCAATGAATTTGCATTTTGACCAAGCTTTTCTTTAGCCATGTAATGTAAGACAATTGTGACGCTGGTTAATTCGCTTTAAAATGTTTGACATCCAGGCAGAATTTACTCAAATTTTTGTCATGTTAAGAAAAAGACAGGAACCATTGGAACTTATAGTAGAAGCTTTTATGGGGTGTTTTGTGGCTTTGATGGGGGACATGTGGGGTTGTGTGGACCACTGTCATTCAGTAAGAAAATTTTGCATCACATGAAAGCGGGATTTGGCTTAAGATTAATGTGCAACACTTGTTATCATACGACATCTTATTCGATGACTTACATTAAAGGCCGCCCAGAAGAAAAATGTAACACATAGCAAGAAAAGTTCTTGGAGAGCAGGTGGGGGAGGTGGTCCTGAATGAAGGAGCACGCCATATGACTCGTCCCTATGAAAGAAAGCCCCATTACAGGTCATTCTCCTATTGTTTCAGTTACAAGAAAAATCAGTCAAATTCATGCTAGCAATCACATGCTAAGAAAAATAAAGGGTTTTGTGACACCAGTTGTGTTCACATTTGGTGAGTGCTATATGATAAGGATGCCGAAGCAACCTTGCCCGCAGCGAAGTAAATTATGGTAAAATCCTAAAAGAGTGTATGAACATAGCAGAGTGTATTTATGGCAATGGCAGAAGGGGAATTATTATTTATACCAACATCTTATTGGGATGTTTCTTTTACTTTAAGCAGTCAGTCAATCTACAAAATTTTCAGTTAGGAACAAGATTTGCCATTTGAGATCGTGCTTGTAAAACATGTAAAGTTGATCAATGAAGCTGTTCTTTGGAAATCTAAAAAGGAACTGCAAAGACTGTTTTCCTCTTCACTGCCAATATGCTGAGAAATGCTGCCATATTCTGTTGGGGAGATTTTGTTAGCATGTGATAATTAAGTACTGGTGATCTTTATATTTTCTTGACAAAGTAATCCTGTAAAGTCGCTTTCTAAGGAGCATACCCTACTTTTTCCACCGTGATCTGTAAGTATACTTCATAAAAGGAGGAATTTGTGGATGCCTGTTTATCTGGTCCGTGTATCACTGGCGAAGAACAAAAGAAAAAACAAAGTCTTATTATTGCAGTAATCTCTGAGAAAAAATCCAAAGGCCTTTTTTCTGAGCGACCAAGACCAGATATTCCATTCCATTCCATTCTCTCTTTCCTGAAATGCAAAATTGACAAATGCTGACTCAGCTCACAACAAACCCAACCCCAACTCTCTTCAAGTCATTGTGTCTCTCACACATCTATTTCAAATACCATTTTCAGGCCTGCAAGCAAAAAAGCTACCCAGTGTAATGATAATAAAAAACAAGCCTAGTCATTTTTTTCAATTGGCCCAACCGCACCCCTATGTTCTCCACTGAACAGCAGCTTAAAACGGCCATTCTTCTCTCCAACTCCAAGTGTGCTTTGTACGAGCCTTCTCTATTTCTTTGAACTGGAATCATGTGCTCTCAAACATGGAAAACCGTTGCAGTGTCTTCGTTTGTGGTTCAGCTTTGGATTTCTATTGGGGTAGAGTCTTCTGTGTCTCGTTTCGACAGGATCAAAAGACTTCCTGGACAGCCCCTTGTTGGTTTCCAACAATTTTCCGGCTACGTTACTGTGGAAGATGATGGCAAGCACAGAGCTCTTTTCTATTACTTTGTAGAGGCAGAAAGGGATCCGGCTTCAAAGCCTTTGGTCCTCTGGTTGAATGGAGGTTTGCAGCTTCTCTCTTAGCCTCACATTTGAGACAGTTTGGAAAATTACGTTAATTATATCAAAATTGAAAATGTGAAGACTTGTCAGTGATTGGGGGGGGGGGTCTTATTGTGCTAATTCTGTTTATTCCGTCCAGGACCTGGATGTTCTTCTCTTGGAGTGGGGGCATTCTCAGAAAATGGACCCTTCAGACCTGAAGGGAAGGATTTGGTGAGGAATGAATACAGCTGGAATAAAGGTACACATTTAGTTCTCCTTTTTCTTGCAAATTTGGGTTCTAACGTATATTAGATAACAACATTTTCTTGTCAATGTAAAATTGCAGAAGCAAATATGTTGTATCTGGAGACCCCAGTTGGGGTGGGTTTCTCCTTTGCTACTGATGTCTCCTCTTATGTGGCAGTCGATGATGAGACAACAGGTATAACCAATCAAATTCAAAATTTACATTTCTCTTCTTGAGTGTCATAAATAGAACAGTGTTATAGATACCCTTTTGAAGTAAAAAGTATTGGTAATTTGCGTAGTTATAGTTTGTTGAGAGTGAAAATACAATTAACCTGCACAAGCTTTACAAGGTTTCAGATAAGAAAGTGTTTTGTTCACTAACACCCATGGTTTGGCCCAAAAGAGAGACCAGATGAAAAAGAGAGAACTTTGATCTATTAGAGATTCTTTAAAATGAAACCTTTTTTGTATTTTCAATTGTTGGAACAACTTTAAGACCTTTTACTTGCTCCCATTAAAGTTTGACTTTACTATGCTTCTCAAAACAAAAAAAAAAAATCCATAAAAAGAGCAAAAAAGTTACGCCATGGGAAGTTGCAACTTTGTTGAAACAAGTATTTTTCTTCTTTTGGCTCTTTTTTCTGCTCAACTTCTGTAATGGAGAAGCCACTTGGGTGGCTAAATCAGCAAGGAAAAAGTTTGTGCCCTTAAGATTGCTTCATATTTTTTTGGAAATTGGGTCCGGTGTGGCGTTTTGATTTCTGATCATCTCCTGAAGCTATTTATTGTTTTTCTCTTCAAGCCAGGGACAATCTTCTATTCTTAAAAGGCTGGTTCAACAAGTTCCCTCAGTACCAGGACAGGGATTTTTTTATAACAGGAGAAAGTTATGCAGGTATAATGAGAAGTACAAATCAATTGCAATCTCTCCTCTTTCCACTACAAATGAATTTTATTTTATTTTTTTTTCAAGATTTCAATTTTGTTTTTATTAATTTCTAGGTCACTATATTCCTCAACTTGCAAAACTTATGATTGAAGCTAACCAAAAGGAGAAGATATTCCATTTAAAAGGAATTGCAGTAAGAAATACCTCATAAACCACCAGTTAAACAGCAGTTAGTCCATTGAAGTGGGACTGTACTAATATATATCTTCCTCTATTTCAGCTGGGTAATCCAGTTCTAGAATTTGCTACAGACTTCAATTCAAGGGCAGAGTACTTCTGGTCTCATGGACTGATATCAGATTCAACATATAAAATGTTCACTTCTGCTTGTAACTATTCAAGATATGTGAGTGAATACTATAGGGACTCCCTTTCGTCTATATGTTCACGCGTTATGGACCAAGTTAACAGAGAAACCAGCAGGTTTATTGACAAGTATGATGTTACTCTGGATGTTTGTATTGCATCAGTGCTCTCACAGTCAAAAATCATAAGCCCCCAGGCAAGTTTTCCCTGCAATTATCAATTGCCTTTCACTTTCCCTAGCCACATTCTTACTAAGTCTGCTTGACATTTTGAAATTGAAATTTTTCTGCGGCAGCAAGGATCCAAGAGGATAGATGTGTGTGTGGAAGATGAAATTGTAAATTATTTGAACCGGAAGGATGTGCAGAAGGCCCTCCATGCCCGGCTTGTTGGAGTCCATAAATGGGAAGTTTGCAGCAAGTAATATATGCTAGAGATTAACTAACATATAATACAGAAAATTGGGTCAGAAATTTTATTCCAGCTTGAAATTTTTGTCTAGTTTTCCGGTGAAAGTGTTTAAATACTACCTTATTGACCACAGCATTCTGGATTATGAGTTGCTCAACCTGGAGATACCTACAATCTCCATTGTTGGATCAATTATCAAGGCCGGAATCCCAGTATTGGTTTACAGGTAGGCAGTAAATCCAAAGTCGGTTAAATGGTTCTCCAATAAGATCACTGGGGCCTTACAGACATAAATCCTACAGCGGAGACCAAGATTCTGTAATTCCATTGACCGGTAGCCGGACAATTGTTCATGGATTGGCGGAGGAGTTGGGGCTGAATATAAGTGTACCTTATAGAGCCTGGTTTGCTGGAAAACAGGTAAAGTCTTATATATGGCTAACTCAAGCACATTTTGTGCGACCATCTACAAAACTGATTTCAAGCTTCCATGTAGGTTGGTGGGTGGACTCAAGTTTACAGCAACATCCTCTCGTTTGCCACCATCAGAGGTGCTTCTCATGAAGCTCCATTTTCACAGCCCGAGAGATCACTAATGTTGTTCAATTCATTCCTGAAAGGCAAAAGTCTACCTGAAATTTTCTAATGTGCTTTGGTGGTAAGGTCCAAATATATTTTTTAATGCTATTTGGAATTCCTAAAAACATTCTTTGCTTGTAAAAGAAAAAAGGTAAATCTTGGTAGAGATTGTTCACCTATATTCTCAAATGTAATTGCTTTATGAATTGGACAGAAAGACACTGTCAGGCGTGTTGTGGGTCAGCAAATAGGCCATCATGGCATACACCTTCCACAGTATTCAATGACCAGAAATTCAAGAGGAAGACAGGAATTAACTTTCATTGGTTCACCGATCATACTGCCATCAGTTTGACAAATGTGACTGTGAGCAAACTTCAAGATGAGTGATTATGTGAATGGTTGAGTAAAAGAGAATCTTTGGAGCTTATAACTACTGTCCAAACCTATATCTTAAAAGCTTAAAAAACTTGCCAAACCGAGAAGCCATAAAAAAATAATAATAATAATAGTAAAAGAGAATGATGGGAGCCCACTTCCATTAAACATGCCAATCCATTCAATTTCTTACCAATTCTCTGACTTTGAATTGGTCGATGTGCAGTTCGACCTCATTCAAATCAAAAGATAACATCTTTATGGCAAGGAAGAGAATTCTCTGATTTTGAATAAAGGGGCTTCTTTTAACAGATAAGCGAATGAGTTAAATTACCGGTAAAAAGCATTTTTGCTTTACTTTTCTTAATCAAAATTTTTAGACCTTTTAATTGCTGAATGCCCAAAATATTGCCCGAAAGGTGCACAAGAAGAGGCGATCTCGTTAAAGTGAAAATGTTGACTGGACTTGCCCTTTGGCACATGCTCCACCTTTCCGTTACCATTAAAAAAAAAAAAAGAAGAAACTAGAAATAGAGGGGCCTGAGATTTATTGAAGCTAGCCTTGGTTTAATTATAAGCAAACTGCAACGTGGAAAGAGTTTCAATCTGACCCACGTTGGAATGGCCTGGTTGCTCCAAATTACTTTTGTCAGTGACCGTTCAGAATTTATTTGAAGGTCACTAGAACGCTGACAATCATGTTGCTAATTTTGAAAATCATGAATTTGAAATTCCTGTCTTGAAGTTCCAAACCAAATCTCTGCCACATTTATTGAAAATCTCATGATGGCAGTGATCATTTATTGTGATTTTTAGCTGTAATTATTAAGCATAGTTGTGCAATCTTCTCAACGAAGAAAGAAATTCAATTATATACTCTCGGTCTCTTTGTTGACAACTATTTACCTTGATTACTTCTCTTTGGTGCAACTGCAAATCGTGGGCCCACCCATCTCCACCCCCGTCTGCTGAGCATCACATTACAAACTGCCATAATCAGAATGTGATTGTCATCATTGCACCCAGACCAAATTAGCAACTTCACCTTTTCACTGTCCTTGCTGCTACAGTTGCAATGTCAGTACAGTATTATTTTATTTTATTTTCCTATACTCTCGCACTTTGGGGAAGTATCCCTTATTCATCACCTACAGACCCTCTCCTTTCCAAATACACCAATTGAGCTGCCAACCCCACCTGGAAAAGCGGAACCCCATCTCCAAATAAAGGCAATTGCCACCATTTTCTCTGACTTCTACTCGTAGCACTACCCTGAACAACCTCCTATATTCAAACCTAAGGACAAAAAAAAAAAGGGAAAAATGTCTAAAGAGCAAAGAGAAGAGCCCCCTTTATCATCCACCACCACCACCACCACCAACACGCTACAGGTCCAGGTAAAGCGCTCCTCTCTTTACAACCTTGACCATCATTACACCCGCGTTGGCTTTTCATACATACTTAATTAGCCTTCTTACGATTAATCCCTCGGGACACACATTCCACGCATTCTTGATTGAGATTGAGAATGCAATATAATTTTCTTGGTCTGGGGTTGATTTATATTCTCAATCCATCGACACTGTAATAAAAAGAAAAAAAGAAAAAGAAACAATCTTTTTGTCGCTTTTGTTGTTCTTTATATGCTGGAAGTGCAGGAAAAGGAAGAAGAGAGGGAGCTGGACCTGGGATCCGACGAGCCTGACGCTCCTTTACCTCTCACCATCACTTCCAGAGTAATTTCTTGTTCTTTGTCTTTGTTTGGGTTCCAGTTTTGTGAAAGAGAGATATCAGAAAATGTGGAGAAGTTACAATCTTTTGCATCATATAATATGTGTGCCTATCAACTAAGTGGGAATGAATTTGGCAGGTATTGTATATGTTGGGAGACATAGCGGTGGGTCCGGCATATCGGTTCACGCAATGGCTGGATTTGGTTCGTAAGAGAAGTGGGAGAAACCGTGCCTCTGGCTTCCCCCACCGCCATCACCGGCTTGAAAGCATGCCCTCCTCGTATATCTTCAAATATCAATCCCTTTTCTTTATTGTTTCTTTTTCTTTTTTTTTTTTGACATTCTCATCAGTGTAATTTGATAGCCATTAATTTTTCAGTGATGATTTAAAGATGTTGCAATACTTA
The DNA here is from genome assembly GCA_021464305.1 of Kandelia obovata. NCBI lineage: Eukaryota > Viridiplantae > Streptophyta > Magnoliopsida > Malpighiales > Rhizophoraceae > Kandelia > Kandelia obovata. The sequence continues at coordinate 3,597,348 of CM038480.1, forward strand.
TTTGATTTTTCTGTGTGTGTGAGTGTGGCATGCATTAAAAATTGCCAATGACATTTTTAGGTCACGCTTTTGGGTAAGACTTGTTAAGAGTTGAATTAAATTTTCTTAAATTTTGAATCTTGGAATACCTGTCTAATGCCAATGGTAATTTAATCAAACATGTGTGGTTGCTCGCTAACATTCTAGTTTTGGGCACAAGAAAATGTGACTAAGAACTGGAAATTTTGTAAGTCTACTGATTTAAGTTCTCACAATAGTCTGTCAATCTTTTGTCTGATGAGTTCTCATAAAAAGCTTGAGCAAAAATCATGTTACAGAATGGTAGATGTTCTTGTTCAATTGAAACCAAATCAAGGTTTGTTTCTCTTGACCACAATTCCTTTTACTATGCCTAGAATCACCTACCAGCTCCTTCTACAGAATGGAGGAAACTTTAGGAGTGTTTCGGGTCTATTACTGCCAGACATGGGAATCATCAACATTTAATTTATCTTCTGCTCCTTTTTATGGACTGAGATTGACCTGCGGGCCTTTTTTTTTTTTTTCTCTTGGTCTTTTTTATTTTTTTGGCCTTTTGATAGTGACACTCTCCTTATTATGATTGTTTGGCCATTAAATGTCATCAAGTGCTGGAGAACCACTTGCTGATTTAAAAAGTGATCCACCCCCAGAGCAGGCTTCAGAGATCAGCTTGTGGGAAAGGCTTGGTCAAGCTGCTGCACTGGACATTGAGTCAAGCTCTTTTTCTTGGGACTTGCTTTCTTCACTTCACCACACAGAGCATGGTAGCAGCACTGAGCATTCTGAGGATGACATAAATAAACCCCTTGAGGTATGTGATACGGAAACTGTGATATTTGTTAAACAGCATATGCTTTATATATTCATCTCTAAGAGTGAAGCTTTTTATACGATTATGTGTCATGATAAATGCTTATGTTGAGTTCTTACAGTGGAATGGAAAAACATTTTTGCATAATGTGGACTAATCTTGCTTCTAAACAATAATGGTTTTCATTTCTAAACCTTAATGGTTTACATTTCTATTCAAGTTCATGTATTTTGTCACTCTTGGACTGTCATTGTTAGACAATAGAGGATTTCTGAAATTCTGTTAACATACCAAAGTATCAGGCTGTAGTAGTTTGAACTTATTGAAAGGATAGCAATTTGTTGATTCTACAGAAACAAGTAGAGAACTCACAATACTTGAGCATTTTATCCTTTCATCATCTGCATCTAATTCTCTTCATTTGTGTGCATGTAGGTGACTGTAAATTCTGGGGGAGTTGTCTTCTTTGCATTGTTCAGCCAGCCTGGAAATGATGATGCTACTCCCAAGGAAGCAGCAGCTGTCATAAAGTTTTCATCTTCAAGGATGTCCACTCAATCAGAACGTCTTGGCTACGAATTTGCTAAGTGGTTAGGTGTCCGAACTCCACAGGTCATACTGTTAATTTTCAGTAGCTACACAGGTTGTACTGTGGATTTTCAGTAGTTTGACAGCCAAATTTTTGACCTATTGTTAGACAATTGGACAGAATATTTTTCTTCTCCCCACACTACTGATTCCTCTATGTGATGTTTGCAGGCTAGAGTCATTCATAATTGCAGTCCAGAGTGGCTCCAGATCAAGGAAACTGCAGAAAAAGCAAGAGATGCAGCTATTTCTGAGGGAGATGAAGTGGGTGAAGTGACATGTTCAGAACTTCTGGAAGCTCTTGAACTTAGCCGATGCCTTTTTCTGATGAGGTAAAACTTGAATCAAGATTCTTAATTATGGTTCTTCAGTGACAATGAACACCATCTTTGGTGATGAACTCCAGACCCATAAGAACCTTGCTAATCCTTGGGCTGCTGGCCCAATGATTGAATTGTTGCACTCAGCTTTAGGATTCAAACTCTTAACGTTTGTCTCAACTACACATCTTAGTTTCATCCCTTCACCAGATGAACCAACCAATGAGGTTATCTTGATTTAAGTCTCAAATTACAACAAGTATTTGAGTTCCCTTCATTTGTCATTAGCTCACCTTACAAAAGACAAGGGCTTTTATTCTGTTCTTCCCTCTTTTTCTTTGGGGGTTGGGGGGCTGGGGTGCAGGGTTTTTTTTTTTTAGGGTAATTGTGCTGATTAATGCCATTGCATGTTGTTCTTTTCCAGCATTTCTTATTTGATATCTCTGGTTCATACATTCCATGAGTTAAATGCTATATTTGAAACCAAATTTATTTTTTCTTATATTAATGTTTGAATGGCCAAATTTTTACATTGCTGTAGTTATGTTCATGGGTCTTCTCTATTGGAATGCTCAAATGCATTGGAGTCACGTGAAACTGCAGAAAGAATTGCAGCACCAATTGGAAGGGTATTGCTGCTGGACCTCGTCATCAGAAATGAAGATAGATTTCCTTGCCGTCAGCTCTGGTGGCGTGGAAATCCAGCAAATTTGTTGTTGGCTGAAAAAGTGATATCCACAAATGTGAATGCACTGGAAGATGCTTTTGATTCTGCAATTAAGAGATACCGACCAAGGGTGACTAGGGCTCTTCAAAAAGATAGAAGAGCAACTTCAGTAGACAGCAGACTGAACTCTCACAATCCAGGAGCTGTATTGAAGGGCTCCAATATTTCTGATGTCATGGATTCTCCAGTATCTAGTGAAAAAAGCATAAGAAGTTCAGCATCAGATGAATCATTCTTTTCTGATCTACATAATTCTCAAATTGTTGCTATTGACTCTTGTGTTCCTCGCCGGCCTCCTGCTGGAAAACGTGCAAATGACCAGGCAAATTATCCTAAATTGGTCGAGTTGCTTCTCAATTGTTCTGATTATTCCTGTAATTTACTCTATGACATAACAGGGGGGAAATTAGGATCTCCCACTTTAGGAGACACTGCTATTACTAACACACGGGTGGCAGAAATGACTTCAGCTGCTCAGGAATTTCGTAGGGGGTTCCGTGCTGCTCTTAGGGATCTCCAAGGTTTCCATATATTCCTTCTCACACTTAATCAAAAACTGGACAACTTGTTACGAGCATTTTTTAATATTTCAAATAGAACAGCTTCAGGGGACTTTGACAGAGAGGATTTCTTGGCTCCTGACTCACCTTTGCATGGGGTCCTTCATTATTCTTCTCCAGCAAGTAAGGACCGGTACCCTAATGATAATAATCCAGACTTTAGTTATTCAGAGTTACAGAAGACATCACAAAATCCATCAACATCAGGGAATAAAGAAAATTCGGACTCTGGTTCTCTCATGTCAAGAGAAAACTGGCATGGAAAACTTTCCAAGGGGAGTGGGGAGCCCTTTCGTAGCCTGCGTTTGACAACTAAGCTTCGTGACATTCATAAATATGCCAAGGTTCTTATATTGTTGAAGTATGGGTTTTGTTTCACACATTTGAGTCTCGTTATGTAGGTGTTACATTACAGCTGTCATTCAGCAACTCTGCATGAAGTGGCTGCTGACAAGACTCAAGCCTACATCCTTGTGGCCATAAGCCCAGATTTCAACCCACATTGAGTCATAGCCTTTGATAGTACCATCTGCCCTTTCAAATAGTGAAAGGAAGCCTATTAAGATTATTTTTACTGACCTAAGTTTGTTATTGCTTTTATAATGCTCAGACCGATTCAGAATCAAACAAAGAATTGGAACAATGGAACGAAGTGCTAAAGAATGATGTTGTCAAACTCTGTCAGGAGAACAATTTTAATACAGGGTTTTTTGAGGGCAGTGATAATAGCTGTGTTGTTGATGCCTATGAGTTGAAGGTAACTTGTCATTCAACATGAGGTTTGCATGCCTATATTGAGGAACTTTTGGTACATGCACTATATACTTCTCTCACTCGCACTTTCCCTCCAAAAACAGAAAAGAACAAGAAATTTTACCTGCAGGAGAGCATCTGTATCAAGGTGGCTTAACCTCTTTTCATTTCATTGTAATTTGTAGGTTAGACTTGAGCATATACTTGAGAGGATATCGTTGATTTCCGATGCAGCAAATACAGAGAAACCTTCCTCAATCGCAAGTAGTCTATTCATTGGAGGGGCCCTGGCTGCCAGATCTCTTCACACTTTGCAGCATCTGGGAATTACACACGTCTTGTGTTTATGTGCCAATGAAATTGGACAGTCAGATTCTCAGTACCCTGATGTATTTCAATACCAAAACTATTCGGTGAGTGTTTTCTATTCTTCTTTGTTTTCATAGGGTCCAGCTATTTAGTAGATTTAGATGCTCCAACATTGAGTACTAGAATAATCTCAAAGAAAACTATTGACACATTGACTAGAGTTTCCATTGCATGTAATCCTAACCTAACCTTACCTAATAATTCAAAAAAAAAAAATCATTGTTACAACCTTAGTTTAAAATTCCATCTCTAGCGTCTTAATTCTTATAGTGAATCCACAACTTATAAAAACTAAACCTAAAGAGCCGTCTGTGAATAACTAATCACAAGCTGAATGATTTGCTTCCTGTTTTTTTTTTCTTCATTAAAACCTATGCATTTGTATTGTTCACTATTGCTCTTTAAATTAGCTATCAATTTTTTTTTGTTTCCTTTCCTGCATATTAAAATGATGTGCAAGGGATGTGATTAGACAACTAGGAACACATAAATTTTTATCATAATGCCTCTGCAAATAACGTAAATGGTTGTTGTAGAAGTGATGGTTAATTCTAGATATGGCCATAAGTGCAATTTGTTATCTTCTCCTGGGCTATCATTTTCTATTTCAAACATTTGTGGTTTAACAAGTTGCCTCTCATGGAAAAAACGTACACATTTTTACCTTGTAGTTTCTCTCTCTTTTTTTTGATTCCTTTCCTTTTTTCCAGCTTTCCTTTCCACCCTTTTTCTTTCATATCCTATTAGGAAATTTTCAGAAAACTATGAATTTATTTTTTGAAGATGATGAACCTGGTGTTTGTGGTATCAATTTTTAAAGTTGTTCTTCTAAAGAGCCTGAAGTCTGAAGCAATTTGTTTTTTGAAAAAAAAAACCAAAAAAAAAAAAAAAAAGTCTGAAGAATTACCATTCATGAAATCTTGACAACTTTTTGTTTGCATTATCAGTTTGCTTTTCTATTGACAAAGGTGATTGCTTTGTTTTCAGCAGATAGATGACATGGAGGACACAAATATCAGCAGTATCTTTGAAGAAGCTTCTGGCTATATCGATCATGTTGAATCAATTGGTGGGAAGGTTTTAGTTCATTGCTTCGAGGGGAGAAGTAGAAGTGCCACATTAGTGCTTGCTTATCTAATGCTGAAGAAGTAAGTATAAAGCTCTTACAAGTTCATATGTGGTATGGGAGATGGGCACAACGTTGAAGTTCTCTTATCAGCACAACTGCTGAAGTGCTGATATGGAACCATAATATCAATTGTCAAAGAAAAGAAAAACAACACTCTATGAATATAATATATGGTTAAGTTTCTCTAGTCTCATTGAAGCAGGAAGTATACTCTTCTACAAGCATGGAATGCCCTGAAACGAGTTCACCGCCGAGCTCAGCCGAATGATGGATTTGCAAGAATGTTATTGGACCTCGACTGTAAATTGCACGGGAAGGTGTCCATGGAGTGGCTACAGCGAAAGCCAATGATGAAAGTTTGTCCCATCTGTGGAAAGAACGCTGGTCTCAGCAGCAGCTCGCTGAAGCTTCACTTGCAGAAATCGCATAAGAAGCTGTCATCTGGGAGTGTCGACAGTGCCATGAACATGGAGATACAGAAAGCTTTGGATGCACTGAAAATAACTCGAAGTGAGAGCATCAGCTCTGCACAGAGGCCGTCTCATTCAGATATCGATGACTAGGGACTGATGACCCTTGTACAAATGGTTTAGGTTGTAATTATTGTTGCTATCTGGGCGAAATGTCATCCTGTTGCATCTCGGCATCAACTATTCTTTGTGTACACATTTGTAAATATCTAAAGACAAGAAAAAGGGCGAAAGTATAGTAAATGAGTTTGTTGTTGGTACTAGTGGCTTAAAATGCGCAGTCGGAACTTTTTCTTATCTTTTTGAGACCGCCGAATTACAAATTCAATTTACAGTGATTGGCACCGTCAACCATAAAGGAAACGCATTTTTGAAGTTACCTTTAAGGAAGCAAACACCCATATTGATGCGCCAAAAAATTTTAAAGCCAGAAGGCATATTTTGTGACCAGGAAGAACTCCCCAAGCTGACACTAAGACTTGAGATTTGTTGATGCAATCTGTCGAAATTCTCAGTAAAATGATGTCATCTTATAGAAACTATTCAACAGGTTCACTTACAGTCTTGTCTACGAAGACATTCCAGAAAGAAAACCATGACCATAGCACAAGTTAGACACAGTTTCCAATTGCATGACAGCAAATACAACCAAGCCTCTTCTCTTCATCGGCTTCAACCATTTTTATTTTTTTCTTGGTGGAAAGCTAGCCCAAAAAGCTAAACTCTCTACTACCATCTATTTCCTTATAAATACAGCCTTGAAGCTCCAACAGTATCAGCACCTCTGAAATGCACCATCAATTTGCTGTTTGACGTTTAATGACTGGACTCTGCGACTGAATTCAATTTTGAATAGAAGGTAAAAACACGTTGGAAATAAAAGAACCTGGTCTACACAACCGACAATAAATCCGGTAAGGGCTCAGGAGAGCTGCTGCTACCATTGAGTACAATGACATTGCCATCGGAATCAACATCTATAATAACTGAATCACCCTCTTTGATCTCTCCTGCAAGCATTTTCTCCGCCATGCTGTCCTCAAGGAGTCTCATTATGGCTCTTCTCAAAGGCCTAGCACCATAACTTGGATCATACCCCTCCTCAACTACCCTTTCTCTAAATCTCTCTGTCACTTGGAGTTCTATATCTTTGTCCTTTATTCTCTTAAAAACCTCCTTCAACATTATGTCAGCTATCTCCTTCACCTCCAGTTTAGTGAGTTGACGGAAAACAATCATCTCATCTAATCTATTTAAGAATTCTGGTCTGAAATATTGCTTTAGTTCCTCTGTCACTAGGCTCTTAATCCGGTTGTAGCTGCTATCTTTCTCATCATAATCAAGGTCAAATCCTATTCGGCGTCCCCCCTTCTCAATCACATGGCTGCCAATATTTGAAGTCATTATAAGTAGGGTATTCTTGAAGTCTACAGTCCTACTCTTGCTGTCTGTTAACCTTCCATCTTCAAGAATTTGAAGCATCAAATTGAATACATCAGGATGAGCTTTCTCAATCTCATCAAAAAGTACAACAGTGTAAGGGCGACGCCTAACAGCCTCTGTCAACTGACCACCCTCTGTGTATCCGACATAGCCAGGAGGAGAACCAATAAGCTTGGAGACTGTGTGTCTTTCCATAAACTCACTCATATCAAGTCGGATCATGGCCTCTTCTGAACCAAAGTAATAGGAAGCTAGTGCTTTGGCCAGTTCTGACTTCCCTACACCAGTTGGCCCAGAGAAGATGAAGCTAGCAATTGGTCGGTTGGGGTTCTTCAGTCCAACGCGGGCCCGACGAATAGCTCGGCTAATGGCTTTGACAGCCTCATCTTGGCCAATGACCCGTTTATGAAGTGTCTCTTCCATCCTCAGGAGGCGATCAGATTCATCAGTGGATACTTTCTCAACAGGAATGCCAGTCCAAGAAGAGACAATGTGCTGAATGTCTATATCAGTGACAATTGGACCTGCACCCGCCACCTCAGATTCAGCCTTGCTCATCTCCTTACCTTTCTCCACAATAGCTACAATCTGCGCCCTAAGGTCTGTTTCACGATCCCTCAGTTCCCCAGCCTGTTAAAAAGTTTTTAAATTCTTAGCTAGTTGAATGAAGATAAAATGCCCCAGCACAAAGAAGATTTGTGACTCATAGCATAACCAAAATGAATCTTCCAGTGCCGACCATTTTTCACGTTTCATATGTCCAAAAATCCACTAGTAAGGATGTTTGACGAGATCTTACCATTGTTGATTCAAGTTTACAAATTTTAAATTCTTAGGATGAAGCATGCACAATTATAAAAGGTGCAAATAAATGATGAAAAGATCAAGAAGTGAAAAATTAACTCTTTATACTTGCCTTCTCAAAATCTTGGCTACGTACAGCTTCGTCCTTCTCCTTTATGATTTGTCTGACCTCTTTTTCAAGCTCCCTAGCTTCCTCAGGAACCTGGTCAAACAAATTTAGACAAGGTAAACAATACAGTGAATTAAGAGAAGATAACAAAAACAAAACCAGAATACAGTTTCTAACCTTTGCATGACGAAGGCGAACTCGAGAACCAGCTTCATCAATCAAGTCAATTGCCTTATCAGGCAGAAAACGGTCACTGCAGAAATACATAGGAATATTGATTACAATGAAAGTTGGCATGGGAAATTTTGCTCAACATTGACATGAGATCATCTGTAATCACTAATAATATATGCTACAAAATAATAATTCTTTTGCCACATATTAAACAAAACATTTTTAAGTTATTCTTTGCCATTCCCTTCCCACCATTGGCTCAACTAAAAAGGTAACAGATTTGTTTCACCTTTCAAAGCAATAGAATACCATTTAAAAATTGCTTACTTAATGGTAGCATGAAGAGACACCAAGTCTAGAAGATCAGAATTCAGTTTCTATGTAAGCCACCATAAACAACAATATATGGCTACGACTATAGCCCTAATCTATAATTTCTTGCCAACACATCTATGACACGAAAAATTTTTTTTACATTGCAGCTGAAGAGACATAATGCAGAAATTAGACATGGAGATACAAAAAGAAAAATTCATGGACCACAGACCTGATGTATTGGTATGACAACTGGGCAGCAGCTACTAGGGCTTCATCTGTGTAACAGAGCTTGTGGTGAATCTCGTATCGCTCGCGAAGCCCTTTCAGTATCTGTACCGCTTCATCTACAGCTGGCTCTGGTACTTTGACCGGCTGGAATCGTCTTTCTAAAGCTGGATCCTTCTCAATGTGTTTTCTATATTCATCCAATGTCGTTGCCCCAATGCACTGCAGAAGTCAAGATGGATATCAGGCTTCTGGCTGTTAATTTTAGAGAACAGGCAGTAACAACTCAGCTTGACCACACAAGTACAGACTTGGAAGAAAGCCTATCACTATGCAAGTAAAGTAGAGTCGTTGGTTGTAGCATAAAGCCATACAATGCAATAAAACAAAGGCCAACTCTAATTAGCAAGTGCAAACCATGACTGACCACAGATGATTAAATAGGCAACATGAATAATTGTCCCCAACATCTAATGGCCAAAGACATTTAAACCAAGACGTAATTAAACAAGATGTAATTAAACATGAAGCTTAAACCAAGATGTAATTGAACATGAAGCTTAAGTGTAAATATACTAAATGTAACACTCAAAACAATGTCAGAAGCTTAAGATACAACATGCATAATATTCATCCTCCAGTAATCATAATCACTACCAAATTACCCAAAGTAAAAATCTGAAACTGATGGAGTTTAATTATCTCACATATATAAACAAATGTAGTACAGAGCTATATGCATAAGACCAGGCAAATCTACCTGCAATTCACCTCTAGCAAGAGCTGGCTTTAAAATATTAGCAGCATCAATTGCTCCTTCTGCTGCTCCTGCGCCAATCAAGGTATGCACCTCATCAATAAAAAGAATAATCTCCTCACTTTGTTTGATTTCCTCCATTAGCTTCTTCAATCTTTCTTCAAATTCTCCACGGTATTTAGTTCCAGCAACAAGAAGACCCATATCCAGTGTAATGACCTATATTACAGAGCAAAACCGGATAATAGATTTTGTGAGTCATGACATAACAATGACAGTTACAAGCAGTCATCCTCTCTTAAGAGACTTGGCATAGGGATACCAACTATAACCCCAAAATTGCAAATCAAGAATAACTTAGTTAATTGCTCAGCTAACTAGGAATGGAAACTATTAACAGCACAAACAAATGTAAAGCAACAAACTAAAGTAGGTACATGAACTTCAAGAAAAAACTGTGTAAATCTTCAACAATACAACCTGAAGAAGCTATTTTTCACATGCAAGGAATGTTTAAATCTAATGGATCAATCCTAGCCCAAAAGCTAATGGTTTTAAATGCCAAAACTAGAAGGAAGCATGACTCATATCTAATGCCTGAACCAGTACTTACCTTCTTTCCGTCGATTGTGTCAGGAACATCACCAGTTGCTATGCGCTGGGCAAGACCTTCTGCAATTGCAGTTTTTCCAACGCCTGGTTCTCCAATAAGACAAGGATTATTTTTAGTTCGTCGACCCAAGATTTGAATGACACGTTCTATTTGTGGCTGCCTTCCAACAACAGGATCTAGTTTACCCTGAAAGGAAGAAAATTTAGCTTAAGAAGTGCCTCTAGAACAAGCCCAGAACTTTATAAAACATCTGTTGGCTAGTTACCTCCTCTGCCAACTTAGTCAAATTAGTCCCATATTCTTCGAGGGTGGGCATCTTAGTGGTTTCTTTAACGCCCCCAGCAGCAACAGCTTCTGTATTCTCACCCACCATACGAATAACCTATCACAGCAATAAAAGCTTTATCTCATAAACAAGCAAAAGGTTACATAAAAATAGAGAACTTAAAGAATATGGGTTCCAGAGAGCATTGCTTGCCTGTGTACGGATGTTACTAGGGTCAGCACCTAAATTCTCAAGAACACGTGCTGCTACACCTTCACCTTCGCGGAGGAGGCCCAGAAGCAAATGCTCAGACCCTATATAGTTGTGCCCTGAAACATCCACAAAAGTTTATTATTTCCCTTTTTGTGGTTAATACTTGATAATAAGATGCATCCATACATTTCCTGAAAGCTAGTTTGTCGTTGATAGTTAAAAAAAAAAACTAGGGGCAACAAAAAACAAACAATCCAAATGGCTAGATTAAAAATTTATGACTATCACAGCACCAGAAAGCAGAAATCACCAAAAGACCCCAAAAAAAACAAAAAGAAAAAAGAAAAACAAACTTGAATCACAGACCTCCAGAAATTTAGTAATTATTGCTATTCCAGTATCAGGTCAAAGAACAGAGAGAAGCATTGACAGGGATCAAAATACTCACTACTTAGATCTATAGACCCAGTTAAAGCCAGGGGGTATTTAGATCACGTTTTTAGTTTTCCAACATAAAAGACAGCCAGGTTTTCATTTGAAGTGTGACTACAACTGTCACAAACTCCAATCTGCATGCCAATGGGCAAATCCAAGACAGGAATCACTGCTACCAAAAACTTAATTCTGTGAGAAAAGATAAATTTACCATAATATTTTCAGACCATACTTGTAAACACTTTGTCAAAAAGGACATGCAAAGCAAAGGATTCATACCAAGTTGTCGGGCTTCCTCCAGGGATAGCTCCAAAACACGCTTTGCACGTGGAGTAAATGGAATCTCCACAGCAACAAATCCACTGCCCCTCCCAATAATCTTCTCCACTTCAACACGTGCATCTCTGAGATTGATTCCCATAGACTTGAGGACTTTGGCAGCAATGCCAGTTCCTTCACCAATAAGACCTAAAAAGATTTGTTCAGTGCCAACAAAGTTGTGACCAAGCCTTCTTGCTTCCTCTTGGGCAAGCATGATTACTTTTATTGCTTTTTCTGTGAAACGCTCAAACATAGCCCTAGGCACGAATTGCCTAGCTTTCTGTTGCCTAGGAGAGATTGTAAAAGCAACGGTAGAATGGATGCTCTGTCCAGAACCTAATATTGTATCAATGCAATTTGAACTTCGCAATCCCGAGAAGGCTCTCATTGTCAATCTTGATCCTTGTAAACCACATGACAATTCGGTGGCTGTTCTTTTTGATGTTTCAGATTCTCGTGATCGTCCACACCTTGGACGGGGGACTAAAGCAGAAACATTAGTAGAATGAAGATGAAGCTTAGCCATGTGATGCAAGAACAGTCTGCATAATGGGATATTACCTCTTAGTTTACTTAATACAAATACATATAGACAAAAAGAAAGAGTAAAAACAAAACAGAAGAAATAGGGCTGCACTTAAAAACCATGCACCAACAGTCAGAAAAGTAAAATTACTGACACAAACCATAAAAAATGAAATAAAATAAAATCAAAACCAAAACCAAAAATTAAGAAATCTCCTAAGACGAAATTTTAATGAACAAAAACAAGCACTACTTCTTGCAAGATGTAGTTTAACAAATCAGAAAATGGAAGTCTTAAAGAGTTTGAGAATGCATCGAAAGTCAACAGGCTCTACCACATACCTCAAACAACAAAGGTAGACACGTACAAATAAGCAATCAGTAAATGCTATGTTAACAGTGAAAAAGAAACAATAGAAAACTCCAAAATGAAGTGCGGACATAGAAGCTAAAAATACTAACCTAAAGCAACACAGAAAACCCAATTCCCTTCAACATATCCGCGAAACCCAAAAAAAAAAAAAAAAACAAAAACACGCGAGCGCGCCTAACAGAAAAAGGATTCCTTAAAATTTCCAAACTTTCAACTTTTAATTTACACAAAAAGAGAAAGTAAACATTAACAGAAACAAATCAGATAAAGAACCATCGGAAGAGATAGAGAGAGAAAGAGACCTGAACGGGTCTTCCCTTTTCTTCAAGAAAATACAGAGGCGAAGAACAGAGAGAGAGAGAGAGAGAGACAGAGACCCTGTTTTCAATGGTCGGCCCGAGACTTCTTTTTCTTTTTCCTTTTCTTTTTCTTTTTATATATATTTATGATTATAACCAATAATATATCCGGGCAGTCTCTTTACTCCTCTTTTCTGTCCCTTTCGAATCTGGAGGGTCCGCTCCGTAGTTAAATGACATGGACCTCTTGGAATCACTTAACCAAGATAGAACCACATCCATGTTTGACTATCATATCTCACCGACATCTTCTGACCGTCGGATTCGTTAATCCTCACACGTTTTTTTTTTTTTTAGTTCCCCCCCACCAGGTTAGGCGCATCTTGTGGGCCCATCCAACCTGAGTTCAGAATCAAGATTTTGCATTTACAATCGTACATTCTCGATGGGTCAACTTTGTCAGTATACGATACCTCATTTTTCTTGAAAACAAATTTGATTTCCAGTAATTATTTTATACTGTTTCGGAATTAATTTAACCAAAAAAAAAAAAAAAGAGGTTTAGGGGGGGGCGCTAAGAGAGACTTGGAAGTTTGAACATGCACTCCAAGAAGGTCCTCACATTTATGTTAACCCATATCTTCCTTAATAATATCATCAACATCAAAGTCTCAAATTCTTGAAGTCAAGAGAAACAGGACAGAAGGTGTTTAAATTTTTTCAAATGTTATCGACGGAATTTAATAAAATAAATTAAATTAATAAAGAGAATCCATTTTGTTGAGTTGAGACCCCAACCTGTGTTTACCGTAATTTGTACCGTCCACTTCTTGTTGCATTTATTTTTAGTGGGGGTTTTTTTTGGACCTGGGCCCCATCAGTTTTTTTTTTTTTTTTTTGTGGGAAGGGACATCAAAATGGGCTTTGGGCCGATGTGTAAAAAGAAAAGGAAAGAGTGCTCTAAGGCAAGGAACCAATCCTTCGGGCAAGGAGCTCGAGAGAAGAAGAGACTGTTGGTCTGGACTGGAAGAGCTAAGCCCAATAGCAAACCTGAGATGCATGGAACCTACAACGATGCATCATCTGGCTGAGTAATATCATGTGTCAATCGATATGTATTTTTTTAGTATGATTCTTTTACTCTACTTATTGCATTCTTATATATATATATATATATATATATATATATAGATATATATATATATATATATATATATATATATCAATCAACCGTTATAGAAGTTGAACATTTCTATATATTCAATTCTTCTTGTAACTACAAATCTCCAACCCAATAATGGTCATGGAATTTCATGAGTTTCCCCCACTTATGTAGATGCATATATATCAATAAAAAGCAAAGGAAGCATTCGAGCTCCAAGTTCACACAAATTTCAGAGAGTAGAAGATTTGACAATCAACATTTTACTGCCAAGGTTTGATCATTAGTGCTTACTAACGTAATTCCAAAAAAAGAGAGAAAAGAAAGTTCAATTATTTACTCTTGCTATCATAACTCTATTATGTTTTTCCTTCTTTATTGATTTTTTTTGTTAATAATTTTCCATCTTCAGTTTCTTTTGTCAACGATTGACCAATTTATTACTTGGCAGAGAAGGAAAGAAAGTTGTTGATTAAGGAAAATATTATATTTGTGTTCATATTTCCTTTTAAGATGAATTAGGTCATGTTCTGAGTTAGTTCAGTTTTGGTGGGTTTGCAGCAATACTCCTGGGTTGAGAATCATTCTACCACAAGAATAACGAAGCTATATTTCAATTGTATAAGAGTAGTCTCGAGGATTGAAACTCACAGGTCCAGTGTTAATTAACACACACACACACACACATACACAAAAAAAAAAAAAAAAAAAAAAAGAAAGGCCTACTCGTTTCTGATATCTTGGAAGGATTTTTAGTCCATACATAGCTTTGCAAGTCAATTTCCTTTTAATTGCTTTCTGAACCGTTGAAAATTTAGCATTGGATTGAAACTGCCAACAATTGAGCCTCACTCCAATTTTGATTGCTCGGTTTTTTTTGGTAATTAAGAAGATGAAAAGGAGGAGAACATAACCTTGAACATTGGTGTAAAATCTGACTAAACCAAACTGTCATCGCTGGTTACAGAGCTGTTCTTCTCACAAAATGTGCATACCATAACGAATGAAATATGATGGTGACCGGTGGGGGCGGGGGTAACCAAAGGCCGAGGGCAGTTCTCAATATGTCCCCACCCCAATGTTCACGGGTCTATACCAGTTACATTAAAGGCGTCTTTCTCAGCCAATGCAGCCTAACTGCAGCTAATTTAAGATTCTTGTCACCCTCCCTTTTGCACTCTAGAGCATTTGCTTCAATTTGCACTCACACTCCGTTTCAATGCAGAACTGTCCAGTGTACTGTCTACTTGTGCGGATTTACTGGGCCATCTAATTAAACATAAGTGTACATGCTCCTGTCCAAAGCTAACCTATGTCACAATATCTTAGATTTAATTATCTTTCCGGGGGCATCCGACCATATTGAAACGATAAATAGAAAGATCAGTTCCTAGACATTAAGTTGAATTTCGCTTAAAATTTTATATCTAAGACGAGACCATTACGAACAAAAAGAAGTATATCTTGTCGTTTACAACCATGCTTTGAATGAGCATATAGGAGGCCAAAAACAAACAGTAAAAGGAAAGTAACCTTTTGAAATCTTTTGAAAAGTATAAAATGGCGTTGAGTGCTGAAGCCAGGCGGATAAGGGTTTTGATTGGTCTTGGGTGCGGTGAAGTTAAAAGGCTTCACGAGACACTTGGGACCTCATAATTTACGTTCACTTATCCTCCTCTCAAATAATATTCTGAGAAATCCTGCGAGGTTGTTGTACTCTCAAACAAGTTGATGATGCGTGCATGCCAAGGGCCGTGATTGTCTGGACAAAAAAAAAAAAAAAAAAGCACCAACCTCAGAATCTGTATACGAGCATGTGATAATGGCAGTATTGCCACACGCGTAATGCACACGAGGCCGTTCTGATGAGTCGTTGAATTGCATGGTTTGTCACTTGTCAGTAGTCATCACTCATTGGTACTGATTTTTGTCTCTTTGATGGGTTCATATTATTGCAGACAAACCACAAAAATTTAAAAGAACTTAAAAAGATAATACAACGAGCCTACGCAGCTACGCTCCTTTTTAAGTTGGATCGAAGATTCCTCGTACCCACCAAGTCCTCATTTTGAATCACTATTTGCTAGCCTTTCAATTAAGGCCATAATAAGAAACAACGCAACAGGCAATAGTGGGGGATTGCTTTCAGTGCCTCCTCGAAGACCAATATAGCTCCCTTCTAAAATTTTCTTAGATTTCTCTTGTGCAAATTGAAGATTACATACATTTTGGCACCCCATGCTCTCTCTAAATCACTTTGTCTAGATAGGCCACCAATGGACCATTTTCAGTTGGCAGCAATGGAAACATGGGGTTGTGATTCAAAAGAAGGGGAAGAGTTGAAAACTGACACTCAAAAACATGTTGGCATAACCAATAGAGACATGACATGAACCTTTTGGCTCACTTGAATTGGCTTAATGACACTTTACAGCTAAAAGGCTCGGTCTGTTTAGTTTTTTATTTTATTTTATTTTATTTTTTATTTTTAATTCATATTTTAAACCATGGCTAAACATGCGATGGAGTCTATCATGATTACATTAAGATGTTACGAATGTGGAAATTTTTTTTTCTTTTAAAAAAAAAAAAGTCCTTTCTATAAACAAACAATGGTTGACCATGAAACGACTGTGCTCTAATAATAAAAAAGTTATTTATTATTAAATTAAAAATCTTAAATTTAAATCTCTATTAAGAAAATAATCATTAGAGCATCGCTTGCCACGATTTCCACTTTTATTGAAAATATATCGGAGTTTGCAAAATATATGTATGTACCTACCGCAGCATGGTAAATGTAAGATGATTAAGGTAAAAATATCAATATAATTATTGAATGGATAAACATGAATTAATTACCTTTATTTAGTTTAGTTGAAAGTATAAATACAAAAGCAAGAAATAAAAATTCGCAAGAAAAAAAAAAAGTTCAAATAAAAGATTTTTAATGTTTTTTTTTCTTACATTACTCTGACACAGAATAATAATAATTTTTTTTCTCTTATTTCTTTTCATTTCTCTTACCTTCTTGTTTCTCTCCCCTATTATTATTTATTTTTTTTTTTTCCTTCCGGCAAAGCCCAGATACAGCCGAATGTGTGGTAGCGATTAGTGTAACGCTCAAGGGGCTTGAGCGTGTCACGTCAATTCTATCAAGAGATGGACGTCTTTCCCCTCTGGTGCTTACGATGAAAGGCTCAGAAAAGCCATTGCCCTTTTCCTTCTGCAACGTCCCCTTCACTCCCTCTCCAATTCACCCTTTTAAATCCCCAAATTCTCCTTTCTTCAACAACTTGCTCCCGCTCCCCTCTGTTGCTTCCTCGCTCTTTAGAAGAAAAACCAACAAAAATCTATCCGGGGAGGGAAAATGCTGTCTAGACTGAATGGCAGCAGTTGGATGGAAAACAAAGATGAGCAAGAATCAACGGCAAACAACAACAACAACAACGACAACTTGAACAGCAACTGTTGTTTGGTAGAAGGCAAAGAAGAGATGGGCTCACTATCCACACTCAAATCCATGCTTGAAGTAGAAGATGACTGGTACATGGCCAACAATTCGTCTATTCAAAACCAGCAAGATAGCATGAGGGACGTCACATTTTCGTCAAATCTTGGTGACCCGGATAACCTTCTTCTCCACCAAGTGGATTCCTCCTCTTCTTGCTCCCCATCCTCCTCTGTTTTGAACAATTTAGACCCATCTCAAGTTCACTACTTTATGCAACCGAAGCCCAACTTTTCTTCTCTCCTCAGCGTAGTCTCTAATAACTGTCCTTTAGAGCATGGGTTCGATTTGGGTGAAATAGGTTTCCTTGAGAACCAAGCAACAACGGCACCACCAAATGCCCCAAACTTGCTTAACAGGGGAAGTGGGGTTTTGGGTGGTGCTTTTGCCGATTTGAGCCCACATAATCAGATTATTACTACTTCTAGTTTATCTCCGGATCCACCGTTTTCCACCACCAGATTGCTGCAGTTCCCTGAAACGGTTCCTGGGTTCACAGGTTTTAGGGGTTTTGAGGAGAATTTAGGTAATTCTACGTTTTTGAATAGACCCAAATTGTTGAGGCCACTTGAAACTTTCCCTTCAACCGGAGCACAGCCCACTTTGTTTCAAAAGAGAGCAGCTTTAAGAAAGAATTTGACTGATAATGGGGGCAGCTTGGGGGCTTTGAGTGGGATTGAGAGAGACGAGGGGAAGGAGGAAATGTCTCAATTTAGTGAAGAGGATGATAAAAAGAGAATAATAAAAGATACCAGTAAGGCAGAGGATGTGAGCTTTGATTGCTTAGGTCTGAATTATGATTCTGATGAGTTAACCGAGAACATTAAGTTGGAGGAGATCGGTAAGAATGGAGGAAGCAGCTCTAATGCGAATAGCAGCGTTACAGGTGGCGGTGGCCGGGATCAGAAAGGTAAGAAGAAGGGGCTCCCTGCTAAGAATTTGATGGCGGAGAGAAGGCGCCGGAAGAAGCTCAATGATAGGCTGTACATGCTGAGATCTGTTGTACCAAAGATCAGTAAAGTAAGAATCTTGTCTGCACAATTTTCTTGTGAATTCAAGTTCTTTTTTCTTTGGAAGAAATTTCTTTTTGGTTACTTTGGGTTTTCACAATCATTTTCAGCACTTTTTTTTTGCTTGTGACCAGAGTCTGAGAGATTGATTTTTTTTTTTAATTTTTTTTTTTTTGCATGGGTAGCATTTCCTGTTTGGCGTCTTGTAAAAGAATAAAGAAGTTGCAGTAACCCCTCTCACATGGACGCCGGTAAAGTTGCTTAGGTTCACCCAAAAGTTTTTGGGTCAGAAGGGAAATACCCTTTTCTTATTAGAAAAAGGTTGCCGTTTTTTCTTTAATGCCCTTTTTCAATTTTTTTTTTTTTAAAATAAATGAATTGGCCAATTCCAATGAGTTGCAAATCCATTTTGCCAATTGAGATGTTTGTGGTGGTAAAATTGCCTTCAAGTAGCAAAGGATTACTGTTCTTTATAATGCCCATGAAAATTCTCCAAGTACAGGTAACTCACTGAATGTGATAGAAGATTCAAAGTTCCTGCGTTCATGTAACTAATTCTTATATAAATAATAATAATCATAAATAATAAAAAGATCCCTAAGTCCCTCGTTTTAAGAATTCCCATTCAGTTTGATTATTTTTATTAAATTGGTATTTTAAAAATATCATCATTCTACTCTTCACGCATGTCTGCTAAAGAGATGTTGGCCATCTTCGTGCCAAATCTGCTAAAGATGTGTTCAATATTTTCATTTTGCTTCATGGAAACTCTTTTGATACACGTCCCTCTTGCTAACAGATGGATAGGGCATCAATCCTTGGGGATGCAATTGAGTACTTGAAGGAACTTCTGCAAAGGATCAATGACCTCCATAATGAATTGGAATCGACTCCTCCAGGCTCATCAATGACACCTACAACAAGTTTTCACCCTTTGACACCCACCCCATCAGCCCTGCCTGGCCGAATCAGCGATAAAGTTTACTCAAGCTCATTGCCAAGTCCAAATGGTCAGCCTGCAAGGGTAAATTACTAGAGCTTGTTTCTCTTCCTTTTAAGTGGCTGGTGTACATCAATCATTGGCATTGAACTTGGACATTCTCATTCAAATGAAAGGTTTCTTGGATAACTTTTAAAACTTTTCTTCTTCATTCTCTTTTTTATGGCTCAAGAATTATTTCTTCATTACTTAACCATTGGAAATTAAAACATTGATGAGCAAATATTGAAAAAACTTGGAGCTTATTATTTTTTTTTTTGGTGCTTGGAATGAAGATGCATTCTTTCATTTTTAAAAAATTTCCAATAATTGAAATTTACCCTTCAATGATGCTACTTTCATCTTAATTTGCAAGTAGGTTGAAGTAAGAGTGAGGGAAGGAAGAGCTGTTAACGTCCACATGTTCTGTAGCCGCAGACCAGGTCTTTTGCTCTCCACCATGAGGGCTTTGGATAACCTTGGGCTAGATATCCAGCAAGCTGTCATTAGCTGTTTTAATGGCTTTGCAATGGATATCTTCCGAGCTGAGGTAAATTTTCTTTTACAATTCAGAATATAACATGTGAAGTTAACGGCAACATACTATTGGCTGGCAACCATGTCCGATCTGAAACTGATTCAGCCCCTTGATGTTAAAGATCAAGCATCTAGAAATCTAGTTTTGCACCTTTATTGCTAACCCTTCAAGAGTTCAATATAAAGACAAAAAGGTCCATGGTGGATAATCTTCAAGGTATAAGACAAAATTAGGTAATATTTTCATGTAACTTGAGTCTTCCATGCATTGCCCCCACCACGGCCAACATCTTAACATTGCAGAAGAAGAGAAGTGGTTGTGCACCTCAATTTTTACTTCCTGTATCTCCTTTCTCAGCAATGCAAAGAAGGGCAAGATGTGCATCCCGAACAAATTAAAGCAGTTCTCCTGGATTCAGCTGGCTTCCACGGTATGATTTAGCAATAATATTAGATGACTTGGAGGAAAGCTGCGGACTTTATGTGTCCATGAGAAGGAACTCGTTCCTATCTATTTATCTTGTTAAGGGCTCTTTTTTTGCCATCAGTCAATTTTTACTTAAATGCATTTAAGGTTTCTGCAAACAGACTTATATTGCAGAGGATTTGCCAGAAAATTATCCTGTCTTGAAGAATCAGAATCAGAATTTTTAAGATTTTCTTGTTGCTTTAAAGCTTCAAAATAGTAAGCATTGTATTCAAGATAAATTAAATGTTAGATATGAGTTGATGTTAAGGATCTGTGGAACTTATATCATTGTTTTGTTTAACTCGAGAATCTCCAAATTAGTTCATACAGGACGCTTAGCCCCTCAAATTAAACACATTACTCGGCTTCCTGAAACGCAATGCCAACCGGGGTAGTTTCTAGGAGGCATGCTTTTGGAGTCTTTTGACATTAGGGGCTACTAAGAGGGTAAACGGTATCGCTCGGCCTCGAACAGTGCAAGTGCCAGAGGTCGGCCTTTTCGGACTGACTTGGGGGCTCAGTGGCCAACCTTGCAGCCCAAACTCTAAAGCTGGCCCTGGAGTTCTAACCATGTCATCTGGCCCAGCCAGCACTAGCCAGACCGCAAGGCCTCCATATATTACAAGAGAACGAAATCGCTTTTGTTAGTTATTTTTCCTCTAAACGAGTTCGTACCCGTTTAATCGATGGAATGAGATAACATAGCGTGTCCCCACCTAAAACCAAGCTAACTTGTCCAATTGCCGAGTGTAACTCCCAAAATAGAGTTGAACTGCTATGTGACAAAAATAGGGTGCAAACAGCCACTCCATCCCGGTTGGAGTTCCTGACGCCGTATATAGCCGTTCCCAAAAACATAGGCCCTCATTCAAAATACTCGGTAGAGCTCTTTTTAATTCTCTCTCTTTTTTTTTTTAATCAATTTTATTGGGAGTGTCAAAAAAATACAGCTACTTTTCAAAAAAAAAAATACTGCTGTCATTCTCAGAGCCCCCATCCCTACCTTTAATACAAGTGGGTCACAATACATGCTCCCCCGTTAACGTGAAATCCCGCCGAAGGAACTCTGGTCCTGCAAAACCCACGTGTGCAGGACCGAAACCACGATGAATCACTGAAATCTCAGTCAGAAACAAACAACGGTGGGCCAGTCTCAGCAAATACGGCCGCAACCAAACAGTTATACAAGCATGTGCATGATTTTTCTGCATGGATGATCATGAATCATGATGATGCAGTACCGAACACATCACCACTCGGAGGCGTAACCCATTAATGCGTCCGCCATGGCTTCGCACGCTTATAGCCCAATAATTGACAGTGTAGCAACAGTTGATAGAGGAGAAAAATAGGGAAACCAACAAAACGAGCACTGCAGGATTGCAAGCTGCCCAAAAAGAAAGAGGTGTCTAACCTTACTTACATTAAAAATACAGGTGGTGTAAAATAGCTATGTACAGGTGGGATGTTTCCACAAAAAGCAAGGCAATGCTTGCCTTACCCTAGGTGCAGTCATATATAAGAATATGTATATTAGGACACCACGCACTACTAACTCCATAAAATGTCCAAAATTGAATCTACAATTTTGCCATCCACTTCTAAGATACCAACAAACTTGGCCACCTTGATTTGGTTTATATACTCAGCACCCATTTCAAACATCCAAACTGATATGGTCATAGCACAGTCCTGCTGCCTGTGCACAAAAACCTGACATGAGAGGAAGAAGGTCATCACCTATAGAAATATACATTCATGCAATGACAGTAACAAAAACAAAAAGGCCAATCCCTTGCGCCTGTTATACTACTAGTTATTCTGCTCACAGAGTGCAAGCAAAACATAGTAATGATGATAATGATGCTAACAGAGAAAGTAAATAAATATATTCCCTTAACCAACAAACTTACCTACATGACAACAGCTCCAAACCATCAATTTTCTGGGCTACCTGCCAATATAAGTGGTTGAAGTTTCCCTTCTTTTGCACTCACACCATCAGCATCCACCAGGTTCTCACTGCCTTTCAAATTTAAGGTCCCCGGATTCATCTTCTGTACCTCCTCTTTGGTATAGATGAAAATCTTACGAACCATGCCAACAAATTCCCTGTTTTACCATACGTTACCAGCAGTTAAACGAGAAAAAATGCATGCACAATTGTCAATAAAAGAGTTATAGAAGATATCCTTACTGCCAGGGATCATCTCCAACAAGCATCATATCACCCTCATCATCAGTGTACACAATCAGCCAATTCTTTTTAGGATCCATTAGTTCCCCTCCAAATTCGAACAAATGATCCAACTCCACAATCAACTCATCATAGTTGTTAAATTTAGTAAGATCAACTGACCTACCGAGTGCAATCCCCTGCTTGTGTACCTGAAAACAAAAGTGCTTTTTTCATATCTTTGGCAAACTGCTAAAGTTTCCACATTGTATCAATGGACAAAAAAATCTGCAAATAACAAGCAACCTTGGTACAACTCCTAGTTGAAACATTTTGAACTTTGCCCTGAATGTCCCTTGTACATGGATTACCGGCCAGACTTTGTTTCTTGTGTTCAATTACATCCAACATATTTGAACCTTTGGATTGTTGTGACTTGTTATCAGATTTAGTGGAATAATGTTGATGAGTTAAAGGATTCGCCAGGTTTCTATGTGATCCTGCAGGCTCTGGTGTGACAGGATTACTGATGAGAGGAATGCCAAAAAGCTTGTAATTTCCATCTACAGATTTCACGCTTTCCTCTTCTTGTGTCAAAATAGGTTTGGGCAATAGATCTCTTGAATGAACATGATTGTCCATTTGAGAAGATGAAGGTGGTGTCAACCAGTTCCCATTTGAACCCTCAACTCTATGACCATTAAGCATTGAATACTCATTGAATGCACTATATCTGATACTTGCCCGAGGTTGATAGGCCATGTCACCATTGCGTAGAGGTGCCTTTGAATTAGACTCTGACAACTTGAGTGACAGACTTGAAGGCATTAAGGACCATGAACTAGCAGTAGAATTGTACTTGCCATCTTGATCTAATACATGTTTTCTAGCTGGGCTAGTGGCTGCAGCAGTTTGATCGACATATTTCCGAACCAAAGCATTGGAGGAATCAGAGTTTCCCCCAAAGCCAGATAACAAATCTGTGCAAGTAAATTCATGTCTCCCTGCAGGCACCCGCCTCTCTGATCCATATCTTCTTGAAGCAGAAACCACATCCATCTTTTCATCCTCGACTGACAGCGGCCACATAACGGATTTTTCTACATTATCAGACTCTCTGCTCTCAGCAAAATTGCCTCTCAAGTTTGAGAAACCTTGACCTTCCAAGACCCTTGAGAATCCACTTTCTGGTGGAGGGTCTATAGTAACCTTGGATGAACCTAATAATTTTAAAACAGTTAAACAGACTCAAAGCCAGTTCCATGCAGAAAAATGTACAGAATCATTAAGTAAACTGCATGACTGTACCTTCCCTAGTTAGAACAGAGGAGTCGGGAGATGAGGGCACCATGCTCGTTCGGGGCCGCTTTGGCCTGGGAATTGGAAGGGGATTCAGTGCAGGAGGAGACAACGCAGGTTCTATTTTCCATGGTGACACTCTCTCTGGCCGAGGTATGGTGGAAGTTTCATCCCATCTCACCTAAGCAAAACATTTAAGACAGTTTTTAGTTGTCAAAAGATAAAATTAAATAGGCCATTTTATTGACGTGAATGGTACCTTGAGGCATCTCCATTTGGACTCTCTCCACTTGTTGGGATCTGCATCTTCAATTCCAACTATTGTACCAGAAAATCTGTAACATTATAATTATGGGCAATCAGATAAGCAAAAAAGCAACTTCTGACATATAAACAACATAGAGATAGTAGAAATTCCAGAATTAGAAACCAAACCTTTGTTCCGGAGCTTCTTCTCCTTCAAATCTCATTTTAAACCTCATCCCTATGGAATAGTTGTTTTTCACAGACTCCATGTACTGATCAAATGGAACTATGAACTCAGCTGGGCTTGTCCTGTAGAAAAAGAATCAAGGAGGTAGTTGAAAAACAGAATCACTGACAGAGACCAGAGGAAGATAACATCATATAATCATGTGACAAATTCCTCTTTGGTATCAGAGGCTACCAAATGATCAACATTAAGTCATGCAAATCCCACAACAAACAAAGCCCCAACAAAAGGGAAATCACAGGAAAAGAAAATAATATTTACATTTTGTGGCACACCCAGTGGCTAATGAATTAGCTAGCTAGGCTTAATGCAGCACATAGAGATCAGGTACCTTGGTTTGTAGTACACTGTGAACATAGTTCCTGTTGAAACAGCATGCCATGCTGTGGCAAGCACCCCGAGATGCATACTGTGACTGGATATCACAGATGATGGCACATTACCCTGCTGTCTCATTGCACGTCTAACACCAACTCGAAGTTCTCCATTCTCACCTCTAAGTTAAATACAGGACCACACATTACTCTGGTTCCAACAGTTAATAACCTGAACTAGAACATGAATTAATATTACAAAATCACAAACCTTAGAAATATAAAGGCATCACCAGCAACAAGCCTCTTGGAGCTCACAAACACACTCCATCCACTTTGAAGCAAGTGCCTCCGAGGTTGACCTGACATCAACATTATTGTGCAGATTAAGAAATAGAACCTTCAACGTGGCAAAAAGATTGCATATTTCCAACAGGTACATTAAAAAAATTCTGATAAACCAATAAAGCCATACCCCATAATAATAATAGTAATAATAATTAGCAACTTGGTATAAAGCACATATGGTATCAGAGCAAAGACAGCACACAATAAACAAAGGTCATAATCAGACGACTTATTCAAGCACAGGAAAGTTACCCCGAAATATATGCCGGAACCTCCACTCTTGTCCATGCAAATCCTTAGCAATCAATTCCCGAGTTGGAGGCTGCCTTGACATGTCCTGCCAGAAAACAAAACTCATGCCCAATCACAATCCAAGTAACAATTTGAAACAACAGCAATCTATATTTACAAGCAGATTAGAACAAACCAGGGGCGGCAAGCATTCATCTGCATGTCGTCTAAGAACAGAAAATCCACCGTGAGTGCTGGTATCTGAAGCAGTCAGCGTCTTGCAAAATGAATGTACATGAAATGGTGGTGGCGGAGGTGGGGAAGGCTCCTTCTCCACTGCGTTCTCATCTTGCTGACACGACCGGAAAAAATTATCAGACTTTGTCAAATTTGAATACAACTTGACACTGATTCATAAAATACAGCAACATAAATCTTGACAAAATTTACCATGGGCTCAGGAAGCAAAGTCACTTGTGCAAATACCTCATCCGTATCTGGTTCAGCCTGTAATTCAGGTTAGATTATTAGGGAAAAGACCCGATTTACAGAATCCAAAGACAAATCATAAACTTTTAACTCTTCCAACTCTAAACCCCGGAGTTTCTCAACACTTTACTTTTAATTGGACGTTGATCACACGACATAGGATCTTCCATGAAAGGCTGTAAATTGGCATCTGATCATCTGCCGATTGATTTGTGGACGCCTCCACCTACACACAGATAATAAGACATATTATGGCCAAAACTCAGAGAACGAATCAACATGAAACGTTTTTAAACTAAGGAAAAATCAACAATATAGTAAATATATAAAATAATAATAAATGGAGAGGCTAAAAAATACATATAAAGCACAAATCTAAAGGTTCCTAAATAAGTAAACAAAACTACAACCGAAATACACTGAAATTTGACCATGCAACCTGCTCGATATGTCCCTGAGGGAAGTAGAACACGCGCTCTTTTTCGCGAGGAACGGTGACGAGAGGACCCGCGCAGGCATGCCAAAGCTCCCTGTACAGAGCGGCTTCGGCGTCTGCAAAACAGGCGACCGCCACGAAAGTAAGATAAAACAGAAAACAATGCAAAAAAAAAAGAAGAAGAAGAAGCTCAAATCACCTCCAACTCAGCCGAAAACAAAAGAAAATCAGGCTGAGCTCTCTACCTTTAGCAGTGTCAGAATGAGTAGAATGATTCGTTTGCCTCTCCACACCGCTCCTCTGTTCGTTAGGTTCGATATAACCTGAGGAGGACAAACTCTCTCCTCTGGCGTTTCCGCCGTTGTTTCTCATGGAAATATCCGACGAAGCCATTAAGTTTCCTTTTCTTCAGCTCAGATCTCTCATTGAGAACGTCAAATTCAAAAGCCTCTCTCTCAAATCAGCTCTCTAATCTACCTTCTCTCTCTCTTTCTCTCGCTCTTAGCTTCTTCCGATCGCTATAGGCAACCTTCCACTCTCATGGCCGGAGACTAGAGCCAGAACGGTGCGTCTCTGCCTCGTCGCCACTCAAAATCCACCAGCCTCTCTCTTTAATTCACTTCTTCACACTTCTGCAAGCACCGCAGGCTTTCTCTTCGGCTAGCAAATGCAGTTTGCAGGCACGCAGTGCCGTCTCTCTGTGGCTCTTCTCTTATCTTTCTCTCTCTTTGTCTCCGCCAGTAGTCGCGAGACTTAACCAGAGTGGTCAAAACTGCATGCAATCGTTCAACCGCGGTCAATATCTAACCAGTCATCGCCACCGGTAATAGCCGGTCCCTTCTGCCAGCAACTTTTCTTAGCCGGTCCAGATGAAAGGTGACAAGACGGTCTGGTGTGGGTTACTTAATAAAGGCGGCTTCGGAAGGAGAAAGGGAGTCACGAGCAAACGCCGTCGATTCCCCGCCGTTTGAGAGAATGAATTATCGCTTGCCTTTCGGACCGGTTAATAAACGGCGTTTGGCGGGGAGTTGGAGGGAAGGTTGTTCGGTTTTTATGGGTGGGAAGTGGCTTTTGTCGTGCCGTTAACGGGCAGGTTTAGATGGGCGTGAAGTGTGCTTGAGAAGCATAAAAGAGGATATCGGGGGAAACTGAGCTGCACGCTTCTGGTGAATGCTGTGGGCTTCCCCCGTTTGTTGCAAGGCGGCGAAGGAGTAAAATGGGTAAAAAGACTTAACAGAGTGCATAACGTTTGCGAGAAGTTAAACGACAAATTACTGCGAGAAGCGCAGGAGATGAAAGTCGTGGGACCCATGTTTATTGTCTATTAGCGGTTGGGTATTGGTCTAAAGCAACAGACGGAGGAATCTCTGTCCGGAAAAGTTCCGATTTATCTTGGATGATCAAAATAAAAGGAAATATATATATATGTGTGTTTGTGTGTGTGTGTATTAAAAAATAGTTTTTTCAAGAAATGAAGAAGAAGAAGAAGAAGAATTATCTTGGGCACTGCTTTTTTCAGCCAAAAACACAAGCATGAAAAGTTTATTCATCTTTTTGGCCATTTGCCTCTGACTTTTTGGAAATTGGAAGAGGAAATTTTGAAGGGGTGATGTTTGGGTTTCCCTTAGTCATGGATTCATTGCGGTAAGAGTGTGCCCACCCATGTCATTTTTGGTTCGGTGTCAGAGGGAATCGACTTTACTTTATTGTATAGTAGTTTTCGGAACTATAGAGTAAATATGCGTGGCTTGTTATGGTTAAAAACTCAGCCAGCCTGCCACTGACTGATGCTTCACTGCTTTGCTTTTCTTCCTCACTCATTATTTATCATCAGTAGGCTGGTTGCATCTTTTAGACTCATTTGTTATAAGATCATGTTTCGAGCTATTATTTATTTATTTATAAATTAAATTTAAAAATTATTTATTAATAAATAAATTTAGATTCAGAATAATAAAAAAACGCATCAATTTATTAATTAACTTATCGCTTCTAAAAATATTAATATATATTTTATTAAATCATGCGTAAAATAAAATTTTAACATAATAATCAAGTTATGAAATGTTATTCTTTTAATTATAACTAACTTATGTCGAATTAGAGTCATTTCAATTCACTCCCTCTCCTTGATCCGGCGTAGACTCTTGGTTTCTTCTTTTTTTTTTTTAATTATTATTATTATTAAATGACGATTTTTTTTCCTTTCTTTCGATATTTTGCGTAATGTCCACAATTTGTGCAAGACGTTGAAATGGTATTTCATGGCACGTGAAACACCATGGCAGCTTTAGATATGAACATGCTCGTGCTTAAAGCCAACTGTTGCCCGATGAGACGACGCTTAATTGACAACTCGAATATACAAGACAGGACAGGTTTCAAGTCTGATGTACCAAAAATTAAATGGATGTAGGACAGGAGCAAGAAAGAAGAATAAAATGTTCGTAATTTCAACGTCCAATCGAGGGCAAAGCTACGTCGTTTAGACAAAATGGGGGCTATTTCTGGGCGAATATTTGTAAGTGAAAAGGGAGCAGATTTGGTAACTAATGTACCCCGTGAGTCTCCACAGTCTTTCAAATGTGATCAAGTGACAGTGATTTTTCACCCGTCTATGTCCCAAACTTTTGCAAAGTCTTTCCTTCTTTCTTTTTTTTTTTTTTAAAAAATTAGTTTCATTCATTATAATTATATTCACTTCTTTTTATTTTTTTAAAATTTATTAAATACATTAATTTATTATGTTAAAAATTTATTATTATAAAAATTTTATTTTTATTTTTTAAAATATATATAATAAGTAAAATTTTGTTAATATTAATATTTTTTCTATTACATGCACTTATATAATAACAACTCTTATGTTATTGAAAGATATATTCTCTTTTAATTATTTTTTTTAAAATTTTTTAATATAACTTAAGTTCTAAATTTTTAAAATTAACATTTTAATTAAATAAAAATATTTTTAATATTATAAAAATAATAAACTATAATATTAAAAAAATATATTTTTTTAAAATTAAATATCATGAAAATAAATTTAATAATATGATAGTAAGAGAAAAATTCATTTGGCACATTACATATAAGTGGTTATAAAAATGAAGTGGATCAAATTTAACAAACCAACTAAATTGACAAAAAGGAAAGAGAAAAAGTTTGTTTAATTATAAAAAAAATCTTTAATATAGTGGATAGAATTTAATTAGAAAATTAATGTATTTAGTGAATTTTTAAAAAATTAAAGTGAATATAATTGAAAATTTTCTCACAGGTGATAAATAAAATTAAATTTTTTTTTTTTACTTTTTTTTCTTTGTTGAAAAAAGGAAAGTAAAAGAATTGTCCAATATAACTCGACATCTTTCTACCAAGTGCCAGTCACTAAATTTCTAGGAAGTCACCCTTTTTTGGCGATAGTTCATTGTACAATTGATATGATATGATATGAATTTTTACCTTCTTTAGAATTTATGCATTGGTAGAATTAAAAGTTCATTCTGCTAAATATCACCCGACAGATGATCAAAACATTTAGTTCTTACAATTTTGCCAATAAAAAGCATAGAAGAGAAAGGGGAAAATGAAGCTAGCTGGAATATACTTCAACCATTGTAACTTTGGTTAAAATGCCACTGAGCTTGCCAAGAGGAAGGGAGAGAGATAACTAAGCTGGTGCCTATAACATCACTTAAAAGATTATTATTTTTATTTTTTTTCATGGACAACAAAAAATAAATAAAAAGTTTTTTTTTTCCCCTTTAATATAAAAATGAACAATTCGAAGAGTCTGTCCACCAATGGAGATTTGGAGATTGCCACTTTAACACTTTATCTAATGCTGGGAAAAGGCCATTCCACAGCCACCTATTCGTATGCTGCTTCTAAATAAATCATACTTGTACGTCTTCCACCACCTTTCCCTTTGTCCCATCATACCCAACCCATTCTCCCTTGCCGGCCTCGCCAAACACCTCGGCCATTAGGTTTTTGGAATGAACAGACTTTTTGGTCAGCACTAATCCGATTTCATATTTATAAATTATCTATATTGATTGTCTTGAAGATTATTCGCTGTGCTGAACGATTATTAAGAGGATTCTTGGCTATGAACATAACAAGAGATTAAAAGGGATTGTTGTTTATCAGTTTGGCATTTACCATCCACTCAGTGGACCCTCTTAAGAAAGTTATGTTTAGTCATGATGGACGTACAAATTATTTTCGTTTCCAACCATGTTAATCGGTCAAATCATTAATTAAGATCAATTGACTCGTAAACCAAGAGAGGAAATGAAAAAAAAGAAAAAAGAAAAACGTGGAAACAAAAATGGACGGAAGTTAATAAAATCTTAATTTTAAAATTTATTAATATATCTAATGTAATTAATCCTCTGTTTATTTATATACAAAATTATTATAAGAATGACTAAATTTATTATTTTAAATATCATAAAATACATAATTTTTATAGATTTAATTCATAAATTAGTTTACTGTAATTATCACTTAAAGATTATATGTGTTATTCTAATTTTTTTTAAAAAATATATTATTAAAATAAATAAATGTATGTATATATATATATATATATATATCGCTTCCTCCCGATTAAAATTGCTTTCCAAAATGATGTTGACCGTGTGAATTTACGCACAAAAATTGTACCCATGACGTCATAGTTCAATGGTTACAGTATCTAAAAAGACAACGATTATATAATTGCACAATCTTGCAAACATAAATACGCGCGTAAAATAATTTTATATAATATATAAAATAATATTTATTTAATACAAAATATTTTACATTTATTCACACCCGTAAGATTACATCGCTAGAAGATTGCGTAAGTAAGAATTTTATCCTTTTAAAAAATGCATAATATAAGGAGAGCCATAGATGGGACCCACAAAAAAGCTGACCTATTTAGCTTACATTTAATTAAAGGAGTGGGCCCACTGTTTCTGTGCCCCCACCCCCCCACCACCACTACACCCCCAATATCTCTCGTCTGTCCGAGTCTTTGACCCCTAACCCACAAACCAAAACCTATGTCTCCCTCTCTTAAAACCCAAGCCTGCCCTTCTTCACAACAAAACTATTTATTATTCATAATTTTCCATTAAAAAACAATTAATCTCATATCCTCTAATCTTGCCACGTCACGCATCATTTCGAGTTGATTTACCATAAGAATAACTTAACAAATATTATAATTTAACTCTTATTTTTCAGGAACCAATCTTTGTTCTTACTAACTAATTATTAGAAACCAATTATATATATATATATATGTTTTATTAACTAACTAATTATTTATTTTTCTATTAGATTTCTTCACCCCCATAATTACTTTAATTTTGCAACCTTCTCCGCGGATTTAAAAGCAGGATTAATTTATGATTTTGCATCTGATTTCTTAAATTGATTTGGTGAGAAATATGTGTGCGTTTACTCTGAAAAAAAAAATAATTGAAAGAAAATTAAGGAAGAAACTGAAAGAAGATTGTGGTCAGTTTGAACTTCGCAAAACACTAGACCAGTTTTGGATGTGCAGCGAATGGAATCTAGCCACGTGTCGTGATGTCCAAGAAAGGACGCGTGAGTCTCGCACAAAATGCCAGAACGATTGGACGGTACGGCGGCTGGTCGCGTCACATCTAGGTGCAGAATAAACCCGTAGGGACCCCATGGTAATTAAGAATATAAAATTTTTATATTATTAAATTCAGATTTTAAATTAAAAAAAATATTATTATTATTATATAAAAAAAAGAACAATAAGAATGTTGTTCGACGCAAGGAGATTAGCGTACTCATCGTTCCATTGATGAGATGATTAATGAGGATTAACATTTAAAATGAAAAGAAACCATTAAAATAATGCTCGATGGCTGCAATTCCCATTGGTGTGAGGAAAAAGCAAACCAACGAAAAGAAGACAGGTGGTGGGGGTGTTGGGCATGAGGGTGACGAAAGTTGCACGAGGAACGACGTGGGTAGATAGAAACACAGCACTAACCTTAATTTGTTTGTATTATTGAACTAATTAATTAAAATTATCAACAGGGCACAGAATAACATACAGTGTTTGTGAATGCTAGCTCATCTGCTCGGTGTTGTGCATTAAGGACAGTAACAGAAAATGACACCTTTACCATCCATCCAACAAAAAGGAATTAAAAAAAGAAAAAGAAAAAGAAAAAAAAGGAACACATTTGCATAAATATTTAAATACTTGCTTTTGTTGGTGGGTGGAATGGTGGGGGAAAGGCATAGACCAGGTCATACAGATTCTGAAAATGATAAGAGAGGATGGACCACCGCTGTATGGCCACCTTACTTTTGTTTTCATTGGAGCAAGAAAATAAAGCTCGGTTCGCATAATCGTTTTGAACATGGAAAATTCCCCTCAAGAACATTTTTACAAAAAAAAAAAAAAACTTTGGTGCACTTTCAACTTTTTAAACTTTAACGAGTTGCTTTTCAATCCATTGATTAATTGTTTGATGGTGTTTTTAATTGACTTTCAATAAACGTCTGTCTAATTAAGCATCCCATTTTCTTGGAAATTACTTTGTGTTATCTATCTCTATCTTTTTTTCCACCCCCCCTCCTTTTTTTTGAAAGAAAACATATATTTTAGAACGAGTCGCCGCAATACAATATATACTAGTGTGAATTCTTTAAGTTTAGTGTGCATGACACGTCTTTGACCGAATTGATATGATAGATTCAATACAATGAACATAATAAACCGACACATAATAACAACAAGCTATCAATATAAAGAAGAAGAAGAAAAAAAAGTTCGTGCAAGCTGTAATCTCCACCGAGGTTTCGTTGTTGACATTCAAATATATATATATATATATATATTATACTGTTGTCTCTTTCCCTCTTGAGTTCAGCCTGGATGGCTTCAGCGTGCATGGAGTAGATGCTTGGCATATACCAAACCAAAGCACAAAA
Source organism: Kandelia obovata (assembly GCA_021464305.1). Taxonomy (NCBI): domain Eukaryota; kingdom Viridiplantae; phylum Streptophyta; class Magnoliopsida; order Malpighiales; family Rhizophoraceae; genus Kandelia; species Kandelia obovata. The sequence goes on from CM038480.1 coordinate 3,630,405, forward strand.
ATACCAAATCAAGACCCTGATCAGGACAGGTGTTTCTTTCTGCTGCTTTCTGGTCTCAGAATATCCAAACCTCCGTAGCTTTTATTAAATTAGTTGTCGTCCTAGACTGCATTCACTTCAGCACTGATGGAACGGTGCCTGAGCATTAGTTCGTGACATACAATTATACGTTAACACTGAACCAACTGCAAAGTTACTTTATAAAAGTTTTATAGTTGCCAAAAAATAAAAAATAAAAAATAAAAAATAAAAAATAAAAAATACAGATGATTACTCAAATTCGAGAAGAGATAGGCCTGGCATATGCAGTCACGGGCAAATTAAGTGCGCAACGGTCATAGGTTGTAGTGGTGAGGTGGTTTTGGTCCATACAGGAAAATGGTGGTGGGGGGGGGGGAGATCATAAATAATTGCTATCTATCCATATGACATTTTCCATGTTGTTGGGTGGGGAGAACCTAGCCTCTCTCATTTAACGTCAAATCAAAATAAAAAAACAAATAATAATAATAATAAAAGAGAAATTAATTATTGTTTGGTCCTTTTGGAAAATAATGTTTTTCTTTTTGCTAAGAAAAACAGTGAATCTGTTTACTTCTGACTCCTCTTTAAATTATACAGTGTAGAAGTACTTTAAAAAGACAGGGTTTTTCTGTGATAGGGTCATGATTCGCTAAATCCTGCACGGTAGACCATAAATTAAGCAAGCCATTTCAGCGAATCATGGATTGGGGGATAGAGAATAAAAATAGTTTTTGGACAATATAGGCTTAATTAAAATATAGTGAAAAGAAAGGCACACGAATGTCAACCGATTTTTTTAGTTGAACCAAGCCCTGTCCAAATGCCTCGAGCCATGCGATTAGATTAAATTGGTTACATGATTCATCATTGATTCTTAATATAAATTCAATTTGCGGAGATTTCAAACAACAATTGGTTTTTTTTTTTTTTGTTTTTTGGGTCCAAAAACTAATTGGGATTTCCATTAGCACATGAAATAAACGATGTTACTCCAGCATTCAGGGAGGTCGTCATTGTGGACGAATGACATTTTTGTGGTTATTTAAAACATGTCATTTTCTTCCATGGAAATAAAATTAATTCCACCGCCCTATGGCGTATTTAAAATTAATTAATAATCGGGTAGGCACCGGCTGGACCTCACTAATTAGCCTGAGGACCGCTCATTCACGGTTGCCAAACTTTGATTAATGGTTAAATTAGCTTCCTAATGACATTTTTGCTTCCCACTTTGCAGCACTTAACAAAGCTCAACTCAAGGGGGTTGGCTCATTGTGCTTCACAAAACCTTATACGCATAAAAAAGGAAGTAATATTGGGCAATTTACGGTTACTGATAAAATACAAAGAAGATTCACTTGGCAGCACCTAACAAAGTTTAACTGTGCCTCGGAGTGTGCTGACAGATCTGCCACTAATCCGCATGGTTCGTGGTTGTTAATTACAGCTTTAAGTAGCTTATTCCATACGCATCACAAATTGCTAGAAAATGGATAAGCTTCTGGGAAATTAAGGCAAAAATGTCTTCCATTGGAGGGATTGGGAAAGTCAGGGGTAGATGGATTTGGGGGGCCTCCCTTGTTATCATCCATTTTTCCATTGATCCCATTCAACGAGTTGCTTGTGTTGACCTTCTCCTCCAATATATAGGAATATACAATAATTGATTTAAAACCACGAGACGTGTTGGGCAAAGAAACCGGTTTCTCTTATCAACTAATGATTTCCAAAGGGAAAAATTGTAGAAGCCCACTTCATGTGATTCAATGAATGCATTCTCTTAGGAATGTCGATCGCACACGGCTCTGAACATGAATGAAACACAAGTACATCTTTTGTATGGATGAGTGTCTATGCTGCGTGCACCCACAATACACCCTAACATCAAAGCATATATGGATATTGCCTCTGCTCTATCAACATCAGAATTTGATCCATTCAACCGTAACATGCCCCCAACTCCTATTTATATAATCAGTCCATTTGATTTAGTTGACATTTGATGATCAACCGCAAATAATGATGATGGGTTAGTAATTGGTAGTTAAAAGTTGATAATTTGTACAATCACTAATTGTTGAACGACGATTTGTCAACCTTTTAAGAACAACAGCAACAGCAACAGTAACAGCAACTTGTTTCTTCGTGCATCTATTTTCTTACACCGCCTAGTGACGTCCTTCAATTTTCTTGCGTTTCCTTTTCTTCCGTTATCAGGAGTGGGAAATTGAATGTAACTTCTAATGTTAGCTCATTGTCCAATTGAGGCACGTGGCACGTCGCCGTCTTCCTCTTTGACAAAATCGTACGATCCAGGAGGGGACCCTGCACCCACATGCTTGTTGCTATGTCTGGGGGACTGATTTTTTTTGTTTGGTGGAAGTAAAACAAAGCCTACAGTGCTCGCATAATCCACGAGGGTTCTCGCGGACACGCGTTGCATTTTTATTGCTACATCAGATAACTTTCTCTTTCAAACAATGAGCGCCTTGAGGTTGAATTCCCCACCTAATATTTCAAACGCTGGAAAAAATAAATAAATAAATTTCAACGAAGTGATATTATCACATCCAACTTTTTAACAATAATGTATATGCACGACCTACAGCAACTCTAATGAGAAAAGCTGCCAACATGAGACGAAGCAATTATCTACAGATTGTAATTACATACAATTGTAGTTTGTTAAAAAGGAGGAAAACATATCTTGGCTGGCCTACCGGTTAATTTATCTGACTGACTGCAAAAGAAGCATCCCTGCTCCTTTTGACAGTGGACCGAGTTTTATCTACAGAGGAGGTGGCACAGATCATTCCTCGCATTGTTGGAGCTCTAAATTCTCTTGGCTCTGGATAATAATAGCTTAACAATTTGGTTGTTTGTCCGTCAAGAGATCAACAAGCTCACTGTCATCAAGGGCAGATTCTGATGCAAGCCGAAGAGCAGTATTGCCCGCTTCATCAACAGCTCGTGGATCGGCCCCCCTGCATTGGATTGTTACGAGTTTTTTTTTTACTTTTTTGGCCATCAGGATCCGAAAAACACTGAGTGATCTTTGCAAAATGCGAAGAAAAAGAATGAAAATGATGACAATTCAACTATCAAGCAATGACTCAAATGATAATGGCAACTGGTAATTACTTTCAACTGGAACCACTCTCCAAAACCCCTGCGCGAAGCATTTTTGTAAGCATTTTTTTTTATATAAAGCTCTTCGGCTATTGATTACTTACAAAAGTTCAAGAGTGATGATTACCATGGGAAGCATTCGTATAAGAAAATAAAGGCAAAGGAGGTGAACTAAACATAATAGTGAAACAGACATAGATTTGGTATTTACTTTCAGTTTTCATCCACTTCTTCGAGAGTCTGAAAAAATTGTCATTGGAAAAATACTTCATCTCATTTGATCACTTGTGAAACAGAAGAAACAAAATCACAACAGGCAGAACAATGGCAAGAATGTATCATGAAGGGTCTCAATCCAAAGGCTTGAGAGATCAAAAAAATCACCTTGTAAGGAGAAGTCTTGCCATTGCAGATCTTCGGCCAATAATGCAATAATGCAATGGGGTCTGACCTATTGAATCATAAGAATTTATGTTTGCACCATATTGCAGAAGTAGCTCAACCATGCCAACATCAGCAGTTAAGCAGGCAAGGTGAAGCAGAGAACAACCATCAGAAAAGTCCTTTATGACCAGATCTGCAATTTTATTTACTGACTTCACAAATCCAGTCGAGGGGATGCCAAAAGAATCACCTGAAAACTAATAGAATCTGAGATAGAAGGTTTTCATGCTCTTCCAATTGCATTACTCCTGCCAGAGTTGAGGACTTACCCACTGATGCTTGCCCATAGATGGCATTGACATCCACACCAGAGCAGACAATATGGCGGTAGACTACTTTCACATCATTAGAATAGACGCTTTCCCACACCTGCTGTGCCACAGAAAGGAGAAGGTGATTGTCCTTCACTTTGTGAACAAAAACCTTTTCTTCATACTGCATTGCAAACAGGGGAAAGGAACTGTCAATTCCTGACTGCCATGACAAAATCTCAGGCACCACAAGAATAACTTTTTAGTTCCCTGTTCAAAGTCATCAAATAATCAAGCATTTCATCCTGACTAAAATTTGAGAAATCAGATGCAAGAAACAGCAGAGCACACAATGCAAACTGCACAATTTAAACTGCACCTAAGCTATATAACCATTTAATCACTATAGACGGAAACCTGCCACAAAATTTAATATCTCTCTCCCCTTCCACTCTCTAAATGCATAAATACATGCATCAGTACATTTAGCTTTTCCATCCAAATAACTTACCAGTAAAACAAATGGAAGGGACTAACAATTTAATTGCATTGGTAAGAGAGGAGAAAAATGGTATTTGTTGTCTTAATTACTATGACTGAGGTCCACATGTGTTGATATCTATCCAAATAATTAATAATGATAAATAAGGAACTTGTATATGAAGACATGACTCATGAGGCCTTCAGGTTTCATTCCTAAGGCACAGGCATGGCTCAATCTATTTTTTGTATCCATCCATGCCAGAGTTCTGAGACACATATGAGATGGGCCCTCAAGTGGGAAGTCACAGATTTAGTGAGCAAAAGAGTCCCAGCCTCAGGTCATAAGGGCTGGTTTAACGCTTCTGTGTCTCTTGCTCAGGCCCTAGAAACTTCTCCTTCCTCCCTAAGGACCACTGATGGAGTAGAAAATATCCAAAAAAGTGGTAGCAAAATCCACAAAGCATATTTTATCCATATCAATGTCCCAATTGTAAGCAGATCTGATTCTAATGTAATTAATCATTCTTATCAGTCTTGTTCCATTGAGAGTATGATAGAGACTCCATAATCCAACTTTGGAGCATGGAAACAGGAAGCAGACTGACACACACTTAAGAATGTCCCAAGGACACATAAAGGCTGCAAATGGCTTCTGTTACACAAATTTCAAGGAAAGGAAGACAAGACTTGCTCATCAGATTCCGGACCAATTCACGCTTCAAGGAATTTAGTTGCCTTTTGTTCTGAAATTAAATATCATGTTTCCAACCTAATAATATGGAATCAATCTTATGATAGAGACATCATGTGAGTAAAAACAGTGTGAGGGCCTGATCAAGGTACTTCCTTGTTTAAGACTTCCACGTTTGCTCTAGTATGTGGGAAATTATGAAGTAATCATGAAACAGGTCAAAAGGATAAAAAAAATCAAAAAATATTCCCAAGGAAGAAATGTAACTGTTTGGAGTCATACCTTTGCATGAATGAACTGTTCTTTAAATGAAATAGGATCATCAGGACTTGGTTTTCTTATTCGGAGTGGTTTTCGTCTGTCAGATATTGAAAAGCTACATCAGAAGCAGACAACTAAGTAGCATTAGCCTGACTGCCCCTTTCCATGCCCCCCATCAAACCCTGCGAAGGGAAAAAAGGAGAGTAGAAAGACACAGGAAGCAGTTTTCAGCATGTTCCATTACTTACCTGTTAGGTCCCTCATCAGAAGCTAATGAACCTTGCTGCAACTCCTCCTCCCAAATTGAGTTTGCACAGATGTTGCCCAGTGACTGAAACAAGTTTAAGACAGATGGCTCCCACACTTTCACATCGAGTGTTAGGGATCTTACCTGCAGTAGAGGTTATTTGTAACAATACATGAATGATCACGTAGGAAAAAGAAAAAAAGAAAAATCAAAGCAATATGAAGTAAACAAACATAAGTAACTAAAATTCCAATAAAGACAAGATTAAGAGCCAAAAAATTAAAGCAAATAAAAAAAATTTACACAGGACCAGCTGAACTGTTTCCTGTACTTTATTTGACACAAGAAATACCAAGTCAAACAGTCAACAGTTGTCATTGCACACTGAGTCTGCTACTTTCTCACTTAGCACTCCCAGTGAATGAAGTAAACTTGGTTCATCCTTTGCACCTCGTGTGCAATCACTTTAAACTTAGATTCCATTGGGTGCAGAAAATGTCCCAATGTCTGGCTAAGAAACAATAAATGAAAATTATGGTGGATTACCTTTGAGATATGTACACCAAGATTGCGATGAACACCAGAACATTCAATGCATATAAGAACCCCAAGATTCAAAGATGCCCAGTCTGGTTCAGGTGCTCCACAATCAGCACATTTATCATTCCCAGGAACTCTTCTCAATAAATCAATTGGCTTTTCACTGCTTACACTGTGTTCTTGTTGCAAATTTCGAGATGAATGACTTCCCATGCTAAGATTAGTGGATGCCAATTCGTCAAATCCCATTTGCTCAATGTTAGGACAATCTACTAATGAACTAGTCTCACTGATAGAGCAACGATCACCACTTCCCCTGGGACTAGTAAAGATATGCTGACAAATAATTGGGCTAGGCTGCTTAGTATGTTTAAATAGTCACAAAGTAAAAAATAATTAAAAACCCGGACATTTACTTTTCCAGGGTTCTGAAAACTCAGCAAAGAAGTAATAACTCCAGTTATCTTTTCAATCCAGTCCATTTGGTCCGCTGCATTCTCTGCCTGTGATTCAAGAAAAAACTAGAGAATCTGTGGCTGAAACATCTTAGAACCCAACTGGTATTTGCAGGAAAAAAAGATGAAAAATGTTTGTTTTCTGTGCATTATTGAACTGGGAAATTATATTCATGCTGAAATTTGAAAACCCACCTGCAAAGTATACACTTTTACTGGCGAGATAATTCTGAAGCAGAATCTGAGATCTGACTGATCTTCATCAAACTTAATTGTTGATGTTAGCAGGTTTACTGTGTGCCGTGCAACATTTTTCTCATCATGCATGCCATGGTAATGAGATGAAAGCCACCGACTAAGTAAACCAGGGGTATTGTCAGAGGAAACATTCCTCTGTACAACAGATTGACTCCCACCTGCCTGGGACAATGTGTTCAAGTTTAGTGAACGAGTACAAGGCTAGAAAGGAGCAGTGTGTATCACTAGATATGTTTGAGCTAATGACTTACAGATGACCAGCTGAATTGTTTGCGATAATAGTACAGCATCCCACGACTATCAAGAACAAAAAACCTTCTTTTCCAATCGCCTCTTAAATTTGAAGAACGCTTGGAGAGATATCCTTGCCGAATGGTTTGAACCTACATAAATGTAGTCTCAGCTAGACATGTAAGCATAATTATTTTAGTGATTCTTATCTTTTGACACATGCTAATTTGAAAATATAAAAGATATTCAGAACTTAAGTTTTAACTTATGAAGAAACTCTATTGGGTTAGCTAATCATTAACTACCTTCCCATTTGCAGCAGATTGCATAACTGCCTCTATCACTTTATGAGAGCTCCTAGGAAATGGTTGGACACTATCTCCCCAAGGAGAACTGTGGCTGCCACCTGAAGACTGCTTACTTTCTAGATCAATCTGCCTGATGTAGTCTTGCATCCTTTCACTGAGAGATTCTCTTTCATAGTTAGAACATTCTCTAGACTGCTGTGCATAAGCCAAAACCTGTAAGACAACAGCCAAAAGTTTTATTTCCTTCACATCAGACTACTAAAAATAGAATTCTAATAAGAAATTTGTCACAGAAAGGCAGTAGCCAGAATTGGGACAATAGCCAGCTCCTCAGTAAAGACAACCTAGGAAGAACAAGTGGCAAATGAAGAGAGTTGATTAAATGAAGCTACAATTCACAATGCAATCAACTCTAAGGTACAATTGGCATTCAGCCCCATTTGGCCTTAAATTGCACAAAGAAAAAGCAGGACAATGTTAGCTAAATACAGCGGAATACCCATTTTTAAACCCAAAGTTGATTATGTTTTGCTTTGTGCAGAAACTTTTTCTACTTTTTCTCTTGGGTTCTCTTCCTGCAGGGCAGATCGTGAAAACTTACTCGAATTATAATGCATGGTTCAAGTGTTTTTTCATATACTCTCAGAAGCATATGTCAAGTCATGGTCAGTGCTAACTATGGGTTCTTTATTTGTCCGGTGTCAAAGAGGTAAAATCTGAGATTAAAAAGGGCTTCAAGTTCAAGAATGATCAGGTATAAATATCTTGATTCATGTTGGCAAAACCTTTTTTTCAGAGGATTGCCATCCCTAATTCTCCTTGGAATTGGAGGTGCTGTGCCAAAGGAAAAGGGTTTCCATATGTGGCTTGCCTTAGCTTATTACCCCTAATTAGTTTTGTCAATATGGGGAAAGCTTAAGGTCCACATTATAAATGTGCTCTAAAAAAGGTCCACGTTATAACTAATTATACACTAGGCAATAGAGGAAATCAAAAGGCATACCTGTTTAATGAAGGGCTCCATCTGATGCAATAGCTCATATCCCTAGAAGTATCAATAATTAAGATGAAGTCAAGAATGATGTGGGGTGAAATCTTGAGGGGTCATTGCATGATTAGCAAAGGATACCTGCTCGAAGAATCGAAGATGGGCATCCAACATCCCACCAACTGCCTCCAAAAACTCATATCTCTTCTTGGCCTCAAAAATAGAAAGAGCACTAACCTGGAATACAGGAAAACCTGCTCTGTGATATCTCCAACTGTAAAATTACTAGATTTTCAAGTCCGTAGATGTGGAAATAAACATACCAAATTAAAGCGTGCATGTTCAAAAGCTGATTTTGCACTGTGGAGTTCCTGTCATGTCTCTATACAAATTAGATTTACAGATGTAACCCACAAAAAACTGCCTAGGGCCATCTTCTGTGCCAAAAATAACATTACCATGAATCTAGATTGCCATTGGACATACCTCCTCGATGACAGCAGCTATATCCATCCTAGTGCTCTTCCTCAACGAAAGATACTTATCACGTGCCTGCAGCACAACATGATAATTCACATTGGCATCAAGTCATAATCAAGCAGTTGCTGGTTAAAAAAACAGCTATGAAAACCTAAAACAGCAATATCAACGCATGAACAAGCACACTGAACAGCCTCAAACAGCTGAAAAAATAGTTGTTGCAAACACCATATTGCAAAATATAGGGTTGCACAATCACTTCAGGTTCCTTTCATGCCAATGATATCTAATAAGTTGGGCATCCATGTCAAATGCATATCTGTTCCATACTCCATCACACGGGCTCAAATGACATCCAAAGATCCATATTTGAGGAAAAATATCATTGAGATACAATGTCAATATTAAGGGATGCGTGGATAATCCAACTACTGTCCACTTATTATGATTCTTTGGGCAGGATGGCTCGATATTGTGTGTACTAAATCTCTCCATAACATGAAAATGTAAGAGAAAAAAGGAAGTTCCTTACTCCATCACACTGTGGCTCAAATAGCATCCAAAGATCCATATTTGGGAAAAAAATATCATTGAGAAACAATGTCAATATTAAGGGATGCATAGATAATCTAACTATTGTCCAGTTATGATTCTTTGGACAGGATGGCTCAATATTGTGTGTACTACATCTCTCCATGACATGAAAATGCAAAAGAAAAAGGAAGCTCGCTTTTGAGATGTCAGCATGCATTTTAAAATATTGAGATATAGAAACTATTCACATGGCTGACCTGGCCCATTCAGTACAAATTCATTAACAAATTCAGTAAAATGAAATTTATGGGTAAAAAGGACTAATCCTTGAAAGATTAATACAATTCTATAAATAACTTTCTTATAGAAATCCTTTGCACGAAGATGCAATTTGGAGAAAGATAAGCTACAGATGAAAATAAAATCATGCAAGCTAAGGACCTCACAGAACCCGTAAAAAATCCATAAGATTCCTATGAAAAGAGTGCAGAGATTTTAATAGAGATTATGAACCAGCTATAAATGTTAAACCCACCTGATCATATATCAGGGAAGCCTTGTCAAAACGTTTTCGAGCTTCCTGGAATGCAACAATATAGCATCATCTATAGCCAAGAAATGGATGGAATTCTTTGTGATATGCAAAGTTAAAGATTGCAAGAAAAAAAATGAGAGGAAGTACATGCAAACTGAAAAACTGCACCAGTTTGAAGAAAGCATGATAATTATTAGCATGCACTATTTTGATGTGAAATTTACTTAGTGTTAAACTGTCTCCTCGAGGCATTTGTTAGGTCATCTCAATTGGACCACCATTGTATGCAGGCCTGCTTTGAGATACCATGCTTAATGGTGCTAATCATGGTTTATGCTCTAAATGAGAGTCACTAAACAATGCAACTGGCCCATTGTCTGTGTATAGATAAGTATTATGGGCTCAAACAGTCTGCCAGCAATCATTCTTAGGTGATACTTAGCTGGATAAAATTGCTATCATATCTTAAGAAAAAGCATCTAGACCATAAGTTATAATACCTTGATATCATGAAGATCAACATTGACAAACTGCAGCAACCTTTCATTTAGCACATGCTCCACCTGTGAAAGTGTATTAAGAATGCCAACTCAAAAATCACACTTGTCCACTCCCCCCTCCCCCAAAAAAAAAACCCCTATTGTCTATCCATCTGTCTCTGTTGTTGCAATTCCACACAAAAGTTCTGGTTTCCATATTATGTTTTAATGCATTTTATTTTTTTAAAAAAAAGAACTACGCTAAAAAACAGTTGTTACCTGTGACCGAAGAACTTCCTTGTATGTCCCAATTTCTCTCAAAGCAATTGTAAATTTGTTCATAACAGGGCCTAAGATAGAAGAATATGAAATTATGCCAGAATTAGTAAATATATTGTATTGAAAATGATGGAATGGGCAACACATTAGATTCCTTGGAATCAAAATTAGTATCTTGATTTACCAGGTTTGGAAGTGAAATAAAAAAGAACAATGATTGAGATACATTCATGTACTAAAATGTACAGCTTAATCATAACTGATTAAGTATTAATATGATTGCAATCTACAGTCTAGCCACAACAAGTAGATGCCTAAATTTTTGAGCCAAGGATAGACATCAGGTGCCCATTTGAGTTCTACCATGATCACATCTGTAAAATGCTTCCATTATGCTAAGTTGTAAACAGCTCAGCTTGGCTAAGTATGCTTTTAAGTCCTAACCCAACAAGGAAATACTGCATGGGCAAACAAGCAGGTGTTCCAAAGAACGTTGGTTTAAGCCTAAAAATGAGTGATTGCCCTTCTCCAATCCTTATTGCCCAACCTGAGAGCACCCATAAAACACATGAACAAATGCAAATTCATATCATGATATGCAGTATGGGTGGTTGGGCTAAACTTCTAGATAAACCAGCTAGTTGTCTGTAGATATTGTCACAATCAAATTATGTGTGCCATGGCTGCATGGCACAGAGCTTTCATATGGAAAACTTGATTCAACAAACTTACACTAATGAGAAAATTACACCATCAAAGTTCCAAGAAAAAACTATTGCATCTGCATCAAGCATCCTTTTCTCAGGGAATTAAAACAGCCACTAAGAAAAACAAGCACACCTGAGAAGGACAAAAGAACAGTACTAGCTATGAAAGAATAAAAAGCATCAAATTCACAAGTAGAGCAGTCACATTGAAAACAAGTTGGATAGCATTATACTTATATTCTGGGAAACAAAAGAACAAAATGCATACCTCCGAAGGCAACACAAATAGGATCATTATGTCCTCCTCCAAACTTTTCAAGGGCACTTGCAAAAGCAGTATCTCCATCGTATCCTTCTCCGAGCCCTTCCCTGTAAATCAAAGAGAATTGAAATCATAAGACATTTTAAAAAGCGCAAACCTAAGATTGATTGGACTCAAGAGATTGACTAACAATTTGTATAATTTGAAACATTTAAGCATCAGTAAAGATTTATGCACAAAATGCTTAACATAACGTTTCACTCAACCAATACTTCTTAGCCGGTCAACAACAGGAGAAAAAAACCATCTTCCTTAGGCCATCTTAAAACCTGAATTACCACTCTTGTGGTTGCAAGCCCAAGCATTTCACCTATTATTACTAATTATCATTCATCTTTTAAGCTAATCCATAGTCTTCCAAACAGCATGCTCGATGGGGATTTTTGTATAGGACTGCATATGATGATGAGAAAAGAATGTTAAATTATTTAACGTTTGCGATCAACCTAATAATAATATTTAGAGAGGCTTTCTTTACCTACATTTGCGCAAAACTATTCGGATAGTACAAAATTATGGAAAATAATGTTGTAACACAGGAGGGCCATCGCCCAAAGGTGATATCTAGCCCAAGTTAGTTTTGAGGTCCTTGAAGTTGAACCTCACATATAAACCCAGAATCTCTACCCTAGGGGACTTCGCGGCGTTACCCGTTTCTCATTGGCTCTCTCAATTAGTCAGCACACGCGTAGTTACAGAGGTGAAAATCGCAGCCAAACAGACAAACAAGAAAATTTTCCTTTTGTTTCTTCTTCTTGTTTTTTTTTTTTTAAAAAAGAATGAAAAAGGAAAAAAAATTCGGCTTACGTGTATTTTCGACATCCTTTGTAGAACTTCAAGCATCTACCTCTCAGTAGCTCTGCATTTTCTTCCATGCATTGTATCTGTTACGCCAGCGATCCATCCATCCATCCATCCATTGAATATAACAAATAAAAGTTGAATAATCGTTCAAGTCCGAATTTATTTAGAAATTACTTTTCGGAATTACAAAACACAAAGAATGCATTACATTTAGAAAAGAAAAAGAAAATTAAAGAGAAATAATTAAACTTTTTTTTTTTTTTGAGAAACGAAAAATAAAAGAAGAAGAAGAAAGAAAAAGGAAACGGAAACGGAATAACGCACCTGTTGCCGAAACATCGGCGAGTCGTCGAGCTTGGCAAAATGCATTTTCGCTTTTTAGGCAGAAAACGGGAATTGCTCCTTTTGCTCGTTGTCGATGATGTACTTAGCTTTTTTAAAAAATAAAAAATAAAATAAAATTCTTAGAGTTTTGATTTCATTTCAAAGGAGGATAGTAGCATTACCTTCCGCAAATATTTTAATTTAGAGAGAGAGAGAGAGAGAGAGAGAGAGAGGAGGGTGGTTTCTTCCTTTGCGACTTTTCATGGCTGTCGCTGAAGACAATCCCCGCCCTTTTGTTTCTCTCCTTTGCGCCCACGCAGGCCGACGCGTGTATATAATTGAAAGTAGTTTAACAATCGAGAGTTATGTGTATTGGGCTAACGAATCCATAGTTTGACAGCCCACTTAGAATTGGGCCTAACCCCCAATATTTATAGGATTAAAGAGAAGAAGACGAACAACCACTGTAGTTAAATGCCCATTATTGGCCCATAAGCTTTATCTTTTGCCCGTAATTATTTGATGATTTGATATGCAAGATGATTATTTATTTTTTTTTATTTTTTTTTTGGGTCTTGAAGGAGGGTCGGCAACCCAGACTGGGAAGCTATCATTCTAGGCAGACTAACACCGGCTATGTCATCCTGTAAAATTTGGACAAGTGTCAAGAAACCGCAAACTGGATAACTGGAATAGGGTATAATTTGTAAGGCCATGCTACTTGCAAGATGATTATTGTATGTACGGCACTACCAAGAGGGCCGAATCTATTTTATTGGAAGCTCAAATCATGACCTCCGACGTGGGCCACTTCAATTTCTTTGTTTTTTTTTTGGGTTTGTTTGTTTTCAATCAAAGTAGATGAGGAAGGTCCGGATTTCCATTGGACCAAGTTCAACGACTAGACTTGCTGGGTCTACAGGTCCACCCCTTAGCGGCTTGGGCTCGTGGCCAGCGTCGTCGCCTTCTACTTTCCACACCAGCCTCTTCTTCTCCATTTCTGCCTTGCCTTGGTTGGCAGATAAACTCGTCTCTGTTATCTTCTTTATCTGATAAATAATCGCGAAATATTAAGGCATTAACAGGTTACCGATTTGCCAGAAAAACCTGTAATCACAGCAATCTTTTATCTTTTTTATTTTTATATTTTTACTTGCCTTTTTCTGCGGAAAGACCTTAATAAGTTGTACACTTGCCATTGTTGACAAATCCTCGTGCTCTCCATTCTTGCATTGTGAATTCAAATCGTCCGGAAAAAGAAACAAAGATTTTAAATTGGAGGTGAGAACGAAAGTGGGTAATTTTCATAACATGAAATGCAAGTGAAGAAAGTGCCAAACCTCATATAGGTGTGCCAGCCTGAAGAGAATGCTTCCGTCATCCAGCTCCTGCATGGTTTAAAAAAAAATCACAACAATTGGACAACATATAATCTAAGGGAACAGAGTAGATTTCTGAGCAAGGAAGAGGAAGATATGCACCTGAAGGGTTACGATTGCCACATTATCGGGTAAAACATAGGATGGATCCATTGCAGAAAAAGTTGTGACATGAGAGCTTGCCGCCCAACTATCTCCATCCTGTAAAGGTTGGAATAACTAGTGTAAGAGCTACGGTGTGACCTGATAGGCAAATGACAACAATGATTGCTCTAGTTTCCTTTTCACCTGCTCTGCAAAGGCTAAGAGGAAAGGAGAATATATCTCCTGCCCATATGTCCGCCTCCACTTGGCGCCCTCTCCCAAGGGATCTATTTTCAGGTAGTATTTTCCCACAATCTGCACACACAAAGTAAAGAATTAAAACCCATTTTTAAAAATTCCCTACTTATAATAGAATGATTGATAAGAAAAAATGGTTTCAAAGTTTTAGATTTATATATATATATATATTTTTTTTTTAAAGTATTAAAATTTAATATAAAATTTATTTTAAATTTACTCAATGTTTTAAACTTTTAGATTAAATAAAAAAAAATTTTTTGCATGATATATGAGTTTTACATTTAAAAGAGTTATTATGTGCTCACCGTCAATCCTGTGCAATGACCATGAACACAAACTGTTTCATTCAGTGCCTCTCCCACACCTCTGGAATCGTCATGGGTCAACCTCCTGTAGGAAACGAAAACATCTTGAATATCCTAACACTAGTTTGCATGCATAAATAAAATTTGATAGAAGACAAAAGAACAAAAAACCAGCAGGAAGGAAAAAACCTGTGAAGCATGATTTCCAATTGCCCATCTACAATACTCGATCCCCCAACTGTTCTATCCACCAAGACTGAGAGCTCTGAACAATTGTCTTTCATGTATATTCCAAGATTAATCTGAACAGAGAATAAGAATAACACAATTTGATGCCTAATAACAAGGAATCTCAATTGTATCCTTGTTTGACTATCACGTGAAAATGGCAGATTAAATGCTGTTGTTCTCTTATTGCATGATGCAATAAATTCAACTGTAAAAGAATAATGGATTTTTCATTGATTTTCATCATCATTTTCTGATTAAATTTAGTAGTAATTGTACAGAAGTAGTACCGGGTAATAATTTCCAGCAACAGGCTGATTCACTTGAAGGTCCCAGTATTTTCTGTAATCTCGAACCTGCAAAAGAATAATTTCTCTAAGACACATTCATGACAACTCAGACTCTTATGAAACCTATCACAGATCAAGGAAAGGAAGATACTCTTTCTATGAAGTCACGTCCACTAGAATCAGTATAGAATACTTTGTTGTTCTTCACAGTGGTTGTGATTTTCGTTATGACCTCTTTGCCAATTCCATCATCGAGTGGAATAGGTCCAACCTAATATGAAGAATTGTGTTGATGAGAATAGCTCCTTATGAACTACTGGATCTTCAAAGACACTTCATAAGTTACGCATTTGCTGGAAGAAAAGATCGAGAGACTTACAGTAAACTCAAATTCAGCATGCTCTCGATCTTTGTATACTCTGGTTACCTGTTTATGCATGCACAGTAAATTCATTGGCAAGAAAACTAACATCTGGCTTTGCTACTTGTGCATTGCATTGAAAAACCTGATAAATCCAGGAATTGACTTTCTGATGTACTTCATCCAGCAAAGCCCCCCGCAAAATAGTTGAATCAACCTGAAATTATTAACTCCTTGTTTGCACATCCAAAGTAACGAGTAATCACAAGTTTTTCATTACTCAAGCAGTTCAGATCTTGTGTACCTGCCCTTGAAAGTGGGTAGGATATGTCCTGTTCGGACGAAAAATGTATGCTCCAGAGGCCTTAATAAGGGAAGTTATACCAAAAGTAAGCATAGTTGGCCATGTGTGATGCCACACATAGCATAACTAGAAAAGAGGTAGGAAAGACCAATCAGATTAGTGGAAGAGTATGAGACCTGCAAATCCTTGATTCCATCGTCTGCAGGATAATAACCATATGATTGCTCCAATGATCCTTTGACCTTCAATTGTAAATGTAAAGCACTTAATGGGAGAAAAAAAATTCCTCTTCAAAACAACAGCAAGGACTGTGTTCCCTAATAGTTTAAGTAAACAGAGCAGCATTTTGAAGAACCCAAAATACTAGTCTGGACCATGTTTCACATACCGAGCTTCTACTACTAATATACCCAGTAAGTTTTCCTTCTTTCCGGGAATAAATTAGCTTAAGGTTTCCTGGTCCTACTTTGATTTGGTCACTTTGACCCACTTCAGTATGGTACATCCTTTCACTATCTGAAGTAGCTGCTGAAGTCACAAATGGGACAAAATAAACAGAAATTTCACATGAACATAGCGTGAAAGTTGAAGTAACAGATGTTTATTACATACAGAATATTTCTGAATCAGATACATCAATCACTGTACTTACCAGTCTGTTTAGCAGTAGAGGTAGCACTAGAGACAATGTAAGTGTTGAAACCCAAAGGTGGCACAGAAGCTGCAAATGCAAGCCAGTATTTGGCTGTCACATTGGGAGACCTACCCAGATATGCCCTAGAATAGTAGTTTCTTATGCCCATAGAGGAACTCAGCAGAGGTAAGATCTGTGATTCAATTTCTTTTCCTCCAGAGTCCGTAACAACGACATTCTTGTTTATGACCTACAACCAGCTAGAAAGGTTAGATAGATGGACATAAAGTTTATATCTGTTATACATGAAATGGTCATCTATCACCCAGAAAGCGTTGCTCATGTATGTTGAAAAGGTATGTAGTGCCATGGAGATTTGCTTACGTACTTCTCACACATATATTCATTTGTATACATTATCTGAATGAGTTTTCGTTACATGAAAAATGAATCACTCCTGTCAAATCATTAGGTAGTAGCTAAAAATAACAATTAAGGAAAATGAAATCACTAACAGGAATTCTGATGATGTCCTTTCTTTTCCATCCTAAGGAATTGTAGACAACCACCACCTACATATAAAAGTAGTGAGATGAGTAAAAGTTTTTACAGTGAATTGACAAAGAGTACAATTGCCAAATCTTCCCTAAATATCGTCCTTACCAGGATTTTCCCATTTGTTAGATCAACTTCAGATGCAGGACAGTAGCTTATATTCAGAAGGGGACACTGAAAATGTTGTAAGAGAAGGATTTAGAAAACAGAACAAATATAATGGCGTTTAATATCACATAAAAAGAACATATTGAACTCAAAATCCAATACAGTCAAAAAAAGACTTATGTAACAAACATTATAGTCCTTTTATTTAGGTACCATGTCTTCTAGTGTATTTCAATCTTATGAGCATCTGTAAAAAATTTATTTGGGAGGTTTCAACGTTCCATTGATTCCATTACAATCAACCCGCAATTTGAAGTTGAAATATGCAGTCATGGAGAAAAATAACAATTGATTATGCTTATGCCAGCATATCTTGAATTTGACTTTAAGCTAGCAATCAAAGCTTATGCTTTCCTCAGGGCTTAGTCCAAGTACTCTGCATGACTGCATCTGATGTTATTAG
Organism: Kandelia obovata; assembly: GCA_021464305.1. Lineage (NCBI taxonomy): Eukaryota > Viridiplantae > Streptophyta > Magnoliopsida > Malpighiales > Rhizophoraceae > Kandelia > Kandelia obovata. The sequence goes on from CM038480.1 coordinate 3,648,151, forward strand.
TTAATAAAGAAGAACATAGTTAATTATGAAACGTTCAATGTTAAACAAAGCATTCCAGAAAGCAACAAAAAAATAAATTGCCTAGCAGTGGAGAATAAAGTAGAATCACTATTTGCCTGCTGAAACTTGTTCACTGGACTCAGACAACCAGACTTTGATGTCAAGTATGAAAATGAAGTTCCAACTACTTGCTCAGCCTGCAAGAAAATTATCGGTTTTGAAGGAATTGACTATATAACATTAACAAAGGCAACTACAAATGATTACTGAACAAACAATAGATACACCTCCTTAAGGCCTATGGCTAGTCGTTTTGCATAATCATTAGCCACATGTTGCTTTTCTGTACCAGTTACTGCATCATGATGCTGAACAAGGGCTAAAGCATTAGCCAGATAATCTGTGTTGGGTCCTGTTTTACTCCTTCCCTTAAAAAACTCCAACTGTCTTGCCGCCTGCATTTTTATTGCACTTAGTGAGCATAATATGCTCTAAATTTTACCAGATATGATCATATAAATCTTACCAAATAGTAGCCACTGGCTTTTCTGACATAGCCTTTGAGGCCAGGTCTGCTCGTAAAAAACCCTGTCCAATAAGCATTTTCACGGTCTGCATATCTGATACATTCAAACAATTAACATTTTAAAAACCAAAGCTGAATTGAGTTTGATAAATTATAGTGTATCCGATTCCTGAAAACTTCAAACTTACGGAAAGTAATCATCTGTCTTGAGTGGCCAGGGAATATTTGCTGCATGCTTTGCATCAGTATAAATTGATGGGGTTGAATAAAGAGCATTGACACGGCCGTCCTGTGAGCATCCCAATCCAGTGCTTCCATTAACCTCACAAGTTGCAGATTTAAGAGAGATGCCCAAATGTAATAATAAAGCTATTAAGCAGATTGAATCCTGATTAGGGTTTTAAGGCTTGCAATATCTTGGAAAAGACAAACCTGATTTACGTAATGAATAAGTTTGTCCATCTGAGAAAACCAGGAATGAGCATATTGATACTTGAAATCTGTACCCATAGTCCACATGATGTGATTTGTTCGAGTTATATTAGCCTGTGACGAGAAGATGAACATTAGTTCTTATATGCCTTAACAGAGCAACTGCCCTCTAAATACCCCGAACAAGTAAAGCCACAATCTTACTTGAGACATTGCAGCAGATACAAAATCATTCACACGCTGGGGGACATTATAGTCAAAGAAAGTCATATCATCCTGCAATTCAAAGGAGCATTATTGCATACCGCACAAAAAGAGAAAAAAAGAATCAAGATTCTCGCAACGAATTAAGAATGCTCAACTAATGGTTTACCTGGACAATAGGGGAATCAGTACTATCATCATTAACTTCATAGTAGAAGTTACTTGGAGGTTCATAATTCTCAGGGAATGCATCTGTAAATATCTGCAAAAGCGTAAGTTTACAGAACTTACAGTTAATAATTAGGAACAACAATGAATGGAAATACCAAATCTAACAGAAAAATCAGTTTTCATATTGACAACAAAAAGTTATCCAATTAGATACTGAACAAGTAGGAAACATCAAACATGTAGAGATAATCACCTGTGCAGATGAACCAAAAGTTTTAGAGCCCCTCCAGACAACCTCAAGACTCTTGTCAACTTTTCGTTTAGCTCTGTCTTGATAGTCAATTCGTGCGAAAAAAAGAGAGTCAAATCCAACCTGAAGCCAATAACACTCTAGATTCAAGATTCACAGGTGAAACTGGCAGGGACTTGTATATGTGAATAAACTCTACATTTGTTATCCAACAATTTTAGCAAAAGCATTTCTCAGCAGACAACATTGATGAATGACAAATCTAGTATAGGGAGAGTTTCGCATGAAAAATCAAGTCTGTGAAGTTGAATGTACCTCTGCACCAAACAGGTAAGCTTGAACTGCCGAATGCCCGAAAGGATCAATTTGCCAACCAATTCTAGGAGTCACATTAAATTCATTCAAGATAAATCGATGCCCCATAGTTGTTTGATCAATCATGTCAATGTAATGTGAGGCTGCCTCATCGTGCATACACATACCCCCATTTCTGAAATCCATGAATTGAAAATGAAATCAACAGCTAAATGACAAATTCGGAATTTTCCTAGTGCAGGAAATGATGACACGCTAATCTCCGTTTCCATTTTCACACACCAAGCTCAAGCAGACCTCTAAGCAATAAATTTGTGCTTAAGAGGCTACAACATTGACAAGCATGGTTCAACAGGACCTCGAAATTGAACGCAGAGAACATGGCCAAAAAAGAAAAAAGAAGTGGGGGAATCTCCCACTCTACCATACATTAGCTCAAGCTGACCCCGGCGGATGAGCCGCTTGACTATTCTTTGGACTTTAATGCTTTGTTCTCTCCACCAACGCTGGAAAAATGCCTGCATTTGAACCCCCCCCCCACCAAAAAAAAAAGAAAAAGAAACAGAGATTCATAAAAGGAAAATAATAGAAGAAATGTGGAAATATTGTTGCTCTTGGAGGCTAACATTAAAGACAACAAAAATGTCTCTTTTTTTTCCCTTATTTATTCTCAGTGGAATTAAACCTGCTCAACATATATGAACTTGCGATTCTTATCAGCCAACAACGCTGGCACCAGAGAATCCAGCACGTATCGAACACAGGCTCCCTGGATAGAATTATTGGAGCCAACATAATACTGATCAACAGTCTTCAACCAACCGACGTCGTCGTGAGAGTGAGGCACCAAGTGGACGTTGATCCTCCCGGGGACAATGCGGGAGGTGGTGTTGTACACCATGTACTTGGATTCGGCCACGCACATTAAAATTCCCAGTAACGTTACTGCTAGCAAACACGCTGGAACAGCCATGTTAAGGTTGCCGAGTGTAAATGTTGACTGAAAAACAAACACTCAACTACACACGAGTTGCTTTAAGAACCAAAGTAGAAGTAGAACGGTAGAAGTCAGCGAGCATCCCGGATTTGGATATGATAAAATAGCGTGACGAACGAGGAACTATCGGCTTTTACATGACAAACGATGAGAAATTATTGCGATGACGCTGATAAACAATCGCTTTCACAACAACAACAACAACAACAACAATAATAATAAATATATAATATTAATAAACGAAAAAGGTGGTTCAATAATCCGACAATGGACAGCGAAGATTCGTGGAAATCTGGTCAGAGGTTTTGGCATTTTGCGCCCAACTTCTTGGCTTTCGCTTCGTTTTTACGTTTTTCCATTGGGGAAGCAGCCGGCCACTGCGCGCTTAGTACCGAGCCTGGACCCCAGGATATAGGCCTCCATGGTCCAACAATTTTAAGGAGTAAAGATTTTATTATAAAGTAGTAATATTCTTACTATTAACTAAATAATAAATGAAAAATTACTCCAATTTATTTTTAAATAATATTAGGACAAAATACTAAAAACACACACATACTCGTGTTTAAGAACAAATATATATATATATATATATAAAAGTAGAATGAAAAGGAAATGAGTCATAATAAATGTGTTAAAAAATATATAAAATTTTAATTTATTTTATATTCTACAAAATAAAAAAAAAATGGGACATAGTTTATAACCAAAATTGAAAACCCAACATCTTTTACCTTTTTTTTTCTAGAAATAGCTTGAAATTTAGTTGATGAATAAATTTTTAATTTGATTTAATTAAAAAATAAAAATAATAAATTTATTATATTTAATATAAATATATGAAAGTGTGAAGGAAAAAATGATTAACATATGGCCCATTGACATTTTTGACCTCGAAAGAAATAAAAATCACGAAGACGGAAACAATTAAGTTTTTGTTGGGCTACGCGCAGATTGGCCTCACTAGCTATCTTAATGAGGGGGCCCATGAGAATCAAAGGTGATGACATTATCTTATCCACAAGATAACGAAACGTTCGGTGGCTTTACCAGCCTGTAACCACAACAGTGTCAACAAGTAGAAAGGCCATCCTCGCCGGGCCGGGGAAGATTTTGAAAAAAAAAAAAAAAAAAAACAACGAAATTCAAATGGCGTACTCATCGTCGCTATTCTCTCCTATTCCCTTCCCAACCAACCGGAGATTCTCTCCCGCTTCTGCCAAACCAAAAACAGCCAAAACAGTAACCGTCGCCGCACTTCCGCCTCTCTCCACCGCTTCGCCAACCGATATCTCTGCACTCGACGGCACGACTCTCGCCGTAGTCGGCGGTGGCTCCGTGGCTGCCCTGGCCGCTGCACTCTCCCTCACGGACCCCGAGCGTCGGCGCCGGCTCCAAGCCGAGGAAGTCGGTGGAGACGACAAGGAGGTTGTGAAGGATTACTTCAACAACTCGGGGTTCCAGCGGTGGAAGAAGATATACGGAGAGACCGACGATGTTAATCGAGTGCAAAGAGACATTAGGCTTGGCCACTCGAAGACTGTCGAGAATGCAATTCAAATGCTGAAAGACGAAGGGTCGCTGCAAGGAGTTACTGTCTGCGACGCGGGTTGTGGGACCGGCAGTCTCGCGATTCCGTTGGCGAAAGAAGGGGCCATCGTTTCCGCCAGCGATATCTCGGCTGCTATGGTGGCTGAGGCTGAGAAGCAGGTCAGTCTCCTTCTTTTCTAGATTTTCCTTTTTCTTTTTTTCATTTTTATTTTTATTTTTATCCTTTTCCAACTGCTTTCAACGGATTTTCTGGTAACTTAAGATTGCGAATGTGTGTAAATGTACTTTCAAAATAAACGTACTGATATGTGGATCCACGATCATGCATTGAAATGCTAAAAATGTGCAATCGACGATTAAGATAGTGCAATGTATGAATTTACTGGTCAAATTCATTGAGTCCATATAAATTTCCCGTTTCCTACAATCCAGGACATGGCTTTTGATATTAAAAATGCCAATTGCTTTCGTAGATACGGGCAATCATTGGTAATTAGGTCGCTAGAGAATGTTTGCAACAAATTTGAATTTGTGATTTGGATTTTTGTATGACATATAAGCTTACTTTTGGAAAGCATCGCACGTTGATCAACTCAAAGGTTATTATTCTAAGTCTCAAATCATTTTAATCTTTTTGCAGGTGAAAGAGCTGCTTCAAGTAGAGAGTGAAAACTCAGCACATGTGATGCCAAAATTTCAAGTAAAAGATCTAGAAAGCTTGGATGGGAAGTATGACACGGTGGTCTGTCTGGATGTATTGATACACTACCCACAGAGTAAAGCAGATGGAATGATCGCCCATCTTGCATCTTTGGCCGAGAATAGGCTGATTTTGAGTTTTGCCCCAAAGACATTCTATTATGATCTATTAAAAAGAATAGGAGAGTTGTTTCCTGGGCCTTCAAAGGCAACAAGAGCGTATCTCCATGCAGAGGGAGATGTGGAGAGAGCATTGAGAAAGGTTGGATGGAAGATTAAGAAGCGGGGTCTAATCACCACGCAGTTCTACTTTGCGAAGCTTATTGAAGCCGTTCGTGCCTGAAAAAGGAATGTAGGTCAAATTTGAACTTGCACTACGTCAATTACATATGGTATGCTATAGAGATTATTGGAGAATTTGCACAATTTTGTGAAGCCCTGAAATCATTATCTGCTTGTATTTAACGTATCCACGTGCACTTCAGAACAGATGATAAATTGCTTGTGTCTTTGCTCTGTTTCTCGTTGACAGTTTTGGTTATTCTCCCGTGTTACAAGACTTCAAGGCAGAGCAATGCAGGTCTTAAAAGGGATTGTTGGCTAAAGAATGGATGATGATTTTGGTGAGTACTCTCTTTCAACTTGTATAATTCTCTGAAGAATGTTAAAGAAAAAACAGAGAGAGGAGAGAGAGAGAGAGAGAGACAGCGAGGCGTATTGTCCATACAAAGCAAGAAGCATTGGAGTCACAGGCAATCTAAAGAGCACAAATTGAAGCACTCGAGGTGAAAATTTTTTACTAGTCAAGCTACCCAAATTGGAAACAAGAACTGGACAACTGCCCAAACCATTTGTTCAAACCCGAAGTCATTGCCTGAAGCCTAGCTTTAAGTCTCACCAGTTTCTCTTCTGTGTGTTGTCAGAAAATACCGTTAGTTTGCTCTTATATTAGCTGCTTGATTCCAAATTGTAACGAATGTACTGCTGTTGTGTCTCAATTTGGACTAGAGCCTGACGGTTGGTAGTCCCACGAGATGACCCATCAATTGTGAAAAAAGTGACAAAAGGCTGAGGCCTTAATTCTATTTCTAGGGAGTATTGCGCCTGGTTTGAGAATGACATTGCTTTTTTAGCGCAAGCCGTTTTCCGTTTGTTAAAAGCTAAAACCATGATGGCCAGGCTAGTCATGATGCTGTGCAGTCTCTGGGCAAATGAATTCTTCCATTGATGATTCAACATACCTCTCAATCGGACTCCCTTCACTGACGACACGAGAAGTCGGTTTTGCAATTACATTATCCACAACTAATATATTCATGGCTCGGACTGTTTCGGGCAAAAATTGTGAGGATGTTGAAATTGCTGTGTCACGCACTGTACGAGTCCGCCGCTAATTATTATTCGGTTTGCGGAATTGCCCGGGGGATAATGTTCTAGCCTGGCTTTTCTGCATGGACAATGGCCATGCCTCTCACGAACAGACTTTAGCCATTTATGTTCTGTCCAGTCCAAAGCCTTCTTGGTGCTGATTCTCGCCGCTACTTGGGCCCGACGATAGCTCAAATAAGTATCCCGAATCCTTTGAGAATTTGGGCTCCGCGTGAAGATTTCAGGACCAAAATTGAACTATGGGAAATTGTCTGTTGTCTCCAACATTTTTACCAAAGCAAATAACTGAAGCGGGCGTTATTTTAAATTCGGTTTCAAATATGCCCCCTCCCACAATGTAGGGAATCTTTGAAATAAGAGAGAGAGAGAGAGAGCGAGAGAGAGAAACGTAATTGGCATTGAGGGTGACGAAACTTGAGTTGCTTTTGGCAGGATGATAAAGGCATAGGAAGTCAGAGAAGCAAGCGAGAAAGTGAGTTCAGTTTTTGACATGAAAGCCCTGAGCAAGTCTTTTCTTTCCCACTTCTCAGTTCTCAGCTTCGTTTCCCTTTCTACGGTTAACTGCCACGCGCCTTTTGAAATGGACAAAGACATACTACTAGCTCGCAGTTGTTGGCAGACTGGCCAGTAACTTAATGATATTCCTCTTTCTGTGTCTTCCATCACCCATTTCACACGCGCACGATCCAGGCGGTGTGGGGTTTGCCACTTTCTCTCTCCATTTCAGCCCATCTCCCGATGTACCCTTCTCTCCTATGATCCTAATGGCAAAATACTGTTTACACGCATTCTAAAAGAACAGTAAAGATTTGTCTTGATTTCACATCGGGGTCCCCTCCTCACCACATGGCCATCGTGCTTGAGATTTGGTATCGTCATATTTATGTACGTAAGAACCGTTTCAACTTGGGAGCCTGCATCGAGTGCATTCGGAATCTTGGACGGTGTCAAGGTGACCGGGGAAACTTGCTGGCGCTGATTATTTACTTAATAAAGCACGAATAACCAATTTTTTTTTTCTTTTTTTGTAAACATTTAATTGCCAAATGCCCAACTTTGTGCCTTTGTTTATATATTGGGCTTGCCTTCCTTTCATTTTCATGCTACTGGGTGTATAATTTTCACGTGAAGCGTGCTGATTGGGCATTGGTGACAGGTTGTTCCTTACCAGTTTACCTTGTCCCTCTCTCTCTCTCTCTCTCTCTCTCTCTCTCTCTCTCTCTCTCCCCCCTCTATATAAGATAGCAAGTTGCACTTTTCTTAGGAAGTCAAAGGCTTAGTGTTCCTCCTTCACGAAAGTTTAAACTGACTTACAATCTCTTAGGGCATCCATAGTTCACATGCAGCAATGTCCATTTTCGGGGTTTGACCTTTTTCCCACAGATTCGACTTTCAGCACGTGTGATACGTAATGGTCTCTTAATTTTTCGCTGTACCCTGGATTTGTGCCAATACTTAAAGTGTACACAAGGCGTTGCGCTTCCTATCGTAAATCATAAAACCCACAACTGTCTTCTAATTCCATGCAACATCCCTCTCATGTTATCAGTATACGTTCCACACCATTTCAGTCCCCAAGTATGAGTTTTCCTCCTTCCCTGTAATTTCCTTGTAATTTATTAAATAAACGCCATTTATAAGTTATTTTCAGAGCAAAAATACGCCGTATTTATTTGGGAATTCAAAACATACCAAAATTCCGGCTAGACAGCTGGTGCCGGAGGTCCACTTGGACTAGCTCTTCACACACCTAGTAACTAGCAGAGTGAGGGTTTGACCATGGAAGCCCATGCTGTCAATAACAAAATGATACTATTACCATCAAGACTGACACGTCCCTGCTCCTTCGGTAATGCCCATTTCCCCCTTACCCTCATGCAACACGACACGCTGTACGTCAAAAGGCCACGAGGGCACCATTAGCATGTGAACCTTTATCCTTTACAAACCCAGCCTCTTCCCCATCCCTTCCCCCCCCCCCACAACCATTCCAATTCTATCATTATTTATCTCTGGCACACTAGTTTGTTTATGTATTAAATTCAAGTGAATTTGATTTAATCACGTTTTCAATCTAATTAAATTATATTTTTTCTTGAGAAAGTTATTGAAATATTTTAAATTTTATTTAAAAATTTTAATTTTAAAATTAAATAATTTATTAATATAATATTAAAACAAAAGATGCTTAAATTCTAAGAAAAAGATACATTGTAAACATCATTTGCATTTCCAAGGAAAGAGACTATGTTTCAATAATTCCCATTTTCTTGTTCCTCAGATGGAGACCGCTAACCTGTTTTCGTATTATCACGAAAAGTCATAATTCTGCACTACCCGTAGCTTGAGAAACTTTGTGTCCCGCATGCAGTAACCGGTAAAACCACCGCATTTGCAGATTTCTGCATCTCAAGCAAAAGTTATTTAAATGATTATATGAAATACAAGACTTTTAAAAAGAAACTTTTCAAAATTATTTATATTGACAGATTTCTTCATCTCAAGGTTTTTAATTGGATCTTTACTTCTTCCTTTCATTTCGTTAGTCCACAAGGTTTTTCAAAATTCTTTTCCTTCACCAATCGCATTTCCTACTTGTTGGCTCTTGACAGGCTAACACATTTTTTTTTTTCGTTTGTTACGTTTGATCTATACCGTGTCATATAAGAACGACGTCTGATTTAACGACTGGCATAAGGTTTTGAAAACTTTATGATTCCTTTGTTAGATGGAACTTTTCAATATTCTATTTCTTTAGTTTTCTTATTATGTAAAAATTAGGTTTTCGTTGTGTTCTTGGTACACCAACGTCTCGCAAATTATTATTAGGTGTGTGCTCTACGGTTGGGACCATTCCAGCTCCATATCTAATTTTAGGCTGCTCACTAAAATAATGCAGTCTGGGCTTAGTGTCAGCCTTAAAATATACTTGTGACAGATATGTAATCGAATTTTTAAACCAAAAATTCCAATTCTTCTCCTAAGTGGAGACTTTACCAAAACCATATGTTTTGGTGCCCATCGGAGGAAGGTTAAGAATTCAATTCGATCTCCCCTTAGAATTCAATACCGTATCAATGATACCTGAACCCAAAACAAAACAAAAAAATAATAAAATTGAATTGATTAATTTCTTTTATGCTGGTTATTATTATTGAAAATTAGCATATGTTGTTGTCGAAAAAGGGGTCCTCGATTCTAGAGAATCCAACTAATCAATTAACGTGGTTGTAAGAGCTTTTCGATCTTCACTATATGAATATAAAACAGGAAAAATATTACATGGATGCAAGTTTTTGGCATGGGATTACAAGGGTAAGAGAACAATATACTTTTAATGATAATGTTCACATATAAATGTGCAGTAGTCGTAGAATTGTTATTCTGATTATAAATTCAAAATACTTAATAAATATGCAATTAATGGTGATGATTTTGAATATAAGCGTGCACATAGAAATATATATCTTTATAATGGATTTTTCTGAATTAATGATAATATATGCTGCAATAATAGTATACAATATCTCGTTACACTATAACTCTATTCCTGTGCATCTTTGCACAATGACAGAATAGTAAAATAATAATAATAATAATAATAAACAGTACAAATGCTTCCATCATTTCTGTAAATAGAGATGGTGAAAATGAGGGATTAAGAACGTTGTAGCTGCTCCAATCTGGACAATATTATAAATGCAATGGCTGCCAAACAACTTGTTTGGGAGCGTACTCACGTTGGTCTTGCATCTGCTCAGAGACGCTTAAACAAACACCCTTAAAAGGATTAGTTACGTGCTGGTTTGTTATGGAAAAAGACGAACGATTTTCCATTATTTAAATTGTTTACGGATTGAGTTTCTGGATATATATATATTTTTATTAATAAAAAAAACCAGAAAATATAGGTTAAAATTTGAAAATCCGACCAATGGTGATCAAGTCAAACACATGAAAGCAAAAAATAAATAAAAGAAGGAAACGATATTTCGCCCTCTTAAGTAAATAAAAGAATTTTTTAAACCAAAATGCACAATTTCATAAACACAAAATAATTCTATAAAATATTTAAATTATTTTATATTTCATATAAATTCTTTTAATATAATATAAAATAATATATATATATAATAAATATTTTATTTATATTTATATTCTCGAGGTAGCGTCTTTAAAAATTTTCCGACGAAAAAAAAGGAAGGGCTGAACAAACGCATTGTATGATTGCTGCTCTGAAGCTTTACTCAAGATGCTCTCCGAAAGACAACCATTGAAAGGAGGGCACGTGGCTGCATTGGGTACAGCATCTTGAATAAATGCTTATCTAAATCCTTAACGCAGCGACCCGCATTTAAATTCTCGTGGCAAAGAGTCTCCCAGATTGTTCTTCATTTGTCTCGGCTTCCAGCTTCATCGGCTGCCATCGGCTAAGCCGAAGCGGTTTCACATTCTTTGCGTTATCCACCGATTGTTTTTTTTTTTTAATCAAAAATTTAAAATTTAAAATTTAAATAAAATATAGTATTAAATTTATAAATCTGTTATTTATTTATATGTTATTTAAATTTCTTTTCAATTTTGAACTCTTACATTTTTCAATAAATTGTATTTTGAAAATTTGGAATTAGTTAATTGTTTAAAATGATTGAAGATATTCCAAATTAAAATATCAGAAAAAGAGAGAAGAAGATGAATAAGAAGGAAGGAAGTCCAAATGCTCAGGTATGGCCAGCAACTGCAATGAGTCAGTGGCATTTGGCAAAATGCCAAGAACACCTCAAGGCCCTTTGAAATTTCAAAAAAAAAAAAAAAAAAAGAAGAAGAAACTGGATGCAGCTTCTGTGGTTCAAATTGGCCAAATCATTTTTAATCAGATTCCCCTACGCCAATCTAACTAAACAAAAAAACGTAAAAAAAAAAAAAGGAAAATAAGAAAATAGGAATCAGAACTCAACACGAAATGATTGGGAGCATCCACTGAACAAAAATAAAGGTAAAAATACCAGAATAAAATAAACAAGGATTGGGGCATCCAGGTTGGTAAATGTCAAGAAACGTGCCAGCAATCAGGAATTTTTTTTTTCCTTTTGTCAATAAAGATGAAATGACCCTTATATTTTTAAGCGGAAGTGAAATTTGGAACGCAAAAAGGTACGTAGCTGTATAAACCATATTATTTACGAAATAGACAGTAGAGAAGATGGACTGTCTCAAAGACCCTGTCTGCCGTATCCTTGTATTAAATAGGACAGCTATATTCTTGGTTCTGTAACCCAAAGCAGTTTCGTACACGACACCCATTTTCGGCTACTTTTCAGAAAGGTTGAGAAGCGCACACTTCTCTCGCTCCCACAAGTCTTCCATCCCTTCCGGCAACCAACTCCATCGTGTATTTTCTTTTACTTTATAGTTATTATTTTTGTCTGTCTTTTTTATTTTTTTTTTCTTTCTTTTTTTCTTTTATTGGGTGAACAATATGTTGAAACTCATGGGTTGGGCGAAAATATTAACGTTTGAATTTTACATTTTAAGTTGTTATCTGATTTATTCATTAAATAAAATCAATTTATTATTATACGAATATATAGTTTTTAATATATCATATTAAAAAAATATATAAAATTATTATATTATCTATGTTATTGACTCATTTATTCTAATCTTTTGTAAAAAATACATAATAGTTAATGATTTATGAATAATTTATATATTTTTTTTGTGTGGTGTAAGTAAAGTCTAAAATTCAATACAATCAATGTATTTTTACAGGTTTGGCAAGCAAATTCACAAAACATGAATAATATCAAATGCGAATATTATTTTTCCTAAATTATTTTAAATGGGTTGTTTTCTTTGAAAAAACCTGATAAACACATCTTAAAGTAATATATTCTTCGCTGTCTAATGGGAGCCCAGTTCTCTCTTTTCTTTATATAAACGCAAAGAATATTTAATTGCGAAGATGTAACAGCAAATTTGTAGACAATGCCGTTACCTAGGAGGTTTCTACATGCTGTGTTAGCTCGTTCGTTCATTGGTATTTTATCTCTAAGTTATGATACAATAATTGAGTGGACTTTACCAGCTGGAAAGAATCGAAATTGAGCCTTATTTTCTCTCCCCTACTTGAGATTAAAAAAAAAAAAAAAAAAGGTGCATGATTCCTTCTACACGAGGGTTTCGTAAACTTGGCTCTTCTATCCTTGACCCGCCGTTCATTTTATTTGATCCATCATGAAGATATATTAGTAAAGTTTTATTTTATTTTTTTTAATGCCACCGGTTTTTGTCTTCTTAATGAAAGATTTATGAGAGTAATTTGACATCACATCACATGGTTCATTTTGTAACCACTTTCTATATTAATTTTATAATATAGTTACATTCAATTAATGTTTTTGGGTTTAAAAAAAAAGAAAAAGGAAAACAATTTTATTCATTGAACAAGTTGGTGTTAGTATAAATATCCATTTAGCAATAGGTGGTTCTTAATTACATTCATTTGCCCTCCAATTTGTAAGATGCAAATTGAATCACACTAATGGCCTGCGAGTTGCGAATGTAAACTTCTTAATTTTTTTCGGTTTAATTTAATTGGAGTGAAAAAGTTATTTATAAGCAATTTTTAAAATTCAGATTTTACCTTAAATTTTGTTATTGACGCCCTACCTAGTGATTCATATAACCTTCTAATTATAAGTAATAAAAAATGGTAAATTTTAAATTCAAATAATTTTCAGGTCTTATTTTCTCTAATAATAAAATTTGAGAAAAAAATTCGAAGAGGATTGTCTCTCAAAAGTGTCAGCTGAGGCATATTATATATTTTCCTATATCTTCGTCCCGATTTATCGTCCAGAAATTTAGTGGGGCCCGCAACTAGCTCAGCCGCCGTTTCAACGGCTTCTAAAAGTTCTGTAATTTCGCTGGCGTCGGCTGATTCTAGCCGACAAGAGTAACCTTACGACGCCGTTCTTTATTTCTTTATTTTTGGCCCAAGGAAAAAAAAATTATCGCGAAGGAAAAAGACAAAAGCCGTCAATTCTCAAAGGTACGGTCCTGATTAAATCATTTAATCCACAAAATCAGCAACGCGAAACACACCGCATTACCTCCCCACCCCCCGCCTATTTCTTTTCTGTTTCGTCTTTCTTTCAACGCCAACTAACAGATACAATTACCGTCTGCCCCCTCTGTCTCTGTCTCTCTCTAAACTCAATCTCTCTAGAGGCCAGCGAGTTGCCGGGGAGTGAAATCTCGCCGGAAATTCGCTATAGCCACGACGGAATCTCCATTGTTTCCGATTTCGTGTCCCCTGAGTCGTCGCCGCTGCTGCAAACGATGAGAGAGAGAGAGAGAGAGAGTAAAAAGTGAATGATTAGGATTAGATAGAATAGAAGAAAACAAAAAAGAAAGAAAGCAGAGAAATATTCTCCCAATTTCTTTATTTATTTCTTTCTTTCTCGCTGTCTCTCTCTGTCGTGGTGTGACGAGAAAGAAAAATGTTAACGTGTTGCAATGCAGAGGAAAAAAGAAAAGATGTTGGCGTAGGTCACATACGCAAAGATCCCTTGCTCTAACTTGTTGGTTCTTTATGCCTTGAAATTCCGTTCTTTTTCTCTTCTTTCTTTCTCTCCCTCTGTCTCTCACTCCTCTTCGATCTCTCCTTCATAATTTACTTTCTTGACTCTTTCTCTCTCTCGTTTCTGCCTTTAATTATCGTGAAAGTTTGCTTAATTTGGAGAGAAGGAGAGAGGGGGAAACAAAGTTGGAGATGGAGGAGGTGTTTCATTGTTTTTTGTTAAAAGGTGCGTTTCTGTTCCTTTTCTTCTTTGTTTTGATTATTTTTCTTTGAATTTTAACTCCGCGGTGCTTTGGTATTTTTTTTTTTAAGCTTAATTTTGGAGATCAAGTTCGACAATTTGTCGGATGCTTTTCTTTTGAATTTTTTTGGGTCGGTTATTTGCGATCCGATTGATAATTCGGTGCAATTAGAATCTCTGGTTTTTGAACATGCTGCAATATTTCTTGAAGATGTTAATTTCGGAAGATTTAATTATCAACCACCTCGAAGCAGAACTTCCTTTTTCGTTTTCTCATTTTCATTCTTATCCGTTGCCCATACCTTTTAAATTTTCTGGAAATATGATATAAATAACTAAAGCCATTAACTTCTCTGCGGATACTTTTTCTTCTTTTTTCTGAGCAACTAGACGATGAATTGTAGCGGTGGCTCTCGTTTTCATGCCATATGCTGTTTCGTTGTCTAATAAGTCGTAAAAAACAAAAGCTTCTTCTTTTTTTTCTTTTTTTTTTTTTAAGCAGCCACTTTTGGGTTGCGAATTTAATACAAACTGTCGTCCATCGATTCATCGAAGAAGCAGAGCTTGTGGGTTTCTGCTTTCTTCAGTTTTATAACTTTTATCACTATTCACGAGTTACAACTTTGTTCTCTTGTATGGAACTGAGATGAGAAGGGACCGTTTTCTCCCTAGTCCACTTCTGGCTCCAGTCAGTCAGATATCAGCGTGTCTATTGCTGAATTCCATGGGTTTTTCATGTTGGAAGAGTTTTACTTTTGATTGTTTTGCAGAAGAAGGGCAATGACAATTGGACGGAGCCTGCAATTTTGACAATAAAGTGCATTTTACTGGGCTTGAGATTTTCTGTTGACTGTGTCTTCACCATGCCTTTTGAAATAATGGATCAAAGGGGTAGTACCACATCCTCTTATTTCTTTGAGGACATTCGTCTTCCTGCCGAGGTACATTAGCACATGAAGTTTTTTCTTGTTGAGTTTATAACTTAATCCTTATGTGTTGCTCTTTTCTCGTTTTTATCAGTAGTTGTGCAATGCACCATATACCTTGATGTTCATTACTTTGCCTTTTTATTTTAATTTTTTAAAAAAATTTTAACTTCTGTTTCTTGTCCTTTGTCACTTGCTGTAATGGAAACAAACATTACCCTTTATTTGTTAAGTAACTTATAAATAACTTGTGTTGGGCAGAGGCAAATTGGATTCTGTAAGCCACATTCAGTGCCTGATCACCAAGGTGAGTGCCATTTGCTTATTCAAACTACTTTATAAAGCTAACTTGTGTCATTCGACTGCATTCTCCTATCCTGCTCGTCAATGTTTGTGGGCTTTGAGTATCTGGCTGACATTGGTGTACAATGTTAAGGTTGAGTTAATGGGTGAGTGATGCAAGGGCCAAAGGTTGAGTGTCATGATTAGGCATAATGGTTGAGTGATATAATTTTTTTTCTATTGACTTAAGATTGGTAAGTAGCTGTACTGTAAGTGCAGTTGGTATATCTAATATTAATTGGATTTTATGGTTATTAGGCAGGGTTATCTATTGATACCTTAGTTTATTAAGGTTCAAGCCCTGGAGACGAATCTTTTATTTGTTTTCCGTTGTTGTCATCTACAATCTTTGAGTTCACAGACCACTGCAATTATTTGCAGGATTTGTCTTTTGAGAGCTTTCAATATTGACGGATGAATCTTATTTTTCCGTAGGGCCTGCTGGAATGGTACCAATTGCAGGGACTAAGTTGACTGCTTCGTCACACTCAAACACACTGTCATCAGCTATGACACTATCGGTAGATTCTGTGGAATTGCCAGAGTCAATTCTTGCTGGAGATAGAAAAGGAAAGTTACCCACCGATGAAAGAGGTGCCAATATGTTAAAGGATTCATGTAGTTCTCTGGATCATCATCCAAAATCACGGTCAAGTTTGTCCGTGCAGCCTGCATCATATGGTTCTGGAAGAAGCATGGCTGGATATAGTAAGACCCAGTGTGAAAGCAGTCTGTTCTCAAGTTCCTTGTCTGAAGTATTTAATAGAAAGTGTAAGCTTCATTTTGCATATTACCATAAACTGTTTAGCTTTGAGCTGTGCATCTGCCTGTCTTTTTCATATGCTACAGGAATGATTTTAATTAAGGCTGTGTTATTTATCAGTGTGTCAAGCTAAATACATTATTCCAGTTCATGAACTTTTTGTATGATAAGCATGTCAAATCAACTTGATGTGAACTTTCCTCATGATTAATAAGATAGAAGCATGTCAACTGAACTTGATGTGTGATCCTTACTCTCTTTTTGGCAATATCTTCACATTTTGATTTTATATCATCTCAAACTGATCAACTGCCATTGCTAAAGCATACTAGATGAAATATTTTGTGCTTATTCTACAGTGGGAATATTGGAGAATGATGTTCAATCTTATCAGCATACTAAAATTGTTGCATCCTCTCACATGGAAGAAGAGCCTTTTGAGTCTCTTGAAGAAATTGAGGCTCAGACTATCGGGAATCTTCTTCCGGCAGAGGACGATTTGCTTTCTGGTGTGACTGATGGGTTGGCACATAATTCTTGTACTTATGGTGGAGACGATTTGGAAGATTTTGACCTGTTTAGCAGTAGTGGAGGCCTGGAATTAGAAGGGGAAGATCATATTAGTGTGTGTAAAAGGAATTCTGATGCAATTGTGAGAGCTGGTCAAGGGGCTTTTAATGGTTTACTTGTTGCCAAGCATCCTTATGGTGAATACCCTTCCAAAACAATTTTATGCAGGGACATGGATAGTAATGCTGACAATTCTGAACCGAAGGCTCTTTTAGAGGTTCATGTTCTTCTAAATTCTTCAATAATTTATTTGGTCTCCTTGCAAGCAAAGTTTCCCATTTTATTATACAAGTTTGTTTAAATTTTATGTTTTTATCTCTCAGCAACATCCCACCATCCGGTCACCTGTTGGTGCATTTGGTGAACCTCACTGGAGTTCCAGTGTTCCAAACAACTTGCCCTCCCCAGCTAGAGTGGCATCTGTTGGCAAAACATTTGTCCCTCATGAACCCAACCGTTCCTTGGATGAAGTGAAGTTTGGTAACCAATGCTTTCCAAATTTCCATCCTCATTCCCTCCCCGAGTGCCATGATGGTCTAGCAAATGATATTCTATACAAATCTTCGAGTGCTACTGGAGGCTTGGCTAGTAATGCTGGTTCCAAAGTGACGGAAGGAATCAACATCAGGCACATTCCAGGGGCAGGCTCCAGTGGGCATATTTTGGAACTTAATGGAGGAGGTATGTTAAGATAACTATGAGATGTTCTGATTCATTTTATGCAACTCTGTCTTGATTTATTGATCAAGGAATGCATCATTCAGTAAATTAAGTTAATCAGGACTGGGTACTGATGTAAATGCACTGTGATGGTGGGCGCCACATAGTATTGAAACATGTCAGGATATTTGCTCCCAAACACCGAATCAGTCTTTTTTTGTTTCAATCACCAGGAACAAACTTATTCCTTTAGTGTTGTGTCTATCAAGGCAAGCTTGAAAGTTAGTGGCATTCCTTTATTAGTGATGTTTCAGCTGACATTCTTAGTAAAAGCCTTTAAATTTGTTGGTCACTTGGTAATACACTAATGAATGACTTGTCCCCCCAGTTTTTGGATCTTCTGGAAATGGAAGCTGCACTCTTCCCGGGCATCAATACATATGGAGCAATGCCAACTCAGGACAGCAACATCCGTCAAGTTGCATGATGTGGCCAAATTCGCCATCCTTTGTTAATGGTGTTCATCCTCATCACCTCCCACATATGCCTGGATTTCCCAGAGCACCTTCTGTTATGTTGAACACAGCATCTACACAACACCATGTTGGATCTGCACCAGCTGTCAATCCCTCCCTGTGGGACAGGTCATATGGTTATTCAGGGGAGTCTCCTGAAGCGTCCAGTTTCCATTTGGGCTCTCTTGGGAATGTGAATTTTCCTGGTAGTTCCCCATCACATCCTATGGAAATTGCTCCCCACACCATGTTCTCTCATGTTCGTGGAAATTGTATGGACATAAGTAAGAATGCTGGGTTACATGCTCCTCAGCAGATACACCACATTTTCTCTGGGCGGAATCCAACGATATCAAATCCGGCTTCTTTTGATTCATCTAATGAGCGTGTGAGAAGTCTCTCACACCGCAGAATTGAATCTAATGCAAATCATTCAGATAAGAAGCAATATGAACTTGACATTGACCACATAATACGTGGTGAAGACAGCCGAACAACTCTTATGATAAAGAACATTCCTAACAAGTTAGTTTAAATCCTCTTCATCCATAACTACTCTTCCTGCTAAGTTTAAATCCTCTTAACCATAACTACTCCTTCCTGCTTTGGTTTTCTTCACTTTTCTCTGTTTTTTTTTGTCTCAAAAGACCAAAATGCATTGTTTACCATTAGTGGCTGTTTGGAATTAAGCATTTCATAAAAAAACTTGGAAGGCTTGTGGACTTAGCTTCATATTCCATGGCACTTGGCTTGAAGGTCTTGTTTAGCTACTCTTCTCTCTGCAAATGACCACAAATTTTGGTGGGCACTTGATATCAGCGATGGTAAAACCCTTTTTTGGGAATTTCTTTAGGGGTGGGAGATTATTCACTTCACAGTTTGTGATATATTATTTTAAAAATAATTAGTAGAAAGATGTTGATAAAAGTTTGTTTCATGCCATAGTTTGCTACAAGTTGTTTCAAAAATTCTAGTTTGTGCTTTTCAAAAGTTTTTGCGTCTGTTCTTATATCTTTTAAGTTCACATGTTGCATTTTGTAGATATACTTCGAAGATGCTTCTAGCAGCAATTGATGAGCATTGTCGAGGAACTTATGATTTTCTTTACCTGCCAATTGACTTTAAGGCAAGTAATTTCTTATGGATCAAAACTTTTTTCAGATTTTTGTGCGCAAGCGTGTTGTTTCTTTCTTTCAATTTTTTTTTTCCTTTCTGTATCTGGGGAGTGGGGTTTGACCCTCTTTCTACACCCATCCATCTGACAAGTGTGCACACAAAATTTATGATATTGCTATCTGTTTCAAATTACTAACAAATACATTTCAACAGAACAAATGCAATGTTGGGTATGCATTTGTCAACATGATTGATCCTCAACAGATTATTCCATTCTACAAGGTATGATTCAGGCTTTTGATGAAGCAATATCAATTTCTTCCATTCCCTTTGTGGAAGAACACTTCCCCTGCTCAATCTCTCTTCATGACCGTGCCATGAAAATTCTAACAGCACAAGAGATCATGGTTTTGTGTAGGCATTCAATGGCAAAAAGTGGGAGAAATTCAACAGTGAGAAAGTGGCATCTCTTGCGTATGCTCGGATTCAGGGAAAGGCTGCTCTTGTTGCCCATTTTCAGAATTCAAGCTTGATGAATGAGGATAAACGATGTCGCCCTATACTGTTCCATACTGATGGTCCTAATGCTGGCGATCCAGTATGATACTTTAAGTGTCCTCATCAATTTTTTGCAACTGCTAATAACATCTAATTCCTTCCTGCTCTGTCCTTGCTGAATGCATAATTATGCATACTGACATTTGTTATTTATACTTAACCACACACACACACACACACAGAGCCATTAAGGATTTGTCCTGTGATGTCTGAATAGAAGGTTTGCAGCTTAGCTTGTTAATATTTGATTAAGCCTTGGGTTTGAGCATTTCATTCAGCTGTTATAATCTTCACTTTTAGGCTTTGCTCAATTCTGCACAAATAATTAAGTGCCCAGTACTGGCATTCCTACATCATATGCCCTTGATCATAACTTTGTAGCAGTGGTTGATCTACTTAAACTCATGCCAAAATACATGCATATTTGCAATGTCACCTACTATGGACAGATTTTGACTGGAAGCTTCTTTATTGGTGATCCCTTCTATGCTGATGGACAACATAAGTAATAAAGAGTATCATTGTCATTGTTCTGACAGGTGTTAAATTTAGTGATTGGTCATTGATGATTGGGATTAGTACAACTTATCATCTTTTCTTATTTGGTGGTCATAAATTGCAGACTTTTTGACATCTGGTTTTTCATGATTTTCATTCCCATGTGATTAAGGAGACCTATTTTTTAAATGTTCAGGAGCCCTTCCCTATGGGTACCAATATCCGACCGAGATTGGGAAAGCATCGGACAATTGGTGTCGAGGAAAACCACCTTCATGGGAGTGCTTCAACCGGAGCAAATGGAGAGAACTCTTCCAATGGGACTGACTCCTCATCGAGTACTGATTGAGCAGTCTTCCTTTGCCTGTCGGACTAACTCTGTAACCATTTACAAGAGCATAAAAGAACCCCATCCACCCCATTTCACCAAGTTAATTGGTGGCCTAGCAAGTCTCCTTTTGGCTATAGAGAAGCTTCTTAACCTATCAGAGTGCATATTCGGAGCCAAGTGGGCTGCTTTTTAAAACCTTCTTGTTCCTACAGTTTTGATATCTAGTCTGGTTACGAATATACAGAAAATGTTTAAACTAAGTCTCAAAATTTTGGATGTCATGGCTAAGACAATGATGTACAGAAGTACCCCTTTTGCATGGACTGGGGGAATCATCTCTGTTTTGGTTCGGTTCAGTTTTGTATCTTTGCCTCTTGTCTCGGGTAATGTCTTTATAGTTCCTACCTTCCAGAGGTTTAAGTGGTGCTTCTTGGTTTGGCTTTTGTTCTGGGATCTAATTGCTCGAGGAAAGCGAAACCACACTCGTCTACTGTAATCTGTTAAAGTATACCATTTTCATTTATCCCTAAACGGTGTTTCTTTGAAGATGAGAAAGATATGATCAAGTCTCATGTAAAGTATTATATCTCTGAATCCCCAGACTGAGGGTTGGCATTTCCGGTAGACCATATCAAAAGCCTGTAGTGGTGCACCATTATAGCAAAATTGTCTAGCATAAACATAGAATTATCGCTTTTCCGTGGTAAAAAGGGCCTTGATATGGATATGTAGGGGACACAACGACAAGAAGGTAATGCTGAAAGTCTTATTAGGAAGCGAAGTGACACATGTTCCTCTCTGTATTGGTTTGTTCTAATCTTCGTTTCATTGCACTGCACTGAGGCGTTTGCACTCGTATTCTGAACTGGGGTCCATGCGGGCCATCCTACTTTGCATTCGTCTTCTGAGGCCGAATGGGACGAAGTGATTAAGGGTTCTCAAGTCGGTAGAAAATGCTAATAAATTGGGTGAATTTAATGATAGATCAAATGACTACAGCAATTAAGCGGTGGGACAAAGGATTCGTTGTTTGAAATGGTGTCAGGAACACGAAAGCTCGTCCATGCACAACGTTTTAACATGTCAGTATCGTCCAAGGGGCACAAAGTTATGATGTGCAAGGCAACAGGGCACCAGTCTCGACATGGTCAAACTGCTTGGCAAGAAGCAAAAACTCAAAGAGGCATTAAGGCAAGGCTCCAGCAGTGGTGGAGCTATATGCAGGCCGGTGCTTCTGTTCCAACCCAATATCACAGCATGATGAGATTGGATGTGGTTCATTTCATCCCTAAAACGTGGGTCAGTGTGGACCCCTAAGAAAAATGGATGGGGCGGATGAACCAGCTGAAGGCAAACCTGTATTCTATAATATTCCTCTCTCAATAGGCCAGATTAACACAATCTATGGTCCAAATGATATGGGCCTATTTGGGCCGACATTGAATCGTGAAGTGTTTGCATGGCAAATAAAAACAATTCATCGTTCAATTTAGTTTTGTTTTGGCCCGCAATCGTTCAAACTGACAAGGAACGTGAAATTCAAAACTGGGCTGCCCTCTGTGAGAATTTAGGCTCTATGATTCTTTATCTGACGCACGTGCCATGGCCCCGAATTACTGTGACACGTTATAGAATTAGAAACATCTTGGCGTTGCGCTAAAAAACAAAAAAAGCCCTCCTGGATGCACTCTGTCAGGGCGTTTAAGCTGCACGTCCCAGCGCCGGTGGTCTCTTCTTCCCATGACGCATGTCTACTGCGAAGGCAACTAAACGGAGAATGGACTCGCCAACCTCGGTCTCCGTCTCCCGCTTGGACTGCACGAGAACAAGTTGGCGTTTGTTGGCCTTGTCTCCGTCGTGCTTGAGCAGTGGTTTCTTTTAGTGCTCTGGTGTAATAATAACTTTTCCTTTCGACTAAAACAAACAAGGAAATATTTTGAACCATTAACAATGTTATCTAGTAATAAACAGATTATTCGTTATCAATGTCGAAAGATTCCCTGTCCAAAGATTCAGTGGGGTAATGCAATTTTCTTGGATGGGTGTATGGTCTACCAACCTGTTTATACAATTTTCTTTCAAGAAAAAAAAGAAAAGAAAAGAAAAAAAGACATTTTGCTGCGAGGTGGACAATGAACCCAAAGCCTCGCGTGCTCGTTCTTCTCGTTTCCGCCATCTAAATTTAATGCCTCTCTAAACAGAGAACTTTAAACCTTATCGACGTGAAATCGTTCTTATAGATTTTTTTTTCTTGTTTCTGTTGCTTTTATTTTTCTTTTCGAGGAATAAATTGTTTCTCTTCAATCTTCTTCTCGTTTCTTGCAAATTTTGATTAATCTCTATAATTGAATTGATTAGTGGATTCTTGTTCGATATTGTGGGAAAAGGTATGACCTTTGATGCCGGTGGTGAGATATCATTTCTGTTATTGAAATGTGCGAAAGGAATATTAGTTTCGAAGAAATGCTTTTAATTCTCTTTAGTTGTTGAAGAAGTGCTTTCAATTGCAATATTTATACGAGAGTTTTGCCTTAAAAATGTTTTTTCCAGTTATGACTTACGTATGTTAGCAACACAGAGATCATAATGTCAGAATGGGTGAATGACATAAATTTGCGACATATGTGAGCAACCTAGAGATCATTATGTCAGAATGGGTGAGTGGCATGCATATGCACAAAAAAAAAAAAAAAAAAAAAAAAGAAGAAAGAAAAACATTGGTCGATGCTGATGACGATAAAAGATTGTGAGGACAGCCAAATGACAAGAATCCTGTAATTTTTCGTGAGTCGGGATTTTAAATGATGCCTAGCTTTCTTTTTCATCAACCGTTTCATAGACGGTGAAGGGAGAAGGCAGCGGGGCGAAGAGGAAAGGGATGGCGGCAGGTTGCCTAAATGCCACCAGAAAGGTGGAGAAGAAGAACAAGGAGATTTTACAGGGTGATACACATAATGCTAGTGTTTCTTGCCTTGTCCCTTCTTCTTCGGAGCCGGCACATGCTTTTATTTATGCCCCGACTCTGCATGCCAGTAGTGTTGTCTCCCAAGAAAGAGCAAAAGACGATGAGGAGCTGGAAGAACTTTCTGGTTTTATATTTTTGTGTAATGGGAGAACAAAGCCAGAGTGCTACAAGAATCGAGTTTTTGGTCTTCCTGCGCGAAGAATGGAAATTGTTGAGAAGATCAAGCAGGGGATGAAGCTTTTTCTGTTCGACTTTGAGTTGAAGCTTCTCTATGGTGTCTATGGAGCTGCCTCAACTGGAAAGTTGAATTTGGAACCTGCTGCTTTTGGGGGAAAGTTTCCGGAACAGGTATTAGTTATATCTATACTAGTTAATAGAAACAATTCTCACTTTTACAGAGCTTCTTGCATGTTTTGAATAGTTCCTTAACCCAGTTGCGGTCCCATAAAAGATGACAAATCAGGACTAGTGGATGGAGATGGTGATAAATTGAGATCATTGTATGTTTCGATCTGAGTGAAATACCCTATTGGCATTCACAGAATAGAAGGAGCATGTCTCAATGTGGGAGCCTTGTGTGGTAGGATGTATGAGCTGCGCACATAGGCTCCTTTTCTATCCATGGATTTCTTGGAACTAAAGTGGTTAACAGAAAAACAATGTAGCCGTTTGACCTGGTGGTCATTTGGATGAGTGAGGAACAAGATGTTTCATTTAACAGGTGATTTTCAGAAAACGGCAGTACAGATGAGTTTACTTCTGTTGGAGGTTTTATCTCTAGATGTGTTAATCAAAATATCATTTGTTTTTACTCCTTTAATAGTCTCTTCCTCAAAATTCAAGTATTCATGCAGATCTCATTTTGCATTTAGTTGAGATCAATAGTGTAACTCCCATTACACTTTGCTTGATGTTTCTTTGTTCCCTTTTTAATTTGGTGGTGGCAGCGCAAATTCCTCTATACATTTTAATGATTTTAGTCTGTTTACCTTGTTTCGCTATCTTTCTGCAGGTGAGCTTTAGGATTGAAAAGGATTGCTTGCCTTTGCCAGAGAGCTCCTTTAAACATGCTATCAAAGAAAACTATCAGAAAGGAAAATTTAGTCAAGAACTAAATGGGCAGCAAGTAAGTTGCATTAACAAGCACCTTTCTTGCACAAATAAGCTTCATGCCTTCTGTTTGCCATGTTTCCATTATTTACTTCTGCTTCTTTTGATCTGAAAAAATTTGCTATTTTGATTAGGTAAGAAGCATCTTATCATTGTTCCGTCCATTCACTATGCCACCTTCAGCATCCGGGCCTATGCCCCCTGCGTTGCCTTATACAGCCATGCCACAGGAAGTGCTGGAGCCGGGGGGCTATCTCCAGCCACAGAGAATAAGTTTCAGCCACAAGCAAGGCTGCCTCCTCCAGCCGATCAATTTGTACCTGGGATTCAGCTTCGTCATATTCCATCTGTCTCAGAACCTCAACATGCTTTGCACAATGCATTACACCCTCATTATGCTTATTACAGATCCTCAGTGAACCTCATTAATGCCCATTTATCAACAGGTCTAGATATTCAGCCAGCTCCAAGGTTGATTCATTTAGATGAACCATATGTGCCAGGCAGTCATGACCCATCCATGTTGGAGACTGAACATGTTGCACGGACATTGCTACCGTATCACTATGATCCTTACGAGGCCACGGGGAACATGGTACAAACCCATGCAGTTGTGGAAGCACAGATGCCACTGTCTTCGACTACCTCGAACATTTCTGCAGAAGTTCAAGCTGCATACTTGCTTGGGAACACTTCCGTATCTCTGCAGGACCCATCCCAGAGGTACTTTGTCCTTTCATGGAATGAGGAGCCTGAGTTTGTATCTTGCAATCTAGAAAACTCGTCGAGAGGTTAAGATGCCATGGATTTCGAAACATTTTTTGGCTGTTGGTTGTTTGTATTGAATATGGTGGGCGTTTTGAAGTGGTGCTTTATCTCACCATCAAGATGAATTTTGGGAATTAAGTAACCACCAAAATGTTCATTAGTCTGGATCTTTATCGTTTTGGTTATCTACACGGATTCATGATCATGGAGGCATAGGCTATTGGGAAAGTACGAGCCAATGACTTCTCTGAAAAAATAAATGCAACTTTATTTTGCAAAGCCTTCTGATGGATCCATTCTTTGTGTGGCTCCCCTGAAAGAAGTCTCTTTTGGATTTTTAACTGCTTGCTAAATTGCTGAATGCCACTTGGTGCTTGTAGCGAAATTGTTTTTCTATCCTTCTTACTGTTTATTTTTTTATTTACTTTTTTTTTTTCCCTTGCGAGTGATGATGGCTTGTTCTTGACATTACAGATATATGGCGGGTGGGGAGTTGGTTCCTACGAGTCAACATTTTGGCTTGGAAATGGAATATCATCAGCTGCCATCAGCACAGAGGCATGCTGAAGTTGTTCCTCAGCAGGAGAATGCTGTTCAGACCTACATTCCCTCTCCGATGCCTGCAAACTCACATCCCTCTATACGTTCACAGTTATATGCCCAGATATCCAGAGTAGCTGGGCAGCCTGGTGGGAATATTGCCGTTGCTCCTTGGTATACCCGTCATTGGCTTCGTCCTACTATTGACAGTTCAGGAAAATGGGGCCTTTGATTTTCTGTCACATGTGGCCTAGCAATGCTGTCAATTTGATGCACATCTCACATGGTTCGTTAAGACATTGTAAATTTTCATCTTTTCGCGCAGTTAATGTATATGTTCCCATTTTATTCTGCAATGCCGACAATTCGGTTCAGTTTTGAGATTCCTTGCTTCGGCAGGCGGAGAAATTTCCTGTCCAAGCACTTTTTTGTATCCACGAAATCTGAAGCGAAAACGGCGGCTACAGTTGCTTGCTCGATCCTTTGTCATTTTCACAAAGGCTGGTCAAGTTTTACATTGATTTGCCGGCTTTGAGTAGTATTTTCAAACCCACAACACTGCATAGTCGCTTACTTTTCATTTATTTGGCTGTAGAGAAATGTGAAAAGTTCAATGGGAACATAATGCGTCGAAATATACGCGCAAACGGCAGAATTAAGCTGCCATCCTCGAGATCATTGTCTTGCAATATTTGAAAGGAAAACGTTCTGACGAGGAAACATCTTGTCCTTTCACCCCAGTTGAAAGGAAACCCTTTTTTAAGCACCCGTCCCTTGGTAAAAAAATAAAATAAAAATGTAAAGGTTCTATTTATATATAAATTAAAATAAACTATAAAAATTGAGAAGCCAAAATGCTGAAGAATTCAACATTTTTGATGGATAAGAAGAGGGAGAAAATTAAGATTTTTAAGTTAAGAGATCAAAAGTCAAATTCCTCAACTCGAAGTTTGTACTTTTTCTATTGTTTTTTGCAAGGAATTATATGGTCTTTCTCTTTGTTCGTCTTTTGTTTTGTTTTTTTTTTTTTTTTTATGTTGTTTGGGTACATCGGAATGTTTAGCATTAATCATCTTCAAATGGGGTTTCAGACGCAGGTCAACGTTATGATACTACCGTGATCTCGGCCAATTTTGGAAGAAAAATTGTGACAATGCTTGTTGACACAATTCTAATTGGATGCGTCCATATAACTATTCAATTCAATTGCATGACTTCCTGTCTGTCCTCTACTTGTGTATGAATTAAATCTTTCCAAGAAGTATGCGCCGTGGGGTCATCAGTGGCTCCTGCTAGCCCCACGGGATTTTCAACAACGCGTTATGTCCAGATCTGGGTCCACTAGGTGGGCAATCAATGTCCTAAGACTTTGAATTTCTATTTTATAGTTGAGACTACAATAACAATCGAACTTGTTCTCCTATACCTTGAGAAAAGACTGTTGGTATTGCTCAAACAAAGGCAAATATTAGAAGCAAAAGTATCACCAAAAGAATGCAAGTGATCAGATCATGGTGATTATTTCACTGTGTAAGATTTTCTGAACTGGATAATAAATGGCGGGGTGATTGCCCCGCCTGCTCTTTAGTCACTGGGGACGTTCAATAATTAAAAACCTGAATTTTAGGATAACAACAAAAGCCTTAATTATTGAATTCATCAGATAAAATGAGAGATGAGAAGATCTACAAAACATGAGAGAGCAGCAATACTTTGTTCTACAGTCGATTCAGTATTATACAAAAACATCCAATGTATCGTCACATAAAAAAAAAAAAAAAAAAAAGGAAGAAGAAAGAAATTGAAAACATATTCTTTGTAACTTTTCTTATTTTGCCTCTCAATTCCTTAATTCTTTCTCTTTACTTTTAACTTATTCTTGGTCGAATCCACCGAAGCACTGCTTCGTTGGGACGAAGCCTTACTCTCAACACACTGATTTCAGAGTCTCTGTGTGGACATGGTTAAGCTGGACATTTCAAAAATAGCCTTAGCTAAAAGAAAAAACGAAAACAAATTTTGGCTGTAAATTATACTAAACAATGTATCATTTTTAAAGGATATAAGTACATGTCAACTCACGTTTAAAACAAAAAATATTACTTATAATTAAGTTACAACACTGACTGAAATTTAAGATAGAAAGAAAAAAGTTATTTTTAAAAAAATGGGAATCATAATAAATTCGTTTTTCAATGGTGTTGAAAACCCTATCTATCTCAAGTCGTCTTCTCATTCCTGTCCTCTTATCCAATGCTTCCTTTCAGTCTCTTCTCCATCTTGACTTTGACACTTTTGCTATGCTATGCTTCCTGTATAGCTGTGGCAATGGCACACACCTCATTTTAGGTAGAAAAAGAAACCATACTCAATTAATAAAACAAACAAAATAAAAAAAAAAAATAAAAATCAAGAAGCTTCGAGTGCTGCAAAAACTCGCAAAAGTGGATCGAAGACATGGCAAGAGGCCCCTTCCATCCGATGAACCGGAGGAGAAAAAGGAAGATCACATCTTCCCCATCTACTCCGCTCCATCTCAACAAGACATGAATGCCATGGTTTCAGCCCTGGCTCAAGTCATTGGAGGCAGCACTCCCGATAACTCAAATCAGCAACTGCACCAAAACCCATCAATTACATCACAAGCCAACGCCGAACAAGATTACCAGCCTCAATCTCTACAGGATCAAGGTGTGTATCATACGACTTAAATTGCTGATGGGAATCATAATAAATGCTTTTTTCATGCTGGCTTTTTTTGTTCCAACAGGATCAAATGAGAGTAAGACTCTTATTGGTGTGTATGGGTTGACTGCGTGTGATGAAAATTAATTTCTATCCTTTCTTTCAATTATTTTTAAGTGCACTAGGCTCTGCTTCAATTTTCTTTTCAGCGAAACTATTATCACCACAACAAGCAGATCAGTTTTAGGTTAAGATTTAGAGTATGATTTAGACTGAATATCTGAAGTTGACGGATTTTGTTTCCTAAAGGTCCGATCAAGTTTTGTTATAATTATATATCAAGAAAAATAGCAAAGTAATTAATAGTACCGTTTCAATCTTAGTTTGAACTTTATACCATGCCTTAACAATTATAAAAAGAAGGAAAAAAGAGGGGGTGCCATGAATACTGATATTGCTTTACATAGGGAATAAGAGGAGAAGACACTATAGAGGAGTTAGGCAGAGACCGTGGGGGAAATATGCAGCCGAGATTCGCGATCCGAAGAAGGCAGCTCGGGTATGGCTTGGAACTTTTGACACAGCAGAGGCTGCAGCAATCGCCTATGATGAAGCAGCTCTCGGGTTCAAAGGAAGCAAAGCCAAGCTCAACTTCCCAGAAAGGGTTCAAGGAAGAAGTGAATCAGGTTTCTTAACGACTCGCCAAGACTTGCATGCTGCAGGAACTGAACAAATCCCTAACCGAGTCATTGTCTCTCCTCGTCCACCACAATCACAAGAAGAACATCCAACCTATCCTATCCAATATCAACCTTTCGTTTCAAGTAGCGGAGATTATCACTCGAATTATGTTTTGCAAGTTCCCAACAACAGAGAGCGCTTGCTTTCACGGACTTCACCATCAGGTTTCACTTCCTCGTCTTCTTCATCATCATCGGTATCATCTGCGCAACAACAAGAAGAACTTGTAAGACTTCCAATGCACTTTGGAAATTCCTATGATTCTCGTTTTGATCGTCCTCCTAACAATGAGAGGGGATTTTGATTCTGCTCATTCAGAACTTTTATCTGTCAATCCTCACTATAAACTCAAATGTTCTTTTTCTATATAATTTTTTTCTCGAATCGTTTGTCTTCCACCACTTCCTTGTTGGAACTTTTTATCCAATTTATCGTGTTCAACATTGTCAAGATTATTCTATGAGATATTATTGATCATACGGGTTGTTGCTTTCTGTTTTGTGTGTGTGTGTGTGTGTGTGTGTGTTTTTTTTTTTTTTTTGGTTTATTATAAGTAAAGATAAGCATAAAATTATTAACAATCACAATTGATGCAACAAAGGGCGGTCTATGATGCATTAATACCTCAAGTTCACGTTGATAGCCCTAGCCTAGATATTGGCATGCTATTCTATGTCTAGTTATTATATATCTACTTAAGTCTACCGTTACTATATGTCCATTATCTACCCTACCACTTCTATATATACAAGCTCCCAAGTTGTCTTTAATTGATTAACTTTCCTTGGGTCATCATATAAACGGCCTAGCCTTTCAGTTGGTTTACTTCGGTGACCAGCCATCTAAGGTCCATAGATTTAATAAAATTGATAAAATCAAGTATTATTTGATAGAAGCAACTAATAGCAACATTGAACAGGCTAGAGCAATTAATAAAACAAAAATGTTTTTTTTTTTCTTTATTATATAACTTACATTCCCACGATTAGTATTCATGACTAATTAATGACTGTAGACATAGAAAGAGAAAAGCAAAGGAAAAAATAGTAAAAAACTGCGAGGAACTTCAATCTGCATTCTGGAACATCTTGAATTTCGTTCTCTAGCTTGTCAAGAAAGCCCGAGCCAGATCCCAAAATGTGTATATAACTTCGCCATTTTTACATTTTTATTTTATTCACATATATATATATATATATATATTTAATTCATTTTAAATTGATCAAAGTGATTAATTAATGGTAAATTATTAAAAATTTGATTTTTATTTTTTTATATATAAAAAATTTAATTAATTAATTCAGCGTCAGGACTCATGAGCATGTAAAATGCTTGCGTCCCAAACTTATAAATGAAACTATGAAATATTTGCGAAGACTAGGTCTGCGCGGACCGTCAGAGAGAGGGAGTGGTCCGGTTCACAAGTGGAGCCCACAAGATATCTGTTGCGTCAATACCAAAATGTAGTATGCGTGATGTGGCCGATGCCCAAATGTTAAAATCAATTGCGATACAGCAGACATATAAATGTTCATGGCGAATTGAAGCCAGACGTAATTCAGGCAGATAGAGAGACACTGACGAGGCTGCAGCGAAATTTCAACAGATTCGGCGTGAAAATAACAGCCGAAAAAGGGTGTGTTAAATGTCATCGAATTCGGCTGCGGTTGACAAAACCAAGCGGATAGCGATTCAATTTTGCAAACGCCGATATAACAAGGACAAAGAAAGCTTCCGCTGAGCAAGCTTTGGTGCTTGTTTGTTTCCATGTTTTTTTCTTTTCTTTTCTTTTCTTTTGTTTTAAAGAAGATGGATATTTTTGTTTTTTGTTTTTTTTGGACAAAGTCTAGTGGTCAGCCCGCTCTCAACCACTGACTCACAGCCGAGAGGTGTCCAAAACTTTCTTTTGTTTTGCATGCGGATTTTGACTCAGACGTAGATTCCATTCCAACTAGCGCAGCGTTTCTTTTGTAGGAGTTTCCTTCAAGGTTTAGGGCTTCAACATTTAACCTGGAATATCTACCCATCTCTTAAATTTCATTATCTTTTTATTATTATTTTCTTACTAAATGCTACTACGTACGACATTTTAGGTAAACTAATAAATCCCCCACCCCCGTTTTTTTTTTTTTTTTTGGTATACAGACATTTCGTTCAATTGATGATAAGTTCTTGTACCAATTGTAAAACGCATTGCATTATATTATTTAGCGAAAATTCCAGTGAAATTTTCTTGTATCCATAAAATTATTGATGAAGATTATACCATAAAATAAGGTATTTTCCACATAAGTACTTGTTTATGAATTAATCATCAAGCTTCATTGCGAGGGTTCTTGATTTTTATTTTTATTTTTTTTTCCATTTTTTTCTGGCCACCCCATTTCTTCTTGCGCCAACATTCTCTTAGAAAGACAATCTGGGAGGGAAATTTTTGGCATTGACGGGAAAGAACTAACACGTTATATCCTTAAAACAAAAAAAAAAAAAGGCTTATGACTGTTTCGTTACTTGTGCCAAAACATAAAATTTTAGTTTCGATACTTTCAATGCACGGGTTGGAGCAATATCAATTACTGTGGCTGAGAGTCAATGGATGTGCAATGGAAGAAACCAAGCAACCCAACCCTAGGATATGCCCACGGGTTTATGGAATTTTTTTTTTTTTTGGGGGGGGGGTTGTTTAATGATTTCCATTATTGAAATAATTCATGGCAATTATTAGCTTTTGAAATCAAGCCTTACGTTGATTTATCAAGTAGGCACATTGGCAAACTAGCTTGCTGTTTAATTGTCTCACCGAGCTAGACTCTTGGTAGTCTTTTGATTATGGCAGAGTTGAACCTCAATCATATATGCATATTGTTATTCAGCGGTTCCAACCTTTTCCTCTAAATGCCCCATATGCATGGTTACTAAAGCATGATTAAAATTGGTAAGTATCCTCCTTCAAGCTTAATGTCCCGTCCATTGCCAACTTGCCACGTACTCGTACAATTCCTCGATCCTTCTCTCGTAAACGGTGGATTCAATTCAAAAGGTGTGCGATGAGCCTCAAAATTCATGGTAAAAGTCTAAAGCTCTCCCCAGATAAAATAATAATAATAATAAAAAAATCTGGGGTCGCGTCAAGCATGACTGATCATAGACGAAATCAGCAGCTACGGTGTTGAATGGCAACGAAAAATTTGTATATAGCCAGCGAATAACTATGTGCGTCTCAAACACACATATTCACACAAATTCAAACACAGGTTCACACGGTACAATGTCATATATATATATATATATATATATTTTTTAATGTATATGAAACAATTATAATATTATAATATCAACTCACGTTGGTTGCCGTCAACGATTAGACGGGCCGTTCAAACTTACCCGTGTTTACACGAAAAGAATTTGCAGTGGTGGGGCCATGTGGGAGTTGAATTTGGGCTTACTTATGACTACGGCACCTGGTGGCCTTTCAAAGGCCGATTTCTGCCTCAGCTCAGGATTTTTCTAGCGCTTCGTGTTTTTTTTTTTCCTTTCTTTCTTCTTTATTTTAAGAGTTATTCTCTTTTTAAAATACAGTGTATTAAAACGTGTAATTATTACTTTTGTAAACTCTAATTTTTTTTATTAAAATATGTAATATTCATACTTATAAGTTTCAACACTTCTACCTTCTTATCAAACAGTAAAATTCTGAACACTTTTTCTTCTGGTTTAGTTAATTAAAATATATTTTTTTTCTAATTCTTATCTTTATCAAAAATAATTTTCCTACAGACTTCTTCTTTTTATTCCTATTTTTACGGTAGGCTTGCACTATTGTTTTGTTTATTTGTTTATTTTTTCCTACAGACTGCTACTATTCTCTATTCTAACCAGGTTTTGATTAAAAATTTTCTGGTCCAATAAACTGTTTTCCTTCGGCCCAAAACTATTGTTGGGCCAATCTGTTGGGGCCTTCTTCTTGCTCAGTTTAAAGGCTGTGGCTAATACGTAACCTTCATTCGATTAATACGTACGATCGTGTATTTATTTAAGAATTGGGAGTATCACGTGAAAATGAACCATCAATAGTTGATTAGGCGAGATTTTAAAATTATTCTGGGTAGATATTCGTTGGTGTTTATAGATGAACCAACTGAGATTGCAGATGGGTGAGACCTAGACCGCAAATTACCATCCAATGTCCATAACGTTATAAAAGCGCGGAGTTCCACTGAAAGGCAATCCGACAATTAACATGCACGGATTGTCAGCATCAGCCCAAGGACAGGACTTATCCTCATCAAAATTGATTGAGTTTAAGAAAATTTTCCCAGAAAATCCTGTCACAATAGTCTTGCAATAATTTGATGATATTTATCACGAGTTGGAAGGAACAATCAATATTGACCCATTTAATGCCATCCAGGAAAAAATAAAGCAGTCTTCAGGTTTTTTAGTTCCCCCCCCCCCTTGTTAATCACCTGAACGGTTGAAAGAGGCACATGCTAATCCACTGAAGCATTCTAGTCCTCGAAATTTATTCAGTTCATGGGATTACAATACAACGAGCATCAATTAGAGCGGTTCCTATTGAATTTACATCATCTCATGGGCGTCAGAAAATTGCAGCAGTACTCCAAGTGCAGAGAATCCCAACAGGTCATGCACTCGTAGATCCCCCATCTTGCTTCTGGTACACTGTTTGTAAGCATTCTTTGGCTCTGTGAACTTTTGACTGGAGGTAGAAGCTTCCATTCTTCATATTCCTCTCAAACAAGTTGTCATACCTCTACATGAAGGAACCATCGACACTATTAGCATTGCATAAAAAACCTTTCTATCAAGAAAAACATGATCAAGCTGAACCCTCCCACCTCCCCCCAAACAACAACAACAAAAGAAAAGTCAGAAAAGAAAAACAAAGCCAATTTTCCATGTAGGAGGATAATCATTGTCATTCATAAATTTCTAGCATTTCCTCTCTAAAGTTCATGACATTATCTAATTGAATTGTTATTCTTACTGCATCTCTTTTATTTATTTATTTTTTTAAAAAAATATAAATAAAATTCAACGCAATACACCCATTGGACACTATCTTTTGCCATATTGAATAGATTATTGTTGCGGTAGGCCGGTTTGATTTACTGTTGAGCTGGAATTAGTTAAAGGATTCAACACTTTGGACACTATATATTATGAATGAAATATAAATACCTTCCTTCTTCCCCTTGAGGGTAAAGTGCAGCAAGTTTATTATTTTATCCTTTCCTAAGATGTTTGGGGCATGCCGTTGAGATCTCTTCCCATGTTGAATTTTCGACAACACCTAGAATCTTCCTTGCCTCTGCCTCAGTCATGATTTTGCTTCCTCTCCTAAGATTCTGAACTGTTTCTTGGGCAACACCAGATTTTGAAGCATCTGCAATGGGACATAAGAGTTGCTAATCAAATGTGTCATGATGGCTTAAGATGACATTGCGATGTAACATAATCTAATACCTATATTAACTCTTATGACTTATGGAGTTTGTAATACCAAATCCAAACAACTCTAAGCACTAGATTTGCAAGGAAAACTATACTTGCAAGTGCCTGGCGGTATGCTTGAGCAAATCCTCTCAATAAGATTCCAGAGCCCATAACAATCAAGTTTGCAAGAAGCTTTGCAGCCTGAAAATAAAAAGGAAAATTAAATACATGGATCATTCCTTTTTCTATATTCATCCTTCAATCCAAATTATAAACAGTTTTCAGATATTTAAGTAATATTCAGCCTAGAAAGATTAGCCTTTTTGGCTTAGCTTGTTCAGTACAAGAGGCTTTCAAGGTTCAGCCAATGGTAGAAGAATTCGTGGATGCATACCATTTCTTAGTGGTTGTGATTCGTACCCCTGGAATAGAAGGGGCCAAAGAGAAATTTCAGGAACCCAAAAGCCTACAACAGCAGAGCCAAAAAGAAAGATATTTAACATTTCTTTCAAGTGAAACCAAGGTAACACGCACATAAAAACCAATAAGTTCCTATTCCAAACAGGTACCCAAGTAATAAGCCAATTTCTGTAATCAAACTCTATTCAAAGGCACCTGTAGATTTGCCAACACTTCATATCCGGCTTCACTTCACCAGTCTAAAAAAAGTTGACATTTAGCATCTGTGTCTATTTCTACAAAATTTGACAGAAACAACATTGAACTAGCTGCTACGCTTTTCTATATTTTTCTATGAATGTTAACATCTACCTATGTCCTAAACAGAAACTAAATTAAGAAATAAATAAACACACAAGAACAGAGAAGGTTACACGCAAAGATAGCTTAGATTAAAATATAAATATAAATAAAAAAATTTCGTAATAATAAACATGTTCAGCTGGATTAAAAATAAAAGGTAATCAAAATCACCTTTGAAGGGTACAGGGCGCGTTCAATCGGCCTTCACGCCTCAAATATCAACTGATTGGAAAAGGAAGCCGAGGAATTGTAATGTAACAATTGTAAAGAGCGGCGATGCGTTTCTCCGACAGACGGCGGAGGAGAAGAAGGCGGTGGAGAAGGGACAGAGACCGAGAGAACGCATGATCCGGGTAAAAGGAACGGGGCTTTTATTTTTTGGGCTTCGTAACTAATTCTTTTAATTTTTAATAAATCATTATTAATGTATGTGTGTGTTATTTTAATTAGGAAATAAAAAGCACCCGATGTAATAATTTAATATTGAATGTTTTTTGTGTGCGTGTTAATTTATGAGCGAAGAGTTCTTCAACTCTTAATTCCAACCCTAGAATTCCGTCCAGGTGCTGAAATTCTAGACCGTCCAGGAGGTGCTTTCCCCTTCCAGCGCCCATTTGTCACCTGAAAAATGCTTCAAGAAAAATTTCAGTAAACGTAGAATTAAAAAGGCACATAATTTCAAACAATTAGACGATTTCTAGCAGTGATCTTGGAGGATCGTGTGCAAGTCCCTGCATCTAAGGGTGTTTATATATGTACAAATAAAAATATTATTTTTATTAAAGTAAATAATATTTTATAATAAATTAATAATTTTTTAATAATATTTAATATTACTCAAATTAGGAAGAAACAATAAATACTTCACAAACCTTGTGCATGGCGGCAGGTCGATAAGGGTAACGAAAAACATGAAACCCTGATGCAGGAAGAGAAAGAATTATTGATTTAATAATCGAATATGATTGAGTGCATAATGGTTCCGTAATTTGCAATTTATCATGTGCACAAACCTTTGTGCCACCATCTCTCAAATTCTATAGATCCCACCATTCCATTCTGAGGTGTATAGGAAATTACATAAATAGAGAAAAGTTCAAGAATATATGTTATTTGATGTTCACCTTATGACGCAGATGTAAATCCTACAGGCAACTGCAAGGTAGATCCTTGTTTGAGACCCGATGGATCTTCTTGTTGCCACTCAGGTCTCTACAGCCACTGCAAGCCACCGAAACAAACAATTAGTACATCATTAATTTAATTATCACAGGACGCAGCCAAATCAAGCCGGAGAGTGATGAAAATTCCCGTGTAGAGGAAGAACCAATATTCGTGGTTCTCGTCGTCTTGGTATCCACCGGACTTTGCTCCGCGTTTTGATACTGTCCCCATCGCCTGCACTGGTCCCTGCCTTTTCATGTCTTATCAACTTTCGCCCCCTCTCTATGTTT
This sequence comes from Kandelia obovata, assembly GCA_021464305.1. NCBI lineage: Eukaryota > Viridiplantae > Streptophyta > Magnoliopsida > Malpighiales > Rhizophoraceae > Kandelia > Kandelia obovata. The sequence goes on from CM038480.1 coordinate 3,685,272, forward strand.
TGGATCGTGCTCAGGGAGAATAGGTCCAAAATGATTATCTGGATATGGTAACAAGTACGTCCACAGCCGCAGCATCAGCATTTCCATTCCTCTTTGCAAGCTCGGTGGCATAGGAGGCTTGGCCAGGCCGACACACTATGACCAGCAATACCCCTTCTCAGCTCTCCAGTGGCTGCCAAATCAATGGCCATCGCAAGTGTAAGATTAACATGGAATTGCCTTGCCATTTCAGAAGGAATAGTGACTCGACATCTTGCACAAGTTTCCTTCCCTTGCCCAGTCCACTTTTCGAAACACTTCAGGCAAAAATTATGGCCACACAGTGTCTGAAACTACAAAATATGAAATTCATATATATAAAAACATAGGCACGAAGATTGCTGAACTTAATTAAGAAAAAATAAATATCATGTTTGAGAGACAAACTAAAGAACTGAGATTAGACAAAAGATTGATAAAACTCACCGTAACTGTTCTATATAGCAATTGCATGCACATGGAACACGTTAGGTTCTCGTATAACACATCATCGTCATTTTCCTCCACTGTTATATATCTTTTCCCTTCCTCTTTCTCCCCGCGTCCATTCCGCTATTTCTACTCAGTAACTCTTTCCTTCTTCTCGCCTTGTCCTGCTCCGTCAGCGTCTGGTCGGCATCAATAACTTGAATGGCAGTGACGAGCCCGTCAGCTGACTCCACGGCAGCCTGCACCCCAACGCTAGTCCCAATGGTTGACTCCCCAGAGAAGTCGGGGCTTACCCACCGGAGCTCGGCGGCTAGCCTTTAGGGGCGGCGCGTGATGTGGGTGACGTGCCAGGGACTGATGCAAGTTGTGCACGTGAGGGTCTCTTCCTTTGCTGGCTTTACCTTACAAACCATGTATTTGCCACCTGCGTTGCAGGGAAGTTGGCTATTAATTGCTGGCACCATTGGATTCGGTAAAAGTAAATAATCCCAAATAATTAACTAATAAATTTCTGCCTTGTGAAAATTAAACAGATTTTTTAATAATAATCGTCTTATATTAATAACTTATTTGAATGAAATGTTTTACTTATGACATGGTATACACGTGAATTTAATTGATACGCAAAATATTCATTATTTTGATACACATAATTCTTATAATTCTTACATAATTCATTATTTTGCGAAGGACATTCTAATTTAATATGTTTCTAAGAAAATTTGAAATGAATTAGGTTTTTCAATAAAACAATTATTAAAAAAAAAAAAACTCGATGACCCTTTGAAAAGAATTATGAAATGGGAAAATATGTATATATCAATTCAGGTTATTTAATCGATTTTGGGGGAGATTTGATTATTTGGTGCAAAGAAAATGAGAGAAAATCCAGCTAATTGACGAAAATTTCATCATTATAATTTATTGGAAAATGGATACTTCCCGGTTGACGTGTCGTTCGCCAGTTGGAATTAATGACTAGGGCCCACTTTATCTAACAAAAAAGTTTACCGATTTATTTGTAGAGGAGTGTATACGTTTCACTTGGAAATAATTCACAACTCCAGTCACCACCACTAGCTAGTAATCCTTATCTTTTTCCGGCGATGGAAATATCTCCGTCGGGCGTCAACCTCACGGGACCACCACCACGGTGTTTGGATATTAATTTTCTCTCCGATATTATATTCTTTTCATGGCTTTCAATATATTAATCTTCGATTCTTGATATTCTCGACAGTTCACGAAGGCTCTTTCCCATTTATCAGAGATGGACCCCACAGAGGACGCCCTCCGCCGGGAGCTCGCTGAGAAGCAAACGGAGATTGAAGCGCAAGCCGGCGCTGTCAGGGAGCTGAAGGCCGATGGCGCGGCCAAGGAGCTCATCGACGCCACGGTGGAGGCGTTGAACGCGTTGAAAGCAGACAAGGCCTCCATCGAGCGGCGACTCCAAGCTGTTATTCTAAACAACGGAGGGAAAGATAGCGGCAGTGGTTTCGTCAGCAAGGATGCTTTCCGCCAGGCCATAGTCAACACTCTGGAACGTCGACTTTTCTACATCCCGTCGTTCAAAATCTACGGTGGCGTTGCGGGGCTTTACGACTACGGGCCGCCAGGCTGCGCCGTCAAGTCTAACGTCCTCGCCTTCTGGCGTCAGGTTAGCTTCTAAATTTCACGTAATCCTGGTGGTAATTATAGAATTATTCCCGAACCTTCGTGTAATAACCTGGGACTTGTCTGAACTGGACAGCATTTTGTTCTGGAGGAAAACATGTTGGAGGTAGATTGTCCGTGCGTGACGGCAGAGGTTGTCTTGAAGGCATCCGGTCACGTGGATAAGTTCACTGACCTTATGGTGAAGGACCAGAAGACAGGGACTTGTTACAGAGCTGATCATTTGCTGAAGGATTTCTGCAAGGATAAGCTTGAGAAGGACCTTGGTATCAGTCCTGAGAAAGCAGCAGAATTGAAACGTGTTCTCGCTGTTTTAGATGACCTTTCAGCCGATGAATTGGGCGCCAAGATTAGGGAGTATGGTATAATGGCACCGGATACCAAAAACCCTCTCTCCGCTCCATATCCGTTCAATCTGATGTTCCAAACCTCCATTGGCCCATCTGGGTTGAGTCCTGGGTAAGATCATGCTTTCAGCGTTGGAAAATTGCAGTTTTAGTATTCGCCAATGGCATCCTTGCTTGCTTGACGTGATGTGATGTATTATGCAGGTATCTGCGGCCTGAGACAGCACAAGGCATTTTCGTCAATTTTAAGGACTTTTACTACTATAATGGAAACAAACTTCCTTTTGCAGCTGCTCAAATTGGTCAGGCTTTTAGAAATGAGGTGCGAAACCATTTACTCACTGTTTCATTTTCATGGCTCTGCATTTGTCTCGATTTATTTCATGGTTACTGGAACTTGTTTTTTTTTTGTTCATTTTGGTGGAAGTTTCTTCTTTATTTGCACTACTTTGATATCTCCTGCATGATCAATGCACATTGAACTTCTCAAATTTCAAGTTTGCGGCATTACCCAATCTGTTTTTCATGCCTATTTCATTTATAAACATCTTCATTTTAGAAATAAACTGTAAGCATGCTCCTTTACTTTAACTGATTTCAGTAATCCCAATGCTATGAAGCCCTTATTAATTATCATATGTCCAACCTTCAGCGATTTGTTTCTAAGATGTCCAAAATGATGGGTGTATCTACTTAGCTCTGTGAACCTGAGTTTTCTCTCATCGTTACAATGGTAGATTTTGCAGAAGAGGGGGTGGTAGTAGAACAAGGGTTGTAAGATATGGAGCAATATTAATGGCTGTATCACTTTTTCCTCCGTGATTAGTTGTACTTTGTTCTTCTTTGTGTATTAGTAAACATGTTTTTATTCTTTTATCCCTGCACTGTAAATTATGAATCTAATGTTTTTCTTGGAAATTCAGATATCTCCACGACAAGGTCTCCTTAGAGTTCGTGAATTTACACTTGCTGAGATTGAGCACTTTGTAGATCCTGATGACAAAACACACCCAAAATTTTCTGATGTTGCAAATTTGGAGTTTCTGATGTTCCCAAGGGATGTACAAACATCTGGACAATCAGCAAGGAGAATGCACCTTGGTGAAGCAGTTTTAAAGGTCTGTTTCATTCACAGCCAGCTTAGTTTGCTTTTCTAATAAGCAGTACTCCCTGGAGAAAATACATGCCATTTTTTAATTTATGTTAACATTGTAAATTTCCTTACTACTTCACGGTGCATTGCTGATCAGGGTATCATCAATAATGAGACATTGGGCTATTTCATTGGGAGAGTGTATCTTTTCCTTGTATGTCTTGGCATTGACAAGGAGCGGTTGCGTTTTAGGCAACATCTTTCAAAGGAGATGGCCCATTATGCTGCTGACTGCTGGGATGCTGAGATTGAATGTTCCTATGGCTGGATTGAGTGTGTGGGTATTGCAGATAGATCTGCATATGATTTGCATGCTCATACGGTGAGATTTCAAGATAAAAATTCGTGAGTCTTTGATATTGGTATCATTTTGCTAAATTTGTTGTAATAGTTTTCTTACTGTTTTTCTACTGTCCTATATATCTAATGAGAATATGGGATGGCAAAGATACCATTGTGATGGGATGTAGACTGTGGTTGCAGAAAGTGAGTTTTTCTACTTAATAACCTCATCAAATACTGAAAGCAGAGAAACTTGGATGCATTTGATGTTTATTTTTGTTGGAAATTCTGAGTTTGAGATGCACGAGATGACTTAGTAGTTTTGTTCTTTCTCTCCATGTTAGGACAAGAGTGGTGTTCCCCTTGTGGCACATGAAAAATTTGCAAAATCCAGAGAAGTGGAGGTAATCATCACCATGCATAAGCTGGAATAGCATTTTATAAAGTTTGATGGTACTAATTGTATTGTTTCCACAGGAACTTGTTATTGCCCCAGCGAAAAGGGAGCTGGGTCTCACATTCAAGGGCAACCAAAAGATGGTGGTTGAAGCACTGGAGGTAACAAAGAATAATTTTGTTGTTTGACTTGTCAACCACCTCCTCCCCCCAGTCTCCCATAGAAAAAGTTTGGCTGTCTGGTGTGGTAGGATTTTCATGATGGTTGGACTCCTGCCCTGTGGTTAACGTGTGTAAGGCACTGTTTTTTTTTTCAGTTTGTTAACCTGTCCTTTACTACTTACTCACAGGCCATGAATGAAACTGAAGCCATGGAAATGAAAGCTGTTCTGGAATCTGAGGGAGAGGTACAGTTTTATGTCTGCACTCTTGAGAAAGATGTAACAATAAAGAAGAATATGGTGACAATCTTCAAGGAAAGGAAGAAGGAACATCAGAGAGTCTTCACACCATCTGTGATTGAGCCATCTTTTGGCATTGGGAGGATCATTTACTGTCTTTATGAGCACTCTTATTACACAAGGCCTGATAAGGCTGGGGACGAGCAATTGAATGTTTTCCGTTTCCCTCCATTGATTGCACCTATTAAATCCACTGTCTTCCCACTGGTCCAAAATCAACAATATGAGGAAGTTGCCAAACATATTGCAAGATCATTGACTGCAGCTGGAATCTCATATAAGATTGATATGACAGGTATGCACTGATAAATGTCTTTTTGTTTCCACATTTTAACATGATTTACATGCTTGTGGTTGATGAATGAGCGGATTCTTCAATGAATTGGCCTGCTATAGTGTAGTTTCCTTTCTGTCAAGTGACTGTTCTGAAGGAAAAAAAATGTCATTCTCATTTGCTGCATGTGTGGCCTTCTCAGGTACATCGATAGGGAAGCGATATGCGAGAACAGATGAACTAGGAGTTCCTTTTTCCATTACAGTGGATTCAATTTCATCTGTCACTATCCGGGAAAGGGATAGCAAAGTTCAGATTCGTGTTGATGTGGAGGAAGTAGCAAGCGTAGTAAAGGAGTTGACGGATGGTCAGAGCACTTGGGTTGATATGCTATACAAATACAATATGCCAGCATCTGTGCAAGAGGATGAATGAATTTCAATGGCCGTTTTTATAATATCCTTGCCAAAAGTTAGTATTATGCCACGGTGGAATTGTCTTCCGTTGTGACGTGGAATTTTCAACAAAAGCAGACTAAAGAAAAAAGTTAATATTATTGCCCCTTACAACTCTGGATAAATAATTTCTGGTGACAGTCAACTGCTTTCAACTGTATCGCACTTTATTTGGGATTTGCTAAAATGCCCGGTAACTCTGTCTTGTTTTCACCACTTGGGATCTTGCATTTGGGGCAGGCCATTTGCTGTTTCATGTTGGCTAGACCTGGTGTTTGTCCAAGTCAATGATAGGTTATAAAATTATTGGTAGCACATTACACACTTCAGGCATTGTTACGAAAATTTAATGTGATTTTTTAAGTGCTAATAGGATCAAAAGCATTCTTAAGGTACTGCATCACAAACTTGCACCAGAAAACGCAAACAATTATGATGTATCAAATTTTCTGAAGTACACTATATAGTTGTCAATGTTAAATTAAACCACTGATCACAGATAAGTTGTCTTAAATCCTAGAAGACACACACACTATGGCTAAGTTCTGCAGAATTTTAGAAGGGCATATGATCACGGCTGCGGGACACAGAGCTGGAAGCCGCGGCGACACTATTGCGCTCTGCATGACAGAGTTGACGAAGCTTGGTGGGTACATACCATATGGCGAGACGGGGATGGGCATTGAAGATGGCATCTATGTCCCAACCCTGGCGTGCTGCTAGGGCCACAAGAGGCTTGTAGCATGCCTGCCTCCAGGCTCCAACATTTTCTCCTCTCTCCTTAAAGGCTCTCCTGAGTGCATTGGATGCCTCCTCGTCGAGGCAATGGAGAGCATAGCAATGCACGTAGTGCCGCATTTTGGGCTTGTTGATATAGCTCGCTCCCGTTTTCTTGGCATATCTGAAGACCTGATTTGTTACCTGCATGGAAATAAAACGTTCAAAAGCATAGCATGACGTCTACTAAAGATAGAACGGCCAACATTTCATTTTACTCCAAATTTAAAATTGTACACAGCTGCTTTGTTTACATAGTTCACAACATTGTCATATATTTCATCATCGAATTTGAGTCTGACCCACCGACTTGAAAATTGAAATTACGAAGAACAATTGCAACCAAAAGGAAGAACGGGAGGCAAGATACTAGAATTTCCATGACCTTCCATCAAACTGAGCTGTTAAACTTTTCAATTTGATGGCTAAATAATTTCTTGGACCTAATAAAAGGTCAAACATACAACGACGTGCACTTCTGGATTCCAGGGCACAGAAGCAATAGTCGCGATCCAATGCCCCTTAAAATAGACTTTGGGATGATGGTACCCAGTAGGAACGTGCCTATTCCTCTAACTTTAATTGCTCCCCGTGACAACAATTGTTCAGACTAGAACTAGCCACGTCATTAGGATGACTGACAATCCAAGGAACAGTAACTAATTAATTAATCAATGGGTGGGGGGGGCAAAAATGGCAGACCGACGGGTTTGTCGCATTATCATTGAACAGCTGTCAAATCGTACTTGGCAAAGTCCAGAAGCATATGGTCTAACTAGGCAGCATGGTCCCACGAGAGGCTCGTGTTAATAACGGAACGGTGGGTTCCAAAGTGCATAGTAAATTAAGGGTCTAGATGTGGGGTTGCAAAGCGTACCTTGGTGGGACATTTTTCTCCGCGCTCCTTCGCAATGTTTTGAACCTGGATCAAGAAATCGCGGCACTGCTCGTACAGATGGAAAAGGTAATCGAGACCGTTCTTTTTGCCACGTGCTACCTCCCCAGGCTCCGTCACAATGAACGGGTGCTCCCGCTGTCTCTCACAGCTGCCACCATCGCCACCATATTCGTCGCCCTCGTTTTCGTCGTCGTGATCAATCTCCACCACCTTTCTCTGGCCTTTCCTCCGCCTCTGCTGCTTCTTCCTTTCCCCCTCCGCAGCCCCCTCCCATGTTCCACCTCCGCCGCTCCCCGCCGCCTCTTTCTCTTGCTGCACTGGCTCCTCGGAAAGTCCTGTCACACCACCGGCCACACACGCCAACCCAAAAACCACAAAACAAAGCAAAGGCCAAAAAAAGAAGAAGAAGATAGTATTACTTATTCTAAGACCTTAGAATTCCACTAATTTTCACGAAAAGCACTGAGCTTGTGAACTACGGTCATTTCCAACGTTCTATTTTCCAATTCAAAATCTATTAAAATTGGAATTTTTGTTTTATTTCGTAGGATTTAGGCTCGGCGGAAGGTGACAGCCAATTTATCACTAAATGGGACACGAGGGATTATTGAAGATAAGTGACAAAGTGAAATAATGAGCATGGTTAATCATTTGCTCTAAGATTTCTAAAATCATCAATATTAATAAAATGAAAAACATTATTACGTAAATACACGAGGCTAATGGAGAACCATAGAATGGGATGTTAGAAAATGGGATTCGGCCAAACCTTCCTGAGAGAGAGCATCAAGAGTGTTGGCAGTATCTCCAGAGAGCAGATGCCTGCGACGAGAATCTTCCTCTTCAAGTCGCCTTCTCTCAGCTCGAACAGCTGCCTTAATGCCGTACCTCTCCCCAACAAGAAGTTCCCACCTGAAAATCTGAGTTAAGCTGTTCATCATCTCCTCAAGCTCCTCATCCTTCATGTCCAGCAGCGTGCTCACCGTGAACCCTAGCTCCGCTATCTTCGCCGCCGTGTAGTACCTTATCCCGTACGCGTGAAACAGCTCCTCCAGCCCGCACAACTCCCTCGGTGGCCTCACCCCGTACGCCATCGTTGGCGCTGGCTGCGGAGGCGGAGCCACCGCTTCAAGCAGGCGGTTCGTCGTCGTGGTCGGTGCCAGCACTCCCCGAGGGTCCCACTTGAACAGACTAGCAGTGAATGCCTCCGCCGGATCCATATAAATATCTCTTCCTGTTTCCACTTTCCCACACCGCAAATATTTTTTTTTTCCCTCTTTGCTCTGTGGTTGTGGAGATGGTGGGGGCGTGGGAATGGAATATTATTATTACCATGTAACGAAGTCAAGTTGATTTTTGGACATCATATACCGAAACTGCCCTTTGCATGGCTATGTCTTTTTTTCTCTTTATTGGCAAGCTAAGGGATTAGGGCTTTTGGTGTTTCGTTGGAACTTGACAGTTGAGATCGAACCAGTCAGATTATGCTTCCTTGGAGTCGCATTCTTCAACTTGCGGTTGCTCCGTCCACCCGGATCTTGACACGTGTTCGAGATGGTTCGGACTTTCGCTGGCATGCGTCCGTACACAAAGTCCTTTTTTTGAGTCAAGAATTGGTACCGGCTCTTGTAATGCAGGCTTCAGATATTCAGATGGTTTCGCGCGTTCTAGCTTTTTGAACCGTCCCCATTTGTGATTTTACGCAATGTCCTGTGATTAAAATGGTGCGCCTGAGGGTACCACATAGTATCTCCTGAGGGTTCTATCCTTTTTTTTTTTTTTTTTAAGCCCTGGGTTTTGGTCAATCCTTATTTAACAATAATGACATCAAATTTAGTAATAAGAGTGAAAATTTAGTTAAAACTGATTGATATAATTAAATAAAAAAAAAAACTAAAATTTTAATCAAATATATATGTCTATTGATAATGAAGAACCCTTTTACGTTCTGAACTTTGGAATCCACTTGTTTAGGGTGGAGGGTAAGGAAGTTTACTGGAAATAACAATCCGTCCCTCGAAGAGATGGTACAAGTTTAGTGGCTGTGCAAGTTTTTTCTTTTTTCTTTTTTTTTGTGGGTCAAAAAACGTGGACAGTTTGGTAATTATACCACCACAGCTGCACTTTTCCTGCCCTTTCTCACCAAATCGGCGAGTATCCAAGGAAGCATAATCTGACTGGTTCGATCTCAACTGCAAGAAAACCAACTTTTAAAACTTCTTTCTTTGCAAAGATTTTCTCACAAAACAAACACACCGTTAGTAGACGACATCTTCCACTCCACTCGCCTTCCTCCTCCCTCCAGAAAAATCTTAATTTACTAAAGGGACAACTCGGCAATTTCATGTTTTGTTGCGAAATTGGGAGGCACAAGAACTCGGTCATTTCATTATAATATACGCTTCCAACCCAATTAATGACAGTTTGATATAACCCTTGACGGTGTAAAAAAAATTTGCAGGGAAGTACCAAAATGGGTCAGGTGCTTCAGCTAGTCAGCTACCGATGTCCCTTTCTCTCTCTCTCTCTCTCTCTCTCTGAAAAAGTCGGTTTTCTGTACTTGCAAAGAAAGAAAGAAAGAAACAGCAACACCCTCGCAATTCTGTTGTTTTCTCGTTTCAAGATCCTCTGTTTCCAAAACTATTGATCCACCCATCAGGATAACACGTATGTGGTCTTGGTGGGTCCGTGCCTTATGACACGTTTCAAATCCTGAATGGCTGTGTTTAACAAATTGAAAACCGTTGAATAAGTAAATATAAAAGAAAAACATATGTTTGGACTCACTCTTCATTTTTATTTTTTTTTCAGTACAAAAAAAAAAGGGTGGGTCAACCGGACGGTACCTTAGTTGCCAATTGAATGCTGACACGTCAAGTCTCTGATGCACGTTCAGTGTGTCAGGCCGACCTCACATTAAACAGTTCTCTTCCTTTTACTCTGTCCTTTCTCTTCATTTCATATCTACCCTGCCCCTACAGATGTATTAATATATATGTATTAATTTGATTTTCAGTTAAATGTAAAAGCTTTTCGTCATTTACACTTTCGTAAAAACAAAAGAAAATCAGATTGATATTTTTAAGATTCATTTAGTTTGGCTCGTGTATATTTTTCATCACGTGCAAGTTGCTTGTTCGTTTATGGTAAGTATTGCCAAGATGCACCTACCATCAAAAGTTAAAATTCATGCTCCAAAAATTACCACCATCGACAGACGTCGTTTTTTGGGCTTAATGCAAGCAACCGCTCACGAAAAATAGTTTTGTAATTTTGGGCCATGTGGCCCAACACAAAACAACTATACTGAAAGCCCTTCAACCAAAAATGGGCCTAGAATAGAAAAATGAGCCCATGGTATGCTCGAAACCGGGTCATCCCATGTGCCCCGACCCGATTCACAAATCCTTTTTCACTAGCTAAGTCAGAGAGACAGAAGAGCAGAAAGCAAAGAAACAAAAGCGAACATGCAGAGACACGCGGCAAAGAGACTGGGAAATCAGGCCCCCATAGCCATCACAGCAAGCACACTTTCTTCTGTCAATTCGCTCGCTTCTTCTTCTTCCTTAAACGACCACATCCGAGGTATATAAAATATATGTACTACAACAAGACTTCCTTTTCCTTAAAATCATTTTCGTTGTCTCTTTTACTTGTCAATGACCATGGAAGATAGATATCTCTCTCTCGCTTTCTCTCTCTCTCTCTCTCTTATTAATTATTTTTTTTTGCATTTATTTTTCAAAAGTCTTCACAGATCAACATGTATTCTTGCGCCTGCTGGACGCCTGCAAGCTATCAACGGATGTCAAGACTACGCTAGAAACCCACACAAGGATCATTAGATTCGGGCATGGGACCCACCCGTTGATTGCAGCTTCTCTTATATCAGCTTATGTTCGGTGTGATCGCCGCAAGCTTGCTTACAATGTCGTTGATCTAGTGTGGTCTTGGACTGTTGGGCTTCTAGCTGCGAATTCGGTTATTGATAATCTTGCGAAGTTCGGAGAATATTGGATTGCGAAGGAGGTGTTTGATAAAATTCCCCACAGAGATGTGGTCACTTGGAATTCGATGATCGGAGGTTATGTAAAGAATGCACGCTTCAAAGAGGCGTTGAGGCTATTCCGTGAGATGATTAGTTCGAACTTTGAGCCAGATAAGTTTACATTTGCTTCGGTTATGAATGCATGCTCTAGCCTTGGTGCTTTTGATCATGCACAATGGGTGCACGGGTTGTTGATTGAGAAAAGGATTGAGTTGAATTTTATTTTGAGTTCTGCATTGATTGACATGTATGCAAAATGTGGTAAAATCCAAAATGCAAAGGAAGTTTTTGACACTGTGCAGCATAGTGATGTTTCTGTGTGGAATTCAATGATCAATGGGCTAGCAGTTCACGGGCTTCCTCTAGATGCCATGGAATTGTTTTCTAAGATGGAGGGGGAAAATGTTTTACCTGATTCGGTGACTTTTCTTTGTATGTTAACAGCTTTTAGCCATTGTGGCTTGGTCAAAGAGGGTCACCAGTACTTTGATCTAATGCAAAATCATTACTTACTTCAGCCTGAACTTGTGCACTATGGAGCCATGGTTGATCTCTTGGGACGAGCTGGGCTTTTGGAAGAGGCTTATGCCACAATTCAATCGATGCCAATGAAGCCAGACGTGATTATATGGAGGTCTCTGCTTAGTGCTTGTAGAACACACAGAAAGCCAGAACTCGGTGAAGTTGCCATTGCAAATATATCTAGTCTCAGGAGTGGGGATTATGTCTTGCTATCAAACATTTACTGTTCCCAGAAAAAATGGAATAATGCTCAGGCTGTAAGAGAAGTGATGAAGCAGAAAGGGATCCGTAAAACACGGGGAAAAAGTTGGTTTGAATGGGCAGGTGTCATTCACCATTTCAATGTTGGTGATAGATCTCATCCTGAAACTGAGGCAATATACAGAGTGTTGGAAAGGTTGATTCCACAAACAAAGTTGGAGGGATTTGTGCCTGTGACAGAGTTGGTCATGATGGATGTCTCTGAAGAGGAAAAGGAGGGAAATTTGTATCATCATAGTGAAAAGTTGGCATTGGCCTATGCAATCCTTAAAACTAGCCCTGGGACAGAAATTAGGATCTCGAAGAACCTTCGGATCTGTTCTGACTGTCATAACTGGATAAAAATAGTTTCAAGACTCTTGAGCAGAGTTATTATTGTGAGGGATCACATACGTTTTCACCAGTTTGAAGGTGGTTTGTGTTCTTGTGGAGACTACTGGTAGTGGTCCTCGGCAAATTTGTTAATGTGGAACTAGGGGAAAATTTATAAGCAAAGTTGACAGCTTTGTCTCTCGATTTATGCCTCAACCAATTCATCATCTTCTTCATGTTACTGAAAAGCTTAGAAATCCAACTGGCCTGGAACAAGGTTTTACTGTTCTATGAGCCTTATTTGCTTGGTCATTAACGAAGTTGAATGAATGGGAATTTTCTTTTTGGTTGAGGCAGAGCTCCAGCTTGATATATTGTCAGGTCCTGGGAACTGTGACTTTCACTCGAAATTTGAAACTAGGAGGGTTTGAGAACTTGACTTTGCATCTGGAATATGCAGCCTAACTGGGATAAATTTAGTATATAGAGCCAATGATTCTTCTTCCAATGAGAAATGTCAATTATTGTCTGGCTTGGCTGAACCATTCTATGCGGACTATTTTAACAAATCAGGCCACAAGGTGAGTTTTATCTTCGCCAGCTGCACTTACAATGATGCACTCTGTGCTCAAGACACAGTATGGTATGTGGTACCGTTTAGTTGTAAATTGTGGCACGGAAAGCTTGGCTTTATGCGACTGATAAGCATTCTTTACAATTGTATGTAAAGCACCGCGTATAAGAGAAACAGTTGATACTAGTTATGTAAAAGTTGCTGGCTTTGTGCCTTTACAAGACATCCAAAATTCAATTATTCAATGAAGCGCCATGATTCCTCAGAATTTCGAGCGCTAGCATTGTATGGACCAGTGTTACACAAGCTTTCAAAAGACGTGTCGGATGGGCTTTGAGGGACTATTGATTGCTTTTTCAAGTATTTATATTCTGCTGCCAGGGCATTTTCTTTAATTACTGAGTCTTATTTCATGTATTGGAACTAATGGCAGTTTGCCTCCATAGATTTCTGGGATCTGGCTCTCCTCAATTTCTTCAAGCAGAGTTGATTTTAGCTTCTTGTTGGCCACAAATTCCATCTGCGAGCATGCAGAGGAACAATCAATCAACAATCCCTTTTTTGAACAACCGATTAATGATCGTGAGCTATTAGAAATGGACGAAGTTTATATTTGTACTTGGGCACTGGGGCTTATATGCTTGCTTGGAATACTAGAAAATATTAATAGGTACCTTTTTTCTGGTATTGTTGTCTATGAAAGGGCATACAATTTTCCACACCGCCATAAAAATGTATGGCACATTCACGAGGAACAGCTTCCCTAGTCTTTCTGGGTAGTAATCCTGCAATTATCAGCAAGTGATTTGAAACAACACATCTAATATTCAGAATAAGAACCCCTATCGATGAGGATATAAACACAGACCGTGTCTATGGCGTAATTACCATATTCTCTTAGACAACACTAGAGGGATAACTGAAGAAATACAAATGGGCCACCAATGTATCCTGTCAAGGACTCCTTAGCCTCTTGCACTTCCCACCATAAAAAATATGAAGACACAGAACAATAGGGAGGGCAGTGGAAGACCATACCTGCAAAATGGATAGAGCTGCAAGATATCCATGGATGTCACTGTTGGCATATCCCCAACCTTGAAGATCTCCGATGACAACAAATTTCTCCTGTCCTGCAGGTATACTGATAGAAAAGAGGCCATATCAAATATATTTTGGTTTGCAGCATAGGAAATCTATTTGCAGATTCTGGTATCTTATACGAATGCATCCACTAAGGACAAAACTGATGGTAGGGATCAGACTTACCTTGCACATATGTTATCGAGACAGTAGACCACAAAACCTGTTCATACATGCAGGACAGCAACGAGTGAGCTGAAAGAAGTCCAAAGCGATGGGAAACATGATTATTGCACTATCTATCTTTTTTAATACTCTTCTCGGCTTTTTGAACTTAATGGATTGAAGCATGACAAGTGGAATCAAATGTTTCTACACGTCACAATGCAATAATTTTTACTATTACACTAAGATTGGCTCTTTTCACGTGTCAAATATGGACTAGGTTTATTTTTTTCCTTGTAACAAACATTGTCAACTTAATAATTTTTCATTATACAACTAAAAATAAAACTTGAAGTGAGATCTGAACCCCCAGACTTCTATTATATTTAAATTCCTCGGCTCCAATCCAACTAGAGCAAACAAAAAAAAAAAAAGAAGGAGTGTATTTCATGAAACAAACATTGGAGGATGAAGCTAGGTTATAAGTAAAGAATATTAAAGGAAATTACTGACGCTTAAATTCTTCTAGATTCCCTTTGTTTTGGAAATGTCTAGCTCCGAGGAGAACAGCAATGGGTTGTCCATTCTTGTCTGATCCTTGAAGAAATACCTTGTTCTGTGCAATTTCTATTGGGACCTGCGATGTGGAAATACTACCATTTGGAACAAATGCCCGTCTCCATTTCAGGTACTTGAGGAACATGGCAGAAGCTTTCTCTATATTTAAACCACGAGCACGCAGAAATCTTCTTATTGTAGAGTCATCCACTGCCTGTACTTGGAAGTTTGCCAAAAGTCGAAAAGAAAATAATTTCAAATACAACAGGAATAGCGTAATATATTAGGATTAGCTTCGAGCAGTCACTTAATTTCATTGCCAAACGAAACATCCAGTGGAGGCAGCCTAATTTAATGGGCTGTATCCGCATTTGCATTTTGTCAACACAAATCAAGTTAGGGGTCATCACAAGTGTTTCTATATCATTGCTTTGACCGTCTAGTAATTTGAAAGGATATAAAGAATAACCAACTAAATTAAGACTACTTCGAAGGGGCTCAACATTCAATGCAAGAATTTATTCAACATTGCTAATACATATATGCTTTTTTTTTCTTCGTTTTTTTCTGGGTATCTTAGCGAGGTGCTATCGTGAAGAAGAGCTCGCGATACTTCTTTAACTTGAGATGAACACAGTTATCTACTGCACATATGATTTTACAACTGTCTCAAAGATTATTGAATTTAAAATTTGCAAGTTATAGGTATTAAATTCAGTTTGAGGCTGAGATTGAGAAAGATTTAGTAAAATGATGAGAATTATTCCCTACCGAACACCTAACTAATGGGAATGAAAAAAAATAAAAAATTCTTTATGCATTGAAACTGCCAAAAGTTGACTAGTTGGTCAAACTTTATTTTGGAAAGCATTCTTTGACCATGTCAAATCTTCAACACGATTGACTAGCCAGCCATAAAAGTAGAACACTAGAATCGGCCGACCCATAATTTTCTCCCTCGTGCCCGAAGGTTCCAAGATTCATACATGTAATAGCGAATTAAGTGCATTGATAATGTTGCCGAAACTATAGGCAGCATAATTGACTATCGTTTCATCTCTACAAGACAAATCACGCCCCAAACTCTTCTGGTGTCCGCCGAAGAGTCAGAAAAGCAGAAGCTCGCGGAAAACAATATCGTGGAACAGTCAACATAACAGAAAAATGGGGATCAAACATAAAAAAGAACCCAAATAATAATAATAATAATAGTAATAAATCAACTAAATTTAAACACCAGACAATGGTGAAACATAGAGATCAAAAAATGTTGAAATCTGAAGCCCCAGGAGATCCATCGATCATAACATGGAATCGCTAGGCATTGCTTTGGAGGAGTTGGGGAGAGGGACATTGTTAAAAAACAAGAAGAAAACTAAAGGATCGGGAGAATTGGCAGAGACAAGAAGCGCACACACAACAGCAACGTTGTTTCACGAGAAAAGAAGAGTTAAGGCACCTTGGAAGAAGGGTCCTCCCTCTCGACAAAGGCCCTCATGAGACCTACTTTGGTCTGCTCCATCTCATTCCTTTTCCTGTTATCTTGTTCATGTCTTGTAATTCCTCCTTCTTGGGTTGTTATTTCTCTTGACTCCATTTGATAATCACTGTTCATCCTTCTAGCCCTGCCCCCTCCTGTCTTTTGCCTCACTTATTCCCGGTTACGATTTCCCCTCAGGGTTATATAAATATTGTTAAGGATATATATAATATATATATATATATATATATATATATATATATATATATATATATGAATTCAATGCAACTTGGTGTCTGATTTTTCACGCAATTAGGTGGATGTCTTGTCCAATAAATTTTTTAAAAGGTCTAATGTATTTAATGAGTCGTTCAATGACGATTTGACAATTGGACACCTGTATTTCGGAACAAAGCCTATTTATAAATGAGACGGATTACTGAAATTTAATAAAAATTAAACATAAATTTGTATCATTGCATTATAATTATACTTATTTATTTATAATTTAAAAAATTATATTAATTAGTATATTATTTATCAAATAATAAATTAATTAAAATTCAATAACATAAACACTCGCATGTGATTATGTTTTCACGTCCAATCTCCTTGCTTAAACCTTTTTTTTTTTCATAAATTCATTATTTCAAAGTGGAATATCCTCTTTAAATAGGGTTATAACTTAATAATAACAATAATAAGAAATAGGGAGTTGTAAGCTATTTTCATTTCTTTTTAATTGCATAATAACTCTGATAATTTTTTTAAATTACAAAATGGTGATTCGATTAATCGAAATTATCTAAACTGAAAACAGAATTCAATAAAAAAAAATTATTGTATATTCACTCGGTTAATTAATTATAAAATTTTATTTAATTAATTAAAATTTCAGTTCAATTGATTAACCCAAATTTTCAATTTTTGTTTTCTTAAAACGGGGCTCCCTTTGAAGGAATTGAGGGACACTTCAAAAATTTGCACCTGGACAACCTATAATATCGTTACTGTTACTCTAAAGGCTAAATGCGTGGCTTCCATTAATAATAAATCTCTTACAGTATAAATTGTTTAGATGTCTTTGAAATAATTAGAATCAGTCGTCTCTTACAGTCCATCGCAGCGGTTGCATTTGCTACGCGTGGTGGTCGTTGATTGTGACACAGCGTCATTTATTAGGTACTGTCAATTTTTTTTTCTTTTTGAATTTATATATATTGAAAATATTAATTACACACGCATAAATTGAAATTAAAATTAATTATTGACTTTTTATTAAACTATTTTTATAGAGTAGAATAATTATTCAAATAATAATAAGACTAAATAAAATTTTATTATATATAAGTATAATGTTAATTGATTTGAAATTCATATATTGTATTACAATTTTTTTAAAAAATTTTTCTAATCAGAACACCCGCTCAACTTTTTGTCAGAAGAAAGAAAATTCAAATCAAAATTACGCGCGTAAAAATCTACTAATTTACCGTGAAACTTCCACTTTGGGCGAAAGAAAGAGATTGCCACTAAGATGGACGTTGACTTGGAAAATTGTTTAGTAAATAATATATAAAATAATTAAAATATACATTAAATTTAGTTTATATTAAAAATATACAACTGGTTTAATTAAATTTGAAATTAAGATTTTATTATTAAATTTAGTTTATTATAGAGGCTTCAAGGAGGACCACCCATGGAGGGAGTCATTTATCCTCAGTATTCAAAGGATCTGAGTGGCACTTACATGATAATTTGATCGACAATATTAATGCGGTAGTTAACCGTTTCCATGTCTCGTGATGCCCATGACATTGAATGCAAGACAACTAAATTGATGACATGCCGGCTTTTATAATTTAATTTATTTTTTAAGAAAATAAAGTTAATTTAATATTAAACATAGATGGAAAAAAATTAAGTAAAATTCAATTAAAAATAAGTAAAATCTGAATACTTGAAATATAAAATAAAACTAACTTAATTAATATTTAAAACTTACGTAGAAGTACATTGTTTTTATTAATAAGATTGTTTACTGTTTAGAAAAAGACAGGATGAAATGAAATGGGAACCAATAATTTTTATTTTTCTTGTTTTATGTGAAAATGACATATTAATTTAGGGGAATGATAGTGTGCGGATTAATTCTATAAAAAAATTTTAGTACCATAAACATTATTCTATGATGAAAATTCAATTTACGAATGGTGGTGGATAGATCACTTTTAATGAAAATTTTAAGCTGCGATATTATATCTATGTACGGCGGAAAAAAGTAGTGCAATTTTTTAAACTGTAATTTATGACATTATTCTCCGTGTTCCTCTTGTCAATTCATTGAGTCGGGTATTTTTCAAATTTTGCCATTTCTTCCTCTGTTTTTTTAATTTTTTATTTTTGTGGTTAAACTAAACAGACCATGGATTTATGCAAGTGGGCCTTTGTTGGGATTTTCTGGTGTACTGCCTTGATATTGAGTGTTCATGACGTGGGGCTTGGCAGGATTCAACCCACTGAGCGGATCTCAAGTGGGTTTTCTATTATTAATATTATAATCTGTTAAAAATTCTATCTTTGCGCATTTGCTACTTCATTTATAATCTCTGCCACTAACAGTTTCGTGGCCGGTGAGCCGTTTGGTTTTGGGAATGTCTAGTTTTTTAATTTTTGAGCTTTACAGAGTTCCAATTATCTAAAGCTGCGGTTTTCATTGACCTGAGGATCTGCTTGAACCGAAGTTCCAATTGAGGATTTGCTATTACTTATTTTCTAATTTTTTTTTTATTTTACTTTATAGTTCATGGACAACGTGGAATTGAAACTGGAAAATGTCTTAGAATGTTTGGGAGTTACTCTTCATCGTTTTTCTCGCGCTAGATTGAGGTTCTTCTTCATTCCACATTTGGCATTGTCTGAATTTGGAACAGAGATTTTCTTAAATCTAAATACGTAGTGGTGCATCTTTATTTCTATTTGTGGATATTCGAGATGGTTTGTGGTGAAAAAAGAGCAATTCCATGGCTTAAAAGACACCCCTATTTGCTGCATTGCTTATTTAGTAACCGGAATGGCCCATTGAGATACAAGTTATCAGCGAGGATGAGAACTGGAAACGAGACTCAATAGAAGCATAATTAGAATAGATGAAAAGGTTGACACTGGAATGGCAACACATAAAATCATGTGTGACTTTGGCCTGGGTGTACTCGTGGCTGAGATGGTATTTACTTGCCTTTGGATTGATTATGTGTTAATGAAAGAAATGGTGGTCAAGGAAAAGCATAAATGGGGTTTAGTTAGTGTGATAGTCATTTGTGCATCAAGCTAGATATTTTCAATCCATGTGAAAGGTAATTTCATGCTGATGAAAAACTACAGGGAGATGTTTTTGGAGCAGATAACTTTAGGTCATGACTTATAAATTCAGTTGCAAGTTTCTATGTTGGAAACAATCTAGTGGAGGGAACTGCCACAGAACACACACACAATATCTAATACAGTGAAAAAGCATGGCAGAAGTATATGTTGAAAGAAGGGTTTTAGTCCACTAGTAGCTCTTAGTGCTTACTAAATGTTTCATGGTATTACTTTCACTAGAAGTCAAAAGATCTATAAGATTCTTCGTTTATGTTAACCTATGAGAGAGTGAAAATTGCAAAAAAAAAAAAATTTCTTTTTTTGCCATAGATTAACTGTCCCAAGATCTACAATAAGATACATACGTCGCTTATGGACATTTAACAAGCAGGAAGAAATTCAACATAGAAGACATGAAATTCGGTTGAGGTAGAACTAAGGAAAAGTGTAAAAATGGGTCATTCTTTTCATTTCCAGTGACAAACTATTTTTAGGATTCTCTGCTAATTGGCCTGTAGTTTAAATTTCCCCAAGTGCCTTGAGGCTTTGAAAATTTTCAGGTGTATCTATATGTTAATATATACTGCCATTGTGGTGTCATATGATTTTGTGAAGGTTTCATTTGTCCTGTAACTTAAAATTTCCTGCTTGCATATGTTTTCACAGGAAGAGAAGGCCATTGAAAGAGGAATTCTTCCTTTGCTCCAACATGCAACTCTGGTGCAAACTTTTGGACAACGGAATCGTGTCTGCTTAAAGGAGGGCTCAATCACAGTTCCTCCATATGCTCCTCCACAGAAAATGCAAACTTACCTGTTTCCCGAGAAAACTCCTAGATCTATTTTTGTTTACTTCCGTGGATTGTTTTATGATGTGGGAAATGAACCAGAAGGTAGCTATTATGCAAGGTATCCTCATGATGCTTCAAATGATAACAATAATATCCTTACATGTTCAAATGTGCCATTCTGCTTAAGGCTCATATCCTTGTTCTGAACATGGTTGAAGTTGACAGGATGAAAACTTGTTGACAAGAAAACGCAACCATGTCAATTATTAATACTTTTGAATTCTTAATTATTTTTAAATGTTAAGAAAGGAAAGAAAGAAATCAATAATTTATGAGCAGTTTTTTTCAAATTGTATGCAAAATAGAGCACGGAGATTATGTTCCAGGGCTTTTCTAATGAAGCACAGAAAATTTAGCCAGGGAAACACCAAATCAAGTTTTAATTTACTGTTTTGCAGAGGTGCACGTGCAGCAGTATGGGAGAACTTCTAGGACAACCTGCTTGTTGACATATCCACAGAGCACCCATCAACCTACTATGAAGACATGCAACGAGCAGTCTTCTGTTTGTGTCCATTTGGATGGGCCCCATGGAGTCCAAGGTTCGTTGAAGCTGTGATATTTGGTTGCATTCCTGTTATTATAGCAGATGACATTGTTTTACCCTTTGCTGATGCAATCCCGTTGGAAGAAATAGGGGTGTTTGTGGATGAGAAAGATGTTTCCAACTTGGACATCATACTCACTTCAATCCCATCCGAAGTGATATTGAGGAAGCAGAGATAAGCCAGGTCGGAAGTCGTTAAGCTGGACTGCAGGTCAACTAGGTGATCTGAAACCGTGGTAGTATTCGAATTAGTGTTCTTGGGGAGAGATCTTCTGCATTCTCTCCTTGTCTGTAGAAGCACGGTTGGTTCTGTTTTATTCGATTTGAATGTCTGGCTTATGCTGTCCTTGGATGTGTGGCAATTGGCTACAATTTACCTTGTATGAACAAACCGTATTGTCAGGATTCACCCCCGATAAAAAGAAGACGATGGGATGAAGAATTCCTGATCAGGACTCATCTGTGTTTAATTGCATTCATTAATTGTAACATTTTATAGCGCATAATGGTCTTCTGCCGTGATAAAGCTGTAAATCGTCGTCGGTTCAGGCCTGAAAAATGAGTTCTTGGTTCCATCTTCCATGCGCCGTGTGGTTTCCAACAACAGTAGCAGGACAACCTTGCAACACGTTTGCCTGACGATAAAGAAACTTAAAAATCACCATAGATCTGTCAATTTATGACGCCAAACTGGATCACAGGTTCTGCCTTTCCTCACTAAATTAATTAATTCAGTCGTTGATTAGAAAAAGGTGCAATCTAATTATCGATGTCAAAATTGTTATAAAATGCATACATAGTCCACCTGGAAAAAGAAACTCAAACATTGGAAAGTTTTGAACATGAATGAAAAAATGAATATTACAGCAAAGTGAGAGGCCTTTAGTGGCTTTAGTACATAACAGATTGTTACTCGTTGCTTTGAGAGAGAGAGGCGAAGTATTACGAAAAAACATTATGAAATTTTGAACGATACTTACTGGCGTCCCTATTTTGACCTCCAAGCTTGTGGCCGAGAAACACAATTGTGCATTGGACGAATTTGGCGAAGCTAAATGTGGGGACAAAAAAGTAATTTCATTATTCTTAAAAATATATATATATATATATATATTTATTTTATTTTATTTTTTTTTGGGTCCAATGGCAAAGACAACGGGGGTCACCGAAAAAGGTGGGTAACAATAGGATGGGGCTTGTGTTGTGCGGGGGACATGAAAGCCACGCTTCCACATGTTCTCGAAGCAGCCAACCATAGTAACGTTGTTTACCCGTCTTCGCCACTCTCTTATCTCCATCTTCTAAAAGCCTTTCGTTACTATTACACAAAAAGAAGAAGGCAGGGTAAGTGAGAAGAAATGGCTCTGCATGCATCCACGACAAGATTTCAAGCCACAAATTGTTCAACCCCACCACCCATTTTAGCTCCTACCAGCAATACCGTCGGCCTGAGGGCACCATCCGATCGTTTTGCTCTCAAATCGTCTTTCTTTTCGCCATCGCTTCACGTCTTGCTTACTGCTTCTACTCATCGTCACCAGCAGCCTCTTGCATCTGCTGCTCCGAAATTCTCCATGCGCGTTGCCTCCAAGCAATCCTACATCTGTCGCGATTGCGGGTACTTGCGCTTACTCTTTCTGATTTCTTCGCTGCTTTTCTTGCTTCAATCTTGCTCTTGTTGAATTTGAAGAACTGCTGAATGTGGCCAATGTGTTGTGTTTCTGGTGACGCAGGTATATTTACAATGAGAGGACCCCCTTCGAGAAACTCCCTGATAAGTATTTCTGCCCTGGTAATTCCTTCCAATTCACCAATTCGAAACCTCCCTTTTCCATTTCAAGTCACAGGTGATAGAGAGATATGGGAATCCCATTACCGTGGTCCATGAAAATGCGTTATTATATTATTGTCTGCAAGGTTTCGAGGGAAGAGGGCAGTCGAGAGAAAAAAAAGTTTACGCTGATGCTTTGAGTTGTGTTATGCTTTGCAGTTTGCGGGGCACCTAAAAGGAGATTCAGGCCATATGCACCTGCCGCAGCGAAAAATGCCAATGAAACAGACGTTCGAAAAGCACGCAAAGCACAGATCCAGAGAGACGAAGCAATTGGGTAGGCATAATTTTCCGGAATTGGGTGAAATTTTTTGCTTATCTTATGCTGTCTTACAAGTCTTGCACCACAAAACTTAACCTATTATCTGGCACCTGGTGTTCACAGGCGAGCATTGCCGATTACTGTTGCAGTTGGAGTGATAGCTCTTGCTGTTTTCTACTTTTATCTGAACAACACCTTCCAAGGTTGACAGAGAATGAGTAGATCCTCATAGCTGGCTGGTACGAAGTGAAGTGAAATCGTGTGAACGTTTGGTTGAGTTTATGGACCTATTCTTATCATCTAATTCTATCTGGGAAATATCTATTCAAGCCCACTTTTTGCTCTGAATCTTCTTTCTCCACTCTAAAATTAGCAACTTTGCCCAAAAACTTGGGCATATGCTGAATGAGATGATGCCAACAGTTCGAATCTCCCCGTCTTCACTGGACAAACAATGTAGTAGCCTCATTAAACAGCACCATTCCCTGGTCAAAATCGAAAGTTTGCTAATGATTAAATCGTATTGACCGAAAATAAAATTATGAAGCATCAACTTAGAGCAGTGGCCATGCCGTTATCAGTATAGCCATGTTCCTCAAATTCTTAATGGTGGCTGGCAAATTCTCAGCGGCCTATCCACTGTCCAGGCTGCTATCTATGAGCTGGATAACATTCTCAGTTGTGATGCCAACATTGATAATAATTCAGATCAACAAAATTGGCGAAAGATAGAATTAGATGTCTCATTGGAAGAGGAAATGAGTTTGTGAACCTATAAGTTTCGAACTGTACATACTATAAAATATGTAATCAGTGATTATTCTTGCAACACAAAAGAGCCCTCTATTCTTTTTTCCAAGGACTGAAGAGGAGGGAAATTCAAAGGAGAAAGCATGTCATTGATGCCAGAGATTGGCGCAGGCTTGAACTCGTAAGGACCTTCCTTCACTCCCCAAACCTGCAACCAACAGTGTGAAGTAAAATTTCAGGACTGAAAATCAAAAGAGTAAAATAACAAAGACTCACATTCCCCACTTTCACTGCTAGAATGAAAACTGACCTGCTTGTCATTGTCGTCATAACCCCTATCCCAGGTATGTACTTCATTATTCTTCAAAATTGCAAGATCTGAACTACAGTATGTGGCCCCATTCTGTCATAAGTTAAAGCATAAATCGATAACTAAAAGTTAGTCACATGTATGACTAAAGCAAATAAACAGTTCCAATCTATTACACATTACGAAATGGCAACAAGGATGAAAAGCAAATACCCATGAATTCGGGAATCCACCAGGTGGAGTGGAACCTTCATATAAGCAGCGCTTTCCACGGTCACAGCGTTTGAGATATATAGTTGTCAGATGTTCTGCAATATCCTACATGTACATAACACCATAACAAATTAACAAATATTATAAATGTTTAAAGATTGAACAATTGACATTGCTGATAACAAACCAGCAGTAAATTAAATAAATGAGTTTACAGATCAGCGTCTACAAAAAGATAGAACAATTATACAGACCAGCATATTGGTTAGTTCCACTGCATTACCATCTGCCCTTATGAGTGAGTCAAGCTTTCCTACTCCCCCTAACCAGGCCAGTCTAGAAAAAAGGTGTATATGAAAATATCTAACATTTGTAGACAAATCTTATGAATGGTGTGGAGAAAAAATGCATCTATGTCATTTCACATTAACAACTTATTTCTTCTTATACAATCAAACAACAATAATAGGAAATATATAAATGTGCCTGTAGGGCTTACACCAATTACTTCTTCTGGGAGTGGACGTTGGTCCCTTGAACGATCGCAAAAATTCTTATACTCCTCTGCATCTCTAATGGCGTAAGTACTTAACTGCCCATAAATGGAATGAAAAAACAATTTTTCAAATTATAATTTCTCTAAAGAGAGCTACTCCATTTGATGAAAATGAGGGTAAGAGAGAAAGTATTAGGTCATTCAGGACAAAAAAAAGGGCACAAACAGAACAATTTGGACATCAAACCCGAGCCAGCAAGCCAATGGCAGACCAGTCATTTTACATAACTACACACAGTCTTTAGATTTCACCAATGATACTAATCAGTTGAGAAACTAATAGAACCAATAATGAGAAAGAACTAGCCCATCTGATAAGTCTCAACTTGTTTTCAAGTTCAAATTACAACATCTAACAAAAACTAATGACAAGGACTTCAAGCCATGCTTATTTCAAACTATTTTGAGGAAGTACTTAATAAAATCAAGAGATATTATTGTAATAGCTTGCAAGAAAGAGTGATAAAGAGTAAAGTCACAAACACATAACTCCATGCTAATTTTGTGCAGGGTAGTAATCAAAAAAAGAAATTTCGTGCAGGAAAAATTTGTTTCTATTATCAATATTGATATCATCAAAGGTTGCCATGTTTGTTGTCAGTGCAAAGGAAAAAGATAAGGCAAAGTACTTGAAAACTACAAAGAAGTTAATGCTTGAATGCACTACTACGATGGAGCATTATGCTCACTCTAACAGTGGAACCAACCTCAACATCGCATTTCAACTCCTTTGGGCAAGGCTTCACCATGTAAAACCTCTGCAAGAAGGCAATTTCTTTAATCATTTATTTTGAACACGTCAAGTGAGAACCCAAAGCTCAACAAGGTAAATAGCAGTAACTAATAAAAAATGGGAATAACAATAAATCTTCTTACCCCCACCCCACCCCCCCTCTACACACTCAGATATTTAGCTTTTGAATTTTCACTCCTGGTTGATTCCAAAGGAACCCATTTTGAATAAAGGACTACAATCCAAATAGAAGAAAGCTTCAAGATGCAAAGAAAGAATAACCAAAGGTTTGGAGAAAACCCATTTAACGGAGATACAATTGCCGAGAACACTCCATCATGTTTAGATGTTAGGATGAAATGAATGAACAGAGAACACGATGCAATATAAGGTACATGGCATACCTGCCGAAAGGGCTTTTGTGGAGTTCTCCAGAATGCCTAACAGATTAACAAATCAACAACAGTTTCTTAGAAATGTAAGGCATACCAGCTGAATTCAACACATTAAGACCTTTAAAGAAGAGAGTCACACTAACTTGTTCTAAATATAAAACCTTGGAACCATCCACCATCTCGGCTGCTGGGCAACTAAGCATTCTGCACATGCAAGATTCGTAAAATAAAAAGATTGGAGACCCAAAAGTTAGAATTTTTCACATCCAATTACTGAATTCAGACGCCAAAAAGCACTCCATGTAAGACAGATAGAAGATGAAATGAAATTCTCATTACTAAAACCACAACCGCCAGTCCAATTCTCGCTTAGTTTTCAAGAGCACAACAGTAACAAGATAAACGGGGAAGCAAAAAGGGTACCTAATATTGAAGTAATTATCAGGATCCCTGGATGCTTGCTCCTTCGAGAACTACACCCACCAAAGAACAAAAGAAAAGAACTCGGAATTATATAACGGAACGACAAACAAGGAAATTCCAAAAAAGGGGGGGGCGATAGCATACAAAAGAAAAGAAGAGGCTGAACCTTTTCGCCGCCAAGGGATTGAGCAACCATTTGAGCATGGTCCCAACGAGTAGTGGACTTGGTGAGACGCTTCACGAGAATAGCACCTCCAATCAGAACGAGCGTCTTCACTACCAGCCCCCGAGCTCGGCTCCATCCGTTCGAGTCAGGGCCCGTTCCCATTTTTTTTTTTTTCTTCTTCTTCTTCTTTTCGTAACAATCAACTTATATTCTCTCCCATATTCAGACACACCCACCAAACCAACCTCCCTCCCACCCCCCCCCCCCAAAAAAAAAATAAAGGAAATAAACTTATTCAGTTCAAAGCAGACAAATTTAAGGGAAATTGGGGACTTCAAGTGGAAAGTAACATGTAGAAGTGGAGCTCAGATGAGGAGAAACAAAAAATAAAAAATGTGAGGGTTTGTAATCGTTGATTAACTATAAAAAAAAAAAAAGAGGAATTTTGTTACTCTTATCTTTAAATTGAAGACGCTCTCTTTCTTTCTTTCTTCCTTTCTTCTACTGGTATCCAATTGTTCTGACTGGGAGTTTCGGCCGTCGATAAGTGGCGTAAGAGCCTTTTCGTGGGGGGATGTTCTCGTGTCAGCCACGTCAGCCGAAGCCCCCCCTCTATCCTCCACGGCTTGGTTGGCTTCGGCTTGGCTTTGTTCGTCTGGTGGACCAGTGATGGTGGGCGACCGGCTTTGTTTATATCGGGCTGGTCAGATCTCTATCGCCCACTCCCACGAACCAACTAGTGTAGCTGTTATCTTAGACCCCCATTGGATCCGATTCATTTCACTGAGTGGTTGGGGCACTCGATTTTTCTCATTATAAATTAACACATTTGATAAGTGAATTTTAATTCCTCTTTACGCGTAAACCGACTTAAAGTTAAAGTTTACATTTACATCAATTTTTTACATGCTGTAAAATCTCCGTTCAACAATTAGTTGAAATCCTATTCGGTCAGGCTTACTACATTAAAACCAGCTTGAAAAGCTTTTCAAAGATTGCCCCATTTTCCCCCAACCCCGCACAAATTCACGCTTCATATGCATGTCACCGCATTGTGAGGGTAGAGAGAGAAAGAGAATAGCATAAAAGCCCGCATTCTCATACAAATTCTTATCACGATCCAGCTTGCAAACGGTAAACAGCCTGCAGGCAATGGTCATTGTCGCTACAGCCACTGGCAGCTCTTATTTATTATTAACTTATATTCTCTCTCTGTTTTTTTTTTTTTTTTTTTTTTTGTCGATAGCCCTCATCGATACAATCATATTATAATAGCTGGTCATGGGAGAGAAATGGCAACTTCATATAATTAAGTACATCTTTTGTTACTCATATGTCACGAGAAACTTCCAGTTTAAATAGCTGGAAGAACTATTGGTTCCCAGCTACAGGGCTGCCAGGATCTTTCTTGATATCGTCCCAACCTCTCAGCCAGGGCTGACCAGCTCTGGCTCGTGTCTCAGGGGCAGAATAGCTGTTCAGGTTGCTCATGACCTTATCATGCAGTGCAGAGAACACCTATAATGACAAACAAGCAAACAACGTAAGTATTGAATAGGTAAGGGAAGAAGCTTATCAGGAGGGAAAACCAAACTGAAAGGCCATCATTTAGATAACATCTCACCGGATTTTTGCTCACAGCCTCAGGAGGTTTCTCCTGACCAACCATCCACTTCCACAGATCTGGATTTTCCTGTGAACACAAGTCAAGATGGACAAAAATCATCTAATTAAGCCCAATGGCAAATGCCAGCAGCATACAAGGCAAGCTTTACAAGTCTATCCTTTTGGTGTTAGTACGCTAAATTTAACCAGATTGAAATTTTGCATTGAATACAAAATAGAATGCAGGAAAATTTGAAGCCCAACTTTGATTACCCCAAGTGACTCAACAGGTCATCTTGTCTGTCCTTTTCTTTAACAGTAGACTAAAATGACTCAATTAATGGTTTTGACATCAGTTGCAAGATATATCAGTTGCTATAGATAACTAAGGAAAAGTTTCCAGGCACTAGCATGAATTGTTGGGACTTGTCCATCCCTGCCTAAATAGAGTGAAAGCCCAAGCATTGAAATATTCTGAAACAAGAGATCATGAAGATCAGTGTCAGGTATAAGTAAACAATTATGGATAAGTTGGTTATTCCATTGGATTTGTAGTCTACCAGAGCTTCTTTAAGGCCGTGACAAGCCAAAATAAGAATTTGGGACTTACCAGAATATCCCTCCCACTTAATGAAAAGGAGAAATAATTAATGATATTACATGGGAAGTCCTAAATCCAATGTATACAAATGTAATTACTAGTACAATCCACTCAACTTGATGGCATAAGAGCAATTACACAAAGAAAAAAAATCCAAAACCCAGTGAAGGACTAACAATCTATCACACTAGTCAGAGTTCACATAGGTAATGAGATATTCCAGGTAAGCACCAGAATTTCACATTAGTTTGACATACAACAAATAACTTCAAGAAATCTCAGAAATGGTTAAAAAACGGCAACAATTTTTTATTTATTTGTTTAAAAAAGAGCAATTAGAGCCATATTCCATCCTAAAAATTTGAAGTAAAAATCAAAAGTAATAAATTAGCCCAAAATGAAAAAAGGAAAATAGGAGTCAAAATTTACCAAATCAAGGACATCAACAAGTGCTTTAATTCCATCCTCGTCCATGGAATGAATATTCTCCTCTACCCAATTTCCAAGCACCAAATCCAGCTCCAAAAACCCTCTCTGCTTGCTCCTATACAGCAATCTAATCACAGCAGCAGCCACAATTAACAGGAAAAAATTAACTTCCTTGATACAAAGAGGCAAGAGAAAACGATAATGGCAAGATGCCCCCAAAAAAAAAAAAAAAAAAAAGGAGAAAAACAAACCTGTTAAATAAGCGCCTCTTGCTCTCTTCATTGGAAAGGTCAATATCAAGCGATCGGCTATCGTTTGAATTTGCAGTTGTATAACGAGAAAACCAACCATATTGAGCCCTGATTTTACATCCAAAAATAAATAAATAAATAATGGAATTTTAATTAAAAAAAGGAGACTAACAATTAACGATGAAATTTGACCCAAAAAAAAAAACATTGAATTTACCTGAACGGAGATTCTGATTGAAACGGAGAGGAATATATTCGATTGGGTGCGGCAGAAGACTTGACGACGCGATGGACGCGATGGACGCTAATCAGAGCTCTTCTCAAGCTCGCCATTTCCAATGGTCCCTCCTATATTTTAGTTTCCAAAACGTAAATGCCTACGGGTAAGGCAAGAAGACAGAGTAAAATGGCCGAAAAGACATCATAATGGGCTGGATGGCATAAAAAAGCCCCTGCATTCGACAACGTGGGCCTGATTGGCCCAAAAAAACTTGGGTCTACTTGCTGGTAAAGTGAACTTTGACCATCGGACTAGACAATGCAGTAGTGTGTATCTACAAAACATATTTTTCGAATAAATCTTATAAAACTAAGCAAAGTGAACTTTGAGCCCAAAATACTTTTGACTGTTGGGCTAGAGCCCAAATCGTTTTCTGACGTTCTGTAAAATTACACGTATTATATGCGTAACTAAGCCAAGTCGACCCAATTTTAAATCCAATTGACAGCTCACAAATCACAGTCCCGGCGTAAAAACGACGTCCCATGAAGCAATAAGCAACAGCTTTATAGGAAAGCAAGAACGGGAACAACAACCATCACACTCCCAAGAATATTCGGCGATGGGTCCCGCTCTCAAATTTCCAGCTTCGCGGACCGTGTGAGAACCAAGAAAGCAAAAGCCATTTAATGACACAAATTCGACTTGTGATTTGCAAGACGCAAGCGGAACGCTGCAGTTGCTCCGTCGCAGTGTCCCCTCCCTTCCCTCCAATTCCATCGTATCCTCCCCCCCCCCACAAAGTCAGTCACAATCAAATCAAAGGATGTTAATGCAGTAAAGAGAAGAAGTGGGGCCTCCTATTATTATTATTATTGTTTTTTGTTAATCTTCATTTCTCGATCATCTCTAGCTGCGCATTTTGTGGAGCCGGTTTTGTTGCCTGAAACCG
Organism: Kandelia obovata; assembly: GCA_021464305.1. NCBI lineage: Eukaryota > Viridiplantae > Streptophyta > Magnoliopsida > Malpighiales > Rhizophoraceae > Kandelia > Kandelia obovata. The sequence goes on from CM038480.1 coordinate 3,715,920, forward strand.
GCCATTCTTGTTCTTGATTTTTTTTTTAACCTACGCACCAATTTTCTCTCTTCTTGCTTTTGTTCAAGAATTCCTTCTAGAGGGTATTTTTCTTAATTAGGAAGCCGTTTCTATCATCAGGTCAAAGATAAAGTTTTATTCTTTTTTTTTTTAAAAAAAAATTCCGATTCTTAGATCTAAGCCGACAATTTTTAAAAAAAAAAAAAAATCAAGGAAAGGGGGATTGGATGGGAGTGCTCATGGTCAAAAGAAAGGGTTAGCTTTTTTCAAAACGCAAATTTTGGGGGTGATATCGTTGTCGTTTCACTATAGCATGTCCGGGGCGGGTCACGCCGTGGACCACCGCGTGGGATTACCGAACCCGAACCGCTCCGTAGGATGCAACCCGGTGAAGCAGCCGGGACCGGTGTCCATGGATCATGTTCTGTTGGCATTGCGGGAGACGAAAGAGGAGAGGGATCTGAGGATCCGGAGCCTGTTCAATTTTTTCGATGCGGCCAATATCGGGTACTTGGATTACGCGCAGATCGAGGCTGGCTTGTCGGCGCTGCAGATTCCGGCGGAGTATAAGTACGCCAAGGATCTGCTGAAGGTCTGTGACGCCAATAGGGATGGGCGCGTGGATTATCAGGAGTTTCGGAGGTACATGGACGATAAAGAGCTGGAACTTTACCGGATATTTCAGGCGATTGATGTGGAACACAATGGGTGCATCTTGCCTGAGGAGCTCTGGGACGCGCTTGTCAAAGCTGGTAGACCATCGTTTTCTGAGCTCTAGTTTTGCTTTGCTCATTTTTTTCGAGCTGGGTTTTTCTGATCGTGACTTGTGTCAAATGGATTGATAGTGAAATCTTGCCTTTCGGTTCTTTATATATATATATCTATATATATCTGAATTATGTTTAGGTGAGTTGGTAGTTAATTCATTCCTCAGTTTTTATCATAAATGTCATGCGGGCTACTTCGTTGGCTAGAACATTCATATTAGATACGCTTATGCGAATTGAAGCGTTTGAGAGGCTAATGGGTTATGAAGTTTATGGTCTCTTGAAATGTGCCTTTCATCAGTTGTTCCTTTGACTGTATTCATCCATCGTGGTGTGCCTGGGGGGTACAAGTGATGGAGGTGTTCTTTCTAATGAATTGCAGGAATCAATTTGTTACACTGATCATGTTCAATGGTTAATGCTAGTGTTAGTCTTCAATTACAGGATGGGTAGTCTCTATGGTTACTCCTTTTCAAAGGTTCAGATTCCAGATTGTTATGTTAGTTAAAGGGAAGTCTGTCTTCTTTCTTCTAATGACCATGAGTTGAGAGCTTGCTTTGGTGTCCCTTCATGATTTTATTCTCTGAGAAAGTATTAGTCACTTCCTCTCAACCTTTAGTAAATTGTTGATTGTTGATTGCTTGGCTGTATTATTTCTTTTTACTATTCTGGTCATAATTGTGGGTCCTATCATCATTGCCTTATTCATTGAAAGTTTAATTTTTTTTTAATAATGACCAATATGACCTATAATTTTCTATCACTCATCTGTAATCAGACAGTCTGGATCTGGAGCATTACCTCTCTTTGGTAAGTAAGTAGTGTCCATTTTCATGTTTGTGCTATGTTAAATATCATGTAACTCAGGACCCTATGACTGAGGTTTTATACAGTTGAATCTGTGGGAGAGGGTGGATGCAGAGCCAATAGATTTACTTACCCATAGCAAGATGTGAACTCAAAATGAATCTCAAAATTGTTAGGAATGCTGAAGAGATTGTCTTAATGATGTAAACGGTGGGTTTTGTTTTGGGCGCTCAATGCCTTTTGTTTTTCTTGTGTTGTTATTGCACTAGAACTTATATGCCTTGGCAATTAAAAAAAACAAAAAAGAGTGATCATAATATGCATATATGGCCTTGCTTGAAGAGCTTATGGCGAGCTCGTAACCATAAGTTGGAACTTCTTAACTAGTGAAGCTTCATTTTGCTTCACTATCATTTGCAGCCAGAATACACAGGGCAATGTAGGTATGAGAGATGAAGAAGAAAGTGCAGGGATCACTTTGAGCTTGGTTCAGGTTTTGGTTTCTTTGGGTTTAGTGAAGTGCCCTAGAAGTATCTTACTTATTTTATGAGTTCTTTAGCATGTTTCTGGTGAACGTTTTTAAACTGTAAGTTGTCATTTCAGCAATAGATGGTCTTAACTTTTTGTCTTCGTCAGGAATCAGGATGTTACTTTTTCATATTGACAACAAGATAGCATTAGGACACCTCCATGGGCTTGAATCTTCTTCTCTAATCCTTTGAAGTTTCTTTTAGTCTTCTGAGCGTGATAGGATTTGAGTATTAGATTTGCAGAGGTTTTGCGAATCTAGGCATCTATTCTTTTTCATGCAAGTTCAATTGACACTCTCTGAGAGTGCTACTTGTAATTGATTTTCATTGTTGGATTTGCATCTTTTGTTTTGACATGTGCTGTGCATTTTCCATGCTTGCTTGTCTTTTAAGCACTTTCAGTTCAAGCAGTTTTTAGTTCATGATTTTTTACCTATGTATTGTTTTCATCTTATAAGCTGTGGCAGTTTCTATTGCACAGGGATTGAAATTGATGACGAGGAGCTTGCTCGCTTTGTGGAGCATGTTGATAAGGATAACAATGGAATAATAACTTTTGAGGAATGGAGAGATTTTCTATTACTCTACCCACATGAAGCTACCATTGAAAATATATATCATCACTGGGAAAGGGTATGCCTTGTAGATATTGGGGAGCAAGCTGTTATACCAGAAGGCATCAGCAAGCATGTTCATAGGGTTAAATATTTTATTGCGGGGGGAATAGCAGGAGCTGCTTCTCGTACTGCAACTGCTCCTCTTGATCGCCTGAAGGTGGTTATGCAAGTTCAGACAACACGTGCAAGTATTGTGTCTGCTATAAAGAAAATATCAAAGGAAAGTGGTGTGTTGGGTTTTTTTCGAGGCAATGGGTTAAATGTTGTGAAGGTTGCACCGGAAAGTGCCATTAAGTTTTATGCCTATGAAATGTTTAAGAGTTTCATTGGAGATATGCAGGGCGAAGACAAGAATGACATAGGTGGTGCTGGGAGACTTTTTGCCGGTGGCACGGCAGGTGCAGTGGCACAAACTGCTATCTATCCTTTGGATCTTGTGAAAACCCGATTACAGACTTATGCTTGTGAAAGTGGAAAGGCTCCAAAGTTGGGAGCACTGACAAGGGATATTTGGGTTCATGAGGGACCACGAGCTTTTTATAAAGGTCTTGTTCCATCTCTTCTTGGGATTATCCCTTATGCTGGCATTGATCTTGCTGCTTATGAGACCTTGAAGGATATGTCAAAGACATATATTCTGCACGAAAAGGGTATATTTTCTCATGTTCATTAACAAATTTTGACTTGACTTTGATGTTCCAAAGATTTTTACTTTTATGGGATTCATTCTTTGAGAAGCCTTTGAACTCTCTGTAGAGCCTGGTCCTCTGGTGCAATTGGGTTGTGGGACAATCTCAGGAGCTCTTGGAGCAACGTGTGTTTACCCTTTGCAGGTCATCAGAACGAGGTAGAATGTTCTCTGCATGATCCTCCACTGCTTAGGACCTTTGTTTTCTTTTTAAAGTTATTTTGTCTTCTTCTGAGTTTCTTATTTACTTACTAGTTTGTACAGATTGTTTTCAGACAACTTTTGAGGTCAATTATATTCCCTCTCTGCAGATTGCAAGCTCAACGATCTGATGCTGCTGCTGCTTATAAGGGAATGTCTGATGTATTTTGGAGAACACTCCAGAATGAAGGATACAGAGGTTTCTATAAAGGACTCTTTCCAAACCTTCTCAAGGTTGTGCCAGCTGCGAGTATAACATATATGGTTTATGAAGCTATGAAAAAGAATCTACAGCTTGATTAGGGAGCAATGTAGTTGTGCCCCTGGCAACCAAGCTCTGGATTTAGAAATATTCTGCTGCTGTTGATGGCGAAAATTGGACTAAAATCACTAGTCGTATAGGCAATACAATTGCTTGGGTTACAGAAAATACAGTAATTGCCCTTCAGTTTGGGCGCATAGTTTTCTTAGTTGAGTTTTTCCCCCGAGGCTTTTGGATTTTAGTGCTGAGTAACAAGGTTTATATGACATCATAATTTAAAGATGCACCATGATGGGTGTGGTTGAACTACCAACAACATCACGTACACTTTTGATTACAAGAGCTCTGAGAGCGGACAACATATTTGCAGTTCTTACATCTTAAAAGGAGAATGATACATTTACTTAGATCTTCTGAGGTTGAAAAAAGGCATGGATGCCTCATGAGTGTAAGAATGATGCATTTTAAGCATGAAATACACATTGAAGCATGTAAGAGATGATCAGGACAACTTCTTTGGGAACTCAAGCCCAGTTTTTCTGTACTCCATCAGTTTGGCATTGTTGTCTGTATGCTGTGTCAGCTTCCCTGTAACCATGAACGCCTGAACGAGGAAGCCATATTGTCTCTGGTCAATTGTTTTGAAGTAGTCACTACTGAAATTTTTGTGTGCAGGCATTGACGTAAAGTGTAGGGAACATCGAGGCCAATGTATTTGGAGAGGTGGAGAATTTAGTAAAAGCAGAAGTTTAATGAAATCTTAATTATAGGCGCATCCGAAACTTTGTGACTGTTTGTCATTCTAAGTTGAATGTCATGGGCAATATGGTAGGATGGTTTGCCTTGCTTTATTAATTACGGGCTGAATAACCTGTTTTATAAATATGCTGAAATAGGTTTGTACTTTTGCCGAACTGGCTGCAGTCTCACTTTTGTTTTGTTGATTACCTGTGTCTTCTACCTAATCTATGTGCCAAATTGTTATAATTGACGCAATCTTTGCTCTTTTTGGCTAAATTCCCCAACCGGTTAGTTCCACGAATGTAGTTTCCTTATCTATCGCTGAAATGGGCTTGTAGATTATAATCAGGCACACAGCATGTTCTGATGAATCACCAGCAGCAGCTATGTGGATTGATGAACAGCATCAAAATAGCAGTTTAAACACTGAACTTTCTGCAGTTAGCTTTATTATTATTATTATTATAGATTCTATAAATGAAAAGAAGCTCTATTAATCCTTACTCCTTGCTCCAAATTACTCAATATGAAGCCTCTATCTACATCCATAACTGGGGCCAATGTGTCTCAATCAACTCCTATGACAGAGTTGTCTCGACCGATAAAATCAAGCATCAAAAGGAAGCAGAAAGAAGATGCAGGTAAATTAGCATTAAGCAACGGTTGTACATAAGCTAGCCATATTAATCAAGCAACAACAGTCATTCCAAACCAAGTCGGAAGACAGCATTAGACAGCTTTGACCTACAGAGGAATCCTGAGTGGGAAAACACTCGGATCCTGTCAAGGACAGGAACAAAAGAAACATACAATACAAACCAAATCTCCGGAAGAAAGGCGTGGCCTTCCCTTTGCCTTTGTGACTTGCCTTTTTGCCCTCTTTGCATTCCCCCACGCGGAGGAAGAAGAGGACGTTGCCATCATCCAACAAATGAGATGCCTCTAATGATCCCTGTTCTCCTCATCATCTGTTTCTTCTTCTTCTTCTTCTTTCCCAACATAGCCTTGCTGTCACAAATCTTAGGGAGAAAAAGCTGAGAGCATGAATTGTACTGCTGCCTTTCTAATTGTCAATATATATATATATATATATAAAGAATAAATGACCCTCTATCCAAAAGGTAAAGCTATTATATTCATACATTGTAGCTCTCCATTTTTAGCCATATCGAAACAGTAATGATTTTTATTTATTACGTATTACTAGTTAATTTAGGTCATAATTCTACAAGTTTTACGCAATAATAGAAAGAATGGTGATGTTGAAATGGAATTATAAGAGAATTTGTTGTATGATTAAAACAACTAATTAAGCGAAATAATTAGAAAATGCCTTGGCATCAGTGATTTTTTTTTTTTTCAGTCTCAGAGCCACGTTATGGTAAGTTTGAATAAATCCACAATTAATCAACCACAGTAAGCAAACTTTAAATTTTCCCATTATTTTATAAAAAAGAATTAAACACGAGGAAAAGAGAACAACACATCAGCCATGGTCATACTTCAAATTGTCCCCCGGGGGGCTTTTTTTCTAGTCGGTTCGTGCTTATCCCACTAAGAATATTATTGCTCTCCTACTTTGCACAAATTACATTGTTTTATTTTCAGTAGACGTCGACAGAGCCCGCGCGGCATGCAAGAAAAGCTAAAGTAATATTATTAAAATGAAGAAGCCAAAGAATGTTCAAGCAAAAGGGTGGATGACAGGTGGAAGGCTCCTCCAAAGAGTTGATGCAATTAAAAAAGAACCAAAAAGAAAGTTAAAGAAGCTTATAGCAACAAAATGCAGGATTCGAAATTGAGCAACGAGCTTTCTTTTCGTAGGGCACAATTGCTTTGCACCGTCCAACTCTGACCTCCATTTTAAATTTGTGAGATTCTATCGAGTCAAATTGCACTCATCCATCGAAAGTGGAGGCACTTGTACCTAAAATGAAAAGCTAGTTCCTTTTTTTTATTAGTCAACGTGAAATGTTGTCAAACAGCTGTTGGTTGCAACAGAATTTCCAATTTTCCGTAGTATAAGATTAGGGGGCCAGAAGAACGTGTCGTTTGTTATTATTTTATTTTTTATTTTTTATTTTTTGGTGGGTCCGTTCCTTTTGTGCTTCTAAACTCCAAAATGCTCGTGAAGGAGGAAAAAGAGGAGGGGAAGGAAAGGACTGCAGGCAAGAGGGAAAAGGAAGAGAGGCTGAAAGTGAGTGAGTGAATGGTAACATCCATTCCCATTTCGATCCACAAACTCATTAAGCAATGCAAGACCATTAACCAACTCCACCAAGTCCATGCTCATGCCATCACAAGTGGGCCTCTTTCTGTTCCCTCCATCTCTTCTGACCTTCTAACCAAAATCCTCTACTCTATTACCGCTCTCACTCACACCACCAAACCCTCCAAATTTCTATTACGCTATGCGGTGTCTGTGTTCCAATCCATTCCAAACCCACCAACTTTTTGCTACAATATTATCGTTAGAGCCCACATTCTCCTCCATTCTCCTCTCTCTGCCCTCAATTTCTTTGCCCAAATGCGCCGATTCTCTGTTCCCGTCGATCAGCATTCCTTCCCTTTTGCCCTCAAAGCCTGCGCTCAGCTTCGGGCCCTTTGCTTCGCCGAATCGCTTCATTCTCAAGCATATAAACTTGGGTTTCGGTGGGATTTATATGTTGTGAACTCCCTGATCCATGTCTATTCGATATGCGAGAGATTGAACGATGCATATAGGCTCTTCGATGAAAGTTCTCAAAGGGACGTAGTTTCTTACAATGCGTTGATTGACGGGTTCGTGAAGGTTGGCGATGTTGCCAAAGCAAGGGAGCTGTTTGATACAATGCCTTTCCGGGATGCTGTGTCGTGGGGTACGCTAATGGCAGGGTACGCCCAAGGAAGCTATTGCAAAGAGGCCGTTCATTTGTTTGATCTTATGATGGATTTAGGGGTAAGGCCTGATAATATTTCATTGGTTTCTGCTCTTTCTGCTTGTGCGCAGCTTGGGGAACTGGAGAAGGGGAAAAGAGTTCACGACTACATTGAAAAACAAGGGATCCAAGTGGATTCTTTTCTCTCAACTGGGTTGGTCGATTTTTATGCGAAGTGCGGGTGCGTTGAAACTGCTATCGATATTTTCGAATCAAGTTTTGATAAGAGTTTGTATACATGGAATGCGCTTCTTGTCGGCCTTGCAATGCATGGTCATGGCCAGTTACTGTTAAGTTACTTCTCGAGAATGATAGCTGCTGGGGTTAAGCCAGATGGAGTTAGCTTCCTAGGCGTTTTAGTAGGATGTAGCCATAGGGGTCTAGTGAATGAAGCCAAGAAAATTTTTGATGAGATGGAATCTGTTTATGGAGTCCATAGAGAGCTCAAGCATTATGGGTGCATGGCTGACTTGCTGGGGCGGGCTGGTTTGATCAAAGAAGCAATGGAAATGATAACGAAGATGCCTATGGAGGGTGACGTGTTTGTCTGGAGTGGTTTGCTTGGAGGGTGTAGGATACATGGGAATGTCGAGATTGCAGAGAAAGCAGCAAAGCATGTTATGGAGTTAAAGCCCGAGGATGGTGGAGTTTATTCAGTGTTGGCAAATGTTTATGCCACTACCGAGCGGTGGGAAGATGTAATGAACATTAGGAGATCACTAAGTGGTAATATGTTGGTAAAAAAGAATACTGGCTACAGCTCAATTGAATTGGAAGGAGTTATGCATGAGTTTATTTCAGGGGATGGCTGGCATCCTCAAATGGACGAGCTGTATCTAGTTTTAAATGTTATTAAAGAACATCAACTTGAAATATTCTAGCAAAATGCCTGAACTTTCAGCATGTAGATGATAATTGCAGCATCGGCATTCCACATTACATATAAATGGATAATTTTAGAGTGGGAAATAGATGCTCGCTGCAAGTGGAAAACCTTGGCTGAGACCTGAGAGTGGATGATTATTCTTATAATGAGGCCTTTCATACTTGTAAATCCTGGATAAGTTCACATTGCCACCTATGACTTTTAGCTCTTCCAATTACCAATTCGGCAGGTGGCTGATTGCCTGATTAAGTTAATGTAAATTTCAGACCCTGTCTAGGGATAAGATGAACATTCCAATGCTTGCCTAGTCTCTCTAAGTCAAAACAGAAAGCAAAAATAAATAAATCAGACAACCATCGGGGTTTTAAGAATGCGCATCCGGGGAATCGAACCCCGGTCAGTACCGTGGGAGGGTACTATGATACCACTACACCAGATGCGCTATTAAGTGGAATCAGAAACCTATAATTTATATATATGAATTTTTGTATCCTTAATTATCATCCCCTCAGACGGGAAAATCTATGACAGCCTTGCTGCGGGAGTCAAAGCGACGATCTACGTTTTACCGAAGAGTTCGAGATGTTCAGAGAAAAAAAAAATTAATAATAAAAAGAAGAAGAGTTCAAGAAAGTTGACATCCGATTACATGTTAAGATACGTACGTTGAAGAGCGACTTAACACGGTAACTGTAATAAGGAGCCAATCCTTCTTGTCCAAGAAAAAAGTGAAAACTTAACACGATGGAGTGATGATTATGAATTTTTTGGTAAAAAAAATTGTACCTACTCTAATGTCTTCGTCGCCGCATTAGCATTTGGTTGACATTAGTTGCCAAGAAGTAGAATATCTCATTCGATATGAAATCTTCTATATATCAAAAAAAACTACGCGGAAGTTTAGGTTAAAAGCTAAGAAAATGTTATTTGCATTCAAAAATTTCAAATCAAAAATACTTAAATACATTGTAAATAATTCAATCAATTTCAAAACTATACGAACATATTACATTTTGACATATGAACCTTAACAAGCAAAAAAATAAAAAATTCCGTGTTTCTTAATTGGTGTTTTTTTTTTCTTTTTATCTTTCCCTTTTGTGAACATGGTAATTGTAAATTTGAAATTGTTAATTTTTATTTCCGGTAAATTGAAAAAGAAAAGAAAAGAAAAAAACAAAAAGCCCGAACAATGCATTGACCATGTGCTCCATCGCTTGTGACGACCTTACGTTGTCCTTCATTTCCAATCCACAATGTCTAGGGTATCCACATGACTTGACCCGATCCGACCATAATCAAACCCAGTTGACAACTCGGATTCAAGCAAGTCATCAAGCGTACATGACATGAAAGCATGAAGTATACTCGAACCTGATGTACATTGGCTCACCAACCCACCCGTTTGACTTTTGGACCCACGATTAAAAATTCACACAAAAAACAAAAAACCGAAAAAAGGGTCAGGCCCAATGTAACTTTTCGACCATAAACGCAACTCGTAGACCAAAAAAAAGAAACAAGGCCTTGTAGCCTATATAGCCTTAACACGTAAAAAGAACCGATAATCGGCGAGACCAGGTCTAGCCCGCGGCTGCGGTAAGTTAACCTGTAAGTCACGCACATAGAATTGCTGGACTTTGTAACGTGGCGAAACATGATTGGCTGATTTCACGTGGCACGCAGCCTGATTGGCTGAGACAACAAAATGGCAATCATTCCAAGATCTAAGCAAGGCGGTATATATATATATATATCTACGCGAGCATTCCTTAACCGTAAAATCTCACGCCATCTTGGATTCCGATTTGGATCAGTCAATCACCACTAAAGCTAGGTTTTTGAGGGCAGAGATCATGGGAGAAGCCAAACGCGTCTTTCTGCGATTGGCTCTTCTGTTTTTGTTATCTTTCGTCTCCTTCCACAAGCTTCGTGCCTCCGACGACGATACGGTAATGGCAACTCTCTAGAAACTTACTTGTATGGTTTTGTGTGTGTGTGTGTGTGTGTGTGAATGCTAAAAAGTGTTTTTGCTCATAGATCTTCTACGAATCGTTCGACGAGTCGTTTGAAGGGCGTTGGGTTGTTTCTGAGAAGGAAGACTATAAAGGTATTTGATTTTTTCTTTATTCAGTTGGATCTCGTCGCTCTTGTTTGTTCGTCATTGCTAGTGAATGTGTTGGATTTTAACTGTGTTTTTTTACTTTCGTTTTCCTCCAGTCTTCAGTTCTTCGAATATTTGTACTTGGAAATGCTGCTAATTTGTGTTAGATTCTCAGTTCTAGTTGCCTCCCGTGGATTTTCGCTTTTTCTAGCCATTTATATGTGATTCCATCTTTTTTTTCATTTGCGGTTGATTTGCATGTTCTGGGATACTAGGTCAAATATGCTTGATTTTGATGGTTGACTAGGAATCTCAAGTCGTAATAATATTGTAGAATTGAAACTATGTCGGCCTGGAATTGAAATATTTTGGTTTCATGCAATTATAAGCGATGATGTGATGTTCCTCTTTGTGCTGTCAATTGAAGGTCAAGAAGTTTCTTGTTTGAATCTCGCATTTTTGGAGGGCTTGTTTAATTTGTGTTTTGGTTTTAGGTATCTGGACGCACGCAAAGAGCGAAGGGCACGAGGATTATGGACTTCTTGTGAGCGAGAATGCTAGGAAGTATGCCATAGTCAGAGAGCTTGGTGAAGCGGCAGATCTTAAGGATGAGACTATCGTTCTTCAATTTGAGACTCGTCTCCAGAATGGACTTGAATGCGGTGGTGCATATCTGAAATATCTGCGACCTCAGGATGCAGGATGGATACCTAAGGAGTTCGACAATGAGTCTCCTTATTCAATTATGTTTGGACCTGACAAATGCGGAGCAACAAACAAGGTTCATTTTATTTTAAAGCATAAGAACCCAAAGAGCGGGGAGTATGTTGAACACCACCTCAAGTTCCCTCCTTCTGTCCCGTCTGACAAGCTTTCTCACGTTTACACTGCTATTTTGAAACCTGATAATGAGATCCGAATTTTGGTTGATGGAGAGGAGAAGAAGAAGGCAAATTTCTTCTCATCTGAAGATTTTGAGCCTCCTCTCATTCCTACAAAGACAATTCCCGATCCTGATGATAAGAAGCCTGAGGACTGGGATGATAGGGCCAAAATCCCTGATCATGATGCTAAGAAGCCAGATGATTGGGATGAGGATGCTCCTATGGAAATTGAAGATGAGGAAGCTGAGAAACCAGAAGGATGGTTGGATGATGAGCCTGAGGAGATTGATGATCCTGAGGCCTCCAAACCTGAAGACTGGGATGATGAGGAAGATGGTGAATGGGAAGCACCAAAGGTCTCAAACCCAAAGTGTGAGACATCCCCTGGCTGTGGCCAATGGAAGAGGCCAACTAAGAGAAATCCAGCCTACAAGGGAAAATGGCATGCTCCACTTATTGACAATCCCAATTACAAGGGTATCTGGAAGCCTCAAGAGATTCCAAACCCCAAGTATTTTGAGCTTGACAGGCCTAACTTTGAGCCCATTGCTGCTGTTGGCATTGAGATCTGGACAATGCAAGATGGTATTTTGTTTGATAATATCTTGATAGCAAAAGATGAGAAGCTTGCAGGGTCCATCAGAGATGCAAAGTGGAAGCCAAAGTTTGAAACCGAGAAAGAGAAACAAAAGACTGAGGAAGCAGCTTCTAGCTCAGATACTGTTCTTGCTGGCATCCAGGTAACTAAGTATAAGCAGCCTTAGTTTCTTGTTATTTTCATAAGATTGTATTACTTCATGAATCATGATCTATAAGCTGTTAATTTTGTTTCTGCAGAAGAAGGTATTTGACGTCCTCTACCAAGTTGCAGACATTCCTTCCTTAAGCAAACACAGGCAAAAAATTATTGTGAGTCATCTAGTATCTATTTATCGTCTGCATTTTGTGGTTCATTTTTTGATGTCCCTGATGTATTTGTTTTGTTTGTAGGATATCATTGAGAAGGCAGAGAAACAACCAAACCTGACAATTGGCATCCTTGTCTCCATTGTGGTGGTGATATTCTCTGTTCTACTAAAGATAGTTTTTGGTGGCAAGAAGCCGGTGAGTGCTTCTAGAATCCTCTTGGCTTGGTTGATTTGGTTGATTATTTGTAGGCAAGTAGGTCTCTCTTTAGCATATGCCGTTGTCCTTACTGTTTTTGCCAACTACATGTGTTACAGGTGGAACCCGAGAGGAGACCTACACCAGCTGCCGATACTACCAACACAGAAGGAAGCAGTGGAGAGAAAGCAGAAGAAAGAGAGAACGAGGATGAAGATGCAGCTGCTGCTCCTCGTCGGAGGCAATCCAGGCGTGAAAGCTAAAGAAATGGTTAGGGGGTTGTCAACTCACACTTTTGGTAGAACTTGCGCGTAGTTGTCTTACTGGTTTGATTCTTGGCAATTCCTGATTTTTGCCTTTGTTTTGGGACATCAAATGTGGGAAGAGTGTAAATGACATTATCTATCATCAGTTTCCTCCGTCGAATCAGCATTTAGTCTGGCAAGTTGCTAGTTGATGACTTGGGAAAACACATAACTACAGTGCTTTTGTTCAGTTTTGCGTCCATTTTTCTTATAGTATAATGCTTTTCTTTTGTTGCATGGAAAATTCTCTTTGATGATTCTGTTCTGAGCAGTGTTATTCTGTACATTCAATTAAAATCATATTTGGCCTAAAAGAAACGATGGGCATCGTTCATGAAATAACTCCCAAATCTTTGGGTCTTTGGGTCTGGTTTGAGCTAAAAGGGTCTGAGAACATATTAAAGTTCTGTCTCTGAGCGAAGTTAAAAAAGCTCAAAAGGGATTTTAGGTGTCTTCTCATTTTAGCATTAAAATCAGAAATATCATGCAGTGCATCTAAATCTTGCCAAGGATTGCTCGATTTGCTTGAGGGCCCGGTTTGGGACTTGACAGTGTCAGGATTCTACATAGAGCAAATCTAAAATTTTTTTAAGAAATTGTTTAATATACAGAAAAAAAAAATTATGTGTAATTTTTACCCTTTTTTTCATTTGCAACTTTAACATGCGCTAACAGATCTAGCAAGTGCATTTAATAAAGTCGAAAGAAGAAATATGGACGTCCCAGTAGTATTGCTATAGCCTTTTCTATTTTCTGTGCTAGGTTTTAATGAACTGTGATTAGGAAGCCTTTTTGGGAGTGGCATGGTAGATCGGAAGGTAAGCGTAACATAGTCATTCTGAGAAAGCTAAAAGAGCTGAAAATGTGCATAATTAGCACACAAAACTCTCTGAAATTGAAGAAAGGGTGAATTATACGTAATTTAACCTTTATTTTTCAGGAACTTTTACCAATACAACGAGGGCTCACAATTCAAAGCTAAAAAGCTGAAAATATGGCCTAAATATTCTCGTAACAAATGCGGGAGCTAACAGAGGCCTAAGTATATTTGTTGGCATTCTCTATTTCCCCCCGAGGTAACTTTAACTGTAAAGTCAAAAATTTTTGCGGCCTCCCTCACTTGGATAATTACAATTGGTGGTTTATAAACACAGAAAAGTTACGATGCTGCAACCCGATTAAATAACAAAAAATTGTTGTGATTTGTTTCCGCAACACAACTAGAGCCGCTGAGTAAAGTTCCCCCTTATTGTGACAAGTGCACAAAAAAAAAAAAAAAAAAAAGGTTCTCTGGCCTACTAGGAAAATTGTAATAAAAAAAAACACTTAGTTTTACGCAGGGTCCAAGTAAAAGAAACGGTAATCGCACCTATAACTTAACTCGTCTTAGGCGACCAAAACTCGGCTTTCAATGAATTTTCCATGGGGTAAATATACCAAAATCATCGACGGCCACCAGCCTTTCTAGCAGGAGGAGCCGAGTCCTCATCATCTGACTGGATATCACCATACACCCACATTCCGCGCCTGTCAGCCCGTGCTTCATCCTGGAACTTTTCCAGATTATCAAGGGCAACCTGCCTTTCCTTGGAGTCCCATTTTCTCCTCTTTTCTATCCTGGCAAGTCCCTCCTGAGAATCCCAGGAACATGGAATTAGCCAACAGACAGAGCATAAAGAAAAAGTAAGCAGCATAGCCATTATAAGAAGAGCATAGATAGTTTCATGCCTCAAAATGACAGAACATGCAACTATCGAATTACAAATGAGAAACATAACAGTATCAAAGTACAGTAAGCTACTGCTGTCTTTCTAAAAACATAAAAAGCTACTGTTTCACAATAATATTAGGGAAAAAATTAGAAGGCTGTCTGATGGGGGATTCCTATCCAAGATAACAGATCATTGTGATGGAATTCCATACTAAATGGCAGGCCAGTAAGTTTTTACTCTTTCCACTCCAATCTACACGACCAACTCATTTACTTTACCCATTTTGTGCAAGTAGTTCAATTTTTTTCAAACTAAATACACATTTCATCAGAAATCAGTAAATAAGTAAAACACAAGGGCAATAAAGTTTTATTTGGTATGTTGACTTCAATCTTTTTGCCACCTCAATAATAAATCAAATCTATGCACACACTGAGTAGAATTCCTTTGCTCTGTACAATTAGTTGATAACCATTTGGTGGAATCTACTAATAGTAATAACAAAGCTTTATGCGACATTGATGATAATCTCTGCATTGAAAGAAAAAGGAAGAATTCATACCTGGGTCAAGGCAGCATTTATGGTAATATCCGCATCCACAGCAACAAGAGTTACAATGAGTACTGGCCCAGTTCCCTGTCCTTTAACTTTCCCTCCAGAAGTATCCCTTTCCTCTATTTTTGCCCTGAACTCTTTCGAACTGTTTAAAGTGTGAGTACTCAAATACTCAGCTGCTTCATGGCCACAATCCTCTTCCACGCTTGGGACCTTAATGTATGCTAGGCTGCACAGCTGAGCAAGACCAGGTGCCGATGATACCGAAGGATCAAGAGGCCGTAACCTACTGTATGGAACCTCCTCCTGATTTCCATAGTCAATGTAGAATACTTCAAACTTTTCCTTTCGGGATTCAACAACTCCACGAGGTGCATTCACAATCTACATACATCAAGTTAGAAAGCTCCATCAAATCAACAAGCACGTGTATTGCCTTGACATGCAATGTACATGGCAACCAAAAAGGTCAGATTATTTAAAAAACAAAGGGAAAAGAACAAGTTAGAAAATTTTAACATAATATTGGCTACATTGACTATCTAATATTGGCCAAAGTACCATCTAATATTGGTCACATTACCATCTACTATATGGGAATGATGCCTAAGTTTCATTTGGTAATGAAGATTGAATCTTTAGAGTAGACAAAATGTGGTTCAAATATAACTAACTGGCAGGCTTAGCCTCACCATTGCTCGGTTCCATGAGTTATCCGCACTAAATTGTGCAAGTACGATGTCACCCTTCTTAGGTTTAAAAGCACCAATAACAGGAGCTTCTTGGAGATTCAAGGAAGCAAGCTGTTGCCGTATAGCGGCTACTTTCTGATCCCCAACTGTCTGCACATAAAATTTACCTCCACCCAAGACTTCCGTAACCACGACCTGCAAAAGAAAAGGTATGTACAACATGAAAAAACATTCAAAAAAGGACCACTATCCCCAAAATAAAGCTCAGCGACCTTCAGCACTTCTTTCTGTTTGCTTTCAACTGCTGGACCATTAGATACTTCCTCTCCTTCGACATAATTCTCCCACACCTGAAAAAAATTTGAGGGAGAAAATGTAAGTGAAAAAATGTATACTTATTCAATAAACAAATGACAACAATTTTAGATGTCCTCTGTTCCTTACTTTGAGTTTCTGTCTTTTTGCAGATTTCTCAGCCAGTTCTAGAAGATGAGCTTCAGGGATCCGATCAGTGCCAAAGGAAGTCTGTAGCTTTGCAAGGCCAGCTTCAAGAAGAGTCACTGCCACATTAGTCCTTGACTCCCACAAGGATCCCAAGAATGTTCCATTTCTATCAACAGTTTCCACTTCAATCTGCATGAGGAATGCATTTGTCAAAGGAAAGCAGCCACATGGTGAAGTAGGATGCATAAAGAAGAAGAGCAATACCTCAACATCTCTCTGCATTATCTTCCGTCTCATAAGGGCAATTGCTTCGTCTGAATATGGCTCATCACGGCCTGGGCATCTAACACCTGAGAATGAAAAGGCAATGCTGCATGTTTCCTTGGGAATCAACAGTTTAAAACGATGGCCACTGAGAACATATTCAACAATGGCAGAGATCCTCCTACTTCGATGCAGAAATGGCAAGAAATCTCTTGCTTTCTTGACTGAGGCCTGAAAGAAGCACATTTAGTACATAAAATGGATTGCATGGTGAACAAGAGTTGTAGCATAAAGATTATATTGCTCACTGTGGTGAGATCTGTGATATGCATGACAGGAGGATCCTTAGCAGAATGGATCCCTTTCTTCCCATTAACAGCTCGTGATTCAGCAGCAAGCAAAGCATCATAATAATTTGATCTTTCCTCAAAGTCTCTATGCCGAATTACAGTGCCAAAGCCACGGGAAATAATAAGCTCAGCAACATTAGACCCAGCTTGTTGACTGCCAGCACTTGATGGAACTGATAGGGCTTCATCACCTTCTCCCTTGGTGGGAGACAATAGGAACACTGATCCAAAATCCATTACTCTTGAGTCTCCAGGCCCAACAGGTGTGGGTCCATCTGACATAGTAACTTTCCTGGAATATTCCATTTGCACGTTCACCTGAAAAAAGAAAATATAGTTACAACATATTTTGAAGTGGTTGCAATATTCAAAATGATGTAAAATGGTTATAGTCTGTACTTGTCGGCCAATTAGACGAGTTCTCAAGAACTCCTTGGCTTCACGTGCATATGGAGCAGGTTTCTCCTCTCTACGTGGATTTCCCATTTTGGGGCATCTAATGCTTGAAAGGTTAACCCTTCGTTCAGCCAATGGACTGCCAAATGGCACAGAATCATCAGCAACAATGATGCAATCGCCACTTACAACCTCCACCACCTGCAGAAAATCCAGTCATTGAGACAAGAACACTAAAAGATATTAAACCATAAGAATGATTGATGAACCACTACCTTTCCAGTAAAATTCTGGTCATGAATTGCCATTGAATTTGTTTGAGGAGGTTTATAATTTGTCCAGATCTTCTTACGCAATTTCTTGGCTTGAAGCTCTGCAGCCTTCAACCGACGTTTAGCCTCCTCTTCCATCATGTTTGCACTCCATTCAACAAATTTAGCTAAACCCTACATTTATGGGGCAAGGGGCAAGGGCAGAGAGAGAATCACTTAACATGTGAGGATATTGAGACAGCATAAGAAAAGCAATAACATTGAACCATAAATGTAGCTTGCTTTCATACAATTCCATTGCCCTAACAATTCACAATGTGTGAAAGGTCCTTTTTACTGTTTAACCACAATCAAGAGTAAGATCCCTCACAGGTTTATTCAAACTACCCATATTGGAAGCTATAAACTGCATGGAAGATGCTGTAATAAAATCATGAAATTGGCTACAGTAAGCAAGAAAATTATAACCTAATCAACACAGAAGCACAAAAAAGTCTAAGCACACACCTCTTCCACTAGCTCCAACGCCAGGTCCCTTGCTGACTCCCCATCAGGATAATATACAGACCCAATCAAATTGCTGAACTTATCAACACCTTCCAGGACAATTCGAACCTATGGATCCAAAAAAAAAAAAAATAAATTCAGCCATCTTAATTTTTTCTTTGGTTAAATTTTACTGGCAAATGCAAATTCAAAGAACATTTTACTAACATCTCGACTCAAAACTCGAATCTCAGTGAAATGTTTGGCTTCTGGCCCATATGGGTCTGAAGAAACTTCAATAGCTGATGCTGAGGCTGCAAGTCTCTGTGCAGAAGTTAAAGGAGCCCTTGGCTCAGAAGCATCTCCATTTGGCTCATCAGAGGTGGTTTCTACTTCACCAATTGTTTCTGTCGCTGCTCTTCTCCCCATTGATGGAGCCTAATTCAATCATGAGAAGTGATATGCAGATAGAAAATACACATCAATGTTGGTAAATATCTTTAATAGACTAATGGTCAAACTCTGTAAGTAGGATGAATACTCATTAAGAGTACTGCACGCACCTGGATTCCTGCTACAAACACTTGAACAAACTGAAAGTCTGGAAGCAGATATACGCGGACAGTACTGCCATCACGAACTTGCTCTACAATACCTTCCATGGGTCTGCCCTTATTTGCGGCTAGCAGACCCATGGCATCCAAGTTACTTGGATCACCAATGGCAGAGGGAGGTAGATTTCTGATTGATGCCTCGGCGGCACCTGGTGTCTACAGTTGAAAGTAGGGGGAAAAAATGCAATTTTAGCAATGTACTATGTATAAGAAGCATAAAACAATTTCAAAAAAAAAATTAGTCAAGTTGCTGTGAAGTAGAAATCACACACACACACACACACACACACACACACACACACACACACACACACATATATATATATATATAGAGAGAGAGAGAGAGAGAGAACAACCTTACTCCATCGACCCAGACCCTGCTGCTTAGCTTGCTCCTCAAGGCGTAGCAATTCAGGAAGATAAGGACTAGCTTCACCTTTCTGCTGGCCCTGCTCCCTGACCTGCTCATGTATTTTAATTAATATCAATAAAAGGGGAAAAAATAAATAAATAAATAAATAGCCTCTTAGCAATTGAAAGTAACCTTCGCCCAGCCTTGTGAAACAACCAGAAGAGCAACATTTCTGCCATTAGTCAGAAACACAGAGCCAAATTCTCGGCCAATGCTTGGCACAGAGTAATCTACCTTGAAAGTGACCTCCTAATAAGTGAACAAAGTTAGACATGGCAATGACATGCTTTTCAATCTAAAGAACCAAGCTTAAGAAAACATCATACATCACAGATCACAAGTAGAAGAGACAACTACCTGACCAATGCAGAGCTTCCTCAAATGCTCCCGGCTTTCCCAAGCAAATGGCTCATCAGTACCACCTCTACGAGCCTAGAAACACAGATGTAGAGCCATGTTATCGAACTATCTGCTAACAAACCACCCAACCAACATTTATGAAACCCATGACCTTCTAATTGAGATTAAAATATGCATGAGACTGACAATGAATCTGTGGTGCAATCTCTCTGGCCACTATCCTGCAATTCTAGTCATGACTCAATCAACTAAGACCAACTCTAACAGAAGGTCAATGAACAAAGGAAATGATTATTGAGATTGAGATAAAATAAGCAAGACTGAAAAATAGGAAAACCATTAATAGCTGGGGTAACAATATTTAGTCCTCATCATGCTTCACTCAAAACTACTCCTACAAAAATAAAAGGCTAATCACAGAGCAAAAGTTTAAAACAAGCAGCAGAGTATGAACCAAAGCAGCAGCAAATCAAATCCTCTAATAGTCAAAGGGCAGTCTCACCAACTTTGGAGCAATAAGAGAGGACAAAGTGATGGTCTTCTCTGGCGGAAGGGCACCGCTGCCTTTGGCAGTCATGGCCATAATCACCAAGCAATCCCCCGAGGTAACGGCTTTGACTCTTCCTCTGTACCATCCTGTGTGGGCAGCTGTTGCTGTCGCCATCCCAACAGCTTAAGATCTACATACATAACCGTCAAACCGATCAATTTATAAAGATAAAATCCGACTAAGACAAACTCAAAATTGATATTTTCCACACAATGCAAGAAACGCATTCCAACTGATTGATCACACAAAGATTCAATCTTCTTTTCGACCCATAGTTGATATCTACTCATTACAATCTCAAAAGAATCCAAAAGATGAACTGGATGCAACAAAAAGTAGTACAGATTTAACTGGATACGGATCACTGAATCCATAATAAGCACTTATTACATAGAAGAAGTTCAGATCGGAAACGTCGAACGACTTGCATCTCAAAAAACAAGAAGAAATTATTTCAAGAACACACAAAATCAAACCTATGGCATTGCAAGATTCACCACCGACCTACGATCTGATCAGACCAATCAGAAATCAAGGAATATGAAATCGAGAAAGAAAAAGAAACTATATATATCTGAAAACTAAACCCCCCCCCAAAAAAAAAAGAATTAGGCCATCCCGCCAGAAAATCTTGCATTTACATATTCAAGAATCAAGAAAGAAACAGAGAGATCTCTGTCAAAAATTTAAAATAATAATAATAAAGAAGAATGTTACCGTCTCGCAATTGAATCTTGCTATATAAAGAAAATCGACGGAGGTTTCTTATTTTCTCCTTTTCTTCTTTCTCTCTCTTCTTTATTTTTTTGTCCTCCGGGACAGCGGATCGGGCAGAGGGACAAAAACAGAAGACAGAGAAAGAGGGGAAAATGGAATGGAGAATGTGTTAAAAAGGGGGATTTATACCAAGAGCGGCGAAGGTGACAATGAATATACCCACCCTTTTAAAGAAAATTACGTGGATTACCATAGATTCTAAACTAAACTCTACGAGGATAGGTAGATGTATATTTAGTAACCTGGAAAATCTAAGGAAAGTTTTAATAGATTTCACTTAAAAAAAAAAAAAAAAAAAAGTGGAAAGTTCTAATAGATATACCTTTTTTTGTTTTTTTTTTTGGCTTCTTACAGCGTTGGTGATTGCCTCGTCCTTTTCTTTTTGGCCCCTTTTGACGTAGACAGGATCGGGTTGGATAACAGACCCATTCTAGGGCATTGATTGCATCATTAATGTGTCAATAATGTCATACGGTAAACTCAGATGTTAAGTTAGTAAAGTTACCCAAAAAAAAAAAAAAAAAAAAGAGAGCAATGCCAAGCTTTAGAACAAGAAACTGGATATTGCTCCTTTTTTTTTTTTTGAAAACTCCTTAGCGTTAAAGTCAAAGTGTTATCTATTTGTAGATAGAGCTTCGCAGCAACTGGGCATGGAGCAACTGCCTAAAACGGTGAACCAAATATCTACTACAGTTAATTTTCACTTATTTTTCAAATTTGAATCTCAATCATGATTAATTTAACAATTTAAATATAAAATAGTGTACTTATCTTGCACAATCTCTAGTTTTCCTTTGTTATTCATCTTAATTATATTTAGGACATCAAATTTATTGATTAATGAGATCATGCTTGAATTTTTTTAATAAGAGTCTTGATGTTCTTAACAATTTAATATTGCTCTAGAATCATATTTCCTGTAATTTACATAAAATTCAATTATTTTAATCAATCTGGTGTAGCAAATTACAAGTTATCCTTTTACCTTAACTGTAATTTCGTGTTTGCATATTTGCTTTTGATAAATTATTGATTATTGAGAATAATGCTCCTGTATTGCAAATTAAACGTTCAAACTTTAGATGCTAGCTTAGTCGTTGGTATGGGTGCACTTTATAACGTATGTATCTTATAGGGACTGAATTGTAGTACAGTGGTCATCGTGAATCTTTCAAATTGCTTTTGATTGAACCAAAAGGATAATTTTTTTAATGTGATTGAAAACTAAAATACGGTATTACATAATTGTAACGCACTATAAAGAAAATCTCAAATTGTTCATTTACCTTTAATTAAAGTTTAAAGTCTGACCTAACCAGGACAAAGCACATGCCAGAAAAACTGTTTTCCTCGCTCCTCCATACTCTACTGTTTCTTCAAGTGTCGTTTTTCGCGTTGAAAGTTAAAATACGAAATGGATTGAAGAGAAAATACTTGCACTACTTGTCTTAAAGATAATTACTTGGGAAGTCAAAAAGTAAAGAAAACCTGACAATGCATTGCAACTATCGCATTTTACTTTTCTAAGTGTGCGTTCAGCGTTGTGGCTGTAGTCTATAAATCCAACAGAAACTTCATAGTTGATAATACACTTGAGTTCAATCAAACATTTTCTTGATTATTACCAAAGTAAGTAATTAATTATAGCGACAGTAGAATTCTGCATCGCCAATTTGTCAACCGGATAATAAAACTCAACAACAATGTCGGAAGGCACCATAAATTTGACCTCAACAAGCTAACTGACGAGTTAAATCGGACTGGGTGATGAACAAAGCATTCGGTCATGAGCAGACGAGGAGGAGTGGGCAATTGGGGCCAACCGCTGATTGTCATTCATGAGAATTTCTAAGCGGAAAGTGTACCATTAACTCGATAACTGCTTAGATATTGATCATATCAATTAGAGAATCCCATAATACAAGTTTTTTACGAACAAAAAGGTTTTATAACGTGGAGTTTTCATTTCCTAGCAGAGCAGGCCGTAGGAAATCTTACACCATCGGGGAGTCCATTGCCACTGAGGAATCTTGAGGCCTCTTTTAGTTACATTCTAAGGCCTAAAACCCTAGACTGGCAATTGGGAAGCCGGATTTTGTAAAAAATTAATAAAGAAAGCGACAGCCTAACAAACGAGTCCTTCGAGTGAATATTAAAATGAAAAAATTGAATTGATAACATTTGTTAAGATACTAAAAAATACAATCTTAACAAATTAAAATATTTTATTATAAGTAAAAATTATATTTTAAAATTATAACTATTTTATTTTTTAAAAAATTATTTAGTATATTAATTTTATTAATTAAATTTAATAAATATTATTTTTTAAAAATATAATTAATTGAAAATTATTTAAATATCACTTAATAGATACATATATTTTTTATTATATTATTAAATTTATTACATGATATAAAATTTAATTTTTAAAAAATAATATAAAAATAAAATTATTTTTAAATATTATAACTATTTTTTAATCTTTTATAATATTTAAAAATATATATTTTTTATTTTATTATTTTCTTGTAATTTTTTGTAAAAAGATTAGTATTAATAAATTTAATAATGTAAAAGTAAAAAAATATATAGATTTATTATGTAGGTGTGAGTGATTCTTATATTATTATATTTAATATAAATTAAATTTAATCAATAAAAATAATATATATGATGAATTTTTTAAAATAAAATAAAATAAACTTAATTACATAAATTCTCATACTTTATGAATGAAATTAATTTTTTTTATTTTTATTATATGAATGAAACATATTAATTATTAAAATTTTAATTATAAGTGTATAAGTTATATAATTAAATTTTTTATATTAAAATAAAATAATATAATAATTTAAAATTAAAATAGAAGAGGAAGCGTTACATGCACTTTCTTTGGACTTTGTGATTAGGCTTAATCACGTATAATGAGAACCAATGTGGAAGTAAACAAATATATTTTATGAGCAATTGGGGGAAACACTCGGGTCCGTCGAGTACACCTGACATCTAAAAACAAATAGGCAGCACTCAACAGGGGATGGCCGTCAATTCTAGGTCAACAATTTTGCTTTTTAGCTTTGAGATATTGCATCTTGTCTTCCACGTGGAAAGTCGTAGTATTCACTAGATGGCTTTTGGCCCACTCCGTTATTGTTGACCTCCGACGATCCCATGAAAGGGCCGTGAAGTGGAGCAGAAGACTTCTCCTTTCGCAAAACGCGTGAAGCCGACGATCTTAGTATACAAATCCAACGGCATCCATCCAATACCAATCATCCTCCTTTCTTTCCTTGTCCCCCAGCTTATCGCATTCCCAGTCGATCTAGTCGAGCGAGAGATGCTCTGATTGGTTACCAGGTAATCTTACCCTCATTCTTCGCTTTTGGGGATTTTAATCGTTTTCTTTCGTCGGAAGATGCTTCAATTTTGGGTTCTACCATGTAACATAGCGGTTGAAAAAGGCTAAATGCTTTGAGTTAAGGTTTTGTTAAGAGTTCTATTTTCTCTTTCTTTCGAAGCTCTAGGATTCATTCATTTATTTATTTATTTTAAATTTGATAAATATGATGGTATCGAGTGGTGTAATGCCTCTTCTGTGGTTTGCTTGGCATGACTTTTGTGAGAGATGACGGAAGGAATTTGAATGTGGGAATTGGGTTTTTGATTATTCGAGCTAAAAGCTCCTGTAAAGCCAGGTGGTTAGCTCTAGAATGGGTTTAACATGTTTTCCTAGTGTTGGCAAAGCAAGAACCAGCAATATTTTTCTTCTTATGTATTGCAAAGAAAATGAGTTGAAGACAGTTGGTTCCCGGGTTTTTCCCCGGGGGGGGGGGTTGTGGTTTAACTGTTTTTAGTTCATACAATGCTTGCTTGCTTACATAGAATTGCCAATTATTTGTTTATGGCTAGGAATTTGTTGATTGGTGCAATTTTTTTTTTCCATCTTTATTCAATTTTGGTATGGAATAAACAATTTATAGTAAAAAATTCTTTGTGATTGCTTGATCGAGACTATCCCTTTCTCCATATGCAATCTCTGAAAGCATTTGACATTGTCGTTCTCTTGCATTATTGGTTATATTTTGCAGATAGGAGGTCTTCACTCAAAACATATAACAGATTAAGTGAAGAAATGGTCTTTGCTGTGGTGTTGTCCCTGATTACAGCATAATGCTTAAGGCCCCTGAACATCAGGTTGCCGGTCATCAAGCCCATGATGGACAGCTTGGTCCTCTGATAGATGATTCAGGACGCTTCTACAAGCCCCTTCAGGGCGATGAGCGGGGCTCAAGGGAGTTGGCTTTCTATACATCCTTCTCTTCCAATACAAGGGTTCCAGATCACATCCGTAAATTTTTTCCCAACTTCTATGGAACTCAAATTTTGCAGGCTTCTGATGGATCTGGCATGCTCCCACACATTGTCCTGCAGGATGTTGTCTCGAATCGCATCCATCCATCCATCATGGATGTTAAGATTGGTTCCAGAACATGGTATCCAGAAGCATCTGAGGACTATATCCAGCGGTGTTTCAAGAAAGATAGGGAAACCAGTAGCTCGAAATTGGGGTTTAGGATATCTGGGTTGCAGGTATATGGTGAAAACGAATCAGAATTCTGGAAGCCGGAGAGAAAGCTTGTCCAGAATCTTGCTGCTGATGAGGTTAGACTGGTTCTTAAAAAATTTGTATCTGCTAACTCAACATCTGATCCAAATTCAGAACCAGATTGTTCTTTTGCATCAATTGTTTATGGCGGTTCTAATGGCATTTTGGCTCAATTATTGGAGCTAAAAGCATGGTTTGAGGATCAAACAATGTACCACCTCAATTCTTGTTCAGTTCTCATCATGT
This sequence comes from Kandelia obovata, assembly GCA_021464305.1. Lineage (NCBI taxonomy): Eukaryota > Viridiplantae > Streptophyta > Magnoliopsida > Malpighiales > Rhizophoraceae > Kandelia > Kandelia obovata. The sequence continues at coordinate 3,741,477 of CM038480.1, forward strand.
GTGAAAAGGATATGGTGGTAAAAGGAGGGAAGACATGTGCCGAGGTCAAACTTATTGACTTTGCCCATGTTGTGGAAGCAAAAGGTATGATAGATCATAACTTCCTGGGTGGACTCTGCTCTTTGATAAAGTTCATCTCGGAGATTCTAACCAGTCCAGATGGGTACTCAACGAAAGGGTGTTTACAGGACTGAAAATGGTGGCATTTCTAACGTGGACATCTAGTAAGAAATGAACAAGGAGTTCACAACCAGAATCAATGCTGAGATAAATTTCTGTTTGTGGGTTCTCTTTTGAGCGTTAAATTGTGGGTTCATCATGGGAGTGTTATAAAATTTTTTGAAACCCTCTAAATGAATTTGCTATGACATGTCGAAGAATTTCTCCTCCGCTATTGTTTGTATGTGGCTGGGGGAAATAATCTTTAGCTGTAAACGCTGTTAATCATGCTTACTTAGCTTTGTAATATTGCTACTCCTGTTTCAACATTGATTGACTGCAGCATCCTGTGGTCCCGTCATTCTGAAGTCCTGTCTTTGTGATTGCTGTTGCCTAGCTGGCGCTGCGTGATTCTTAAGCGGAAATGATAGATGAGGCTACTTCTCATTATTGTCTTGGGCACAACAGGAAAGGCACATGTAACCACTCAAGGAAAATTAGTAAATCATCTGCAAAACAAACATGATTAATCTGATTCTTAGAATGCGCCTATGAGGATGCAAACCTAAGTCAATGTGTTTCCTCAAATTTTTACTTTAATGAAGCTCTTACTGCTGCTGTAGTTATCACTTGCTTCATGGAATATACTAAGAACCTGTGCACTTGTCCCACATAGTCTCAATATCGCCTCTACCACCGAATAACAATAGGCGGTTAGCATAACATCTTTCTAGAATCAAAGTAATAAATTTTGACTAGTGATGTTGCTTCCTCGTTTGTTTTTTTTAAAAAAAATTTTTATCCAGGATTATGCGTGAAAATTTATATCTAGCCACTTGGAGGCTTGCTTTCCTGATGTGGCAAGAAAGCTTGCAATTTTTAGAATTCAAGCGGAATTTTCTGTCAACTGGAAGATAAGAGGGCAATATCAACAGGGAACACATTGAGGACATCCACACGACTTTAGAATAATCTTTCTTTCGTAAACCATAAAATAATCCTTCTTTCTAAGCAATGCAGTCCTTGCAAGATAATCCATTTGGAATCTAGTAGTGAACTCTAAGCCTTGAAAAAACTGCTTTCCCCTTATTGCAACCTATAGATATTGCATATAAAACACTAGAAATATTACGCTCTAATTAGCTTTACAAGATTCAAAGCCAAAATGAATTCCTTCTCTTTCTTTTGCATTATCCTGGGCACTGCTTGCATCACAAAATGCTTGGCAGACTCTGATAATCTCCAGGACTTTTGTCCGACAGCTGCTACTACAGACAAGCGGACAATCTTTATCAACGGCTTCCCTTGTAAAAATCCAGCCAATATCGTTCCCTCAGATTTCAAGTCGACAAAACTGAATCTTGGTGGTGACACTGACAACTTTGTCCGTTCCTCAACGACCATCGTCACTGCTGCGGATTTCCCTGGCCTGAACACCCTTGGCCTCTCAGTTGCCAGGATCGACCTCGATGTGGATGGTTTGGTGTTGCCACATTCCCACCCAAGAGCCGCTGAGATGTTCTTTGTCAGCAAAGGCACTGTAATTGCCGGTTTTATTGACACCGGAAACAAACTTTTCCAGGAGTCTCTCGCGGAAGGGGAAGTGTTTGTGTTTCCACGGGGCCTGCTTCACTTCTGCTTGAATGCCGGCTATGAGGCTGCACTTGTTTTCTCAGTACATAATAGCCAGAATCCCGGGGTTGTGAAGATTGCTGATGCCATGTTTGACATTGATGAAGAGCTGATTAATAATGTAAAGAAGAAAATAAAATACGCTTCTGCTTTGGAAGTCAATGCCTTCGAAAATGTAACTCTGGCCAGGTTTTGATTTTCCTCAAAGTGTGTTCTTCTCAATAACTAAAGCATTATTATTGTGAAAAAGATTGTTTTGGTGTTACCTGACTTGTTACGAAGTCTGGGTAACAAGGGATGGCATCACCATGTCCAATATACATATATATATATATATATATATAGTGAAAATCTTCTTACAAGCAGCATCAATCTTGATTTTCACTTCTTTTTTTATGACGACTAAGAACACAGATGTTTTTACCGAGAGCAGTGATATATTCTATCCAAATTCAAGCATATATTCGAAAGCATTTATTTAAGTCTTAATTTGGTAGGTTTCACATGATCGATATGTGAAGTCCACAAACTTCACCCTATCAAATTAAAATTGAAGGCGTAATTTTTTGATGGGCAAATAACACGCACAATATGAAAAATTTTGGTTACGTCAACCGGCAGGCAAATGAGTTAAATAAAAATAAAAATAAAAATAAATAAATAAATCAATCAATCTAGGTGCGCTGCTTCCAAATTACGAGATGCGAGTCCGGAACATGGGCTTGCTCTTGACCCATAACAGAGGCGCTTAGCCTCTGTCCATTTCAAAATCGACCCACGCTCTCACAGCGTCCGCGCCAAAATCACCAATCCAGTAGTAAGGGAAGAAGAGGAAGAGGCAAAAGAATGGTGCTATTGTGTTTCGTTTTGGATCTCTGCGGCCTGTCGCCTCCATTGCTGAGTGATCTAAAGCAGGTATTGAACTTAAAAAGCCTATCGTCCTTTCTCAAAACACCTTTTCTTTTCACTTTTTTATTTTATTTTATTTTAATTGATGAAAGTCTGGACTGCGTTCCAGTGCTTGTTGCAACTCGCAAATTTCTACGCGATTTCTTGTCCTTCGCGTGACCTTAGGGCGTCGGAATCCCTCGGAGACAGGATCGGTCTGTGTTATATCTTCAAGAACCGGATTTCTTGCTCTCACGAGGTTCTTGTTTCTTTGGTTTTCTTGAATTCTCTTTTCTCCTGGTCATTGTTTGTGAAATGATTTCTAAAGCCGCTAATCGGTGTCTCCAACAGCTGAAAATAGCGTATGCTCCTCTAGGAAACTGTTTTAATCTCCGCGATTTCCATCACGCCGTTAACAACTTGCCTGGCGATGCGTTTTTTCCTGATATCAACGATGCCGGAGCTGTCTGTTCGGGCGGTAGATTTCTCTCTCCCATGTGTTTTTGGAGAATTTGTTGTTTTTTTTAGCTAATAAATTCGTAAATTTCTAGTAGATGTGAAACTTTCAAGCGTTTTGATTGATCGAGTTCTGTACACCTGGGGAGATAAAGATATTATGAGAAAAGTGATTGTTTTGAGCTCATGCTTGCCAGAGAACGTGGACTCCTCCACAAAAAAGACTCTCATGGTTGGTGCTTTTTTACTAGATATGGCTGTGTTTGCTCGCTTCCTCAATCCCGATGACATGGATGCTAAGGATTTCAGTTTGGTTTTTGATAATGACAGGATGCAGCAGATAAATGTGTTTCTGTGGAGTTTGTATTGTTTGAGCAAAGTTCAGGTCATCTCACCAATATTCGGGAAAATATTAACTGTTTTCTTAGAAGTTTATCTGATCTTGACAACTGCTCCTTTCAAACTTATCTCCCAGGTTTAAGTTCTCCTGCCATTTATAGATCTCAGGCATGCAGCACTAAAATTATGGAGTTCAATCCTTGGTGTTTACATATATTCTCTCTTCATTTTCTTGAAGAATTTTAGTACCATTAAGATATATATATATATATTGTGATCGACCATTATAGAGATTAAGATGAGTTTTTCTTTGGCATAAAAGTTGATACATTGTCATTCAATTCTAGGAAAATAGGAACCAAGCCATGCCACAATGTCTTGTGTTTACTGTCTCTGTACTGTTGGCATTACTGCTATTTGCAGATGGGAGAATATTCCAAAGCCTGGTAAAACAATGGTTACAGAATTTAAATCACGACATGGAAGATCCATTACAAGCACGTTTTGTCTTTAACAGAAATCTCCTGGGCTCCTTAAATCACGTCTTCTGCAATTTAACAGTACCTTTCAGTCCAATTGTAGATGGCTTCAATGTTTGTCAGGTTTTAGTTACTAATCCTGCAGTCTGCTCTGCATTCTGCTTTTCTTATGGCTATTGCTCACCTTTCTGCTTACAGACGTGCAGATGCCATGGTAATGTGTTAGATTGTGCAGCAAAAGGAAAAGTTGAGGGTCCTTCTTGTCCAGTTACACGCCAGTTTTTGGAAACACAGGATATAATAGAAAGTTGTGTGAGAGTTGGAGATGGAACAGTCCTCTCTGTGCCCTCCTTCCAGAGTTCTGTGAAGCTCAAGCAAGTTCCTTCACTCATTGACTTCAATGTTATTAACAGGACCAACCTGGGTTCAGTAAGTGAAGGTGAGGTCACACATGTGAATGGCTATTCCATTTCAGTTTCTTGTGATCGTGATATCAATAGTTGGAGATTCTCCTTGATACCTGAGGGAGTCACATTTAACATTTTACAGCTAGTGTTCTGGTTTCCGTACCATATTCTTCTCATCAATTGAAACATCAATAGACATAATCACAAAAATACTGTTATGATACATGAGCTGCAATTGTTACATTATGAATACTCCTTGTATTGGCAGTTTGCTCCTCAATGTGCATATTCTACTTCAATGTCCTTCTACATGTAATGAAGAAATTTTTTCCTGCTGCGTGTTCATATTAGTAATTTTGAAACTTTAGGATGTCTATGTTTTCTTATCAAAGCTAGGAGTTTTGGGGCAATTACCTGCAGTGTAATTGCTGTCACTGTTCACATATTTTGATGGACGTGTATTTGTTCCTACTTCCATTTATACATAGATTACAGGTGTATCTATTTATAGGTACAAAATTCTGCTTTTTGAGTCTTCTGAATGCACCTTACTATAAATCCTTTTCTTGTTGACATTGCAGGTGTTATAATTGGATCCTCATATTTTGTAACACCATCAGCTAGTCATGACGCAGACACTTCTTTGGATCAAGTGGACCAATCAGAATTAAATGCTCAGCGTGCGTAGAATGCCTCCCTTTTCTGTCGTTTTTGAATGTGCGTATAAAAAGAAATTTGAGGTCGACATTCCTGTGATACTGAAGCAATATCATACATCTTACAGTGATTTAGTATCTCAATATATGTGTGAGTTATTTACTTACAAATCTTTTGTTGTTTCCTACTTTCCCAATTGGGATAGAAATGAGCAGTCTTCAAAGGGGTTTGCAATGCTATACATTCAATGGACCAGGGGTTGGTATGCTCTTCGAATGTTAATTTGGAAACCATGAGGGAAGCAAACTTTCAGTGCTATTACATTCTTCAACCATCAGACAATGGACCAATGCTTCTTAGGGTGAACATTAAACCTTACTTAGCAACTGATTATCTTTTTCTTATGGACAATGAATTACATTCTTAAGGTCATTATGTTTTCACTCTCTTGCTATTAGCATATGCATTTTTCGATAAGGATTTTGGTTGGCTTCCCCAATATCTCTCCTTGTCTTTGTTGACGGATCAATATAAAACTTGCAGCGGCTGGCAGCATCAGAGGAAGTCTTGCCTTTGCCTGATGTCAATCTGTTTTCAGATACTGTTGTAGCTCAGGATATTCAGAATTCCGTTCAAGCCTGTCTATTGAAGGTTAAACCACTTCCCTAGAGTTAAATTCTGTCTGTGTTTCTCCTTAGTTACTTCAACTCAAATTTTCTCGTGCAACACATTCTAGTTCCTGCTTGCATAATTTGACTATATGTTTCTAAGGAGCTACATGCAACATAAGCCGCAAGCTACTGAAGTGCATTAGGGTAATTCTCTTACCTGTTAATTATTGTAAACATGCTAAGGAGATAGGTTGTGCACATAGTTTATTTCAACTGATTTCTTACATATTTTCTTCAACAAAGTTTGGGACTTCTGAATCATCTAAATATTGAATTTGCAGCCTGAAGTCCCGAACTTAGGCAAATTGGAAAAGGTAGATTTAAGTGTACAGCTGCAGTATAAAATGTTGGGTTCTATTTACTGGGATAAGGCTTGACTTGGATATGCATGAAAAAATTCTCAATCACATGATATTTAAATAAATAGCTTCTTTAACCCAATCTACCATTTTTTTTTCAACCCTCTCCCCTCCCCTGCAACTTCTTCCGGTGAAAAAACAAAGAATAAAAAGCAAATAATGGATATGATGTTCTGTTGACTGTCTCACTGAAAATTTTTTGTTTTCTTTCCCTTTTCACTTCTTTCTTTTCCTATGAATTTATTGCAGATGGAATTACAAGACTATAATCCAGTCCTGCTTGAGAGAGGCTTCCATCAAAAGCTGAATCAACTTATAAAAGAGAGCTCACAATTTGGGTGATTATCATATCAACCCATGTTAAATCTTCCTTGCATACAGAATGGCGTATGCACTAACATGCACCAAGCTAGGTCGTCTATAGTCATCACTCTTAGCATGAAAAACAAGTTGAACTTAGGTGGAAGCTTTTCCTGATATTTACCTAGATTACATTGCAATTCCAGGTCCATTCCTGCTAGACTGAATGAGGCAATGCCTGAGCAGAACTCAAACCAACCGGATTCTTGGGAAGGCAAGGTTAAATCAAATTCAGCATCAGATGCTGTGCCTGTGGAAGAGGAAATGCCACAGTTAGATCGAATGGCTTTCGAAGGTAAAAACATTGCTTCTATTGCAGAAGAATGGGAGCTGCTTGTCGAGGAAGTCCCTACCAGGACGTTCTCCCCCACTTGCATTTCCAAACCCAAGCTGGATCTGTTAGTTCTATCCCCATCAGATGACAATAAGCAGCTGGATGTAAAAACTTCAAGGATATTAGAGAGACTGGAAGCGCCAAGGCAGTTAAAAACAAAAGTAGTTTCGCCCACAAGCTGTGGCATGTCTGAAACATGTGTGCCAACAACAATGCCCCTGATCCCATTCCAGCCCACACAGGCGATGAGTGAAGGCTCGACAGCAAGCCAGTTAATGAAACCCAATTTCAATAGGCTAAAGAGGAAGCATAAATGACAAGGCCGCTGATCAAGTGAGACAGTGCTATGCCAACATAAGAGTCCCGTTTGGTCAGTGCACGTTTTCACTGCTATTTGTGCTCCCCATTGGTGCCACAAACATACTTTTGCGATGACCGTGCATAAAATACCAGTGCCTACAAATTTTTCCTGCCATTTGTTTCATCCATGACCAACTTAACATTACTAGTACGTAGAACAATCCACAGTATCTGTACTAGGTAATACTGTCTAGCAAGTGTTTGCTGGCACCGACAACGTGAAAGTTCGGGTTGTGATTTTTCACGGAAGTATACTTGTGGATGTTTGCAAGACGAGGAAATAGTTGGGGTTTGCAAGAATCGTGATTCATGATAGGTTGTGCGGTGGCAGGACCTATCAGTCTGGATGAAACCCATTTAGATTTGTGATGGCCCACGGCGGTATAGGTTGCAGGCCTGGTGACCCGTTTTGCTTCTCGCAATAACTGTAAGCCCAAGGGCTGACTACCCACAAATGTTTGCTGGTTTTTGCCGCAGTAGGTATGCCGTGGCTTTGACATTTAGTCTTGCTTCCATGTTTCTTTGGAACATTGATGAAAAATTCCCATTAAATCAGAACACCAAAATGCATTTCACAATGATTCAATATTCGTGAATGTATGATTAATGATTTCGTACAATGTACGTAATCTAGAGGAAAGGACATGTTATAGCAACGTGCTTAGTAGTAAAGTTAAATCACGAGTTGAAATACTTTGGTCTTCAGACAAAATATAGTGATTTTACAATCGTATTCCCTTGGCCGAGTCATAGCAAGCATGTCATTTGGGTAACGTCAGGCCTTATCTAATCCGGAGTCTAGTGGTGGGTTGCCTCTCCAGCATCAATCAACCAAGGCACACCATCTGTTAAAGCCCCATGTTGATTTTTCCTGTCGCCCATGAAAGCATATGTACTTTTACAAAGGATAAAATATTCACAAGCTTTAATAAATGAAGGTTGGGTCCCAAATGCTTGCACTTAGCGGAGACTATGATCATGCAGGGCTCACTCCCTCTCTCTCTCTCTTTCATCCACTAATTGAAGTTCAAAAGTTTTCTTTGTGAAAATCAAACTTGGTGCTGGTCTTGTGAGAGAAATCCAAAGCCAGGTGGCGAAGCTCCTTGGCTAGAGCTGGTAGCCCACAATAAAAGACCCCTGCATTTGGGAAAAGTGGCAAAAAAATTTCAGGATATTTGATTTTTATTGGTAGAAGCAGAATAAAACCACAGTGTTCTACTTTTTCATACATTTTTTCAGACCTCATCTTTCTTATTTGGACCAAAACAAAGTAAGTAGAATCTTTTAAAATGGACATGACAGCAGGAGCAAAGAAAGCGAGACCATCAAATAATTCAAGATGCATATGGTGGCATGGTGATTACTACATCAGATGAAGTGATGAACTAATGTAATATCATCGCAATTTCCTAAATCACTGCCACTCAGTATCGTATGTTCAGCCTTTCTTTTTTCTTTTATCTTTTTATCTTTTTCCTTTTTTAGGAAAATGATCCCAAAGAAAGGCTTGTCTACCTACCCAAAGGCCGTCTAAAAACTAAACTCGAAAGTTAAAAGGAATGGTACGTGTGCAATGCTTAGCAATCGTATGCTAGGTCCTTTGATGAGTTCATTTCCAGTGGCCCAAGATGTGTGGAAACACGTACTCGAGAAAGTGGGGGCAATGGCCTAGCATTAAACTACATAAAAATAAAATAAAAGGGCAAATAAAATGAGAAAATTTAAGGATAGGAACGAAGAACTGGAGTACTTACCGATTCTAGCATCGGTGTGATTAAGTGCAATGGTCTTGTAGACGCTGCGCCAATCAGGCTTGGCAAAGTGGGACTTGACTCTTGTACCAGAGACAACGTCCACGCCGTTCTTGGCAAGGTTAAGGGACTGGAGCATAGCAATCAGAGCGGACCTTGCATCACCCTCTTCGTAGACACTAGTGCAATAATTGTGCAGCTCGATGACATGGTTATGATCAATTTCGACCACCTCATTCATCACCTCTTTAAACCAGTCAAAGGACCCTTGCTCCCTTGTAACCCAATAGAAGTATGCTCTTCTAGTCTTGAAAGGCTCTCTTCTTTTTTGTGCACCGTGGGTGGGAGTTTTTGGTGATAATTGGTTATTGGCGGATGTCATGGCAGTGCCATTTTCTATTGCTTTCTCTTCTTCCTCCTCCATGTCCCTGATATTGTTCACAATGTCCTTGACAATGCTAATCATTGGGGTTGCTCCAATTCCAAGGGCCACAAGCAAAACCACCTCATATCGCCAGTAGTCTTGTGCTGGTGCTCCATATGGGCCGTCAATCCGAACCCTCGGGAAACTGTTCATGACAAATAGAATTACTATTTAATATTAACCCCAAAAAAATAAAATAAAATATATATATATATATATATATATATATATATATATATATATATATAATAATTTCTGTTAAGTAAGCGATCACCTCTTCGCTGAAAAAAGAAATAATAATAAAATAAAAAATAAAAAAGAAGTTCGATACTGGCTCGGCCACTTGCGGAATCAGCTAATTGGGGGCCTTTTGTGTAGGGGCAGATTTGAAACGAGTTGGCAGTTTTGCATATCCGTACTTGTGTCAGCATTTTATTGGCCACAACCAATCAACCAACCACTTCATTATGTACTATTTTTTGTCTTATTAGAAAAAAATGAAAAATAGCAAAAGACAATCCATGTGCAATAGATTTAGGACATAGCTGGCATGTTCGACTAATACATATACAAATAAAGAAGATTTAAATTTAATTTTTTTTTTAAAAAAAAAGCTTGAGATGCCAGTCCATACTTGTTACCTATCAAATTCAAAGGCTGCTATGCTACTCTCGTTATTCTATCTTATTTTATAACATTTATAAATATCTTGGTAGGTAATAGGTTGCTGATCCTATAACATGGGTTGCGTTTGTTTTTTTTTTGGGGGGGGGGGGGGGGGGGGGGTGGGTTTCCTTTACTGTTTTCCAGTGATGGTGATGTGTCTGTTGCAGTACTAATAAAAAGGTGGACGGCCCCATCTGTGTCGCATTCTATTGTATCCCCTAATTGGAGTGCCTTGCCGGTAGGCATTTAAAAAAGATTAGGAACTGACTGCCTGCCTCGGAAGCAGAATCATCAGTAACACAACTGTTATAATACAAGGAGCCCCAGGCTCGATTGGCATGGGAGTACTGATGCAATCGTTTACCTGCCCTAGGGCAGGTTTATCGGCAACAATTTTTTTGCCCCACGACCACTCCAGAGTCTCATTTTAAAATGTAAATGGAAAGTTGACCGCTTGCCACTGCCGCAATCAACGAGTCCCTCAACTCCCCTCCACATGGGTTCATCGTAAAATTGGTGTAAGATTATTTTTATCAGATTTGTGTGTGTGTGTGTGTGTGGGGTCGTAGTGCTAGGCGGCGGCGCTGGGGTTTGTATTTGATTTATTTTGGGTGGTTGTTATATTTACTATTTTTTTTAGTATAAATTATTTATGATTTTTTATTTCATAAATTTATTTTATTATTATTTATATTAAAAAATCAAAATAGAAATCTTCTTTACCTTAGGTTATTTCCTTGGAAACTGCCACCTCTGAGGAGTCCACTTTTCCCTGCGGCAGGTGCTTGACATACCTGAAAACCAGAAAGAATGAAAGTGGAAATTAATTAGCCACAATAACCCAAGCCAAAAGTGCAGTCAACAGGAAAGAAATTTTTAGTGAACATAAATTTCGTTATAAATTATCATAAAAATGATTTATGTTACATTTGAATTCGAAATGTTTTATATAATAATATAATAATTATTTATTTTATGTTGTACAAAATATTATTTATACAATATAAATGATTTTAAATAAAATATAAATTATTTTTATAATTATTTATGTTAAGTGCATCATCATCATCCTGAGAAGGCTAATGATATGCGGTCATTTGTAAACAAGGAAAAAAAACCAACCTGTGAGAACTTGGTTCTAAGCTGTTGCGTCCAGTCTCCGACAGTCCTGATGTGAACACTTAGGGAGTCATCTCCGGGAGCCGAAGTGATGGAAAATGGGTGCCTGACAGTTGCATTTTTAACCATAATTAATGATATTCCACTACCTTCAAGTATACTGAAGCAGACCTACTTTCGAGTCTTTTTTATTTTTTTTCATGGCTACCCACCATTCAAACGGGGACACGGCAGCACAGTTGAAAAACATGTATTGCCCACTCTTGTATCTGAATCCTTGAGGTTTTGACATGTGAAGTGCCAAAACGTTTCCGGGGTAAAGAGCCACCTTCAATATGCATACAAAACAGCGAGATAAGCACCACAGATTGATGATTTTAGCCGAACGAAATAGTTGGCGTTCATTTACAAGTGGTCACCTTTTTTATGGAAACGTCCTTGATGCTGGATCTTAGCTCCCTTGTCAACCTTTCGCTGGTGTAAAGGATAATGGGAATCGCCAAGTACATCCAAGTCTGCGAATACAAACAGAAAACTGCTATGTGAGCAAGAAAATGATTTCAAATTGACCGAACAATCCCAGAGAAGTGAAAGCTAAGGTAATTGGATAGCGCGGCTCACCGTTTTATTGTACCACTTATGAGTGAGGTAAAGGTAATGACCATGAACAATGAGTAGGGTGTAGACAATAATGAACAGATGGTGAGAGTACCAAAAGGCATTGAAACCAGTTAGTTTCTTGAGAAAAGGGGAACATTTGAGTTGGTTGCGCCTGAACCAAGGGGTGGCTAGCGTGAAAGCTATTGCCATTAACACCACCATTATGATCCCAGTTACACCCTCCACCGACTTCACAAAATGCCAGTAGCTCGAGGGTTGAGTCCCAAAAAATTGCTCCATGAGCTTCCACTTCTCTTCACTTGCATGAATAAGCCGAGGGAAATCGCAGGCTAAATGGAAAATCGCATGTATGCCCACCCCAAATGCGATACCAACTCCGATAACCTAAAAAAGAACAAACACCATTTTTTTTGCCGTTAGGTTTTCATGTTTGGTACAATCCTGCCGCATAATTCTCCAAGGCAGTTCGAAATTAAGGCATTAATAAGTAATCCAATACCTTATGGAAATTGAGGTTGTCATCCAAAGGAACTACAACTCCCAGTTTGGTTCTATTTCTAAGCCAGGTGATGGTGTTCCGGCAAACGGGTAGAAGAATTAGAGCCATATTGAATTTCAGTGTCTCGGCCGCTCCTTTTGCCATGCATACACAATAACCCATTACCTCGTATGCTGCTCTGCGTCGATACTGCACATACTTGTAAGCAAATAGGCCAGCCATGATGCCAATCCACAGCGCTGTGACCCAAACTCTCTGCCAGTTGTCCGATAAAAAGTACTCCGTCCCTATGCACCATCTCCTTAATGGGCTGTCATCTAATGTAGGCTTAAGCTTCTGGCTTAGCATTTGGCTCAGCTTTTTGCTCTCCCCTGTTCTGACGGACTCGCGTGGTCCTTGCAATAAGAGCATTTCCAGGTTCTCTATCTGTTTATTGGAACAAGATTGCAGAATCTTTAAAAACTAATTAAACTAATATCTGTAAAAAATGAAATCTCTAACATGTTTAAGAATCAAAGAATTTTCAGGTCATTTACCATGATGTATCCATGCTCTTCAGGATCTAACTCTTCCACGATCAACCGTGCATATTCCTCTGCTTGCTTCTGAATGTTCGACAACTTATTCGCTGAGGCGCTAAGCGTGATAATCTGTAGAAACAAATTATCAAATTACTTGGGAAAGTTATTCATTCAACTTTGTTCAAAATCATATTCCAATAGACGAGAGTCGATCATTTGAACTTTTAAGAGACTATACCTCTCTGATTTCCTCCTCTGTAATTCTGCCATCTGCATTTTTATCAACCCTGCAAATATTTTCTTTGACATAAGATAAACTACCCCTTACATACTCCGGAAATCATAATTATGTCACAACAGCTTCATGAAACAGAGAGGAAATAGAAGTTACATGTCAAAGAAGGTTTGAAGCCTGGAGTCAAAGCTCTGATTGGATATCTGTTCCCAGAATTCTCTCAGCTCTTCCTTGCTGATGGAATCTCCTCCTATCTTCAGCTTTCTAGCAAGTGCATCAAACAATTCCCCTGCAAAATCCTTAGACTCCTTCATTCCTGCCAACCAACGGTCCACGTTTAGTCCCAAACACAAGAAATTCTAACATTTATACGAGAAACGCCAGATTGGTCCGTGAATTGTGATTCTGCATTACCTATGCATTCACAGAAACGCGCACGAGGAAGCAAGCCATTGGTGAAAGCAGTAATTTCGTCGAACCGCTTCTCCACGGCATCCCATCCTTCGCCTCCATCAGCCTTGCTGATAAACTTGAGACCCTTCAGTGCATGAGCCGCAGCAGATTTAGTCCTGTCAAGGCGGCCCAGCGGCGGCCTCCTGGAGAAAGAAGCCAAGCGCTTTATGTCATGAGAAACTTGCCAAATTTTAGCAGAAGCATTCCTCATAACACTGGAAGCAGATCTTTTCTCCAGCGGCGTCATCTCGGGATCCTCTTCTCCGCCGTTGGCAGGCTTAACGCTGTGGACCGCTACTGAGTCTTCCCAGACATCGAGAGTGATGTCCACGTACGGTTCATCGGGGCCTGCGCTTGATTCCGGGACGTCGAACGTCTCTCTTTTCCTTCCTGCTCTCTTGTTGAGGGGTCCACGGGGAGGTGAGCTTCCTACCAGTTCTGTGTCAGAAGGGTGTTCGTGATAATCTCTGCCCATTTCGCGTAACTTGTTCTGGATTTCCAAATTGTTCTGTCTCAAAAGCCTGTCTAGCTCCAAGCTTTTAGATATATTTATATGTGTTCAAAGACGAGTTAAGATCCAGGTTTCTGTCTAGGATGAGACAGCTCGGAAAGAAGGAAGAGAAACTGTCAGGCAAAAACCAACTGTTCAAAGCTGAATCTTGCCTGCAGATTAGAGAGAGAAAAATTATAATTTGACTATAAAGAATAAACAAAACCAGAGGGAAAGAGAAGAATTTCTGGCATTGTTCAACTCTCCTCTTCCAAACTGGGATGTCCTTTGCCAGCGTCGAATACTACATATATATATATATATACAGATATTCAGACAGACGTTGGCATATCAAAGATTAAAATAATAATAATAATAATAATAATAACACGATAAATTGGATGCATATTTTTATATAAATTATGTCATTAATAATTATTTGTTCTACATTTTTAATATTTTTTACGTGTAATAATTGCAGCTAACCTCTGTATGTATGGTGCAGTGTAGGCCAGTTAGTGGCAATGATTGTGCCGTTTGGAGACATTTCCACTAGTTAGATGGGTTATAATATACGGCACAGAATGCAACCCTTTGGGTAAAAAAAAAAAAAAAGACAAATAAATTTGACTATCAAATATGGTAAAATTTAGATGCAGCCAAAACCTTGTAGATTGCAAGATTTTACTTTACTTACAGTCGACAATTTTAACGCTTAAGCATATGCATTTTTTATTTTTCCTATTGGTTGGTGCATATGGTTTTTACGTCTTAGCTACTACATAATTCACATAATAGAGACTCAGATTAATTTACTACGCTTTTACTGTCCTTTTGGCTACGTAAGACAGTCATTAGAAGTTTCCCGTTATTTACTCGTGCTTGATTTCTAGTTTTCCTAGCCGTCCAAATGGACTTCGCTCTTCCTAGCTTTTTTTTTTATTTTTAATGTGAGCATGTTTTGTAATTTGTTGCAACGTGTGAGAAACTTTTTTCTAAATGTTTTTTGTTTTATATATATATATATATATAAAAGAAACAAAAAACAAAATTCTTTTATATATATATATAAAAAAATTATTTAACCATGAATGAATGAATAAATAAATAAATAAATATGATTAAAGTTTTTATTGTTGCTATTATTGATGTTGTTTAGTAAATAAATAAATAAGAGTATAAATTGTCATCATTATTAGTTCACCTAATTTGCTACTTTTTGTGCTCATTAACCCCACCTTGAGTACGCTCCACTTACCATGTGAAACATGGGGGGTGCATATTTTTAATAACAAGTCGAAAGGCTTGATCAAAAGACTAACAAGAAAAAATTATATATATATATATATATATAAAAAAAAGAGAGTTGATTGGATGGATACATCTACATCAGTGGATAAGGAGGAGGAGGAGGAGGGTCTTGATGACATTACCGAAAGCAGAAACTTTAATCTCATGAACTGTTTTGGGCTTTTGTTACATGTGTCTGGCATCGTCTCATCAATCAATTGAAAATCAAATTAAGTTAAAAGATAATTTTTCCTAGAGTTATTTTATGCCAATAAAAAATAAAAAATGATACGCACTACAAAGAACAGTAGCTTTTGATGACTAAAATAAAGACGTTGCGTGATCTCCCAGACTCTCTCTTACGCAAACAAGCCCTTACCCATATCTGTGTCACCTTCAAAGTAAGTTTATCTCCCATCTGATTAATTTCAGTGTCCCAAATTCTTGTGCGAGTGAAAATTTGATTGGTGAAAGCACACAGTGAACGCTGAGAGAGAAGGTTTGATGGTGTCCACGACTTGCAGACTCTGTGACGGTGCTACCTAGTCAAACATTGCGTATTCAGCCATGTCCCCTTGCTTTTCCGGCGGTCTGCAGTCAAATTTATGTCCATCGATTTGGAAAAAAAGTGGCATAAATATACTCAGCATCCAGGCAGAACAAGTCCGGCATGCCCCCATTGAAGACGACACATTAATGTATACTAAACTCCCTCAATCGAGGAAAGGAAAACGGGAGAATTGGACTCTACCCTCTTACATCGCTATAAAGTATTATTTTTTAAAATTTTATTTTTATGTAGTAAAATTATTAAATTTTTAATTTTAATGTAATATCTAATCACTATAATTGAAAAAAATAAATATATATATATATATATGTTATAGAATATAAAATATTGTTTATGTATAAACAATTTATTGTGTCCAAACAAATCCATAAAACTTTTGTATTTTTGTAATTCAATTCTTTTAATAATCATAAATTCATCAAAATAATTTCTAGATGAAACCTCAGTAAAATAGTACTCTCTGTTTTTGTTTCTTAGATAGAGAGTACTTTTTTTTTTCCCCTCTCTGTTTTGGCAACACTTCCCTTTATTCTTAAAATTTTCACACGCGCCTTTTATTGTTAAGAAGTAGATATATTTTCCTAGAAAAAACGGAATAGACATATTTATCCTTTTGGGGGCAAGAAGAGACGCTGGAACGATAAAAGAATTAGTCTTTTCTTTTCGGTAATTTGGCCGCAGAAGGCGTCAACTGAAAAAAAAAAAAAAGAAAAAAAGAACCGACATTAACCCTCATAAACGGTTAGTCTTTATGGCGGGAGAGGCCAGTCTTCACTGCAACGGCTATATTCTTCTCATCTTCTAGCCCTCTTTACAAGAAAATTCAAGAAAATAAAAAAAAAAAAAAAAGGAAAAGAAAGGAAAGGAAAGGAAAGGAAACTCAAGATCTCGGTGGTCATTAATGGATCAGAGCAGGAAGAGGCTATTCCAATCAGATTGGTACTCTCCCAGGCGACTCCGGGACAACCTCACCGCAGACTACGATTTTCCTGTAAATAAAACGCCGCGCCCTTTCTTAGTCATCGCTTTTCTTGAATTCTGAATGTCCATAATTTTCTTCTTTTATTATTTTTTTTTCCAAGAGTCTCTTTAGACATTTACTATCGTCTTTCTTGACTGCCGGTGTGTGAGAAAAAGGGAGATCGGTTCATACCAAGTAGGAGTTTGATGAATCTCGATCAAGCCCAGAGTTTGTTGACCAATAGGACTCAAGAAGCGCGCGATTCCAAATTTGGTGTACGTTTCTTCTACCCATCTTTGAATTGGGAGATGGTTTTTTTTTTTTTTAACTTCTCGATTAAGTTCGTGAATGTGATAGGTGAGTTTGGCTTCTCGGTTTCTTGTGGGTTTTTCAGATTTTTGTATCCATGGGTATTTATAATTTTGGTTTATGGATTTTATCTTGAATTATAATGCTGGGTATTTTTCCTTTTCCCTTTTTCTTTTGATAGACTTTCCTTTTCCCGATCGTGGTACGGAGAATATTTGAATTCTTTGAATCAATCTGCTTTTAGTTTTTTCTTGGTTTTGGCTTGAAGGTGATTCAAAATTGCCCATGGATCACACAAGTTGTGAACTGAAATGCACTATTACTGCTTAGTGAGGCCACTTACACACTTTTTTTGTTTTTTTTTTTCTACTTCTTGGATGCAGGAATCATACCGACAGAGCCTGAAGGATAGTTTAACATTAGACTTGGAAGGGAGACCATTTAGGATGTTGGTTTTCAGAGGAAGCCCAAAATCAAGTAGAAAGTCTATACTTCATATTGATGATATGAGAAGACGTGACGCTGAGGAACTGAATAATAGAACAGAAAAATTTCAGCCTCGCCGGTTGCCCAAGGCAAGTATGATAATGTTTTCTATTCCACCAACATTTTGTCTGAATTTCGATATTATTAGACCCCAACAATTTCATTTGATGAATAAGAGTGCATTAGAAGGATGCGACAAACTTACGATAGTTCATAATTAGAACAAGAATGGCATCCCACTGCACAAGATTCTATGGGGTTTAGAAAATGTGTGAAATGTAATGTATGCTGCTTTTTTTTTTTTTCTTTAGAAAGAAAATGTATTTGCAACGCGAACTAGAGGGCCAATGATATAAAGTTAAAGAATGTCTTGAGAGTTTCAGTAAATTTCAGGACGGTGTTCACTTTTTTGTTCTTCTTTGAGTACTGTTTTTTTAATGATTTGAAGGTATCGGGTTCAAAAGTGTGAGTAAGAGCATCAGAGGTTTCTAATAACTTTTGAAACAGAGAAGAGACAGCGGAGTTGAACTCTCCATTTGAAATAGAGAGCAATCTTACATCTGTTAGTGGTGGAAACAACAACATGTTTTTGCTGTGCTTCTTATAACTAGAGAAATCTTTTATCTGTATGTTTGCAATTGTACATGTAGAGAGAAGCTAGGATTCTGGATGCACCAAACATGAGCAACAATTTCTATGCGAACATATTAGATTGGGGAAAGAACAACGTTCTTGCTGTTGCTTTAGGCACAGCATTGTACCTGTGGAACGCTCAAAATCTTGCCGTACAAAAGTTACTGCGAGTTGAAGGTGACAATAGCAGCCCAACAAGTGTAGCCTGGTCTGAGGATGGGAGAAGTTTGGCAATTGGATACATGAACTCCATACTTGAGGTTTGGGATGCAGAGACTTCCAAATGTGTAAGGCCTCTGTACTTTCCCTGATTGATAACTTGCTCTAGATCTTGAATTGGTCGGAGTAAAAGACCTGCTTTTACCTTTCTACCTCACAGATACGAAACCTGGAAGGTCATAAGTCCAGAGTAGCAGCCATTGCATGGAATGAGCATACTGTGACATCAGGAAGCCTTGACAAATCCATTATTAATCATGATGGTACCTAGGTCTTAACCATTTCTAATCATCATCTTTTGTTGACATGATGAGATGACATTTAACTTCCCTGATTTCTCCTCTGTTCATTGACAGTTAGAATGCAAAACAGTCTCACTTCCCATGTTCGAGCTCACACCGCAGAAGTATGTGGTTTGAAATGGTCAAGTTTAGGCAATGTACTGGCAAGTGGTGGAAATGAAAACATTATATACATATGGGACGCTTTCAAAATGACTTCTTCCAACTTCTTGCACCGATTCGAGGAGCATTCTTCTGCAGTCAAAGCCCTTGCCTGGTGCCCTTATCAATTTAATGTACTTGCCTCGGGAGGAGGCACAAGGGATGGGTGTATTAGAATATGGAATATACAGAATGGTAAATGCATGGACTGTGTAGATACCAAATCGCAGGCAAGTTGATGAATTTAAGTTCCAGCTTTTATTATACTTTTAGAGCATGGCTGGATTTTGGCGGTAACATACTAATTTTTCAACAAAGGCTGTGAAGACAGACTTTGGTTAATTATCAAGGCTGGCATATCTAACTAATTGTTTCCTTTAAGAATTATTCAAAAATGAACAACACACACAGACATGGACGGAAGTTCTGGTAGATTGACAACATTAATGTGATGCTGAATTATTCAGATTTGTGCGCTGGAGTGGAACAGGCATCACAAAGAGATATTGAGTGGCCATGGCTATGGCGTGCTTGGGACTGGAAATAATCTAAGCTTGTGGAAATACCCTTGCTTCAAAAAAGTAGGACAGATAAATAGTCACCAGTCAAGAGTCCTAAATCTTTCTCAGGTTTGGCTATCTAAGCGCTCAATTCCTGAACTTACCATGATCATTTCTACTGTAGGTAGAATCCATGGGCCTTACTTCCTTTTTATGTATTTGTTGCAGAGTCCTGATGGATTGATGGTTGTGTCAGCGGGAGGGGATGAGGCACTTCGCTTCTGGGATATCTTTGGACCACCTAGCAATAAACAGCCTAGTGTCTCAGGTCTTGACAGCCTTTTGTCCCTAAAGACATCCCTCATCAGATGATAGCCGCTGGAAATGTTGTTTGTTAAAGGCTTTCTTCCTTACCTGCTCTAATTTATTCTCTTACTACAGAGTCATCGGAGCAAGGTAATCAGTTTCATCATCTGGGTAGCGAGATTCATTGTGCCACAGATGTTGAAGTAGAATAACAGCAGCAATAAAATTGTGTTGATGAAAAGAGTGAAAGGATTCCGTTTACCTAACAAAGGGAAAATTTTGTGGCTGATGAACATAATCCCTCACAAAGGGACAATTTTGTAATTGTATATTTCCAGTTATCAAATGCAACTCATAATGTCAAAGAGAACATTATGTCTAAAAACGTCAACCAAGCATCAGCAAATGACAAACAAAAAACCTTGGAAAAACTGGATTTAACTTAAATATTACTGTACTTCATCATCAGTATAGTATTCCATTTCCGTAGATAGCAGGGTATTACAAAACCTTGCATAGATATGACCTTTTTTTGCCTGTGCCACTCAAACTTACCTCTACATCACATTGGAAGAAAGTAGAGAATGCGCGAAAATTTCCCTTTGACAATAACCCCAAACAATCCCTACAGCTTCAATGACAGTTCTTAACTTTCAGGATCCACATACATCCCTGCTGCTTGACCATATACTGCATTCATCTCTTCTTCCTCTCTTTTCCTTTTCTCTTCGTTCTCTCTTTCAGTAGCTTGAGCCTTGGCAATTTGTAGTCTATGATTGATTGCTTCCCATGATACAAGTTTCTCCATGAAGACTGATATGTAATCAGGTCGTCGATTCTGCCAAAAAACCAAAAAAAAAAATATGAAAAAAATATCAGTAAGGTATCTTAGATTCTCAATTAGCAGTCATGCCATAATGCTAAAAGACTTGCGTGTTAATAACTGAACCTTACCTGATAATCAAGGTAGTAAGCATGCTGATGAGCCAAAGCAACGTTCCAAAAGAACAAATAACTAGTTAGCTTACAATCTTTTGATAAAGCATTATGCCTAATTTGAAGTGTCTGCCAGGAAAAAAAACAAAGGTAATAATATAGGGAAGCAGAATTGTTGCATACCTCCCAAACATCAATTGTAAGTAGTGGCTGCAAAAAATCAAAAACAACACCAACAATAACGTCAATTATACAGAACTTCCAAAAACAACACAGATTCATAGTGCAGGCATACTGTCTCCATGCTAATTTGCTATCAATATTATATTCAAACAGGAAACGTGAACCAGAAATTTTTAGCCTGTGACAAAAACTCACGTAATAATCCCAAACCAGGGGATTCACAGCATTGGGACTCTTCACCACCACAAGCTTTTTGTCCTCGTCTGATGGGCGCGGATTGACTGCATTGCCAACATCAAGCCTATTTGCTTTGTCTAGACAAAACAATAATCATGACATGTGTGAGGAACCACGCATAACTTGAGTAAAATTGCATCAACAGTGACGGAGAAGGATTACTTACACACAAGCCAAGCCCATCCAGAACCAAACTGGGTAGCAGAAGCCGCCTTAAACTCTTCCACAAATTTCTCAAATGAACCAAAATCCCTTTCAATCAACCGAAGAAGCTCTCCAGTTGGCTTTCCTCCACCGCTCGGTTTCATGGATTCCCAGAAGAATTCATGGTTCCAGGCCTGAAGCCGCATGTGTTAGAAAAATGAAACTAGTCACACAAGATCAGTGCCACAGAGAACAATAGATGCTAATCTTCAGGATTATGAATCTATCCAATTAGAAAAAACCAATATGAGACCGGATCTGAGTACATTAATCTAGCCAAGTGCATTCAATCTAGATAGATTACGAACGAGCCGCAAAAAGCATGGATGCAAGAGCACAAATAAACCTGTGCAGCGTTGTTGAAAGCTGGAAGCATATCGCCCTTATTATAAGTAGCAACGACGACATCTTGTAGGGATAATCCATCCAGCTCAGTCCCCACAATTTGCTTGTTCAGATTGTCCACATAAGCCCTGTGATGCTTTCCCCAGTGATATTCCAGCGTGTCTTTGCTCATGTGCGGCTCCAAAGCATTCTGCAGAAAAATAATGAATTAAAACTAAGACACCCATTCTCATCGTCAACTCCTTTTTTTTGGCAGGAATAATTATAAGTAAAAGTCTGAACCATGGGATAAGGGGGAGGCTTCAGCTCAAATTTTGCAGAGATTCTGACAGGACCAGACTCCGTTTTCCATTGTCTCTGCAGCAGCAAAACAACATTGGAAACAAGGGAAAGGGAGCGACATTAATTAAGCAAAAGGGATCGATTGGACGGATTAAAATTTAAAAAATTTCAACGGGCATTCGATCGAACAGCATCGTAGTACAATCATTGGCTAAAAGCAAACCCGGTTTGTCCGTTGAAGTCCTCCAAGGAACCCTCTGCTAAGCCCTGTCGAGCGACGAGAAAGGTAAACTGCTGGAATGGATTGTAGTTTTATATGCACATATATATATATGTAAGAGAAAGCCAAGAACTTCGGATACCTTGTCCTGCGATAAGAGGTGTCGTGGCTGTTACAACCATTTCCCGTGTCTCCCACACTCTCTGTCTCCGTCTCTGTCTACACCCCTCCGTCCCTCTTCTTTGCTCTAATAAATGTTTGAAGCACAAGTCGAATATTCCTGGTATTTATTTGGAAAATGAGAGCACGGCTTGGGGTCACCCTGTTTAACAACCCTGATTTTGCCACCTCAGAGTTCATTCACTAGATTTGAGCGCATCATTTTGTCGTATAGCCGAGTTGTACGACGAAAAATGCTATGGTGGGCAGTACACTTTGCAGTACTCTTCGGCGACGTAAGAAGGAGATAAGTTCACTCGATAACAATAAAAATAAAAATAAAAATACTACAAGACGGCCTTTTAATTCAAAATTTAATTGAGATCCACTTGATACATTTTTTTTTCTTTCGAATTAGTCCCTATCTGCTTTTGATCTTGTTTTAGCTACCTGCAATTTTAACTAAGTTATGCTATAAACACCAATGATTTCACCAGCATTGCTAGTTGGGATTGCCCCTTGAATTGTCAAGAATCATAAAATGGAAAGGCATTTCGTGAATTGCAGAGCCATTCTCAAATTCGTCTGTAATAATACCATGCTTTTGACCTTCTCCTCCAACCCAAAATTCTAAACTGGTTCTGAGATTCATTCATTATAGATCAGGTTGAAATCTTATATCTTAGATCCTGAATTCTAATGAATTTTAATCCTACAAAAGAGATTTAAAATTTATAAAATAAATAAGAATTATATTAGTATATACCAATAAATGAGAAAAAAAAAATAATATCACGCTTAATTGACTTGTGAGTAATTAGGCTCGACAATGGAGAGGAACAAAAACTATCATATCAGATTATACGGCAGAAACAAGGAAGTATCAGCCTCCAGTCATTCAAGCAATGCTCCTTTTCTTCTGGAAAGGAAAGCACTGTTGTTTAACTATGCCCATATTCTCTTTCTAGGAACAAGATCTGAGGTCCTGATCTGATTTATTTTTGCAGCAACAATGAAATCATTCATGCTCAGACCACCTGAAATTCAAACGAAAATGTGAGAGGATATTAAGAATTTACAGAATTCAAGCTAAATAAGAGGACATGAGGCATTCCCGAGGGAAATATGCAAAGCCAAATGCCTACCAATGGATGACGTCCATAACTCAACTCTAACTTGACTGGGATGTTCAAGATGGATATCCGGGAAATGCCCAGAAGATTCAGTAACCTTGAAAATTCGGTTGATAAGTTCAACTCCACACTTAAAATCTCTCAATTTCCACAAACATTGCAGTTTAAGTCTGCCTTCCTCATCCAGTAGCCTCCATCCGACAACCTGGAGACAGAGAAGTGTTTTCAGCAAGAACAAAGAACACGCTTCTGCTATTATGATGCAGAGTTTCTCCTGACAACTCTAAGCGATAGCAGGGGAATGGTAGAACTTCTTCATTATCATGCACGGAGAAGAATATATCCAGCATTGAAGACTTACCTGCTTTATCAAAAGCTCTATGCCAATCAAGGATTACAAGATCTCATAAAAAGGTCAGTAAGAGGTGCTTCATTGAAGGAACACATCTTACAACAAGGAAATCAAAAAAGGCGGCAGCTTTAGTATATGTCACTTCAAATCAGTTTTGCAAATTGCTACTTTCACTCTAAACACTTGAATTTCCATACCCAAAATTCCACTTCCACACTCTAAATTTCGACACAGAAAAAATAACTCGACCTTTTTTTACGTTAATAACTGTCTAGGCTTTCAACTGCAAAGCAAGGAGTGTTCCTCATTCCACATCCGCGACATCAACGTAAAAGGCAAAAGTGCATACCTATTAGTTACAATCAACATGGGCACTAATCCACCCACTCCTCTAACACAAACCGAAAATAATTATATATAAAAAAAAAGGCCTAGCACAGAATGTCTCGGAAAATTGTATGGAATGGTCCACATTAAATGAGATAAATGCAATGACTATGTGCAAATTTTTAGTCGTTCGTTACCCATTATGAAAATCATACAATAACTAGCGCAGTTTAGCCATTTGGAGTAAATGGGTGCCCGGTATCTCACTTCACAAAGAACAATCAGACGGGAAAAAGCTTGAATGCAAAAGGGTTCGATGGAAAATCCATACTGGTACGGCAATTTCACCTTCTTCAACAGCTTTTGAGCATCCTCCTTAGACATGGGAGGCTGCAGGGGCGAGACAGGGGTGCACTCCTGTTGGCAAAGAGAGAGAGCAGACACAAAGGGAATGAGAATCTTATGCTCAGTATCAACATTTCCTAGCACTTTTTCAGCAAACCCACTCTCTATCTCTTCAGGGGTGGGGTCTCTGGCCCAAAAGTCGTCCGAACCCTCTCCCACAGTGGCCCGAGTCCTCAAGCCGCCGAAGTTAGTCCGAGTCAGGGCTCCAAACTTACAGTGGCCGAGGCGGTGGCGGCCTGGAGAAGACAGTTTCAATAGAGGTAGAGATAAGGAAAGCTGGGTCGTGCTGGCCATAGAGACACGGAGAGCGTGCTGTTAAAACCGATTCTGCCTGCGACCTTAATTTGATGGAATCGGTGTTTGAAACAAGGAGAGCGATTTATCGGATGGCCAGAGAAGTTCTTGGTGGTGGGATTGGTCGAACCGGTTAGGGACTAAACAAAAGACCGACCGGTTTTAGGACCATTCATTTCTGGTGGTGAGAAGGGTGCGTGCCAGGACAGCATCACTTTTGTTCAGGTTCCAGACAAACGGACAAAGACGCATTTTCTCACCAATTATTACGACAAAATAATTTAGTAATTAGTAGTAATCAACCGACCAACTCGTTTCATCCCTTCACCCCACTCCTGTCATTTCTTCTGTCGTCCAAGTTGCCTAGTTTCTTCCAATGCCTGGCTCGCATTCTGTAGAGAGGGCCCCACCAGGAATCACCCCAACAGCCCCATGACCTTCTTCCAAGCCTCTCCGGTTGTCCGGTTTTTTCCACGGAGACACCATCCGAGTCGAGGGAGACACCGGCGATATAGGATTCTCAGTCCAATTTAATATCCACCGAAGACGTGCCTTTTCTTCCAATGAATTTAACTTCGTAGACGCAAATTCCCTGCGGGAAAACGACATCTCCTGCGAGAATGCAACTTTATCCTCCTACGGGACCCCGGATAGTATCCCAGAAGCAAATTAAAGTGCATTTACGGAGCCGCTGACCGTTGATAGCGATGAGATTGTGGAGACGGGAGAATCTAAACCAACAATCTTGACAAGGCTTAGAAATGGGGTTATAACTCCTGTCAGATATTTTCCTCGCATCTCGGATGTGTCTGCTGCGAAGTTGGGTCCAGGGAGAGAAGTGGGATTAAGGAAGAAATGCCGAGGGAAAAGGGATTTGTTAGAGAAAATACTTAAAAGGCGTAGTTTTCCTGTTAGGTCATGTAGTTCCAATGCCTTTTTTGTGGTGGCCACTTGGGGTTTGGTTAACTCCGCTTCATTTAGTGAAGTAAGCAAGACTCTGAGTCAGATTTGGTGCAAATTTCCCCATCATGAGAAAAAGGTGCATCATTTTCCCTTCCCCTCACTCCTTATATGGGTCTTTGCTCATTGAAAATTTTTATTTATTTATTTATTTTGGATTGGAAGGGCTGTTTTCAGCTCTCCATGCCCAAATGACTAATTCTGGTTGTATTTTCAGACTTTCACTTGACATGGTATTCAATATGATGCAGATGTTCTAGTCCATGGCCTGAAAGGACAGTGCAAGATATGAAAAGCAATGCATGCTGTTGAAGAGTAAAACCAGAAAGATGTTAGCAATGCTACAAACACAAAGGTGAAAGCTAGCACTTAGGGAAAAAGTGGACGTGTCATGTGATAAATGCATTACAACACAACAAATAGATGTAAATTGGTTTCTCATTTTTGCAACTGTATTACAAGCAGATCATTCCTCTTATTTCCTCTGTTTTTCGTCTGCATTCTTCCCCTTTTGGTTTAGAATGCATTAAATATTGGGCCTTAGACGAAGTTAAATAACCTTTTTAAGCATACACCTACATTATATTTGCAGTAAAGTCATCATTAGAAATTTTAGCCAACACAGAGCCAAATTGAATTTGATGATTTGGGATCAACTTTATTCAGCAAAGCAAGGCCATAATATTACTGTACAAGAACCCTAACAATAATCACCTTCATAACTGATTCAAAAATTACTTGACAAAAGTAATCTTTCTTCAGAACTATAAGAATGTGCCTCATCTTTCTTCAGAGCTTTACAGTCTCCCTTTTTGGGGGAGAGGGGGGGTGTCTGCTTGGATATAATGTTAAATGGATGAGGTGCATTGTCACAGGGAGAAAGGCTTCGAATACACATCGAATGGTTCACTTGCTGTCAACTGTGGTTCCTGCAGCAAAATTCACATATCAACATCCGAATAACCCCATAATCTGTTCTATAGTTTATACATTGTTAGCTACTGAAAATGGACGAGCAGTATTACCATTAATCTTTTGTACATTCAAGTATAACCAACAAAATACTATGCAGAGATGAGCTAATCGTTGTCTCCCAATGTTGGATAGATGAAAATTTGTGACCCATCATGAGAATGCATGTATAGCATGGCAACAGCATATTGTTTGTGAAAACAAGAACAGCATTCCAGAACTTTTATTTTGTCCAATAAAAAAGTTCAGTTGGTCGGATTATTTCACACAAGTCCATGCAAAAAAATGAGGCCTCTTGTTACACAGCAAGCCAGTAGGTAAAGTGTGCCACAAATGTTCATTAGGTCTCTACATTCTTTCTAGTTTTCCTTTTCTCTGAAAGAGTATTGTCACCACAGCTGTGTGATGGTAAGTGGCTTGCAGAATAAGTAGCAATGCAAGATTGCAGAAACAGTTTTACCTGTCTTCGTCCACCAACAAGACTTCCTCCTGACAAGAGCATTGTGAGAAGAGATGTCATGGTACCACCACTAAGCTCATTGCCTGTATTACTAATGGTAGACCTCATTGCATTTAGCATGTTTCCATATGTATTTCCAGGTCCACGCTCAATGGCTTGGATGAAAGAATAAGTCATTGCACCAGTTGAAGTAACCTTTGACAGGGCCTATGCACAGCAAAAGAGAGATCATACATTGCTAACTGGGCAACTGTACACTTACTTGGTTCCAGTATTTCAGTTTAGATTGTTTGCCTAGGAGGACTTTACCGAAGTGTCGGCAGAGATTTGATCATCATCACAACCACTGAAGGAGATGACTTCTCCCCCACTTGTTCCCTTCCACATTCCTGAACGAGGGCTATGATCCTCCCAGTAATATCTCCCACGTCTTTGTCAAAGAGATTGTAAGAATGTACATAAACAGGAGGGAATACAAAACAAACCAAGTCCCATTTGTAGAATCAGTCAAAACTCGAATAGATTTAGATGAATAAAGAAGAACAAAAGCTAACCTGTCCATTCTACACAGAAATGGTAAATCCAACACTGTGCCACTGTGGCAAGCATCTATGATTGCGTGAAGCTTTACCCCGCGAGGTAGAGGTCTGACAATGGTGGCATTGATCTCATCGTCGACAAGCATTCCTTGAGTTTTGAAGTCTACCGGACAAAGCGTTTCATCATATCCATCAATCTCATCTCCAGTGTAATCTCTCTGCTGTGAGCCATGACCCGAATAATGAAACACTAGGGAATCACCAGACTGACAACCTTGCATAAGCCAGTACAATGCCATTCTCATGTTTTGTTTGGTTGGCCATTTATAGGGATCGGTTTCCTCTTCTGCAAAAACGATTCGCAGAAAGCAATTGAGATAATAAGCCAGTCTGTTTCGTACAAATTCCAAACAGTACATTGCAACTAGCAAACGTTAAACAATTAAAGAGAGAAAACATGAAAAAGGACCCCATTCTAATGCAGTCTTGAATTTATTTTGCCAAAAAAAAAAAAAAAAGTTTAAATAGGCAAAGGTACCTTTCAGTACAAAATTAATGATAGGATGGTTTGACCAAAGAACACAAAAGCAAGGAATTAAAAGAAAGTAAATTACCCGTAAGCATGATAATGGAGGACTCAGGGAACTTGAACCTGTTGACCAACAGGTACTTCATGCACTTGGCGTCATTTACGCAGCCCTTGAGCTCGTTTACGGAATTCCTGTAAGAGATCCCGCATATAAACGCGCGCTTGCTGCCGTGACCGGGAGGTGGTGGTCCCGGAGGCGCGTGGTTGTACGGAGACGGAGCCAACGCGAATGTGGGGCGAGTGTGATGGTGGCCCGACATGGAAGATGGTGGGGGCGGCGGGCCGGAGCGAGGATCAGCGATGCGGGTGATGGCATGGCAGATGACGCAGCGGATTGACTTGGCGCCCTGCGGAAGTTGTAGGGGTGTGCGGCAGTTTGAACAATCTACTAACATGTACATGGTGGATCGGCGGTGACGGTGATTTTGAGACCAGACAGACACAGAAACAAAGAGGGAGGGAGGGAGAGAGGCTTCAAACCCGAGGAAGCTAATTGAGCGTGTTAAAAGTCAAAGCTGGCTCAGGCAGAGAGAGAGAAAGAGCGAGGGAGACTCGGTTTTGGTTCTTACTTATAATACCTTAACTGAAAAAAAAAAAAGAAAAAAAGAAAAGGGATTTTTATTCCTTCCAGAAGGTGGCTAGGAAGCAAATAGGATAGGAAAAGGGCTTCCTGTCACTCTGCAAAACAGGGACTTTTCCTTGAAGTTTAATTACGCAACATAATTCCCCAAGGTGCAAGAAGGTACTGTCCTCTGTCTGGCTTTTTACCATCTTGATTCAATGGGATCATACAGCAATAAGTCATTGATCAAGAAAAAATCTCAATAAAGCAATTTCTTGTAATGTTTATTTTATTTTATTTTATTTTTATCTTGGCATCTTGGTATATAAAGAAATCAAAATTTCTTTTTTCTGGACACAATTTTGCTTAAATTTCATTGCACTGTCATCGTTATATGTAAAAAAAATAAAAAAAAATTTGATTTGCAAGTAAATTTCTGAAATGAAAAAACAATCTACAATCGTTGAAGTCAACTCCATATATCTTATTGGAACTAAAATTTGAACTCTAAACTTAAAATTAAGAATTAATGTAATTTCATTACTTAAACATTGGGATTAGTAGTTGCATATTAATTTTTCGTAATCTTACTATCCATTGAAGAACAAGGTAAAAATTTGAGATTCTGCTACTTTCGTTTGCCATCCGATTTAATGTAATATTAGTGTTAGATTCACCGTGCGGAAGTTCTTGATATTTTGTTAAAAATTGCTAATAAAAATTTTAATTAAATGTTGGTATGAAAATTAATTATTTTGATATAATTAATGCTTACCTTTAAAATGGTTATTCTAAGAAAATTTGAAACACTAGTTAATTAGTAATAAAATATTACTTATAGTTTTTCTACAACAAAAAAAAAAAAAAAGTAGATAAAGAAAAAGAAAAAGATACCACTCTTACTTACACGGTGGCTCGTTATCTTATATTAAATATAAAAATATAAAAATAAGTTATGAGGATTATAAATAAATTCTTATTTGTGTTACTTGAAATAAAATTAATTTACAATCAACTTATTTAAGTTCCTATTTAAGAAAAATAAAGTAATTTATAAAAAAATTGCAAAAAAAATATTCTAATTTAAAAACATATTAAATAAAATTTTAATTTTTAAATTTTTTTTCACTTATTAAAAAAAGAAAAATAAAAATTTATGAATTAAAAAATCCTCTCCAATTCATCTACTATTTTTTTCTTTATAAAAGGAAACTAAAAGTCTACTTCTTCTTATTATTTTTATTAAAAAAGAAACAAAAAGCTACTCTTTTTTTTTCCCAATTCATCTTTCCACCAGTAAATACATATTTGGGGGAGTAATAAATAAGAATTTCCTACTTATATTTGGCCGATCATGTTATTAAAGAGATTTTTGAATTTTTTTGTTAAAAAATAAAAATTAGATTTTTAGAGAATTAGGAGAGTAATAAGTGGATTTGTGTTTTAAGAGAATAATAAATTAAATTTTATTTATTTTTTAATGAAAATTGAAGGAGAATAAACCAAACTTAACCTAAAGTAAAGCCTTTTCACATTTCCAGTTGAACTGTGAGCGTGAGTCGTTGGGATTAGATCGTGTATTGTCTAGCTTTCTTGGAATGGTTATGCGCGGACGACCTCCAATTCCAAGCCACGCGCACTTCAGTTGACAATTGCAGGACAAAATTTTTTTATATATATATATTTATTATTAATAAAAAATAAATAATAAAAAGAATTGGCTAGATTCTATTGGGGCCCACAATTCCAGTTGCTGATTCGGTGAATCAGATTTTCCAAAGTTTTTTCGCGAAGAAACTAATGCTGCACGATAGATGTTAACGAGATTTTACTAGATCCAAGCACATCCAACAATAATTGCGCTATATCTCCGGGATTGGAGTTTGGACATGGGTACATTTAGTACACAAAGCATTCCGAAATAACAAGTGCTGACGTGAACTTAAGTTCTGCAGATACCAGATCCCGAGAGCAATCCTCCAAGCCTCGCGCATACCTTATGGCCTTCCTTAAGAGGGATGGCTTATAAATTTGCTCTAAAAATGCATCCATGTTCAAAGCCTAATCAAAAATGGTGGTGAAGAAGATTGCTTTCATCGCTGCCGTTTTCCTTGCGGCAACCACCGTTGACTGCCTCGATCAGGTACCAATACCAGCCGATCCATCTCAAGTATCCAGCTGGTTCGCAGCCAACGTCGGGCCCTTTGCTCACCGGAGGGGCACCCTAAACACCTCGCTTGAAGCTGCCGAGGCTAATCCGAGAGTCATGAGGGTGAGGCAAGATGGGACAGGGGATTTCAAGACCGTCACGGATGCTGTTAACAGCATTCCTAAACAGAATAAGCAGCGAGTGATAGTGCACATTGGCCCAGGAGTTTACAGAGAGAAAATATCAATTGAGAGAGATAAGCCTTTCATTACATTTTATGGATCGCCCGGGACAATGATGCCGACTCTGGCGTTTAATGGCACGGCAAAGATATACGGCACCGTCAGCAGCGCCACCCTCCAAGTGGACTCTGATTTCTTCACTGCTGTCAATCTCATTTTCAGGGTGCTGAATTGCTTTTCTTATCTCCGTTTTCTTTCTTCTTTCTTGGGTTTTGACTTCTGGTTCTTGTGATCCATATTCTTTTTAATTATTATTATTATTTTTTTTTTCCTGTGATTTCTTGGTTTAGAATACTGCACCGAGGCCAGATGGGAGGACGCTAAGACAACAAGCACTCGCTATGAGGATTGGCGGCGATATGGCATCTTTCTACAACTGCAGATTCTTGGGATTCCAGGACACATTATGCGATGACAAGGGTCGTCATTTCTTCATGAACTGCCACATAGAAGGCACTGTTGATTTTATTTTCGGAAATGGAAAATCTATTTACTTGGTACAGCCTCAATTAAGACTTCGATTCTTTTGCAGTTAATTTAGACTCGCCAAGCCTTTAATTAGAACGCCGAAATAATTTTCTTTGAATGCAGGACCCGGAGATATTTGTGATATCAGACGAGGGAGGTGCAGTGATAACAGCACAGGCAAGGAGTCATCTTCGAGAAGACACCGGATTCGCATTTGTGCATGGAAGCGTTACCGGAATAGGCCACAGGGCAATGTTGGGCCGAGCATGGATGGAAATGCCCGTGGTGGTGTTCGCCTACACCAACATGAGCTCTGTTGTCCATCCTTCTGGATGGTCTGATAACCACCACCCTGAATGGCAGCAGTACGTACAGATTTTCTTTTTGGCTCCCAAGCAATTAGTTGTTAGGTACCAAAATTTTGTACCCTTAAAAAGTTCAAATTAACATTGATATATTTGGTTGGGATTGCAGGACACTTTCGTTTGGAGAATATAGGTGCAAGGGAGCAGGCTCAAATCCCCAGAACCGCGTCAAATTCAGCAAGCAGCTAGGCGATGCCGAAGCGAAAAGTTTCCTGGAACTGGCCTACATCGATGGTTCCAAATGGTTGCTCCCTCCTCCAACGTTGTGATCTGCGTTTGGCCACCAAACTCTGCATTTGGACTCCTTTTCTGTTTTTTTTTTTTTTTTGATCTTTTCTTCTTCTGTAATCTTCTGGCTGTACTGTACTGCAACTTTTCCATTTCACGATAATCTTTTTATTGTCCTTTGGGGCCTATCGTGTCCCATTATTGAACACCATTTAGTCACGATGTTACCAAGTATTGGAAAGTATTTCGTTAGTTAAATCCCATATTCGGCTTCATATCAAATAGTACGCATATCTATTGCACCCGAACGACATAAAATCATATGCTGCATAAGTAATTGTTTGGCGTGACATACATCTGTCTGAAAAAAATGAGAATATATGTGAACTGCCTTATTCCTGCTGCTGCTGTTGGACGAGTAGGAGAACTATACATTGCATGTAAACAACCCCTAAACCGAACCATCTTTTGACGGTGATTTCTTCTCGCTGAATCAACAAGCAGCAAAGAGTTAAAAAGTCCTTTTTTTTTTTTAGGGTATGTTTATTAATTTGTTTTCATTGGTTACCATACAAGAAATTTTCCAACAGGATCAATTTGTCGTTGAACCTTGGCCCAATGGATATATTTGAGATTACATAAAATGGAACTGGACCTTCAGTCAGTGATCGTGGGCTGAATTAATATGAGCCCAAAAATAGCCCGATTAAATTCCCTAAAATTACGAATTAACCTCCACTTCTATAGTAATCATCCGACTCCATTTGTGATTGTTTTAACACTGCCTTTTTATTTGTTTATTTTATTTAAAGCCCCAAATAGAAGCCCGCAAAGCCCTAAAAAAAGCAAGGAAATTTCCGGCGGATGTACATGGATCAACACGAAGAGCAAGAGCATGATGTATACGGCGGAGATATTCCCGACGAAGGAGAGATGGACGCCGACGTCGCCGAAGACGAGGAGTACGACCACCAGCATGACCCTAATTCCAAGGTTTCTTCCCTCTGTTGATTTTCTTTTTATATGAATATTTGGTTAATGAGTGTTGCTTTCGTTTTTTTTTTTTCTCTGATGAAAATGGATTAGGATTTGGAGGAGATGAAGAGAAGACTGAAGGAGATCGAAGAAGAAGCTGGCGCTCTCCGTGAAATGCAGGCGAAGGTGGAAAAAGAGATGGGCTCTGTCCAAGGTTACCAACCTTATTTTTCGTAAACCTGATTGGATTGTGGGAAATAGTTGTAAATTTCTGCTTATTTTATTGAAGATTCTGGGAGCGCTTCTGCGACGCAGGCTGAAAAGGAGGAGGTGGATTCCCGCTCGATTTATGTTGGTAATGTGAGGGTTTTACCGTTCCTTTCTTCCTCTCTTTATTCTGAGCTATTTCCTCTTTTCACTCTTTTTTTTCCCTCTTTGTCTATGCGAATTGTATTTTTATTTTCCCATTAATTCTTTTTTTGAATTCTTGCTCTTGCATTTGAATGACGTGCTCCTTGTTGCCTTTACTGAGAAAAACTTTCCTCTGTAACCGG
This sequence comes from Kandelia obovata, assembly GCA_021464305.1. NCBI lineage: Eukaryota > Viridiplantae > Streptophyta > Magnoliopsida > Malpighiales > Rhizophoraceae > Kandelia > Kandelia obovata. Next base: position 3,775,215 of record CM038480.1, read on the forward strand.
AAAGGGTCCGGCATATGTTAGGAATCCTTTGGTAGTCGCGCATGATTTGGTCTTTGTGAAAATTTAAAACTAGATAGTCAAATGGTGATTATTGTCGCTTCTACTTGTTTGTATTTTGAAATTCAGGTGGACTATGCATGCACTCCTGAAGAAGTGCAACAGCATTTCCAATCTTGCGGAACAGTGAATAGGGTTACAATTTTGACTGATAAGTTTGGCCAACCAAAAGGGTTTGCCTATGTTGAGTTTGTAGAGATTGATGCTGTTCAGAATGCTTTGCTTCTAAATGAATCGGAACTTCATGGCCGTCAATTGAAGGTACTTCAGACATCACCTCTGATGGTGATAACTAAATACTATGTGCATTTTCTTTGGTGATTATGATGGTATATCTGGTGTACTGTGCAGGTCTCCGCGAAGCGAACTAATATTCCAGGGATGAAGCAGTACCGTGGAAGGCGCTCCAACCCTTATTTTGGGTTTAGATCTCAAGGGCCATTTATGCCTGCACCCTCTCTCTATTCCCCCTATAGCTATGGGTAAGACTTAAAATGTCCTTACCCTGCTTTATTGAATAATTGTAAACTTGATTTTATGATTCCTTATGCCATTGATGTTTGCCTTTTGGTTCCACTTCATGGCTACTAGCTGTATAAACTTACCTCACATAATGTGTCTTTTCCAGATGTATTTTACTTCTTTCTTGCTTGGATAATTACATTGCTTTGTTGGTTTGGTTATTCACAATTGAAGTTTGAACTCACGACCCAACTGCCGAAAGAGCACTGACAGTTACTATGTATTGATGAATGAGATTTGAAAACAGCAGTAAGAGGTAATATATTGTGACTACTAAAAGGAAGGAGGTTCCAGGCGGTCTCCTTTGTTTTGAGACTTCACAGTCTAGTGACAACCTACTGGTGTTTACTGCTTAGTCCATGGCCTCCCATATTTTTACACATCAAATTGTGATTCCTGAAGGGCATTTTGTTAATTTTTTCCATATTGGAAATCAGTTTCCTCACATCTAAGATGACTTTGTTTATCCATGGATGATCCTTTTATGAGTATGAGGGAAGCTATCAATTGCAAGCATAAAAACATTGCACACAATTGAGCTCCAGTGCTGTTGTTTTACAAAGCATCAATATGTTAGGGGCTAGGGCTAGTGATTGTTATTATCTTCACAAAATGGAGCCCTTGCACCTTGCAAGTGACTTTCTCTGCCCAGGAGATGATTATATGAACTTTAATGGGGAATCTTGGTTGGGTGGGTTATACCATTGAAATTACCTTGTATGGAGGCAGTTAGACGTGGCAATTTTCAATATATATCTTGTCTGTGTTATCCAACATTCCATAATATGGCCTATATTTCATCCTTGTGCATCTTGTGGTAATGTACATTGATTAATTTGTCAATGTAAATAACTATCACTCTTTAAGGAAAAATATTTTTGTTTGTACTTTGCGGTTTGCATTTGATTGCTCATTCTTGGATGCTATTGATATAATTCAATCTCATGTGCAGAAGAATTCCAAGGTTCAGGAGGCCCATGCGATACAGGCCATATTGATGATGTGTATTCAATTAGTAGTGGCCACAGTTGTTTCATTTAGTGGATGTTTTGTGAGTCCTATCAATCAAGTCAGCAATCTTATGAGAAAGGAATAATAATTGTATCATCATTTGCATGGTGAAGCCAGAACGGGGGTTTTCAAAGTAATTGCTTGCAGCAGTGCTGAATTTGTGTTCGGCGAGTCTCACATCTACTTACGCTCAGATTGGGATAAAGGGTGCCATATATGCAGACATTGTGGAATTGATCTTGTATTTGTACGGCAGCTTTAGACCTTATATTTATGTTTCTCTGTTAGACGTCAAAGAACTCAGTCAGCCAAAGGATGCTATTATATTGTAGATCTTGGGTTGACTTTATTTAACTCGGGTTCACGGATATCTAACGGTAATTAGATTTCCATTTTGGCCGAACTTAATGACATTAGGGTTTCTTTGGCTACATTATTCAATTATATTTATTATTTACTAATTACTTCGTGGAAGTTACTTTTTACGAGCTTATCTCAATTGGGACCTAATTCTGGCTCTAGATTGTCTCAGCAGGACTTTACTTTTTGAACTCTCGTTTTTGGTACTCGAGGTAACATCCCTCGGACTGTAAGAGGAGTTACAGACCCAGTAACTATTCCAATAGTATTTCAAAGCCATTTTGTACAAGTCTCCGTGTGACATTTATGAATCCATTTTTCTATCTTAAACATCTCAAAGATTAAATTTTGAAAAAACTGTCTGAGATTTAGGGGGGGAAAAGAGAGATATGCTCGATGTGTAACTTATGGTGCAATAGTTTAACAGGACAGGTACATGTGGTCCTGGGTCTTCTAGCCGAGATAAGCTTGGGTGTAAGGAAAGCCCAAAAGTTGTAGTTTAATTGGAAGTCACTTTTCGGCTTTTTCTCTCAACGACTCCAATTGCCCCACGGCTTCTTAGGAGGTAGGCAGCCTGGCCCAAATGGCACCCTAGGGGTGCTGTTTTCTAGGTACACGCATGCAGTTCCGTAGACCAACTGCACAGCCTACGCGAATCAGCATTTTTATAGTACGCTATAAATTAGAAACGAGCCAACTCTACCTCACCAATCAGTTGGGAACCATAAATTAGAAGCAAAACCCGGTAGGTACGCTGCTTGATCACGAGGACTGGTGCTTACGCACCTTAGTTTTCTACAGATTTTACTTCCATCTTTAGAAAGTTGGCACGGCATGCCATAGAAATAATTAAATGAATTATACATTATATATATATATATATATATATATATATATATAATTAATATTTATTAATTATAATAGTAGTATGACCAATAAATTTATTTTTGAAATTAATCTAATTTATCGCAAGGTTTTTCTATAAAAAGTTATATACATGGACGAGTTATGTGGTCCGTGAACTGCAAAATTGTGTGCGCACCCATGTTAAATCACATCAGCCCAAAATTGTTGAACTATTCAACTAAATAAAGAGTGAAAAAGAATACAGAACATGTTTATAATCATATGATTTTGGCCATTTAACTGATTAGAAAGTGGTTCTCACTCAATAATAATAATTATAATACAAAACATTGAATTCAAGATTTTCAAAATTTTAGTTTTTTCAGCTAAAAATAATATGTTATGCAATTAATTCAATAAGATGGATAACTAAAGATAGAAAAAATGCAATCAAATATTAATTACAGTTTTAAAGTTTGTTGTAAATTTTGTCTAAATGTATTGTATACTTTATTAATTTAGTTACATATTTGCTTATTTTAGACCCAAAAAAAAAATCAAAATTATTATATAGAATCCAGTGGTCATTGCGTCAATCTTTTAACAATAAAACCATGTAACATTCTCCTAAATTTCATTCCTTTTGTAGGAACTTGAAGCATATCTGTCCGCGTCATCATGCACGCTGCCAAGGCAAGTTGAGTGCCTGTCCTCTGCATGCTCCTTCTCTATATATACCAACCTTACAATACAAAGCTCTTTCATTCACTCACTCTCTGTGTTCACATCTTTCTTGCTTGTGTTACTTTCGTCTGTCTGTCATAGACCACCTTTCCAGGTAGCAATTCTTCTCTCACTTTTGCGATTCTTGGTTTTCTTTCTCTTGTTTTGTTTTAACCCTCTCTCTGGTGTCCTCTGTTTCCAGATTTCTATAGGCAGCTATGAATGCTCTTGCAGCAACAAACCGTAATTTCCGCCAGGCGGCTCGGATTCTTGGGTTGGACTCTAAAGTTGAGAAGAGTCTTTTGATCCCTTTCAGAGAGATCAAGGTAGAGGGGAGCGTTTATTGAAATTTTCACCGGAGACAAAAAAAAAAAAAAAAAAAAAAAAGAGCAGAGAGGGACTCTGCCTCTTAATTCCTGTGGCTAATTTTATATTGTTCAGGTGGAGTGCACGATTCCCAAGGACGATGGAACTCTTGTATCGTACGTTGGATTCAGAGTCCAGCATGATAATGCTCGGGGCCCCATGAAGGGAGGAATCAGATATCATCCTGAGGTGCGTTGTGATCATTGCTGTTTTCTTTAAAAGTTGATCTTGATTTTCTTGTTTTCTTGGGATGATTTCTTTGGTTAACAATTTAGAATGATAATCCTCCTTTACAATTTGTTGTTCGTCTAGTCATTTGCACCTCAAAAACTTAGCAATTTCACTTAGTGCCAGATGTTGACATTGAAATTTTACATTCAATCTGTCCTTCAGGTTGACCCCGACGAAGTGAATGCCCTGGCTCAACTAATGACATGGAAGACTGCCGTAGCAGACATACCGTATGGTGGAGCAAAGGGAGGAATTGGATGCAACCCAAAAGATTTAAGTACAAGCGAACTGGAGCGTTTAACTCGAGTCTTCACTCAGAAAATCCATGATCTCATTGGCACTCACACTGATGTGCCAGCACCTGATATGGGCACTAACTCGCAGGTTCACCCATATCCGCTTATTGGCTTTGCATCAATTCTTCAACTTTTTCAGTTTTTTAGTTTTATCATCTGATTTGGATCACAATGTAATGTGGGCTTAAACCTCATAACAGACCATGGCATGGATTTTGGATGAGTATTCAAAATTTCACGGCCACTCACCCGCTGTAGTGACTGGAAAACCCATAGTAAGTACTAGAGACTGGAATTCCAAATTTTTTTTTTCCTTAATATTTGAGATTTTTATCCTAAAGCAACATAGGTCTATATTTATGTCCTTATTTCTCTGCACACATGTTGTGAATGTTAGGATCTTGGTGGCTCACTGGGTAGGGATGCTGCAACTGGGCGTGGAGTTGTTTTTGCCACAGAAGCTTTACTTGCTGAATATGGCAAATCTATTGACGGTTTGTCATTTGCAATTCAGGTAACAACTGACTAAAACTTGGTTCCCAATGAATTGCAGGTTGACATAAATTCCTTCTTTAATGATCTGCTCAGTCAGATTGTTTAACAATTTGTGTCTTCTCAATGCATTCTTTTTTAGGGTTTTGGTAATGTGGGTAGCTGGGCAGCAAGGCTCATACATGAGAGGGGTGGGAAGGTGGTAGCAGTGAGTGACATCACCGGTGCAGTAAAGAATCCGAAAGGAATTGATATACCAGAATTGCTGAAGCATAAAGAGTCCACTGGCAGTTTGAAAAACTTCCAAGGTGGAGATATTATGGATCCTAGTGAACTGCTAGTACATGAGTGTGATGTTCTTATCCCATCTGCTTTAGGTGGAGTTCTGAACAGGTTCAGCCCTTTGCCTAGAAACTCTACTTGCTTTCAGTTTCCAGTAAAAATTGACATGTTCTAATTCATTTCCTACTTCAGTAGTTACATTTTTTTTCTAGCTGAGGTCGGCAGTAACTGTTGAGTTTTTGGGTGTATAATGAAACAGATGAATCTTCATTTAGATACTATCAGCTTTAGTTGAGAAATGTACATTAGATGCTTCATGTTCATTATGATTTTCATAAATTTTGTGAGGTTTGTCAATATTTTTGTAAGTTAAAAAGAATTATGAAGATCTTTTTTCCTTTATCCTCTGATTTATAGGTATGCCAACTACTTCTTCTTGAAACTTTATGGTTTTCTTTTGAAGGGAAAATGCTGCAGATGTGAAGGCCAAGTTCATAATAGAGGCTGCAAACCATCCTACCGATCCAGAAGCAGATGAGGTAATGTTCCTTTTCCAATCATCACCCTTCATGAAAAGAAGCAAAGTAAAAATGAAGAAAGAAACATCGCTGATTCGTAAGATTATAATGTTGCAGATTCTATCTAAGAAAGGAGTCGTAATACTTCCGGATATATATGCCAATGCTGGAGGTGTGACTGTCAGCTATTTTGAGTGGGTTCAGGTAACAGAATAGAAGGAGAAAAAGATGTCTCTCCTCTTGATATTCTATGTATATCAGTACAATTTTACAATTCTTGTCACATACGTGAGATTCCGTGGGATGGGCATCTAATAGGTGAAGCTTGACGGCATTCTCAGAGCTCTTTTCCCGTTGGATTTCAATCCTCATAAAACCTTGAATCCAATCCCATACATCTCCCTTTTATGCTAATGCAGTGTGACAAAAAAGTCTTCACATACATATTTATATAGAAAAAGTTCAAAACGAATGCATTCTGGTCTGCGAGTCACCAAGTTCCATGTTGAATTTGAGATAGGAGGCAGATGTGATTGGTGGGATCGAACACACACAAACTGCGACACTTAACCACTTGGATGAATTCCATGAGATGCTGAGAGTCATTTAATTTTTTATTTTTCATCCAATTTTGCAGAACATTCAAGGTTTTATGTGGGAAGAAGAGCAGGTGAACAAGGAGCTCCAGAGGTACATGACTCGAGCTTTCCGTGACATCAAGAGCATGTGCCAGACCCACAATTGCAATCTTCGAATGGGTGCCTTTTCCCTTGGGGTGAACCGTGTAGCACGTGCCACCTTGTTGAGGGGATGGGAAGCATAAATTGGCTTTCCCCTTTAATCTCATCGTTGTCGGTGAACAAACCCAATTCACATGTTGTTCTTACCCTCCCGTCAGGGTCAATTTTGTCCTCTTTCTAGTTTCCTAGAATACATCCCTTATTCAAACGCATTCATTTTTTGAGAGAGGCTCATTCTTGTTTGAGACTTCTAACCCCCCGGCATCAGCCTTGAGAATTATTGCATTGCTGAATCATTTGCGGGTCATTGTCAAGCCTTCACGAGTAATCACGATATGTCCACCCACTCGTGGACCGGAATAATTTTTTTTTTTCCAGAAATTTGGTAATTGAGTTTTGATTTTTTTAAATTAATTTTTTTAGGTAAATTTTGATTAAATTATTAAATATATGATCTAACCTCCCAAATATTATATAAAAAATATTTAAAATACATCTTAAAAAATACTCACATAATTATTTTTTTAAAAAAAATAATTTTATCAAACTAAATGAGAAAAAATTTAAAGTTTTTATTTTTTAAAGAAAAAAGAGAAAAAAAATTAACAAAATATAAATACAAATATATCTTTGTATTTATAAAATATATGTTGAGAGGATATATTTAATCATACTCCATGGCTTAGTGCCTCCTCCTCATGACCAAAAATCTATTATTTATACGTGCTTTCATCATTTTAAATTTTTATTTTTAATTGTTGTATATAAGATTTATGAGAATTAAAAATAAAATATTTTTATTGTGACGTCAATAATTTAATAGATATGTTAACAATTTAATAGATTTTTAATAATAAATAATTTATCATAACATTATTAATTTACTCTTTATAAACTTTTAAAATCATTTTTTTTATCTTACAAATATTTTTCATAAATGAACCCTTTCAAGGGTTTAAAAAACGATATATCTCTATCGCCATGTCATCACCAACCTTTAGAGTTTTATAATAATAATAATAATAATATATAGTAAAATCAAGGATAAATTATATTAAATAAATGTAGCGAATACTGTAATAAATTAAAAAGCCAACTCAACTTTCCCGATTATTACAAATATTCCCCATTTCAGTTACATTCTTCCAGAGTAGTCCTGCTCCCTTTAAGCAAATGCCAAACGCTGCCCCACTTCTTTTGGGCTTCGGCAACGCCAAAATGCCTTCCTCCTCACAGTCTTCCTCTCCTCCGCCTTTCCCTCACCAGCACGAAAACTCCAACACCGAGCGCCGCCTTCGGGAGTCGGAGGAGCGGCTGCGAGAGGCCATAGAGGAGCTACAGCGCCGGCAGCGAAGGGCGACTCCTGGCAGTCCTCATTCTTACCCGCCCTGCGATCACCCGCCCGACGAGTCGTGTTTCGCCCACGCTATCGGCAACCTCTGCCAGAGTTTTCTTCTGTCTTACGGCGTCAGAGTCGGTATTGGCATATTGCTTCGCGCTTTCAAGCTCGCTAAGGGACATTCCTACTCTTCCCTTCTCGATCTCAAGGTCGCGACTCTTAAATCTTTCGATCACTCTCTTTTTCTTGCTTGCTTGATTGTCTATTTTCTGTGATTTTACCGCAATTGATCGAACGTTCTAGAGAAATTGGATATAGAGTATGCCACTATTTTATAATACGTGAATTTTCGGATTCTCTTGACAGCAACTTGTCTCAGAAAAAGATTTGATAGTTAGAGAAGAAGCATGCCGAATTGGTTTACTCTTCGGTGGATTTACTGGTTCATATCATGCCCTTAGATGCTTTTTGAGAAAGTTTAGAAGGAAAGAGACTCCTTTCAATGCGTATGTATATAGTATTTTTTTTTCCTTTTTGTTTTTTTATTTTTATTTTTATTTTCTTGTTCCTTTCTGTCTATTGCTTGTTTATAACGTTATTTAAGGGGATGATGGAGCAGATTTTTAGCAGGTTCGGTTGCAGGAATGTCTGTTTTAGCATTAGATGATTCAAATCGAAGGCGTACCCTTGCTCTTTATCTTTTGGTTAGGGTAGCTCAGGTACCTAATTTACATCCAATGCAATGGAGATATTATGATTCTATTCTTAAGGTGTTGCAAGAAGATTTTGCCTATCTAATTTTAGCTTTTCTCATCAGTGTGCTTATAATTCAGCAAAAGCAAAGAACAAGTTTCATCTTTGGGGAAGCCACTGGAGGCATGGCGATTCGTTGCTTTTTGCTTTGGCATGTGCCCAGGTACATTGATTCTCTTGTTCATGCAGTTGTTCCATTTATTTTTCAAAGGCTGTGGTTTTCAATTTATTATGTTTGCCTGATTGGCCACTGGGAAAATCAGAACAGAGGTTGCTATTGTAATTGGTGAGCTGAAGACTAATTTATGCCTTGTTTTTCCTTAAGGGAGGCACTGGGTGTGCATAGCTTTCAACCATTGAAATGAAACTCATTTTAGAAATACAGCTATTAGCTATATAACCATGTTGCTTGTTGATAGAGTGCTGTCTAATCTAGTGAAAATAAAGTTAGCTCTGATTGGGATGTGGGTGGGAGATTGTCTGAGTGGTAAAACAAATAATTAATTGGATGCATCCAGGGGAAGTTGGATTTGATGTCTGGGCTTCAGCTAAGGCATAGCTACAACAGCAAGCAGAAATATTGTGGCTCAGATTGAAAAGCTTTCCAAATGTAAGGGGGAGGTATTGGAAGGCCATGGATTAAAAATGATCACCAAGAAAGTAGAAAGTAGGACATTCTTGGAAATCTGTTACTTGCCTGTATGTTAAATCTTTGTTCTCTTTTTTTCGGCCTTTAGTTAATTGATGATTATGCTAGTGTTTCATTACTCTCACACATCCATTTCATTATCATTGTATAGATTGGCAAAGCTTGTTTAAAGCTAAGCTGTTCTTTTTCTTTCTTTTTTATTTTATTTTATTTTATTTTTTATTTTCGGGTACATATTGTTTTTCAATTTTTCCTTTCCAGGTTATGTATGCCTTTGTCATGCGCCCTGAAAGCTTGCCAAAATCATACCATGACTTTATCCAGAAGACTGGACCAGTTGCACAGCCTGTATACAAAGCTGTAAAAGAGAGCTGTAGGGGAGGCCCAGTTGATGTTGCATCACTGTCAGCTTATTTATCTAAAATAGGGAAAAACACTCTAGAGTTGGAAGAATTCCCCTCTATTATTCCTTGTTCTGTTATTCATCCAGATACAAGTTCATGTTTGGCTCAGAATGGTAATGCAGCATCAGCTACATTCAGAAAAACTTTTCCGCTTTATTTCTCATTGACCTTTGTACCATATGTTGTTCTGCACCTACAGAAGGTAACTCTTCAACTCTGAGTTTTTCTTTTATACTTTTTAAATTTCCTAGTTGGACATCATTTTGAGGAAAAGAAAATTAGATACTCCTGGTAGAAATTCATGCATTGCATAGTTGGACTTTGATGCCAAGTAAATCAATTTGGAAGCTTTCTTCTTCCTAGGAAGGTTGATAGTAAAATGTTGAGAAAAAAACATTGTGATCTACAGGTGCTCCTTATTGATCTAGAGAAGCACATGATAGAGTTTCTGGGCAAGTGTTATGGTGTGAGGAGAGGGAGAAGGAGATTTAAGTTGACTTGATAACCTTCCTTTAGAAAGGATTTTGAACAATTGCACCTTGCATCAAACTTAGTTCTAGGACGAAATGACAAGAACCTAACCCTACTTAAATTTGGGATTAAGGCTTGATTATCGTTGTCGTCGTTGTTGATGGTTGGGCGTTGATGAAAAGGTCTTGAGTGGAAAGTTTGGGATAAATATTTCTCAATCAGTTCTTGGGCATCTTTTTTCTTTTCTATTCTTTTTTTTTTTTTCTTGAGAGAGAGAGAGAGAGAGAGAGAGAGAGAGAGAGAACAAAGTTCATAAGCATCTTGTTATCTGATAGATTTCTTAATTCAACTAAGTTAATCTTTATATTTATGCATTGGACAGCAAGGTATACTGACCTTGCTGTTTCTGTCTACTCAGAATTACCATCTGACTGACATTTTTGTTTTTTCTGTTGTCATGCTCTAAAAGTTCATGGATGCACCTGTTCGTACATGTTGGCTTGCTTTGAGGGATGCTGTTCGCTCGACAACATTTTTATCTGCATTTGTTGGAATTTTTCAGGTATCTGTTAACTTGTTTTGTTTACTTTTCTTCTTTCAAACTGGTGAATACATTCTCATCAGTTGATTGATGTTGCAAGGGGGTGATATGTACGCATAGAAAAGTGACAACCAAAGACCACAAACTTGTATATTGGATTGCTGGTGGAATAGCTGCCCTTTCAGTGTTACTTGAGAAAAAGTCCAGACGTGCTGAACTAGGATTATATGTTCTTCCACGAGCTGGAGATTCATTGTGGTACATATTAGTGAACCGCCATCTGCTTCCGGATGTTAAGAATACTGAGGTATTGGTCTGTGTCTATGAATTTTGCTCTGATAGCATTCTTGCCTTAGCTGCACTTTAGTTGTGAACCATATTATCTGCTTTATTTTTGGTATGCCGGCCTCTTTAACATGGTTCTCATAGTCAGTTTTCCGTGCTTATCACTGGGAAAAGGCATTGGAGAAAGAGCTCAAGTTAGGCTTGAATAAACCAAGGCAGCTCTGTCCAGTGATCATGCTTAAATCCCCACTTTTTTTTTTGGCCTTTTGTTGAGGGCAGCTGTACCTGGTTCCAGTTTCTTGTCTGGCTGTAGAGAGAGCTTCATGGTTTAATCTGTTATCTCCACTTTAGAAGTGTGTTCTCTGTCATGAAGTATGATTATAACTTGCATTTTGCATGCACAGTGGTTTTCTAGAGCACTGTTGTAATCTGTTTAAGTGACCTTGTTCCGGGGATGCTGCAGGTGGCCCTATTTTGTGCATGCATTGGGGGAATTATGTACTATTTGGAATATGAGCCGGAGACCATGTCTCCATTATTGCGGGGCCTTATTCGTCGCTTCCTTTCAAGCAGACTTAGTAGCCCGGGCCCACCAACTAACCAGATTGCTTCCTATACAAATCTGCAGACTTTAGATGTAGTCAACAAGCAGAAAATGCGGGAGAGCAAAGAAGCTGAAAGATCATCTTCCCAGAAGTACAATCTTGAATCCATTCCTGGGCTTTAAGTATTCTTTGTTAACATTTTTAATTGCCATTAAAACTCTAACCCAATCATTCTTTTAAAATTGAGTTCAAGCTTCATTTGTCAGAAGAAGCAACAAGCTCTGTTTAATATACTATAACCATACACAAAGAGGTTAAATAATGATTCATGTTATAGAACCGTGAGCCTCTGAGATGCTCCAAGAGGGATAAAGTTTACAGTGCTTTTCTTTTTCACTTTAGACGACTGTATCGCCTTCAGGACACTGTTATTGGGGGAAGTGTAGTGACGTGGCAGAATGCCGATTTTTGTGACAACCCCCCCCCCCCAAAAAAAAGGGAAATGGCTTTATATTGTCTTATTGTTATTTGTAATTCTTGGCATCCAGTCATCGGTGGCTCCATTTTCATGATGAATTAACCATCGTTGGCCATCTTCTGGAAACATGGTGGCTGCTCGCCTGCATTGCATGTATCCTTGGGGCTCGTGTTGGCGCATTAATATTGAACAACGGCTTTCGCTGGACAGAATTTCAGAGAAGCCATTTGTAGTTTCGATGACAGTATTCGGAAAAAGAAAGATTCAGCAAATATCAACTTATAATTGCAAGACCGCCATTCTAATTACTCGGTTAACTCTCCATCATAAAATTACTCGCTTAACTCTCCATCACAAAGCACGAGGTAGAAGATGGCACTAGCTTCCCATTGCACGCCTGCCTATTATCTAAAGCCCAACTTATCTTAGCTTATCTTATTCCTAATGCTTTTCTCTAATGTGTAAATGCAGGCTAAAATTTCAATCTCCACTTAAACTTTTGTTGAATTCTAGGACTTTCACAATTATCCTTCTCATGGCCCTAATAAGTGTTCCTTATCCTTCAGCGTTGACCTGCAAAAGTTAAAGAGAGTATGAAAAGGATTGGCATACAAGATAAACGTGAGGGGCGGGGTAGGCCATAATTTAATATCAAACTTTTGCCAGCCCCATTAAAAAAAAGGTATTACAGCTGTCGCACTGGTCACCACCCAAAGTCGGATGAAAATTAGATAATTCACAATTAAATTCTACACTAAACGAGGCGAAGAAGAAGAAACGTGCTCTAATCATAGGGCACGTGGAGGGAAGATCGTGTGTTTTACAGCATGAACATTGGAATCAGCACCGTAATTTGATCGATACAATCCTAGGCATTGCATTGCATTTATACAACCTATTGGCATGGAGGCTGGACGGTATCCACTTTTGTTGCATACACAAGGTGTCTTTCTCTGATCACGTGAGAACATATGGGGCAGAGAAGCCAGTGTGGCAGTCATTGTCTAGTCAAAAGGGTCAATTCGAGGATCGTGCTCACTTGCCATAGCCGTTCCAGTGCAAAGGCATGTTGGGCACATGACCTGCCAAAAGTCACATGCAAAGAGAAAACAGGCACAACAACTGAGCATTGAATGTGCTTCAAAACAGGAAAAAATTGACCCTGCATTATTCGAAAGTCTCATCTCCATCACAGGATACCTATTTCCCATTTCTTATTTTGCTTTTGGGCGGACAGAAATTAGTAGGCCATTGGTGCCCTCGCTCCAATGAAGGTGGTGCCATAGAGGGAGGGCAACCCCAATAAATATGAGCACTTGACCACAGCTAAAAAGGCTTGAAGCAACACAGAGTTATTACACAACGCTTAGATGTCAGACAAAATGACGCTCCTCCATCATATGCCAGTCATGCCTCTTATATTTCCCCCTAAATCATCCTTAGCACACAATTATGAACAGTATCATTACAACAATAGGAAAACATGTTTATAATGATCATGATGATGAGAGGAATAAGGAAGGAACCATAAATGCATTCTACATAATTAAAGAGTAGTAGGCACAAAAGCTACAGTAATCCATGCATATATCACACATTTGCTAAATGGATACAAGCAATAAAGAGGGTCCAACCTTTCCAGATCCGGAACAATTAGAACATCTTTCAGTTTCAGGCACTGAGAGGGGCTGATCTCCGGCATTCAATGTTGAAACTGGCTCAACAAGCACAAGTGCTCCTGTACCCGAGCAACGTGCACAAGCAAGATACCCTGCATTTTACAGGTATAGCTTCTAAACAAGAAAATGTATTATCCATAAACAAATATGTGTGCCCAGGCCTAAGAGATTAAGAGTGGTGTGTGCAACATTGGGTTTTTATTAATTGAGTAGGTTACTCAAGCAGAAACTAAGCCAGTTAGTCAAACATAATGCTAACCAAAGTCAGTTATAAATTGATGTGCAAAAGAAAGTAGAAAAAAAAAATGTAATGGCAGAAAATTTATTGGGATCGCTAAGTAGGTATAATAACAAACTTCCTTGTCTCATCTTGTCTGCGACCAAATGAGTGCAAATGTAAAGACACAGATTGGAAAAAAGATCTGGCAAAGAACTCGAGAGTGTCACACATGAAAACTTGTATAAAACTAAATGCACAAGGCACATCATGCCTGAACACAAAGATACAGACACACATAATTGACAAAAGACCAGAACATACCAGTTCCAAGGCAATATTTGCATCTTTTGTGTTCCTGTTGTTTTACATTGTTTATCTCAACTACCATCAAGGCAGAGATCACTCCAACAGCTCCCCCAGAGAATGATGCCACTATGGGATCAACCTGACTGCATGTTGCAACAGTGCAATTGATAAACATATGACCCTACAAAAATTGTTAAGCATTCTTTGAAAGGTAACATTATGATTATATATTACAGTAGCAACCCGACAATGATTATGGGAACCGCAGAAGCTAATCCAAACTTAAAGACTAGAGGAGAAAATCCAACACGTAACTATAAGGACATGACCAATACCTCAACTGCATGGGAAGATGCATGCTGTGGATAAAATCTTCATATGTGGTTCCCCCTAATCCCAGCTTAAGCTCCAACTGAAGAGAGGAACAACACAATGACAGCTTAATTTCTTCCATACAAGAAGACAATAAACTAAATTGGAAGGAGAAATAAAAATACCGATACACAAATCAATCTTGTCATAACAGATAAGTGTGGAGAATAACTTACTGTCGGAGCTAGAAGACCACCAAAAATAATAATCCCGGCAATAAGTGAAAAACAAGTAGCATAATACACCTTAAGATTTGCTGCACTCTGCAAGTAACACATGCGTTACTTAACCAGTAATGACCAGAAGATAGACATCTCATAACACATGATCCAAAAGCAAAAATCAATAGTAAAAGAGCTTACCAGAGGAGGTAAGAACGGGATAAATGAAGGAAAGCTGGGAAGTTCATTCTCTTGTTCTTCCTTTAAAATCCCAAGTTCGGCGCTCTTGATCCTCTGTTGTATACGTAGCCTGCGAACCTACGAATTTGTGAAGATAAAAGGAAAAAACATCATGAAATTTGAAGCCAGAGAAGAAAGTTAGGCTCTGTTCTCATCAACAGAATCATACACAAATAAGCGGAAAGAACGACTGGTTCCTTCAATTTTATCATGTAATTTTCCAAATTATGAGAGCTAAGCTTAAAATACATGGAATGTCTCCACCTACACCTACTTATGCGGTATTGCCCTTCTCCTTCACGTAACACGTTCTAAGACATGACAATATAAGACCTTTAAGTGGCAAACTGAAGAACAAAGATCGATGAAACATCTTCAAGCTAACCTCCTCCATGTGCAAGAAAATTTTGTTTCGCCGACTTCGAATATTGTCTTGAATCTCCTCAAGCTCCATTTTGGCAAAGTCCTGAACTGTTTCCGGGCCTTCTATGATACAGAATCTACACTCGAATACACACAACGCAAAGTAAATAAAAATAATAAAAAAAAGAAAAGAAGAAAAAGAAACATAAACATATGAAGAAGCGTCATCATCCTCATCATCATACAAAAACAAAAACAGAGAGAGAGAGAGAGAGAGAGAAATGCCCTGCGGCGGTTCTATCAGCAGAATCAGAGTCAAGAGAAGAAGCCGAGGAAGAAGCATCGGGTTCGGTCGCCATAGATAGCCATTTCCACTTCGATTTTCGATTTACATAAACAAATCTGCTGCTGGCTGCGACGCTGCTCGAGCGATGATAACTGTAGGAATTGTACGAATGCGGCGGATTTATATGATACGAAACCGCCAAAACTCTACTCAAACAAGCCATGTCTCCTCCGATTCAATCGACCGAACGCCGCCACTCCACAAGTCCTAGTACGTTCCCTCCCCTCCCCTCCTCTCTCTCTCTCTCTCTACTGCAGAGGCTGAGGCTGAGGCTGAGGGAGCAAAGCCAAGAGGAGCATTGAAATCGGTTTCAATTTCCCCCCGAGAAAAAGGATCTTTCCTCTGTGAATAACGAGCCTGGCTTTTTTTCTTGGGCAGCGAGAAAATACGTGGTCTCCACGTGGAAGGAAGCCGTTGGTGTTCAGGTTTGGCCATTTAATTAATTAATTTTTTTATTTGTAATAATACTGTGTACCGAAAGAATTAGTTTTTTT
This sequence comes from Kandelia obovata, assembly GCA_021464305.1. Lineage (NCBI taxonomy): Eukaryota > Viridiplantae > Streptophyta > Magnoliopsida > Malpighiales > Rhizophoraceae > Kandelia > Kandelia obovata. The sequence goes on from CM038480.1 coordinate 3,791,305, forward strand.
TTTTTAATTACAAAATGTGGCCCCGCCCTCTTAATATTGTTGATATGACCATTTCTTTTTTTTTTTTTCTTTGTTAACTTTTGTGGATAAATATATGAAAGTATTAGCAGTAATGAAATAAAAATCTTGTTTCTATCCTAAAATTAAAAATCCTGTCACAATTAAATAAAATATATTTTATTTAATTGGAATTGGGAAATATATTTTTTTATGAGTGAAAATTTCAAATTTCACTCTTAAATTTTTTAATTTAGTGATTATTAAATTATGTGTCGTCATTAGCTATTAGATAATTCCAGAACTATGCCAAATTTCAGCGTAGCTAGCGCAAGATGAATAGCCCACTTACTTCAGTTAAATTTGGGCCTTGACCAAGTATCATGGGCTAACAATAGAAATCTAGCCCACAACGGCCACATTGAAGGTTAATTTAAAACCTAGCTCGGGGCCCTATAAATACTTAACCACCAACGGCAACGTCTCGTCGTGGCCGTAAGACATCTTCTTCCAACAAATACTCTTCGCAAAGAGGGAAGAGGTACTGAAACAGACTCTGTCTGGGCGCGCGCGTACGTCGGTTCTTGTTGTGTTTTTTTTTTTTTTTTTTTTTTACAATTTAGTTGCAATGAACTTTCTGTGGTGGGAAATTGAAGGTTACGATGAGGATTCGTAGCTCCCTCTTCTGAATATACTTTTGAAGAGATCAGCTGGCAGAATCGAACCTATGACTTTTATTAGCCACCGCTCAGTAATCTCTCTATTCCTTTTTTTTTCTTTTCTTTTAGTGATTCGCTGTCTGCTGCATTTTTATTTTTTATTTTTGTTTTTGGTAAATTCATTAGCCCCATCTAATTTCTTTTAGATTATGTCAAGCCCCATTTTAGATGTGGATGAAGCAATAATTACTATAATCCAACACTTCATCTGAGATTTCAGGTCAAAGTGATCGTTAAATTATCGGCTTCTGTTACTGTAATAACATGCATAGGACATTGTACTAACTCTTTGTTTTTGTTTTTGTTTTTGTTTTGTTTTGTTTTTTGGTTATATACCTTTTGAATGCGATTATGTTATGGTTGGGGAATTTGAGTTGCTAGTTGTCTGTCTTTGCATGTTATTGCCGTGTAATTGTATACCGATCGCAATGACGACCTCTAAAATTCAAGCTCAACAGACCGGATTGCAGGCTTTCTCTATTTTCTTTTTTGAGAAGTTTGCATGTCGACAACCCCGCTGAACTGAGCGATCTCTTCTCTGTTGCATCATTGTTATGCTCACTTGTCTATTCCTGATGGATGTTGCCATTTTTGAAAGAAATGAAACACACTACATTTGAGTAAGGCCTACAGTGGATCTGATTCTTTTCTTGAACCAAGTTTCCATTGTATAATAGATTAATTTTCAAAACATCTACTGATTTATTGTGTTTGCTTTTTTGGTATATACATACAAAATTTGTTTCCAAGGATGACACAGAAAATGAAAAATTGTGCACTCAATTTACTCGGTCTTTTCCTCGCGGGCTATAGCTTCCACTTGTGAAAAGGGGCCCATGTGGACTCCTTTCATAGAAAAGAATTTGTGAGAAATAATTCTTTGCATTATGCCAGAAGGTTTTGTCACACAGGAATTCTCAATTGTCATTCAAAGATGGGTTGTGGCAAATGAGACTGGGTCGCTCTGGGATGTTCCTAAAACCACGCATTGGTTACCATGTTTGGTCCCTGAAACTACAAAGATTCCCAGTTGGGTCAATGCATGGAACAATGGATCGAAACCACACTTTAAGATCATTCGGCTTTAGACTTGTCTGCTTGAGCAATGTACTGTTAATGGGTGTGGGGGCATGGCAAGGAAATTTGATGGAGTTCTTTCTGGACTTGAACCGAATTTTACATCAGATGATTCCTTGGTTTGCTGCAATCATATTGCTCTTTCGTGCAAATTGTTGTAGATGCATCTATTACAAAGGTGCACGACTATGTAATGTCATGTGTCTCGTTTAGCGCACGCACTAGGATTGAAAATGCCGCCAAAATTGGCAAGTCAGGAATACTGCTGATCCCCTTTGTCTTTGTGTTGCGAGGAATAAATGTAAGCTCTAGAGATGGATTACCAGGAGTTGGGATTTGAGTTGTTTACAGAATCTACAGCTCCATGGCACTACAACATTGCGAAAATTCCTGCATGGCTTTAACATATTCTGTAGTTCTACCATGTACCAGAGCATGAACCCCAGCCTCGAACCTGTGCTCGGGCCATGTAGGAGCCCTCCCTTCCCAAGCTCACGCACACTGCTTTTTGAGTACCGGATGCTAGACTAAGGGTGTAAGTTGTGGCTTCAAAAGTTGGTTTTCCGTCAGTGTGGGGACTGAGGGAATGGTTACTGTGGGGACTGAGGGAATGTTATTCACTATCTTTATTAGGCAGAAAATGTAAGTTAAAACACTATGTCGCATCAAAATGTCATCAAACACCTCTTATGTTCACTAATTTGGATATTTCTAGGCATTATTTGTTTCCTCTCTATTTTTTGGTCAATTTGAAGTAATGAAAAATGGATCATATGGTCCATTAAAGAAAAAGGCAGATCATATGGGCCCTTAAAGAAATTGATGGATCCCAATCTTTAGTTAAGGAATAAGATATTTTTCTTCACAAAATTAAAATTAGAGATTTGAAAAATAAAAATTGAAATTTTTAACTAAGATATTTATGTATAGTAATATCCTTCTTATTTATAATGTTCCCACTAAACAAAATTTCATTAGCCAGATGGCGGATAAGATCTAGAAAAGAGCGACTGAGGAAGGTGCTTGAAATGATTCTTCACTGGTGAGTGTGTCTGACCACTCGGCCACTCCGCATAATGATGAAAGGGGGGCTTCACTGAGGCACCCACAACAGAGCATTATAGCCAAATAATTGCACGTGGATCGGGCCAGTGTGCTCAAGTGATGTGTTTGAACCTATCCATATGGGCCCAACCTCGTTGGTATCCAACGTGGATGGAAACGTGCGTACTTGCGAGAGTAATGTCCCCACACGGCTTTGGCAAACAAAGAATTCAATTCCAAATTCGGATGTTACGTTATGTTTGGAAAGCTTGTGAATGTGGTTACGAGAACATTAAGATCATCCTCAAGCTGGCATCCCACCTCGTAGATTATCCCAGAAAAAAAGTCAGAGAACAGTCCTTGTGTTTGCAAACATGAAAGGTAGAGACTCCGTAGCCCAACAGCCCAAGATACTTACTTCTAGTGCAGACAGCGAAACCAGTACATAGTCAGGTGCCCTAAAAAAGCTCCCCGCTAGAAGAAACAGCGCATATAATATGATTGTGATCTCAACAAAAAAAATAAAAAATGAAATTATGATTGTGATCAACTCAACATATTTTGTTGCAAAACCAATTGACATAAAAGCGTTAAATTGACATAAAGCATTAAATTATTGAGTAAGATCTAAAAATGATTACATATGAAATTCTAGTAAGTCTTCCTGACAAAGAACATAACTCAAAATCTCCGATGCATGACTTCTTATAAGTTAGTCTTCTAGACAACGAACAAAGCTCAAGACCTCTGATGCATGACTTGTTATATGTTAAAAAAAAAAAAAAAACTAGTCAATTATCTAAAAAGTAGTATTGAGGGGACTCAAAGACACCTCATTTTCGTGAAAGGAATGGATAAAAGGATGCCTTTTTGCAACTGCCCAACTATCGTCCGTCAATCTACCTCAGGTTTAGCCTTTCATGTGCATGTTTCCTTTGCCCACGTGTCATATGCGGCATGGCTGGGCGGTTACAGTGACTACCACTAAAATGTTCGTAGTCCACCAACCCATGTAAGTGCTCTTGGCAAAAATACCCTAAGTGCCTCTTTTTGATCTGACGATTCGCCTCTATGAGATTCGTAGGTTGCACCACAGAAGATGGAGCCCTCTGGAGACTTCTTCTGTTATAGTAGTTAATGTTCTATGCTCTTGGCTCTTCAACAACCAAAATAATAATAACAATAAATTTATGCTTATTAAAGGAAAAGTAAAAAAAGAAGCGAGAATTATACAGTTGGTGCTTAGGTTGAACCCTCCAATGGGAATTTAAGAGGAAAGAAGGGGGGGGTATGAACATAATTAATTGATTATACGTAAGTGATGCTTTTATTTTGATTAATAAAGGTACCGATAACACTGTTTTCTAATTTGTTAAATTGTTTCGTTACAGCATGCATAGTGTACCATAGCTCGACAATGCACTATCAAAGAAAAGCAAAACCCTATCACGGGGGTCGGGTGCCCGTGGCCGCATGTCAGTGTCAAAACCCACTAATAAATAACCCACTTCCATGCACATCATTATAACTTGCACAACATTTTGCAAAATTCACGGTCTGCCATTCTTTGTTTACTTCTCTGCATTTTAAATCTTTCCCAGATTCGACCACAAAGCCAGGCTGAAAATGAAACCCAAGTTGTTTCAGTTCATTTTCTTGCTTCTTTGCTTGACAATTGGTGTTTTATTTGCACGGAGCGTCTCTAGCAACGTTGCGAAAAAAATGGCCTCTCCTGAGATGTACACAGGGCCTAACCGGCACATTGGGTCCTCTTCGGGGGCTACTGGCTCCGGTCATGGGCCCAATTGGGACTACAATTGGGGTTGGGGCTCTAGTCCAAACAGTGGATGGGGCTATGGTTCAGGCTCAGGCCGGTCGCCGAATGGATTTGGTAGGGGTTTTGGGTATGGGTTTGGTTCTGGAACCGGTTCAGGCTCGGGTTACGGTTATGGGTCTGGTGGCGGTGGCGCACACGGTGGTGGGTATGGGGCAGGAAGTGGGTTTGGCAATTCTGGTGGCGGTGGCACTGGCGGAGGGAGTGGCGGTCCAGGTGGCAATCGTAATCGCTTCCCATGGGATTCTCCAGCGAGAAACCACCATGGCTGACGAAAAGAAAACTCTTTATAATGTGTGTAACCTTTCAACTTTCTTGGTGGTGTCTCTTAAAGTAAACGTATTATCGTGTGGCACGGCGTGGAGTAGCCATATATTGCAAAAAATGGTTAGATTATATGCGTATTTGTTATTACCTATGTATGGGCATTAACGTGAAGTTTCTCCTTCCCTCTCTCTCTTCAATATTTCACGCAATAAACCGAATTATGTAAAATAAATGAATAAATAAATAGATTGAATTTAGTAATATGAATGAATATTAATGGCTCGGTAGGGGATGGGGTAAAAATTAAGAAGATGGGACTTAAACCCAAAAGAAATAATAAATAATAAATAAATAATTAAGAAAATTGGGAATGTAAGATTCCTATACAGCATTATCGAATTGAGGTTGTACTGGTGGTACCTTGATTATCTTTATTGAAGCTTTGCTCTCATGGGAGTATTAATATCAAATATTTTTTGCAAGTGCAAATAATTCATACGGGGTGACTCAAGTTAAGCGTAACTGATTTAATTAGAATTTAAAATTCGAGCATTCCATTTCATTTAGACAAGAAAATTAAAAATAAAATACTAATTGTTGTCAATACTATATATATATATATATATATATATGTTTGTTTTTTTTTTTTTTTCTCACTAGACACAAGGCAGGCAAACGGAAAATGAAAAGGAAGAACCACTAAGACCGGCCCAATAGAATGGGCCCGAGTCACTGGTGGGGACACTGTTGAACAATAGTTTTTGTTTTCATGTTTGTAATTGGTTTTGGATGGATGGGATTTTTGATTTTTTTGTCAAATAATATTACTCACTGATTTTTGTTTATAATACTAACCTTATCCACAAAATATTATCTCATTGAAATATGAGCCTAAAATTAAAATTTTGGTCTGCAAGATGAATAAAGTGACCACTTTGCTAACCAACTGAACCATTGGGGGGTTTTGGATGGTTCATTAACACTTACGAATCCGAGTTATCATAAATAATGAACGCAGAAGTTTTGGACTACATCAAGAGTAACGTTAATACCAACTAATTAATGATACATTTTCATTACAATACAGCACATGACAAATGTTTACAGTGTGAACTGTGCTCATACTCATGTGGGGGGGGGGTGGGAAACGAAGAAAAGAATTTTGTATTCGTATAAATGTGTTTCTCACATCTTACAATTTACACGCCGCGTTCTACGAACTTCTATTCTATTTTGTCTTGAACTTGTCCGGAGACCAACTAGTGTTCCAGATTGTCAATTTGCAATTAGAATTTTCTAGTCTTATTTTTTTACATTATAGATTGTATTTCTTAATGTGGGGTTTCATTTGGGATGACCTGTCACTCATTATAAATTATCGACCATAATTCACACCAACCTTATGCTTTTTTTTTTTTTTTTTTTGACACTTGAGAGTTTTTTATGCAAGTGATAACTTTCGGGCCAACTTTGTTTTGTTTGGCGGCAAGCTATTAGACAATCTAAACTTTGGTAATGTGAGCATAAAAAAAAGAAAGCAGTTAGGGCTAGACCATGATATCGGGCGGAGAAGACAAATTTACCCATCGGTTACATTCACAACGATCAGCATGGCAATGATGCAAACGCCAAATTAATGGAGAAAGAGAAGTCCAAATCAATCAGGAAAAAGGAAAGAAAATACAATTGGCAACCATAACAACTCAGGCAAATTGAGGCAATAGCTTGAACCATCGAAAGCCAAATGAGAATTTGACTATTTGATTGCAAAACAGCACAATTGGAAAAACCTTCACAATATCATGGGCATGACCCTACAAGACTAGTCGCTAAAGTCCTAAGCGTTTTGCTAATACAGAGAAACCACGGGTCCAATTCTCCTAAATATATGACCTCAAAATTGCCCCTAATTAAACAGCCAGTTGCTCTTTTTGATGGTTGGATTCATCCTCATTGAAACAGCAGTGATTTTTCAGTTGTTTAGCTATGTTTAGACAAGGGTCTAAAGGCTGAGGAGCTTGCACAAACATCTCATTTTGAAGGTAAGAGCAGTATGTGTGGAAGGTACTGGGTGTCACATTTAATTGGAAACCTAAGCCAAACAAGAAATCCACCTCGAGAACATTCATTTCTGCTGTGCTGATTCCTCCCACTTTGGCATAGTAGGCATTGTTGTAATATCTGAAAAAGAAAAAAGCCCCAGTCAAGAAACCAATTAATGAATTCATTTCTCTCTTGACATGTCTTCAATGAACTTCCAAATAATATACAATAGTAGTAGCCACACCCACATTGATGGGTTGTCCACGTTCAAGGACCCCAGAAAATTTGTGCAGCTTATAAGCAATCGAAAAACACAAACACTCAGGATTAATTAAGGTGTTTTCAGTGAACAAGAGGGTGGCAGTGTTTTTCTCTTTTTTAGATAAATAAAAACGAATAACCACCTTGATTGAGCTGGCACTCACAATAATGACAAATGCACATGCTTTTAGCTTGCTTTTAGCTACACTTCAAAAGGACCGACAGATGGAGACAATAAAACCACGGACTTTGGTGGTGCTGTCCATTAACTGTAATGGAAAGCAGAGATTTTCACATGCTTGTTGCGGTGGCTAGCTAAAAACGGTTTCAAGTTACAAGCCTGATTTTGCACATTTGCCTATCTTTAGCAGCAAAGGTCATTCTTGGATTTAACTACGTAATAATGTGAAAATCACGCAAGAGACACACAATTTATTCAACAATCCATATGATATATTCTTTTGTGAATTCAAGAGAAGTTTTACCACATTAGATCGCATTACTGCGTTGCTCCCATTACTCCTTGGGGAAGGGAAATTGATCTCATATGAAGAAAGCTCCACTTTAGCCTTCTTCTACGTCATGAGTTTTCTGTTGGCTTTTTTTTTTTTTCTTTTTTGTGGAGGAACATTACGTGCGCCTTAATTACTGATTAATGGAGTAAAAAAAAAAAAAGCAATGTGAAGAACATCAGTGCTTAATTCAGACAGAAAATTCAATGTTTTGTCTATAGTCATCGTGGGAACTGGAATCGTGAATCTGTATATTTAGGAGTAGAATTCTACGTGGCTGATGAACAAAGAACACAATGAAAACCATAGACCCTGTTTAACTCTATGCAAAGAGGCGAGGAAATTAACCTCAGTAAACCCACTTAATTATCGAAGCCAAAAATTGGAAATGGTTGAAAAATCTTCGAATCCAAAAGATTGGAATTTGTATTGATCTTGAAAACAGAAACTAAATAAACTTACATGTCATCCATGAACTTGGCGGAGACCAAGACGCTGGTGATAAGCAGCCTGTGCACGTTGAAAGAATTGATGGGAAAGTACGGTTGTCTCCGTGAAAAGCGATCAAGATACACATAGGCCACAACGTAGCAAGAGGGGCTGCAATTGGCGTACTTGAAGATTCTTTCCAGGTAGCTTTGAATGGATATGGTCGGCCTGGCGAGGCCATGGAAGACGGAAACCTTCTGGGGGCGCAGCTCATCCACCAGATCGTTGGAATCTGCGGCCCGTTGGAGGAGAGAGGATAGGAAAGTTACAACCTTAGGCATAGTCACTAAGCTCTCTAAATCTTCCATTGTCCTTCTTGTTGTAATTCTAGTAGTTTAATCGAATATACTTCTGGTTTTATTTTTGGTGTCTTTGAGGTTTAGCTGTGTTTTATAGTGACACAGCCTGGAAATTGCTTTTGTGAGGAAGGATTTTTACATCTTTGGCACTTATTTTCCCGTTTTGTATGGTCGTGGGGTGTCCATGTTCAGGAAAGGTGGCCATTAGCATTTAACACAACATGTTGAAGTAATTCTGAATTCACTCATAATTTTACACAATTTCTCTTTTTTAAGTATCTTTCAAGTGTGGACCTTTCTTTGTACCAACAATCTCATTTTTAACCGTTTGATTAATGTCTGAATCATGAATATACTGACCCAATGATCAACACTGTCAATTGCACAGGATTCTTCTCCTTTTATATGATTGGATTTCGGTTAATTAGATTTAGGAGATATTCCCCTTTAATATATATATTTAGGACTCATTGCCTCTCACCACCCCCAAATTTGGAATCAAAATTCATGAAAAAGATATTCTAACGTATTGGGTTTCACACTCGGGTGCTCTTTTCTTTTATTATTATTATTATTATTATTTATTATTTATTATTTTCTCGTATGTGGGGTTTGGCCAGGAATAGTGACAAGTCCCCACAGGTCCTATTGTATTCAAACCTTGAAGTGGCTAACATATAAACTTAAGCTATGCCAGTCGGGTGGGCTTTGATTAAATGGAATCCCATTTGATGGCCGAAAAAAAAAAACCAACTAAGCCAGAATTACTCTTGAATGGTACCCGAAAAGGTTCGAGTGGAGAAGATAGGGAATTGGCTTGGCTTCTAAAAGAAGAAAAGCTGCGGCGTGTAGGTACGAAATATTATGTGTGAGTTCGGTGACCAAAAAGAATTTAAAAAGTGACTTTAAAGAATTAAAGTGAATTTAACTTTTTAGCCCGACTCTCTCAATCTTCAGGTCATTTTCTGTCCAAATCAAAGTAATTATATAAACTTTGGGTGTGGGAATATTGCATATTTCGTGTCATGGAATAACAAAGGGAAATGATAGTTAATTATGCTTTGGGAGAGGAGAGAAGGGGAATTTTATTTATTTATTTATTATTATGAAGAAAGTCAATTTCAATCTCAAATTAGCTTTTGTCCAATACATAACAAAGGTGTATCACATGCGCTGTTGGCTTGGATCTCTATGACCTACTTAAGATTTCAGTTGCGATTACGCAAACGATGAAAGCATCCTGCTACAGGCGCTCTATGCTTTAGTTTCAACAATGGAGAAATTGAAAAGATATATTTTGGTCGCCAACTTGGTTTAATATACGTCTATTGTTAAGTGAGACGATGATAGGTCCGACTCTTTATCACGACCCTCCACCGAACCATCGCTCTATGTTTTGTTTTTTTTTTTGTTTTTTCCCCTAACAAAGTAATATTTAATACTTAGCTTGATTAACTATTAGAGGGGAGGAGATTACAGATTCGAAGAAATTGAAGGAGTGCTTTGCATTCCATCCCACGTTTTTCATAGATAACTCACATTCCATACCGACCTTCTCCGAAGACTATGGTCCTCTGGTCATCTTTGGTTTCACGCATTTTACGTCTCTGCTGCTCTGTTGTTAATCACTGGATCTCTGTTGCAAGAGACAATCCTAATAAATTATGCTCTAGTGCAGGCTCATCAACGCTGACATGTTTCACTAAATTCTCCAATAGGCCATTGAATGGGATGGTTGAGAGGTCCCATTGATGCTGTAATTATTGCTTTCCATTGTCGAATCCAGGCCAATCAGGCAGTTGGAGAACAAGCAGAGTCGGCATTCTTGCCTGTCAATTTTGTTGCAATCATTTAGAGGATAGCTTAAGCTAGAGAAAAGGACCGTGTACCAAGTGATATTTGTTTTCCAATACTTTATCAGGCTAATCAATCATCCGGGTATTGCTAAACTTCATTTATTTTCGCCAAATGGAGAGAAAAACCCAAAAAGGTTTTGAATGTTTCAACCACCGCAGAGTATGGCTTGATTTGCATCTAAGCAACTTGCAGCTGTATTTATGCTTTGTTTTTTCAACAAACTCAACTGTGCCAAACAAAAATATTCAACTAAAATCATCATCTTGAGCAAGAAAACAAAAAAAGAAAAAAAATGCGGAGCCCGAACATGGATGCAAGAAAATCAAGCCTCGACCAGCTGTGACTGTATCATGGTTTGAACTTTGAGATTCTTAACCGATGCACATGATTATGCAACTTTTCATAACTTTCTGTAGACGCCCCCGATGACCACGCCATAAATGTAAATGTTGTGGTTAGCTTGGTCGACAAGAAAGCAACCAATTGCTGCAATAAGTACTTTGGCAGGTTTAACCAATTTTATCCTAACCTCAACCAACTAAATTATCCAAAACCAAATTAGCTAGCAGCGCTTGTCATATGATTATAGTCATAAAAACGATAAGAAAATAGAACGTTAATATAAAAAAAATTAAAAATTTAAAACCCCTACTTACAACTCGGAATAGAGGGATTTAATTATCAAATTAGAAATCCCCTTAAACGTTAATTGTATAAACGTATTTTTTTGAAAATAATTAATAATTTCGTGCTTCAGACTTTCAGTGACGGAGTAAGGGGTCTGCGTGTTATGGTCCAGAAGATCCGATACAGGCAGGCCCTGAAACATCCGTCAAGAAGCAAGGAGGAAAGTGCCCCTTTATCGTCCCATCTCAATACCAAAAGAACATTCCTACATTCCCCACGACGATAAACACTGGCGTTCGCGATCACATGTTTCGGAATGAAATCCTTGTAATAAGAAAGGCACGAAGAAGCCCACAAATGATTGCTTGCATTGTATAATTGAAGCATATAAAGTGCACGGGTCTAATGCTATCTTGAAGTACAATCGGCCCGACTTGCTAAAATGAACGGATCTAAATAGCGTGTGCTGCAAACAGGCCGGGCTTATTGCTATTACCTTTTATGTTGGTAAATTCGACTGCTGCACCATTGCAGTATCTAATTGATCGTAAAATAAGAAAAATTCTGGCGTAAGAAACACACTTTTCTGTAATTTCTGATAAATTTTAAAGAATATCGATATTTAGCATTCATAAATGTGTTCTCTGTTTTTTCTATTCTCACCGTCAGAGGCTTCAGGACCACGTTATGGTTTTGGCCAATCTAAAATTTGATGACTAACGATGTCACATGCTAATAGCAGACTCCTTAACGGCATAAAGTTGGTTGGTTGAAGTTTTTTTGATAACACCAATCGATTGACAACATAAAAGACCTTATTTCCTACACAACCAAATAATCTGTGCCCCAATAACAAGGTTTATGAGTGCAGATGATCTTTACATTACAATACAGATCCATGCACAGGAGCACCGAGACATAAGACCTTTTCACCACAACGAAGTGCACAAAAGCTATAGGTATATCTATATGGAACAAGAGTATTTAATCAAGGCAGATGTTTGACTGTCATATGCAACAGATGACTCAGCCATAGCATCTGATCGGATCATTGCATCCCTTTGAAGCAGACTGCTTGAATCCAAAACGGCCCCCCTTTTCAAGGTACTGCTGATGGTATTCTTCTGCTGGGTAAAATTTCTTGGCAGGTAAAATCTCTGTAACTATTTTCCTGTCCAGGAGCTTTTGCTGTTGTTCCAAGGAATCCTTGGCCGCCTTCTCCTGCTCTGGAGTGTAATAATATATTCCAGATCTGTACTGAGTTCCCACATCATTACCCTGCCCAGCAAGCATCATAGGATGTTATACATCATAAGTGAAGGGAAAGAAATATCATGCACTCAGCACTACAAGGTGCTCCCAACATATGCCCAAATGGCGTAGCTTCGTAATCCAGTTCCACAAGATACATGCTGGACAATCACAATAAAAAATGAAGATCATGGTGTCAAGCCTATTAGTTTCAGATTTGCATGTCAAATACAGAAAAACAATTCTCAAATACTTTGTCACATCACCGGGCCAATCACTATAATTGACGTGACAAATAATCTCCCACTGAGAGATCCCCAGGTTCTGCTTACACCTGCCACACAATGTCTAGACTTTGCAACAAAAATCTAGCAGAAAGCTGTGTGACCAATCACTCTAATGTAATTATGGCAAGCAGGAAAAAGGTATGAAGCTATCCCTAATGTCCTCACAAACATATTTGTAGATAGAAGAGGACCATATTACTCAAACAGTTGTGAAATGGGATAGCCGGGAGTAGCTAAGCTATTTTCTGACAGGACTTCTTAAACATTGTGTAGTATAACTCTCTGTCTCTGTTTATTTATTCACTTATTGGTTTCCTCTTCATTTGGGAAGTTCAAGATTATTACACCACCCTTCTGCCACTTCTTTTATCTCATAGAGACATGTAATCAGGAAGGCAACACAACTCTAACAGAATCCAGCTAAAGTGGATACATGCTAACAAGTATGATAGATAGGAGAGCAGTGCCATTCACTTCTATCATACACTGGATCATCAATAGGCAAACAATTATGTAAATGGAACTATAGCATCACCAATCAACAATTCCCTAACTTCCTTTTACATTATTGTAATGTAACTAAGTAGATAGCTGCCTATGTGAAAACACCAGAATCCAAAGAAATCCAATAAGAGAATTTCCCATATAGAGGACTCACAAATGTGAATGGGCCTCTCCAAGGACAATACGTTAGCAATCTTAGAACAAAATCATCCGGTCATTAGTACCAAGCAAGCAATGCAAACTAAACAGAGTGAAGACCCCCCTTAGATGCACATAAGAGTAATAAGACACTTATTTTCGTCAGCCTTATGTAAGTGCTTTCGCATACAAAATGCTTCTCAGTATTCATGCTTCACGTATTTCATGGGCTAACAAACTACCGGTTAGTGAGATACCCATGAGGAGTTTCATTAGACAAAAACTTATTAAGCCCATTGGAGATTAAAGATAACATCTCAGATGAGTAGGATTACCGTAACCGTTAAGTTATTTCCACATAATCGAGTAATAAAAGTATGAGATGGAGAAAGAAAAGCTGAACAAACGCGCCCATCCTCTAAACGGTTAAGGCAAATCTTCACACAAGCAGACCACCATGACCTCCCCAAATTATAAGTTTACAACCCAACCCATCAAAATTAAAGGACATAACACAAATTACCAATTCTGCTAAGAGAATCATCAATAATTCGAAACAAACCAATCCAACCAAAAACGCAATTCAAGCCGATTCCAAGAAAAACCCACCTGGCGATTTAAGGTTGTAGGGTCGTGCCTAGCCCAGAAAACATCAAGAAGGGTATCAAAGCTACACTCTTTAGGATCATACTGAACCCTGACCACCTCGCTATGCATTGTAGTCCCAGTGCAAACATCCTCGTAGGAAGGATTATGCAACAGGCCCTGGCTATATCCGACCTCTGACTTGGTGACACCTGACACTCTCTGGAAGGCCAATTCGACCCCCCAGAAGCACCCGGCTCCAAACTGCGCGAATTGCTGGCCGGGGGCCGGAACGTCGTCGTCGGGGCTTCGTGGAATTGTGGGGTCCATGGTGGATGGGTCCGTGGACCTGGCGCCGAAACCGAGTTTGTTGAGGATGTTCATTGGGGGCCGACAATAAGAGATGGGTCTTGAGCTTTGAGGGAGAGAGAAAGGTTTAGAGAAGGAAAAATGGATGCTTTTAGAGCGAGGAAGGAAGGACTTAGAGAGAGAGGAGGCGATGAGGAGGAGCGGTGAAGTGCTGGCGGTGGTGGTGGAGATTGAGACTGCTAGATTATTAAGCATTTTTCTTGTTCTTTTTGGTTATGCGTGACGTGATAGAGGCGTAAATCAGTGGTGTTGTGAGGCTGAGGGGGAAAATGGCTTTTGGCTTTCTGATAAATTTTGGATTGGATTGAGGTTTACTTTGTACAATATTTAACAGGTTTCACCCATTCAATTCTAACCAAAGGAGGTAGATACCGATATGGGCCAGTGTTAAAAAAGAAAAAAAAAGAAGTTAAACACTTTAGATGGCCAGATGCAGTTGAGATGTGTTCTCGATTTATCCCCCCCTGCCACGTTGAAATGGCATTATAATTCCTGAACCATATAATCAACCCTTTTTCCTGTTTGCAATAGCAAGTTGCAATATCATAGTCCTCATGGCATCTGAGGTCAAAGAAATGAAAATAGAAATTTGATTGGGTCACGACGGCGCACTTTTAATTAGGCAATGCTGATGCAGATAACTAATCACAGCCATTCACTTCTAACTCAACAACATAGATGTCAGGACGCATTTATCATATACGATCAAGTTATTCCATCAGCATAATCGGTTATGCTGAGATCTTAATTTGTAAATTCATTTAAGAAAAAGATCAAAAAAAAAATGCTAGTGAATTTGACTTTGTTAATGGGTTCAAGAGGATGCATATCCAGATATCTGCTTTACGGGATGCATCATTGCCACCATAAATTCAACAAGACATATGCCAAGAGCATAAATATAAATGAATAAAGCCTCGTAATACCGGTGTATTCTTCTTTTGAACCAGGAATGATCCGCTCAATGAAATTAGTACGCTTTGTAGGACAGTAGGGGTCGCAAAAGAACATTCCAAGAAATGGTGTTATATTAGGCAATAGACCCTCAGAACTGCTTCTAAGCATATCATTTAGATGATCCATAGAGAACTTGGAGATTCGTAAGACCAGTACCGTGAAGTCACCAGGCAGTGAATTGAGTGTTTGTTACAAAGGAAATAGCATATGTAAGTTATGCTAATAATTGTAGGTCAGGTGGTCATTAATGTTGGGAGTATGTCTTGAAAAATGCCCCCATCTGGCATTAAAATGAAAATGATGGAAGAAATATGTTGAACTTTGTGAAAATTTTCTCCTCGAAGCCTGTCTACAAAGACTTTTGGCGTCTCCTCAATTTCCAGCTCACGGAGACTATAAACATTCTTCATTTCAGAAGGAAGCATTCTCGACCCTTTACAATTGGCAATTCGAAAATTTCTAAGCCTTGGAATTGCACCTCCTTCTACATTGAATTCTTCCAAGGAATCCAAGCCGTTGAACTCGAGGAGCTCTGGTGGTGCAAAACCATTGCCAGGGATTGTCAGGTTTGCCTCACTGTAGGACCGTACTTATAGTCTTAAAAGTCTCTAATCTTGGCAGCTTTGCAAGTATATCTATTGATTTTTGTTCAAGACCGCTATATTCCAATGTTAGCTGGGAAAGAGTCGCGGGGGGGGGGGAACTCTTCTGGCATTGTTAACTGTGGAATACTTCCTCTCAGATGCAATTTGACAAGGCTATGAAGAGAAACAAGTTAAGCAAGTGATGGAAATTCGGCATCTTCAGCATGCCGATTGAGGGATCGAAGTTGTGGAAGTGCAGCCACAGACATGAAAAATGCCCTTGTGTCTGAAATTAAGTTTCCTCTTATTCCCACTTTTCCAATACTAACTAGATTCGTTGAATTGTTGTGCTTCCACAAATCAACATGCACTTCAGACAGAGTCTGCAGATGCTTTAGGGTGTCAAGTTGCAGATTTGGCCGAGTCTTATGCCCGCACAAGTGAAGATATCGCAAATTTCTCATATTCCAAATCACATTAGGAACCATTCTAAGATAAAGATTTCCAGCAATATCAAAAGTCTGCAGGTTATGCAGAGTACCTATGGTTGATGTTGTATGTTTGTCCAGTTTAACCCCAAGTACTTCAAATGAATCAGTTTCCTAATTGTGGTCGGAATGCTGCCGCATGATATACCCTCCGACTCCAAGATTCTTAGCAATTTGAAAGTCCTACTAACATAGTCAAGATCGGTTCCTGATAATTCACGAAGATGTTCGAGATTCATGCATACCTCAAATATTTATAACGAACTTGTGTAACAACTTTAAAGAAGAGTAGAGAACTGCAGTGACAAGATCTAACCAAATTTGTTGAACATTTATTCCTAGGAATCTCAAGAAAATCCTCTGCCCTTGCCGTTGTGATGGAGAGATCTCACGGCAGATAATGCATACGACAATGCTTAACCCTGCCGCTTATCCTTGCCACTTGAACTATGTTTATCTATCAGCTCATTCAAGTAATCCTCTGCCGCATCCTCCATCCTTTCTCCTTTATCTGGAATCAAGCCCTCCGCCACCCATAGCCGGAATAATTTATGCGTGGGAATCAAATAATATTCAGGAAAATGACCCAGATAAAGGAAGCAAGATTTCAAGTAATACGGCAAGTCCATTGTAACTCAAAGCCAATATTGCTGAAACTCCTGTTGGGTCTCGGCCAAAATGCGAGCACGTGTTGTTAAGAACTCTTTCCCTTTCCCCTGGCTTCCTTTTTCTTGAGAGCAAATTTCCAATCACAATGATGGCTAAAGGTAAACCAGCACATCTCTTAACAATCACTGTGATCAATAAACGCCCTCATGCAGAATAACTCCCAACTATTCTCTTTGCTTAGAAATTGCAAATCATACGGGAGAGTTCGAGGATCTAGCAACATTCTTGTTCCTACAGGTGAGCAACAATCTGCTTCCATTGCTTCTGTCAACCAGGAAGGCCTTCGCAAGACAATCCCAGTCGTTGGTGCTCCATATGCCATCCAAAACCACAAGATAACGTTTCCTCCGCAAGTTTTCAGCACGAAAGCGGTCCTCAGTTCGGACAAGCTACGCCACTAGATTAGACGTGTCGTCTTCCAAGCCGACAATATCCATTTCCTCACTACAGGAAGATGATCTTCTCAGCTCCCTCAGGGTCTCGCTCGAAGCAGTCGTTCCCTCTCCAGTGTTCCTGATACAATAGGTTTCACGACTGGCGGAGATGTCCTCAAGCCTCAGACGGAGGGCCTCAGGACCTTTGGCAATCTTGCGTCGATATTTCAACTCTTAATGGCAGGAAGCGAATCTCTTGAAGAGATGCTTTTTCTTGAGAAAAGCGATCTTGAGGATGAATGTGTCGATGAGATCCTTGACGTCGTAGGGGACACTTCTGATATCGGACACCCCAGTTGCGCACCCTCTCGTCCTCGTCTCGCTTGGCATCTGCGTCACTCAAAAAGCAAAGCATTCTTTTAAACTCGTCTTGAAGGCGCTTGATTTTTTTGCCAATATCGGCAGGAAATTCAACCTGGTCGATCACATCGCCAAGCCTTTCTAAAACAAAAGACACTGCAGCTTCGGCCATATCCTCCCTCTGCTAATCTTCAAGTTTACTTTGCTTACGCTTTGGGAAAGCAGCCAAGAGGACCTGGCAATTCTTTCTTCAAAACTCGGTCGTTTGGAAACTGAGAAAGTTACAATTTTTGCCAGGAAAAGAAAACCCAAAATCCTAAACTCGGTCCCCCCAATTCTCTCATCAACTAGAAGGAAAAAAAAAAAAACAAAAACTACTTCTGCCTCCACATCCCTGAACTCGACAAACGGAGAGTAGGCAAAAGCGAATACATCATAAAGAAAAGGCAAGCCAATTACGTACACAGAGAGAGATTGGTAGAAATCGATCTTCCTGGTTCGAATATTTGAGGAGGAAAAAGATCTGGGAAACTCGGATTAAGCAAAAGACGGCGAGTCTTACTGACTTCAAAAGCTTTATGCATCTTAGCGAGAGAGGACGTGACAGAGCGCGGAAAGTTGCGGGAAGTGAAAGAAAATGGCGAGAGGGGCGCGTGTGGCTTCAGATAATTAACGGTGGAGGAGTGAGACGGGACGGGATGGGACGGAGTACCAAACTCGGCTTCCCTAGCCGTGCGATTGAAGGACGACCTCTCTGATGGACCAGCAGCATAGTAACTCCGCGTTCATCGTGATCGCCGGCTGATTGTATGGCCCCCCACTAAAAGGCCTTTATTATATATATATATATATATTTATTTTATTTATTTATTTATTTTAAAATTTTGGATGACATATTTGATGAAGAGATGAGCTTGAGGCAATGGGTGATGAATTCATTACCCCATGAAGTGAACAGAGTTGTCGATCCCTTTTTGTTGGAGGAGGAGGAAGAACATTTTGATGCTAACAAGGAATGTTTATCATCCATAATGAAGTTGGCCCCGACTTGTTCCGCAGTATTTACGTCGTGACCGATTAAACATGAGACAAGTTGCGAACGAACTCAACTTCTATCAAAGGTGCTTTACTAACGAAGATGTGAAGGTGCGGATGGCCGTCCGTCAGGACAGAACAGAAAGCGAATTGAGCACAGCCGGACCCTTACATGATCATGAAACCTTTTCTTCTTCTTGAGCCTTACATTAATGAGCTTGGTGCCAAGTTCTCAGTCTCAAACAATATAATGAAAATCCGACACACAAAATAAAAAATAAAAAATAAAGCTTCGTTTGAAGCAATCAACTCATATTGAATGCAGACAGACACCGCCATGTACATAAGAAGTTATTCAAATTTTAGGAAAGATGAAATCTCTGTAGCATGAAATTGCAAAATAAAAAAAAAACAATGGGGTATTTGGGGACAGATATTAGTTACGAAAATATTTATACTCAAATTGACAACAGAACAAGCACAGCAGTGGGCACAAAACTAAGAAAAGCCATTCCTAGAGAACCCCATCCACCGTGGACAAACCCTGCCGAAGTCGGAATAACTGGATTATTGCTCTTGGAAGAAGGTTGTTTGACAGTGCCCTGTGTCTGTGTCTGTGGCTGCGCTTGAGGTGCAGCGACCGGTGGACTTGTCTGATTCCCTCCCACATTTACCTGTAGCTTCATTCCTCCTAGGCAACGCAACCTGTTGCCACATACAAAGTACCTGGTACCAGGCCTCTTCAACGTTACGGTCGTGTTCCTATTGTCGAACGTTTTTATAACTTTGGACATGTTGCAATCGTCGAAACCTCCTTTCGTTATCTCATCGACACTGTTATAGGATGAGTACTGGAACACTGCAAAATTGGCACAAAAGGTAGCATAGGCCCTTTTATACATGAACCCATACAAAAATTTGCTCGTAATGGAAAAAAAATTTAAGTTTAGAATCAAGCAAAGAGTGATTGATGCTTACACAGGACGTCTCCGACCACAAATCTCTTGTCCTGCGCCCACGAATCAAGATTGGTGCTTACGTCCCAACCGGAGCTGTCTCCCACTGTGTAAACTGTGGCATTGCATGTTAATGACGAGGCTAGAATGACAAGCAAAGAAAACAGAACCAACTTAGCCATCTATACGATGATATATTTCATACACGAAAGGCAAATGATGGACACAATTTATACTTATATGTGTCCAGGTTGATCAATATTAGATGACCTAACTTCCAAATTGCGTTACTTGTGCTTGTTTATTACCGGCTGAATCTTATGTATCAGATGTATTTTAATGAAAGTTTAAAGGAAAAAAAAAATAAATTATGAAGTTACCATATTTTATAAGTAATTACCATAACATTTATTATAGATGAAATCATGTGGGTCCTTCGAGAAATACCCAACAATTATCTTTATCTTAAAGAATTTGGAATCTAATATATAAAAATAACATAAGGTTTATAAAAATGTAAAAATATATATATATATATATATTTTTATTATATAATTCACGTTTCAATGAGTTTTTAAAAAATCAAATTGATAATCGTGCAGTTCTCCACACAAGGGTGAAACTAAAAGGAATCACAAAATCCGTTCATTAATCAAGGATTGAAAATTAAATTACAAATAATAATAATAATAATAAAGTTAAAACGAAACTGAAGCCAATGACATGTAAGTAAACTTTGGGCATCCACAAATCCTTCCAAGTTTGTGGGATGCTTTATGGACTGGACTTGAGGGGTAATGCGCTTACGTTTGGTAAGGTGGGTGAAAGTCGAATGTTAGGTTCAAGGATTGAGGTTGGGGAAGTTAAACTCCTCCCCAACGCCTCCTCGTCTTTAACTTGCAGCCCTGTCACGTCCCCATTTCCACCTCCACTTGAATTTCAAATGAACTTTGACGTATGCAAGTGGAAACTCCTGTCAGTCCTCGCTTTTTGTAAGTAGTGTTGCATCATATGTTTGACTATCTGAGTCGTAAGAACATATATATAAATAAAAATAAGATTGCGTTTAATTATTTTTTAATCTTTAACTTTATTGCGTGACAACCTCTTATAATGAAATACTTTTGATATATGAAATTTTAAATTGAGGTTGATGCAATCGATAGGAATTTCATCTGCAAAAAATGAAAAAATTATGGGAATCCATTACTTTAATAGAAACCCAGAAGTTGGCAAAGCAATAATGCTCAACTTCTAGAAGTTCAAAAGACTGCTGACTTGGATTGAGTCAATAAAAATGTGATCTTTTTCCGCAAAAGACAAGGGGCCAGTGCCAATCCAAATTGGGACGCGTGGCAGACCACAGTGTTCCACCAAATGGCCACATGTAGGCCTATTGAGTACACAATGCACTTGGACCTGGCAGGTTGCAGCCCAATAATAAAATATTACATTGATTTAAGGTCCGATACGGATTTACCCCCCCCCCCCAGTCTGGATTTTTTAAGTGGTGGGTCCGCACACAGGATCACAATTGGATCATCTTCAACCGATCATTTTCGGTCTTTAAGTACTTAATCAAATGAACTTAATTATATTTTTAAAACTAAAATGAATTCAATTTGAATTCCACCATAAAGTTGACATCAAACAATTTTTAAGCACTGCCCTTTAGACAAATTCTAAAAGCATTTGAGTATTGGGTCGTTTTAGCAAAGATTATTGTAGTTTTGAGGCATACTCATACGCGGCAAAAAAATCCAAACCACTCGAAATGAAATGTCTTTTGATCGTTTGTTGTCGAAGACAGAGCTAAACATTTGACCTACTTTCCCTAATTAGACTACGCAACCCAAAACACAGAGTCAGACCAATTTAAACGAATTTAGGAAATAATTTAATAAAATAAATAAATTTGAAGCACCGCATTATTTTCGCCGAACAAGCCTTCTTTCCGTTTTCCTGCCTTGTTTCGCGACAATTCAAACATAGTCCACAATATTCCCGGGTTTCCTCGGAAATGTTATCTTTGTCTTCTAGTTTAGTATTTTCTAATTTGTGGCTGCGTGGATAAAACTAGAAAACTTTATAATTCCTGTAACCTACATGTCATAGTCGGTCCACTTGCAAAGAGCCACAAAGAATTTTGAGCAGCTTTCAATCTTGCAATTAGAGGCCTCTTTCCCTGGCTAAAACGCTAGGCATGGTCTCCATTCGCTGTGCTAGTAGACTTAATTACAAAGCTGTTAACCGTAAACGACTCATCACATATTCATATATATAACACCCCCCCCCCCAATCCACTACTCTGAAGACCCTAAATATTCCTGTGCTACATTTTCTAATGCAACTTTTGGAAGCCGTTTTTCTGATCCTTAAAGTCTCTAGATTTTATTGAATTCAAAATGGACCATAGTGCATAAGAGAGTGCCCTGCCTTGAGTGCCGGATTGTTATGTTGTTCAATCTCAGGATCCGGGATATAAAGAAAGCAGCTTCAGAGACTTCCTGGAATTTCTTTCCAAAAACCACATTTTGGAAGGGAGAAGCTTTTTCATCGATACACTAAAGATCGAGCATTAGATATGCAAGGTTATAACGTACGTCCCAGATGCAGACTGGACGGTTGCAAATTACGCTTCTGTGATGCTGTGTGTGTGTGTGTAAGTTTGCCATGAACCAGAGCCGTATTTCCCGAAGTTAAGCCTTGGTTTTGGTTTTATTTCCTAGTTGGTTCGTTTGGGCTTGTTTCTGTTAAGTTTTCCTGCTTTTAGGCCCAACAGCCCACGGGCTGGTAATGCTTGGTGTGGCCAAGACTAACCCAACTTTAGTTCCTCAATATTTTCAGGAATTCTGCCATATCAAGGACAAAAGGAGAATTTTTTCCGTAGAAGGAAGGCAAAATGCCCACAGCGATCCCTAACCAAAAGAAAGATTCATATGCCGAATATACATACCTAGATTGACAGGGTCCAAATCAGAAGTTGCCTAAAATGCGGCCTTGCCTTTGGAAACAGCTGACAAAGACAGATTTCACCTTTATACCGTCACTTGGCTGTGGTGTAAAGTCGAATTCTAAACCCTTCGATCTAGACTTTACAATAAGAGAGTTCAAGATCATCTTCGTATCATTCTGAGCTCATCAAGTTTTTCTTATGAACTCGCACCCATCTAAAATTCGGCTCACCAAGAACAATACAAGAAGTCAATACAAAACAGGTCCACCGAAATAGAAAACCTTTTTCCTTGAGGAAAAACAAAAGAAAATAAACAAAAAATGCACAGGTCGGCAAGCTGGAGCCGGGTGGCTGAAGATTACTACATGCATTCAACAATGAAGGAGGCAACAGGGCTGAGAATGTCCATGCCAATGGAAGGGAACGAGCTGCCAGCGTATGATCCGATTGTGGAAATGGCTCAGAAGGAGAAATCTCGTATCAAGTTTGCTGAGAATGCTGTCCATGTTATTCCTTTTGTGCTCCTACTTTGTGGCCTTATTTTATGGCTCTTCTCCAATCCAGGTATAATACATGGGTGGCTAAATGGCTATACCTCGATCCCAACTGACAGATTAAATTGTTATGTTCATTTTCTCTTTTCTAATCCCACCCTTCAATGACAGAATGACACTCAGAATTTGTTTTTCTTAATCTAGGACATATACTGGTACTTAGGGCTACAAAAGTTATCCAGGCTTTAAAAAGTCGATGAGTGAACCTTAATTAATTAATGAACGTGTCGGCTCATTTGCTGTCTTATTGTTAGTGTAATCTCAATGACAGAAAGGACAAGGAATTTGGAATTCATGTTGTAGATTCAAGTATTGCCATCCAATTTCGCCATGTTGATCACAAATATGTGACTTGGATTGGTTTTGGCTTTCTTCTGTCTTAGAACTTGCCAGATCCTTTAGCCCATCAGATCGGTTGGAAATCCCATGAACCAAGAGCAAGTCCCCCAGAACGTCCAAAGAAGAACCCTAGTCATTCTCTTGTTTTGACCCAAAAAAAAAACAAAAAAAAACCAAGAAGTCATTCTCTTGTTCAAACAAAGACAAGAATTTAACTTCTTGACTCTCCTTCCACAATTAAAGAGGTGACCACTTCAACTGCCTCAAACGGTTGTGACCAGTTAGCTGATGCCAAGTCTCCTCAAGCATTTGAGGAATTCCTAATGAACATTTTATTTGTTTTGGTTCCATCCTCTAGGCAATCAAAGCAAAGGGGGCTTTCTTTTTTCTTTTTCTTTTCTTATGTTTCCTGTTGAATATAACACGGAATCATTCTTCACAAAGGCCCTTTTCTTTTGTTATATTTTTGCAGTTGTGGGGGTGGGAAATAAAGGGGAGTCCGTAGCAGCAAAAATACAGGGATTGACAATTGAAGGAGACATCGACATTGATAGTGATGGTACTCAGACGGGATTTTTACCAATCGAGGTTGGCGACTTGAGCAATTCCAAACAAGCAAAATATGCCAAAAGTTTCAGGAAGTTGGCCAGCATATTCTAAATGACTGATGCCTATCTCCCTTCTTTGCTTTGTGGCAATCAATTGTTGTTAAGCACTTCTAATTTGGATTTCTTACCTCCTTTTTAGTAGGAACACACATCGAATAAGGATTTCCATAAATTTATTTTTAGTTTAATAACACAGCGCCTTTCACCTTGATTTTTCAAGCCGATTTGTTCAGTAATCTTCAGAGACGCTGGACTATGACATTCATACTGTATATTTTCTTTTCTTTTTTTTTTTTATCTCTGCTGTTCTGATCATCAATCAGTAAGCAAATATAATTATTTGTTCTGCATTTGATAAAATCTTATCGAACTTTTAAACATGTTATATGTGTGTATGTATTAAGGTATCATCCCTAGTTCCTAAAAAAAACAAAAATCAATTGTTAAAAGATTTTATATATTCTTAACAGTTATCACTCTAAGACAACTGGAGGAAAAAATCAAAAAAAAAAAAGAAAAAGAAAAAGAAAAAACCAACATGCCAACCAAACAGATTATTAGTCTGGTTGGCAAGAAAAACATATGAGAGAAGATTAAGAATTTAAACCCAATACCCTTAAATTCCTACAAAATGTGGGTTTTAATTCCCGATAAAAATAAATAAATAAATAAATAAAAGGGTTAGTAGAACTGCTCGGATAGATTAAAATTAAGAGGAGAGTTGTTCTATTATCTTGTGAAAAGTTATAATTTCTCATAAATTTCATAATTTCCTTGTAGAACTTCTAAGAATGATGTGATGTTGTTGAGGTGAAATTTTAATTAAAAAAAAAATAGAATAGTTAATAGCCATCTTTTTTTTTTTCATAATATTTTAATTTTGATAAAAAGTTCACGTGATTAATATTTTTAATTCATTCAAAATTAAACATGGATGATATTATTTATTAGACTTAAATTTCTTTGTGATAAATTCTGAATAAAAATGAACAAAGTGCAATTGTATAATTACTGAACAACATTAAACAAAACCACGGAGGAAACTTAGAACACATTTATAATTATTTCTTGTTATTATTTTCTCTTTGGCAATCCATTTTCAGAGTTTATTATTTGGAAAGACTAAACATTTCAGAGAAAATGTTTAAATCATCAAACACGTCCAATCCAAGATTATCGAGAGTTTAACACGTGCATTCCGAAAGATGTCCCCACCTCCTAAAAGCTATCTCATGCATTCATGCGATCAAGGCTGAAATTTGACGGTCCAGATCTGGAAGTAGCACAAGGTTCCGACTTGCTCGACAAGTACACAATATATATTCTCCGAGGTTGTCGGTGTGACCGCTTCGGTCTTCCGTTTCGTAAAATTCCAGTTTTCAATCATCCCGACAATTTCCGACGCTCTCCTCCTACATCTCCAAAGTCGCGTGTCAGATTCCGGTTCAGTTCCCCGCCGGGCCGGTCCGATCCCGGTCGATTTCAGCGTCATGAATCCTGAATAGTAAGTCATAGATTTGGTCATCTTCGAAATCCCAATTCTTTAGACGTACGACGCGTTGCATTCTAAATAACTTTTTTTATTGATTAATTTTTGATTGAGATCGTTAATTAGCTAGATTATTACGGATCTGTGATTGATCGGTGCTTTAATTAATGGCCTTTGGTTGTTTACGCTAGTCCACGGAACATTTTTTTGTGCTTGATGGATTGTAAATTTACAGTGTCAATAAAATCGCCTTGATGGGTTTGTTTGGTATAATGTCGATTTTTCTTTTATATGTTTACTTTTGTGTTTGGTGCAGTGACTATCTGTTCAAGCTTTTGCTTATTGGGGACTCTGGAGTTGGAAAATCATGTCTTCTACTGAGATTTGCTGTAAGATTGTCCTCTCTCTTTCTACTATTTCCCTTTTTTTTTTTACCTCTTCTGCTGTGGTATTTTCTGTTTCGTTTCTTCTTGGTGTGTATGATCGATGCATTGTTTTGATAAAAAAAATCTATGCCACGAGGTATTGAAAATCAGTGAAAAGTGGATCTGGGTCGTCTTTTCTGTCTCATGTATAGATTGAAACGACGATTGTGGGTGTATTCTTTTGATTGGCAGCTGTCCCATTTTCCTTTTATCATGTGCCAAGCCCAGCTTTGGGGCCAGGAAATCCTTAAACTTAAGCTTCTTTTTAAATCATTTGTGTTTTTGTTGTTTTGGCTCCTTTTTTTTTTTTTTTTTTAATCTTTTTAGGTTGAGGTTCACAGATATTATTCAGTTGTGGTTACTTTTTGTCAATTTCTTACAGGATGATTCATATCTGGACAGTTACATCAGTACTATTGGTGTGGACTTTGTAAGCATTCTGAGGCTTCCAATTTCAGAGAATTCTAAGAATGTTGCTCTCTGCCTATAATATGAAATTGATATCATTTTGATGTTCTATTCCATAGAAAATCCGCACTGTGGAGCAAGACGGGAAGACAATTAAACTTCAGATTGTAAGAAGCTGTTCTGCCCTTTTTATTTTATGGTTTGAAATTAGTTTAGTATTACGGGAAATCCAATTTCTCATTCCTAGACAAGAGTCCAATATGATAATGATCCTCTAATTATATCGTTCTGAGTATTTTCCAAGCTTTATTTTATGTTTGGCTTATGATTTTAGTTGCAACTTCTTTGTTTTATCTTCAGTCTACTGTAACATGTATATTTAGGATTTATGGGCCAACATAGGAAGTGAAACTAATTCTCTCATTCCAATTGAGGTGTCATTTTTCTCATTGGTAACTGAAGTGAAATATGTTCTCCTTTTTCCTTGATTCCATTCATCTTGCTTCAATTTTTGATTTCTCTATTATCTTTTTTAGTGGGACACTGCAGGACAAGAAAGGTTTAGGACAATCACTAGCAGTTACTACCGTGGGGCCCATGGAATTATAGTGAGTTTGAGATTCATTTATGCCTTGGAAGTAATTTTCATGATCTTGTCTCCCATGAATTAGTTTGTTAATGTTGTCACATGTGGCAGATAGTTTATGATGTGACAGATCAAGAGAGTTTCAACAATGTGAAGCAATGGTTGAATGAAATTGACCGTTACGCCAGTGAAAATGTAAACAAGCTACTAGTTGGGAACAAGTCTGATCTCACAGCTAACAAAGTTGTCTCCTATGAGACAGCTAAGGTGAAGCAATTATTCTTATAGTTTGCTGAACTAAAATAATGACATAAGTGACCGTTGGCCAGTACCTTCTGATATTGTATTGGGTTTGGGTTCAAATAGGCA
The DNA here is from genome assembly GCA_021464305.1 of Kandelia obovata. Lineage (NCBI taxonomy): Eukaryota > Viridiplantae > Streptophyta > Magnoliopsida > Malpighiales > Rhizophoraceae > Kandelia > Kandelia obovata. Next base: position 3,818,622 of record CM038480.1, read on the forward strand.
TTTGCTGACGAAATTGGCATTCCGTTCATGGAGACAAGTGCAAAAAATGCTTCCAATGTGGAGGAGGCTTTTATGGCTATGGCTGCCGATATTAAGAACAGGTACATTCACAATACATAACTGTGCTCCTAATCTGCCTGTGTCCATTCTCTGTCTCTACTATGGCATATTGAGATGTTAATAGAGATAGTAGATATGGAAAACAGGTTATATCTGCTTCGCAGAGTACCAGTGAAGGGATGCCATATTTGTGCACTCCTTTTGGATAGGCTTTCCTTCTCTATCTGGGGTAGCACATTTTGTAGTCACCTTCCTCACGGGCTTTAATGTCGATGCAGGATGGCGAGTCAACCAGCATCAAACAATGCAAGACCACCAACTGTGCAGATACGCGGACAACCTGTTAACCAGAAGTCCGGTTGCTGCTCTTCCTAGTTGGCTAGAGGTCTGCAATTGGTCTCACGTGGCATGACTCAGTTGCCGTGGGATGATATACTTTCTCTGAATTCATATTTACCTTGTCAATGGTTCTGTTAGCAATTTTAAAAGCTCATTCCAGTTTCACCTGTGGTTGTACAAATGAAGTGTTCGGCAGACGGAACATTCCATCCTAGACAAGTATCACTGTTATTTGGTATCCTTTTCCTCTTTTGCGCTTGGGAAGCAAATCTGTATCCTTTCGAGTTTAAAATGTTGAAGTTGGCCTGCCGAAAAGGGTCCAACCCAAAGGAGTGAAGTAGTACTATCTGGTGCCATATATTGAACCCATCCAGCCAGATTTGGTGAACAAAATTTCTAAAACGATGAAAAGTGGCAGAGCCCTTTTGCTGCTCTTGCGTGTCCCAACAGCTGGACGTGTACAAAGATACTATTTTTGAGCAACTAGATTGCTTAAATATTCACATTGCAAATTTTTTCACCAAATAGCAGTCGAATTATCTGCATCATCATATCGCTGAGAAAGTTGAAGTAGTTTTTATTTGTTCCTCCACATGCAATTTCTGAACCTGCCTTCTGTCGTTGCTGTTTTTCCGTTTCGTACTGGCGTTTTGCACCTAATTCCGTTAGGTTATGGGGGGCCTGTTGGATGGCTATGTATTTGGCGGCCCACTTTTGTGAGAATTGTGGCAAAGGCGAGTGTCTGCAAGCACAAGCCGATTGTAGTGATCTGAGAGAGAGAGAGAGATTCAAGACTAACGTTAAGCATACTTGGGTGCACTGTACGATGTGATATACTGTATCATATCATGATTATATTCTAAGAATTTTGTGGGCGTCACATAAAATACAAAAGCTATCAGTTCGCAACATGTGAAATGTTATTTAGCACTTTTATATATAACTATTGGAATGAATAGGTTATGGCAATTTAGCATTCCATTTTCTTTAACAAACTCTCCTTTTTTTTTATTTTTTTATTTTTTTTTGGGTTCTTTCCGTGTTGGAGATCCAACTAGTTTTGTGGGTTATATAATAAGGGTGCTTTATCATTTCAAATCTCTGTAATTTTTGTATTACCAAACAAATATTAGAACAGTAACTTTACTATGATTTTGCTGATTATCCGTTTTCGGGACTGGTAATGCCTGCTCAGTCTGATGAAATCGAGGAGGCAATCGACGGCTCTGATGAGTTCCGCATGCGTGTGTACAAGATCAAACGGTGCCCTAGGACCCGTTTAATGAGAAACTAATGGACAACAGGGGATGGATGGAAAGGAATAATTGGCGAGATAAACAAGCGCATGTGACCTGTGCTTTGATTTGGATATTAAAGTTACGTTAAAAGAGTTTACTGAAGCATTGGGTGCTTTTAACCCTGGAAATGATGATACGTTGCCAGGGGTTTTAACTTTTAATTGCTCTGACTTCAGCAGGGGAGCGCATCAGCCGGAGTTTAAATCTTAAATATTACCTACGTAGTAAATTTTTTACATGACTAAACAATATGGGCAACAAAGTTCCAGCGAATGTACATGTTCTTTTTTCTCACGCCTTCCAACCAAATGTCATTTACTTTTTTTTTTTTAACTTACCAGTAACCCTCTATCAAGCGTCTCGGTAAGCAGTAATTTAAAGTTTTTGGTTAGCTAATGTTCTTTTGGCTTGTTTCGGTAAATTCTGATAACACTTTGTGAACTTACCAGTACTGGTGGGGTCTCTCTTCTACGTCTCGGTAAATTCGTTCATGTCATTTACCAATATGGGCTTACCTTGACCTTGTAAAGCCATGGGAAGGATCACAAACCCAACCCATCTAATCCGGTGAGACGCAGCTCACTTGAAATGGTTGATGACAAGTGCAATGGCCCCCTTGTTGGTCGTTTAGGCTTAGTCTGTATTTTCTCGGCCTAGCCCCTCCGAAGTTCGAATGACCCCCTCCCACTTTCGAAGGCCGATATTGGATGAATCTGATTTTTGGGCATCATTTCATATTGAAAATTGTCTGTGGATCCGTTTTCAATTGCTGCTGGAGCCTGCCCTATTACTTCTATGGTTGACGCCCTTTATCCAGTGGAAGTCCAGGAAAGACCAAAAGAACTAAGAAGTCAAGTCTTTGCAATAGACGGCCCACTCGCTTGAGAATTTTGCTATCGTATGAAAGAAACCATGTCTTAAAAGGTATACGTTCCTTTGATATTTTTTCCCATTTAAAATTCATCAGATTCATCGAGAGTTTGCTGGAAAAGAAATAATCCCATCATTCAGCAGTATTGTCCATTACCAATCACAGCAAAGACCTCATTGTCGGGTCCACAGACAGGCAGACGACAATCAAACTGGTCTTCTTGCCCCATTGTCTACCATAAGTGTGAGTCTATGAGATAGGATCTCACGAAGCACCGCCCACGCTTCGGCTGGAAGCCATTGGCCTTTTTTTTTTTCTCTCTCCCTTTTTTTTTTGCCAAAAAAAAAAAAACAAAAGAAAAGGAAAAACAAAAAGGTTACTCTACATATATATATATATATATATATATATATATACATATATTATTGTACTTAAATTGAGACAGATTAAAATTTGGCCAATACAAAGGAAAGTATTCAGAATTATCAATCATTTGGTTTTGTTCTCTATCAAGCCCGTCAGACACATTCACTGACTTATTTTCTTTGTCTACGTGTACGTACTTCAACTTGTAAATTCATAGAGTCATACTTGGAATATTAGCCGCTTGCCAGGCTTGGAATGAGCTCCACCTAGCCCGATGTCATTGGCTTATAGGATCAAAAGCTACATAAGCATTTTATATTGAATTATCTGCGTGACAAAATTATTATATCAAATCTTTCTGGGTATTAATATGTACTATACAAAAATTGCTGCCCACATCTGTTAATATCTCGCCGAAGGGAGCCGCTGCTAAATATTTTTGGGTGTTGTCCAACTCCCAATTTTAAATTCATATGCTGAAATTGAACAGACGATTTCAGATATGAAGAGCAGTAGAATAAAGGGGTTTTAGGAACACCCCAACTTCTTAAAACTGTGAACGAATTAACCAACTTAAAGCAGTAGAATTATTTAATATGAACGAATTAAACTGTGATGACAATGTAGTTCTTCGAGTTGACGTCGCCTCAGAAATGAAAAGAAAAACATGGTTCCTCCCTTCTTCTTTTTTAATTTTTTATTTTTGGGTCGTCTCTGAGTGGTGATTGGGACGTTTGATCTTTGTATTTAGTTTTTGGGCTCGTGACTTGATTTGAATGTTATTCCATTCACACGCGATCATGCCTTTGTCTATAATTTTTCCACACCCTCTCCTTTTCCACAAGTTTCATTTGCACGTCATGCCTGTCAATTTGTTCACAAGCACGTGCACTCATATGTCTGCAAAAGTCTTTTTCTTCGTAAATATGATTCACGTAATAATTGTTACAGAAGAGAAATGCAAAAGTCAATAAATTACATTAGAATTAGTTGATCCCAAAACCTACCAATAGAAGTCCTTGATTGATGTTCTAGAACAGTATCTTTATTCATTTATTTATTATTAAAATTATAATTTCTCAGATAATTCAAATACATAACAATTCCATCAACATTGCTTTTTTATTTCTCATGTTCTTAAAACAAACATTCCCCTTTCTCAATTCCAAGCAACGCCAAGTGAACCAGGTAAAAACTCGAAACTCCAAACTAACTAACCAATAGTTGCTCGCCAGCTGGAACTATGTTCATCTTGGGCACCACCCGACTCAGCTTCTTCAGCCACCAAGGTTTTCCCTTTTTTTAGATGACCCATTATCAAGAGGCGCCACCGCCGGCTCCCGGCGCTTCGTCGTCATCCTCACCGGCTCGGGCTCGTTAGAGCCGATCTTGTGGGGAAAATTGAGCAAAGCCTTTGAGCCACGCATCCTATAAGCCGCCCTATCATAAGCCAACGCAGCTTCTTCAGCAGTCTCATAAGTTCCGAGCCATACTCTGGCGCCATTTTTAGCCGGATCGCGTATCTCCGCCGCAAACTTCCCCCACGGCCTCTGCCTTACTCCTCTATAATGCCTTCCTCTCGGCCCCTTCTCAGTAATCGAGTCAACTCTTTGGCTATCCAAAAATCCAGCCCCAAACACTGCCTTATTTGGTTCAGCTTCTCCGAGCAACGGCTCGGCTTCAACGGCCGTGGGGGTTAAATCCACCGGAGACCATCCAGAGCTAACGGCATCCCGGAGAAAGTCGCATATGACCATATCTTCAGAATCATCAACCTTTAAAGGCAAGTCGCCCCAGTCCTCCGCCAAGAAAGGGACAAGATTAGTAAAGCTCGAACTTCTATGGTACTGAGGAAAAACGTTGAACCCAGCATACATGGCAGCTTCATTCATCTTCGTGGAAATTAAGGAAAACGACATGTTGGGTTTTGTCTCACAAGTTCTTGTAAGAAGAAAACCACGGGTTGTTGTGATTGATAATACGAATTAACAAAAAGAGAAGACTGGGAGTGTGAGCTATGGGATTTGTAAAAGAAAGAACCGATGGATGAGGAATATATAGAGAGGACACTGGAAAGAAGTGTTAAAAAAAAATGCAAAATAGAAATAAGTTTTGGAGAAAAGATAGAGGGTTGTTACGATAAAGACCTTAAAAGGTTTTAGGTTAAAATTCATCGTGTAGGATTGTGTCAGAGGTCTCACGTTAAGTTTAAATTTGAGTTATTTACATATTTTTTAAAATTTTTATTTTTATACAATATAAATAAATATTATTTTATTAATATATAAAATAATATTTTTATTTTTAATATGGATACAAAAATTTTAAAATATCTTTATGCACGGGGGGTGATCTTTTTGTTTATTCATTATTTATTAATTATATATATTATTTTATTTATTTTGGAAATTTTGGTGGGGCGATTGGCTTCCATGGACTAAAGTTGAAATGCAAGTGGGCGAATTGGAAGGAGCTGTCAGCTGCTGATATTGGTTTTATAAGTTGATGCCATTTTTAATCCGCTTCCTGAGAGTGAAAGATAAGGCTTATTTATTTATTAACAAGACAATTTTAATTTTGTAAACAAAGTTTTACAGAAAGTTACTTTCAAAAGGAGAAACTATTGTTATGGTTTTATCTGTACGTGAAGTAATTTTTATTTTTTATTTTTTTAAAAAAATAAAGTTGGAAAACTCGGTAATGGACCCTACCCTACTAGGAAGAATAAGTTGTTGTAGGTGATTGTCTTGTTACTAGATATTCTGTGTGGATGGCCTCTGCTTGCATCTCCATCCCATCAAGTCGTATAAAACAACCAATTTAATATTATATGCTGAATTGGCAACTAACATCACATGGCAAATAGTAAGTTTAATATTCTTATTATTGTTATTTAAATCAGGGGTGTTGGGTAAAATTAATAAAATAAACGCAATTAGCAATTAACATCTTTGGCGTCATTGATAAAGGTCTTCAGCATCGCCCATTAACATACACTGATTAGTGCATGTAAATACATACACGTTGCACTTCTTTTTGGCAGTTGTTCAATTTAATAACCCTTCAATGTCTCAACCTAACCATGTTTTATACAAGTTGTCGTTGATGGTTTTTATATAGAGTTACATGTCCATCTAATGACAAACTATTGAGGGTAATACTACTCTACAAATTAGCATAATATAATGAAAATTTTCTCAATGTGACATCTAACAATACAACAAGTCTCATTAATTATATCCGAAACCAGAGGTGCTCTGTGTGTTTTTTTTTTTTTTTTTTTTTTTTTTTTTGATCCTGAGTTTAGAGCTTGGAATGGATGAACGGTACGATATTCAGTGCAATTATATCGCAATGTGTTCGTGTGTGTAGGAGATTTTTTTTTTTTTTTTTTAAACAGTCCCTCAATTTGTTGGCACGTACTTGGGGTTGTAGAGGGAAGAGCAGTCTACTTTTGGACTCGGCTAACTTTTTATATACATGCAAATCATTTTATCTACCTATCTCAAAGAAATGAAGGGCTGTTGGACTCCAATTTGGGCCTACGGCCCACGTATTAATAAGAATTGTTTACACTAAAAACATAGATCAAGTTGCACACCTAAGTGCATCCTTTGAACATTCGACTATTATCAGTCAATCTTTAACGTTGAGATAATTGTTATTTGATGAAAACCTTGCATTAAATATATATATATATATATATATATATATATATATATTATCCTTTCGCCCTCTATTATATACCAAGAAACCTGTATTTGATGCGTTGTGAGGATCGACATGGAAGCATTCAGTCGGAAAGGAGATCATAGTATGGTCAACAGCGTTGCACGTGGTCAAGGGTTTTGAAGATGAACAGTATGGTCAGAGTCTACATCTTTGACTCCAATGCTTCTCTGTTCACTTGAGTTACTATTTATAGCAGCAATTCAGTTTGCAGCAATCGTTGACTATGGTACAAAACGGACCATGACCATTAAAAAAAAAAAAAAAGAACAAAATGAGTTTCGTATTTTAAGTTTAACGATTTCGAATTAAAGTCTCAATTGATATTAATTAAATTAAAAAACTATATTATTCTTTATTTTTTTTTCATTAAAAAAGGGAATATGTCTTTCTTTTCTTTTACCAAGAGGTTTAGTAAATAAGACACATGAAAGTTGGTGCAATAGTAATATTTAACAAAAATAAGAGTGATATTGTGTATATTTAACCATTTATACTAAATTCAGATCCAAACCTTACAATTTGCTTTCGCTAGAAGCTCGAATTCACTGATCTCTTTTAATAACATTTCAGCATCTTTTTTTTTTTTTTTTAAAAAAAAAAGGCCTAAACAGTTTATTATTAAACTTCGTGCGACTGATGCAGTGCAGTACGGCTCGATGTATTTTGGGCCTACATCTAGAAAGCACGAGAAGGTCGACCAAGTCTTACTCACATCTATTTGGGATTGTCATTGAACTTGAATTTTATATTGTTATATTTGGTAGTGATAAAATTTATTATTAATAAATATCATTAATTAATTGATAATTATTTTTATATTTTTTTAAAAATAATCACAATTTTTTTTTATGTTCGTTAATTTGTAATTATTTTATATAATGATAAAAAATATTATTTTAAAAAATTATTAAATTATAATGTATTTATTATGTTTTTTCATTGCACCAAAATAATGTTGTAATTTTTAAACGTGAATTCAAATTATGATACACTTCCTTAAACGTAAATTTTATGATTTATAAAATATGAATAAAATTATATGTAGTTTAAAATGCAAGTTTTCTAGCTAAAACTATAGGCTTTGCTCAGGCCTTGTTTATCTAATTAGGGGGCGGGGGGGGGGCACTATAAATGCAGCAGCAGCAGCTAAAACGGATGGCAGCCTACGGATAGAAAGGTGACCGCCAAGACTAAGTGGGTCCACACATTCGTGAAAAAAAAACCTTCCAATGGCCCATGCATGGCCCCACATAGATGTCAGCAAGTTGAAAAGGATGCCCTATTGCCAGTAGACGACGAAGCTTCATGCGAGGCAAGATCGTTTGCTGCTGTATCCGGATTGATCACGTAGTTATTAAAATGTTGACTCTGGTGGCATTGAAAGTCAACATTCAAACCACATGGTCTTTGAATTTGTTTCCTGGCTGTCCAGGCCATGAATTTGATGTATGTGTTTTTGGAGTTTCAGTGTATCACTCGACTAATCAATAATTAACTTTAAACATAAACTATGGGCATAAAGAACCTGCCAAAGGCCAAGCAGTCTATGGACTCATTTTAGTATACCTTAATATTTTCACAAACGAAACCTACTAATTAGGAATGCAATTCTTTTGTTTTTTTGTTTTTTTTTTTTGGGGGGGGGGGGGGTGGGGGGGGGGGGGAGAGGATACATAACAACTAATTGAGCTGCTTATCCTATAACAAAACTCCTTCCCAGCTGATTTTCAAGCGATTAGATGGAGTACAGATAATTAGATGTCACCTTGCAAGTAAAAATGGAACGTAGGAGACTGAAAGGCTGTCAAAAGTTTTGCAAAGTTAAAAGCAGGAGAGAGATTTGAGATCAAATCTCAAGAATCATAAAAAGCGGACCAAATCTCCACTGTACACAGAAAAATTAGTTCCTCCTATTGTATACTTTTCGATCTCCTGAGCCTTGCAGCATGGAAAAAGCTACGTTAAATAATAAGGAACAGAAAAGATTGCAGCAACTCTGTTAAGTCAAGAAAAGAGAATGATTAAATGAAGATGGCTGTATTAGTATGAAAAGAGGCCTTGCTGTTTGCACATATGCTTCAACTTCTTCTTCTCTCTCTGTTTTTTCTTTTCATTTTTTAGATTCTAAGTCATTAGTACTGATAATTTCAAGCACATAAACAATGTCTAAGCATAAATTACACACACACACACACGAACGATAACATGCGGCTTAATGTTGTGGGGGTGTGTGTCCGATGTGCTCTGAGATGAATTTACCCAACTATCCGCCGTCGCGTCAAGTACAAGAAAAGTTTGTAATCAACCATAGGTTTCAAGCTTTCTTCAAAATTGGTTTAACCAATCTGTTTTGCTATTCATTTTAATAAATCTTACAATTTAATGATACATACACTGTTATGCCGCACTTTGGGGCAAAAAAAAGTATTCATCAAATGATGTAATTTATTTATGATGTATAAATTTATTTACAAATAAACATATAAATCGTCTTTTAGTCCCCACATTAGTTTTTTTTTTTTTTTTTTTGTAAAATATAGAGATTTTAATGTTTTGCATTAAAATTATTTCTATTATTTACTCCGTTTGCTATTAGTCAACAATCAAAACATGGGGTGTGTGTACGGTCAAACTTCATATTAAATGTCGTGGTACACATTAGATGCCACATCATCGAAGATTGTGACATTTAAAAATAATTAATTTTTTAAATATAAAAATAATACATTTTTTTAATAAAAAATAAGAAAAAGCTAAAAAACAATTTCCAAAAAAAAAAAAACGTAAAAGTTCAGATAATGAAGAAAATTCTAAACAAAAAGTTGAAAAATAAAGCAAGTAAATTGGAAAACCTGAAAATATGTACAGATATTAAAAAAGTTTGGATCTTTAGAAATTTTTGCAGCTTTGGAATGTACAATTTTCTTAATTTTGAATTGATATATATATATATATATATATAATTCACAAAAAAAAAAAAAAAAGTAATTCATGCCATATAAATACATTTCTCTTAACAAATTAGTTAGGTCCCATTTCGTGATGATGTTGGCCAACCTCCACGTCTAAATATAACGAAAGTTCAGACTGGGAAGGAGAGATTGGTAGATGCATGATTAATTTCAAAATAATCCGAAGGGATGAACTTTTTAAATTGTCTAAAGGCTCCACTCTACAATTTCTTTCTGCGGACAGTCTAATCCATGCTATCATTTGAGTATTGCAGCAGTTGATTAGCTTTGGGAAAGTCAGGAAGCCCCTTGGAAACGGAGGTTCTTTGAAGAGGGGACCATCAAGAAACTAATTTATCCACTAGAAAACAAAGGAGGTCCAACTTGGATAGACCCAACAATGAAAGCACCTTTTGCCCCAATTGCTGCTTCCTCTCACTAGCCAAGAACCTCGAGAGAAGCCTCCTCTCAAGAAAATAAATAAAAAATAAAAAAAAATCCACAAACACTTCCCTTTAAATACTCCTCACTCCCTGTTTTCCACTCAAACTCACTGCCTCCTTTTTAGTCATTGAATTCAAAAACAGCACATTTCCAAAAAAAAAAAATTAATCCTTCTCTTTCAAGAATTAAGAATAATGAAATCTTCGGATGAAGCTTCAACTCTGGAGCTCATCAAACAACACCTCTTCACCGACTTCAACTCCATGGATGCCTTCATCTCTAATCTTGAAACCTGCGAGTCTGGCAACAGCTCCTTGAAGGCGAGTCCCCAAGAATCCAAGCCTCAGCTAAAGCCCTCAACTCTGAGCCAGCGCAAACCCACCATCAAGAACATCTCAATTCCTCCTCCCCTGCCGACCCTGAACATGACCCTGCAGCCGCCGCAGCAGGGCGGTGCTGAAGAAGACCATCAAGACAAGCATTACAGGGGAGTCCGTAGGAGGCCGTGGGGAAAGTACGCGGCGGAGATTCGTGACCCCAACAGAAAGGGTGCTCGTATCTGGCTCGGCACATTCGATACCGCAATAGAAGCTGCTAAGGCTTATGATGCCGCTGCTTTCAAGCTCCGCGGCAGCAGAGCAATCTTGAATTTCCCTCTTGAAGCCGGAAATAATTCTAGTTATTCGAGTGATCCCGCCTTCCAGCAGGAATTTCAAGAATCTGCGGAAATCTCTACTAAGAAAAGAAAGATCGAGGAGATGGCAAAGAGACTGGAGAGGAGTAATGAGGTGGCGAAGGATAAGGAAAGCTTCAGGTCCCGGGGGAAGCCGGCTGTGTCGGCGGGGACGGAGCCGTTGACGCCGTCGAGTTGGGAAGGGTTTTGGGATGCTGAGGATAAGGGGATATTTAGTATACCGCCGTTGTCCCCGTTATCTCCGCATCCGGCAATGGGATATCATCAACTCATGGTCGTCTGAACCTTGTTCCAATTTCCGTGTTTATTAAATTGGGGAATTCATATCCAACGGTTTGTTTGGTATTTTACTAAATTAGTTAGTAAGCATGTGACGGCCAACAGAGTCTCAGATGATGTAGGCAATTGGCAAATAGGAAAGCGATGATGAGTGGTTCTTGAATCTTGCTATTTATCCATATATATATATATATATGTACACACAAAATAGACCAGAAGAATAATCAACTAGAGTGCAATATGCATAATTGCATTTGTAGAAAGATGGATTTGTGGAGATTGTATTTTTTTTTTCTTTGAATTGATTTATTTAGTGAAACGGATGTTTTCCCTATAGATTGTATTCATAACTCGTGTTAAGTATGACTGTATGGGGAACGTACTGGATGAGAACATTTATACAAAATTTAAAATAAAGTTGGGTACAATCTCAATTATTACATCCATGGCTCAAATAAAATAAATAAATGAAATTGGATTCTTGCTTGTATGATAATTTTTTTTTTTTATTCAATTGAACCTCCTTAACAAATGTTGCATGGATGTCAATTTAAAGAAATTGCGCCTTCGATAAGCACTTCACTTCAAATTAACACAACGTTTTCACAAGAGAAAATCTCATAATGACAGTGTTGCAAACAGACTTTGTTTAGTTGCATGAATGCATATATATATATATATATATGTATGTATGTATGTATGTATGTATGTATGTATGTTGACCCAGATACTTGATGCCCAGTTACTGGATGCATGGAATACGGTTCCAACTTACCTAATAGCTGCACATGGGTTGCATCAGGTCACTTTAAAAAAAAAAAAAAAGAAAAAGAAAGAGGTTGGAAAAAGAAAATGATAGCAACTGGGGGAGTTAAGCTGTGCATATACTGCCCCACTTCAGCAAAGCTAGTTGTAAAATTTTGTCCCTTCCCGCCTGAGTTGTCTATGTAGGCCATCCCCTTATGTAGCAAAATATGCCAAGTAACCAAGTTGCTGTTTTGTCATGGACACAGCCAATAAGCTAACTTATATCTTTTTTTTTTTTTTTTTTTTTTGGGGCCCAGCACACAGCTTGGAACCTGTTTTTCATAAAGATCCAATTTGGCCTCATTGATATTATGGATAAGATCACTCGATTTGCGACTCTAGAAGTTGGCAGCAAAATCCAGGTGAGTCCCACCTAAAACAATTAAATAAAAAGTGGCTTCTCAGTTGCAAAATAGCAAATTAAAACTCATCTTTAAATTCATCCTCACTTTTCACTGTATTATTATTCATATATTTTTAGGTGTTTTTTCGTTGGGCTTCTCTTTCTCTCTCTCTCTCTCTCTTAAAATATGGCAACTCGCGAAGACGAAGAATCTTCAATTCTAGAGCTCATAAGGCAACACCTCCTTGGAGACTTCGTTTCCACCGATGCCTTTATTAGTAACCTCGACTTTAAGGCCTCCAGTGGTTCAAAGGAGCTCAAACCAATCAAAATCGAGAGCTGCTTATCCGGGTCGGAGCCCAATTCCCAAGAATCCAACCCGAGTAACCATACCCACGAGCAAGAAGCCTCTAGCTCTGAGACAAAAGTTGAAGTCTTTGACTTAACAGCTCCAAAGGTGAAGGGTAATGCAGAGGGGAGGCATTACAGAGGAGTACGGAGAAGGCCATGGGGCAAGTTTGCTGCGGAGATCCGAGACCCGACCCGGAAGGGCAGCCGGGTTTGGTTGGGAACATTTGACAGCGATGTTGATGCCGCCAAGGCTTATGATTCCGCTGCGTTTAAACTGAGAGGTAAGAAGGCAATTTTGAATTTTCCTTTGGAGGCCGGACGGTTAGGTCCGCCGGAAAAAGGCGGCAGGAAGAGGAGGAGAGTGAAGACTGCGGATCTACCGGCGGAATCCGCTAAGGTGTCACTGTCACCGGAACGCCGGGACTTTTGTTAGGGGACAGCGGACTGCGAGGCCGAGGAAGGTGGCTTGGATGAAGAGCAACTGCGCCGTTGTCTGAAAGCTTCTTACTGTGACGTGTTGGTAAATAAATGGGAGCAAGTGTTAGTTTATTTATGTAAGAATCTTTTGTCTTTCTCAAAATAAAAATAAGTAAATAAATAATAAAAATATATATAAATCTTACTCTATAAAAAAGGAATTAAAATTTTGATTAAGATTATTTTTCTTTATTAACATACAGTTTTTTTTTTTTTTTAATAACAGATATTAACATACAACTTGTATTTGTAATTTCCACTCATGTCATATATAGAAGACAAAACTTAAAATTTTAGGTGAATGGAACTTGTACAAAATAAACATTATATCATAGTTTTACTTCACATTAACATATCTTAAAAATAAATAAAAAAAAATTGTAAATATTTTATCTCGACACAATCATTGCGTCTGTCCTTGTCAAGATAATCTCGTGTCAGTAAAATTTTCCTCAGTATTACGAAGAATTTGGCTTTTGTCAAACAAAAAGAAGAAAATAATCCAAAAAGAAAAATTACATTTCTAACTCAAAATTTTTAACACGTTTATATATATATATAATTTTAATAAATAGTAACGTTGCAAGGGAATTTTTGGAATCAAACTAAAATTTCATGAATCAGGCAAATGAAAACACTCAAATTTAAGTCAACTAACTTGTCATAACGACGAGGGTCCGATCTTCCAATGTTAGGAACTCGGTTTTATTATCGAGAATCCACGTGGTCCATACCCATTGCCTCGCAGTTGTTTTCGATTGCGTTTGAAAAGAAACAGTAGATTGGACAGCCGAACTAGTTGCACATTGGTCGGGGGTGAGGGACTGTCCGTATCCAAGTGTTTCTCTAAACCCGTCGTCCACATACAATGTGCGACGGGTCCACGGTAAGCGACTGGTTCCAAAACCAGTTGATTGCAAATTGCCCATCAACTTGTAAAATACATCACCTGTCGCTGCATTGGCTTTCATTTGATATGGTCCCCATAATTCAGAAGGACGATGGTGCATGTAATTATTTGGCTTCTACTGTACATATACAAATTTTTTGAAGCGAAAATGACAAGAATTTATAGAAATAAAATCTGAATATTTGGTTGAATAAAATGAGAAAATTCAAACATTCGAGTTAATGATAACGATTGTATTTTTTTTTTCAGTCCATCATTCTTACGTAAAAAATAAAAATGGCATTCATTTAACATTTCACTAATTATTTATGTCAATGATGGCGTCTTTTAAATTTTGATAGGCTAGAAAATCATTACAGTCAACGAGGACCCATTAGGCCATTCTTATCGAAACAGGAAACGCATTGCCTGGAAAGAGACATTGAACCGCTACCTACCTGAAATATATTGGTTGTGGTTTTCAGCACAGTCCAAGTCTAATACACAGGGACAGCACTCCAATAGTCCCGAAATGGGTGACATTTTTTCCAGGGAAGAAGGTGATCCTACAGCGCTGGTTTGAACATAACAAAGTGACCTTTTCCACGAGAGGCAGACTTAGGACTACATTGCATTAAGGAATCTTTCCCGTCGTCGCTTCATTGCATGCAGTGACTCTAGTGAGTGAGTGATTGAGGTTTAACATACACAGGCTGCTGAATTTAGGTACGCAAGCGTACAAGAAAGCTGATTATTAGCCAAGTACTTTTGCACCACTTTTTCATGCCACCGAGAAACAGAATAAAAGCTTGTCCTGAAGCGAACAAACAATGAACCATATTACCGATCAGCTCCATGATCCCAAATTGTTTGTCACACGGAGCTTGAAAATTAAATGCATTGATCTACATCATATCAATGACAAGCTCTATATACAAACTGAAGGCTAGAGATCATATAAAATACTCCTAGTAGATATGTACATTTACGAATCAAGTTACCATGAAAGTATAAAATGACTCTAAGCATAACAATAACCTGCAGCAACTCAAGAGCTAGACCAGAGATACAAGCCAAGGAGGGCAGAAGTGGACTTCCTCAATTCAGTTTCTTTCATCAGCCAAAGGAAACCAGGTAGCAGAGAGGGAACACATTCGGTGCTTCAATCCACAAAACATTGGGGCTCTACTGGACGTATATACTTGAAAAAATTTGTTGACCTTTGTTGCAGTCTAATTTAAGTTTCCAACAAGTGGTGTTCAAGGTTGCGGAGTACAATTTTTGCAAAGACTTTGGCTTCAGTGGGGGCTGTTGCTGCTGCAGCAGTAGCACTTAAGACCCTCGCTGCCCCTGTATTTTGCAGCATAATAAGATGATGCAGGGTATGCCGTCCTCCTGGCATGCTAAACTGAAATGGAAAAAGGAAATGATGGTTTATTAAAGTTCTGTATGCAAACAAGGTATAACGCACATAAAAAGAAGTTGTGGGGAGAGAGAGAGAGAGTCTTGCCTGGAGAAGAGCAAAAGCAGAACAGGCCCTGAGCATAGAATAAGGATTCCTCAACATGGCAACAAATCTTCCAATCTCTGCCACGCTGGGATAGAAAAAGTACCAAGAATCGCAACGAATGCCAAAATGGGGTCAGCAGTGACAGCTACAATGAAGAAAACTTTAGAATAACTATTCTCTGGAAAATAAAGTCTGTGGTGGCCAAAATTTTATGGAACAATGATTACCACCGACTGACATGTCAATCTTCAATAGAGTTTCTAAACAAAGATGCCTTTCTTTTGATAGAAGTATGTGTGTCCGATGACCTGCTTGATTACAGCTCATACAAATCCACCATTCTTTTCCAGATATATTATAAATTTACCCAGGGACAAGCTGAAATAATTCTACATAAAACTTGACCTCTCAACTCTACACTGTTGTCATGTTTAACTTAATAGACATGGAATTTCAAATAGGTGATTAGTAAGGAACGAAGAATGGCTATAGGAAGGCAATCTGCATCTCAGATATCCTGCCTCGGGTATGCGTACTGCTTCTGCTACTTGAGCAAGAGCATTGGGGGCTGATGACACAACAATGGTGGCAAAAGTCTGCAGATTGGAAAATGAAAGCACAAATTCTTCAATCTGCTTCAGCACTATCTTTTTAACACCATCTAAATTTGCACTCTTTAAAGTGCACTCTGATGAAAGCCCTGTTGGAGCCATTTCATCCATTCTGCACAAAGCACATCAAACATCAAATTTTTGTGAAAGGAGAAATGGTGCACTGCAATCCTATCAATGCAATTCGCAAATCTATTTCTAGAAGACCTGGCACCCATCCTATTCATTCTTTATGTAATATCTCCAAACCAAATATGCATCTTTCTGCATTGCTTTGATCATCAAGTATAGACAAGTAAATGGAATCTGTACCTCCCATCAAACATGTATGCCAGTGCCAATGCAGCCATAAAACGTCCCGTTCTTGATGGCAATGAAGAACATAGCCAAACAAGGGCTGGAACTCCTCCATCCTCCACTATGCGAAGTGCATTACTAGGATTAAAAGCCAGATTCCAAAGTGCACCTGCAGCTGTCTCATGTACATCCTGAAATTTAAATAATCAAGGATTCAGTTTATGAGTTATAACATTGATGTTGCATCAGTTAAAGAACATTATAGGTCCAGATCTTTCAGACTTCAATTTTTAGACAGACATTGTTATAAAATATCAACCATGTAGCAGATGTTTGCCTTTTAGTTTCCCAAGGGAGCGGAATTCTAGGCAACTCAATGTTAGAGGTCAATTATGTGAGGTTTTAGGATGAGGGAGTTCAGAGATTTCTTGGATTCAGTAAATTCCACAGTTTGACATGAGCATTCCAAAAAGAGAGAGAGAGACATTAAACAATTCCCCAGGACATTGAAATCCCTCAAAATATAATGTGGACTTTCATGACTACTCCTTTTTATTAAATTAATTTGTCACAATATACCCAGACCCAACAAAATAAGGAAATCTCCAATATTCAAGGACATGAACAATGGAATCTTCAATCCCTAGGGTTTCACATTCCAAGGGAATCTCCATAACTCCCAGGATTTGGACGATGGAGTTTCTAATTTGCTAGGGAAATTCCATTAATTTGAGAAATCCTCATGCCAAGCAACCTCCAGTTAAAAGCAAATGTTTGGATAAGTCAGTTTCAAATTTCTAGAGAAAATTCCATGGATTTGAGAAATCCTTGTACCAAACAACGCATACTGAAAAAATGCAGGGAATAGTCAGAATACTCATTTCATGTATAACCCAAAAAAAAAAGAAAAGAAAGAACAATCATTCCAGAAAGTTAAAAGACATGCTTTAGTTTATATTCTAGTAGGCCAACAATCTTTAAGGAAAAACCAATTGATTTCACTGAAAGAAACATTTCTATCAAAACTGAAAAAAAAAAGGAAACTAATTGACTGAACTAGATGTTAAGAAGCATATTTTATTGTCAGGAAGTAATTGAACAACGATTGAGTAACCTTATGATAATGTAAAAAATCAAAATTTTACTGATATGAGAATTCCAAAATTTTTACTTTCCCTAGGGGAAAACAGAAAATTTCTAAGACTGGCATGATTATTATTATTATTTTTCTTTCTATAATTAGCAAAAATAAAACTTACTGCAACATTCGAGCATGCTAACGCAATAAGGGGAGCCACACCACCTTCTTGACCAATAGCAACACTAGATTAATAGGAGGAAGTAAAATGCACATCAGTAGAAGCTAAACATATTGCAAAGAAGCAGCTTTGTCTGAGAGGAGCATTACATAGATTGAACTATCTATGCATGGTAACAGTGACTATCAAAAGCAGAAAGCAAGAAAAAAGATGCACCCCCTCAGTCGTTAGAAATTATTGATTTTTCTATTTGATGTGATAATTTCAAATGTTAGAGGCCAGACAAAGTTTGAGAGAGTTCTCAACTGTGGCAGAGGACTGGCAGAATTGCAAACCCCAGCCTAGTACTCCATCACATTTATTAAGAATAAAAGAAGTAAACTCAAGGATAACCAAATACAAGTTGGACCAAAGCAAAGCCAAATATATATATGTGTGTGTGTGTGTGTGTGTGTGTGTGAGAATGCACAAGGTAGCTCACAGAGCAAATAGAATAACAAATGTAGTGCCACAAAGTCCAGTGTACCTGTTAGCTTCTGATACCGACAATCCCCAAAGAGCACCTGCAACCCTTTCTTGAAGACCTTGTGAGGAATTTGAACAAGATTTTGAAAGAGAAACCTAAAGAACCATAGTCATGCCTGACATCAAATGCTACTAGCGATTGCAAATAAAACTAACAATGCAAACACATAACAAGAGAGTAGCAGTCTCGTAGCCATGTAGAATAAACTAATGGGACAAACTTGGGATATCAAAATACCATGTTGAGGATTTAACTTAGGTCAAGTTACATTTTCAACCTTTAATCCAGAGCATCTTGCTAAAAAAAAAAAAAAAAAAAAGCAATCAACAGAAAAGGGAAAATAAGGAGAAACAGAAAACCTGAAAATCAAGAGACGATAGTTGTGCTGTTTAAAAATTAGAAGTCTAGCAGCTGAAAAGAGACTCCATAGTTATGGTGCTTAAATCTTGAAGGTCAGCAATTTTCATTTTAAAATACTCTGATACATAAAAAAAATCTTAGCGTAACCTTGGGACAAGAAGTCTATTGGACTAAAATCTACTGCCAGGAAAAATTTTTGGAAATTTTGATTTTGATGCATAAGCCCAGAAGAAGAGACCAAAGAGTGTGAAAGGAGTTTTGCAGACCAGGAACCGCATTGCTATGTAATCACAGCACATACCAAAGCCACAATGCCACCAGCTGCTGCTACTGCTTCTCGACTTTTGTCATCAAATGTTAAGTTCCACAAAGCACCAGAAGCTTCTTGCCTGTTTTGAGTAATAATATAAAGTAGAAGCTTACAACTTTATGCAAATCCATTGACTTTATGCCCAAGTGGTACTTGATTATTTGGGAATTAACTCAAGCACAACAGAATATTGTACTCAAAATATCTACAACAAGAAGATGATAGGAACTTATCCAAAAAGTTGAAAGACTTTATATCCAATATATAGGATGCTTATCTGTACAAAAAAACCATAAACAAACAGCATTCGTTCTGCAGTACATAACACCTTCATGATGAGAACAGGTGTGCTGGACCAAGGCTTCCAGTGCACCGGCCTCTTTGTCAACAACAGCATTGTTGCGATTGCTATCTCCTTGAGCAGCCAAATTAGCCAATGCACGAGCAGCCTGCTCAATAGAGAAACAACAGTATATGCAATAGTATGAGATCCATTTTCAATGTTAGATGCGTGTGCATGCCAGTGGGAAAAAAAATGATTTTTTTTTCATGGATGATGGACCATCTGAGAGTTTAGGATATCACATGATCATGAGTTCATTCATGACTCCCCCTGTAATTTTCTTTTTCCGTTGTAAATTTGTAACTGGAAGACAAATAATCAATCTGACATTGATGACAGATGACAAAATGGTGAAGGAATGGAGGCTAAAATTAGCAAACCGAACAAAAAAAAAACAATGCACCAAATGGGCCCGCTATGCAACCAGAGTAAACAGGACAGAAGTCTTTTAAGGCAATGTTGACTTTTCTATTTGAAGAACATCTACAAAAGGACCTCACAAATGTGTTTAAAGTGTAAAGAAATTCCAACATATAAAGATGCTTCAGTTCTGATACATGTTACTTTTCAGGGTTCCTAATTGCATTTTCTTGCTTACAAAAGATTTGCCAGCATCTGTCAAACAGTGGACAGGAAAGGAGGATAGGAATTGATTTTCCTCATATAGGTTGCAAAAAGTTGAAGGGAGCACATGTTATCTTGGGTACTTCTATCCATAAATAACCACAATATTGCTGAACAAAAGTCAGCACTCATGTTTAAGTTCCCCATTCATACCATGGCACATATTCTCCCTTGGAAATTTCCTTTCAGATGATGGATTTATAATCCTTTCATTAAACAAATAGCCCACAGGACTTAGGCATTCACTTTTGTAAGAGCAAGTCCAAGATACCTGAGTTTAATATGTGTTTCTTTGTTGGACCTCACCCAACAAGTTAAGTTTTTAGTTGAATGATTTATTGAAATAGTATTAGAACCTTTATGACTAAGAGGTAATGAGTTCAAACACCCTGCTCCCATTCTTTCAATTAATTGAGCATGATGGGGCATTTTATAGTGTAATATGTGATCCTTTTGAGTTGACTGTTTTCTTGACATGTTATCATAGCCTTTATGAAAAAGAGCTTAAGCCTTTGGGTTGAACGGTTTATTGACAATAGCATTGACCCAAACCATGGTCCCTAGTATATGAGAACATAGCTAACATATAAAAATAAAATTAAAAAAAAAAAAAAGACAAAGCACATGATCTATCTTTTCAGCAATATAATAAACAATGGGACTATTTTGGCTTTTGGCTACATGCACACTAATTGTGAAATAGGATCACCTGCTCTTGGACTCCTGCAAAACCACAGCACCTAACAAGCCTCACCAGAGCTTGGACTCCACCTGCAACCACCATTTCCACGCTACATTTTTCATCAGCAGCCAAATTTGCCAGTGCCCCTGCTGCACGTTCCTGAGAAGAAGAACAAGAGTCATAAACAATGATCACAATTTATTCACTGAATTAGAAAAATCTAAAAGGGACCGAAACAAATTATGTATGCATGCTATATACATACAAGAACGCCGTCACTGGTGGAGGGCCACTTGAACACCACGTCAACTAAAGATTTTATTCCTCCAGCCTCAGCAATAGAACCCTGAAATGGATTACAATCAGTTGTCTGAAATTATGGGTCAAGACTTCTCTAGTTGTTTTGACATTTACACTTAATTTTAAGACTTCTCTAGTTTCTTCTGAAGTTTCAATCAGCAAAATATCATTAAACTTTTTAGATATAGCTCTTCAAAAAGTATGATTTTATCCTTACCTTTGTTGCTTCAGACTGAAGTGCCTCATGACAAGATCTTGCAAGGCCCACAAGCAGCTGTATTCCACCATTGCACAAGACCATCTCAGCCTTTTGAGAATCAACCATGGCATTTTCATCATCAATGATAACAAAAGATGCAATTGATGTGGCTGCCCTTTCTTGAACATCACATTGTGAGCTCTGCAAGAAATGAACTAATAGTGATGCCCCTTGGGTGATTCAGAAAATTTTAAGTTCCTTTGGGTTGCTCTCTGCAATATGCAGAAGGGAATGTGACAGAGTCCGCTCAATCCATGCAAAAATCTCACCCCAGTTATCCCTCTTCTATACTTTCCTCCAAAAAGAGGATAAATTGTACTTATTTTCAGTAGTAACGGCAAATAATGAGGCTACTGCCTTGAAAATGTCATTAAAAACTGTAACTAAGATTTTATCACTCTGATTATATGACATATCACCATTGACTTCAGCTTCGAAAACTGGACAATTCAGGGCTAATAAGACTTTCAAGTTTGGTGATTGTGACAACAATTGCTGGACCTAACTCAAGCTTATATCTGTTCTTGACACATCTAAGCCTACCAACTCCGGCAAATTACTCCAAACTTGTGAGGCCAAACTCCATTTCACATTTCTTGTTCCAGAAACTGATAAAAATTGGACAGAAAGCAGGTTGCCCAGAGCAACTTCATCAACAATATCTGACTCCATGAATGCAACCTCCACTAATTGCCCACAATGCCTAGCCAAAGCGTTTATGGCTTCTCCACCAACCTCACAAACACCTGACAGCTGAAGCATCCTCAACTTGGGGCAGCAAAGAGCTATCGCTTTGATTGCACCACTGGTAATCCTTTCACATGCATCCAGCCCAAGTTGGATACTCTCCAGCATCTCATGTCGAGCTGCCATTACTGAAAGTGTGGCATCCGTGATATTTTGGCAGAAATCACAACCAATTTCACGAAGTCCCCTTGCTTCAAGTTTAATTATTGCGTCTGCTGCCTCAGCTCCTTGAAATCGAACTGTCACTATGTTCTTTGATTGAGCAGATAGAGACTCTGCTGCAGCAATATCAAACTTGTGAGACCGGAGGTCCAGTGTATCCCATAAACAAGGAGAGGAACCTAATAACCTAAATGCTTGACATGTTGATGACAAGCTGGCTCGGTCATGATAATTTAGACATGAAAAGAGCTGAATAACTGTGTTCTCAGGCAAAGTAGTCTGATCAGGGTCAAGAGCAGTGTCTAAATGCAAGCACCCACCTTCTGAAATCTCTGAACCACTACCCTACAATTGCCTTACTTTGGCTTTCAGATTCTGAAAACTTTCTCCTCACTCGTTGGCTCATGTTTCTAGCAAAGAAGTTTCAATTCTGTTAACACAAGACATCCTTATGTGAAAAATCCTTCGATTAAATACATGTTCAACTCATCAATCAAAACAACCTCCAATATGCCACAAAAACTTTGGACTAAAAGCAAACAACTAAAAGCTTATGAGAAACTGAATAACCAACAAAACACACTATTTTTCAAGACCCTCTAACAAACTGGAAAAAAAAAAAAAAATCTTAAACTGATGTAAGAACGTGAAATATGCGATCAAACAAGTTCCTATGTTTCAGACATTAATGACCTAGGCACCAAGCACTGGAAAATTATGATACTGAAGCTTAATACTATCCAATGGGACAAGCTCCAATCCAACAACCACTGTCCAGCCCAGAAGTTAGAACTCGATTCATTCAATCAAGCAGCAATGCTCAAGCACCCAAGAAAAAAAAAACTGATAGAATAGAGCCAAACGATACATGATGCTTCAAAATCCAAGCGAAAAAACAGATAATGGGAACACCTGAATAGCCTCTAATAACGATAAGCTCAATTGGGTTGGTCTTAAAGAGCCTGAAGAAATTCCTGCAAAGCTGTTGAATGCGAAAGTGAAGCTAAAAAGGGGGGCTTTTTTTGGCGGTTAAAGACTGAACCGAATAGAAAAGAAAGTTGTAATGTTGAAGCCAATTAGCTATATGTATTGAATCACTATATTGGCTCATCTCTGTTTAAATTTCTCTCATTGAAGGAATAAGCATAGTCTGTACGGTGTCCTGTCTTGGAGGAGGAAGAGAACGAAAGTGGAAGAGGTTTCTTGTTCCTGTAATACAAATAGTACCTCTCTGTCATTCACCACCTTTTTATACCTTGTTTATATTTGGGTTTTTCTTTCTTTTTTTTTTTTTTTTTTTCAACTTCCCATTCCCATTGCATTAAATATTTGTTATGTGATATGTCCTATTTTCTTACATACATCTGTTATGATTAGTCAAAATTGTGTTAAAAAAGAATGTTGTATTATGTTAGAAGTAACATCAAAATTTAGCAAGACAAAGAAAAATAAAGCTGCTCAAGTGTGATGGAAATAGACAAGAAAAAAATAAAATAAAATCACGGAACTAATAACAGCACTCAACTCACTTGTATTAACTAATCAGAAATTGAGACTCTTTTGTAAACCAAATATGTATAAATATGTTTTTTCTTTTTGTACTTTGTTTCCTATTGTGTGTGTGAGTGTGATTTCTTTCCTTTTCGTGCAGCATGAGACTCGGCAAATCGTAGGACAGGGCATTCTTATTTCCTTAATTCTAGAATATTATCTGGTGGTGGTGGTGGGGGGGGGGGAGATAATTGTTTGTTGATTGAACGTGGTAAAAACAATGGAATAGTTACAAACGGTTGGCTAGATTTGCAGATCATTTTGACCATTATTGTGGAATAGTTTCAAAGGATAGCATTTAGAGCAAGCGGAAGCGATCCTTCATGCAGTAATTGCTGAAACTTGAAATCATAGCTTCGCTTGCAGATAGTATTAAATCAACATCTATTTATTGCGTATCATACTTGCCTAAAATGACTCAGAATGCCTACATCATTGAACTGACATTTCGTGTGCGAATTCTCCGTGTATTTTACATATATCAGCCCCCCCCCCAAAAAAAAAAAAAAAAAAGGCAAAGGTGCCAATGGATGTCTTTGTTTACGAATGTTATTTGCTTATTTTGACTTGGTAGTCCTCTGGAATTTCTCACTAGCCGGACCATTGATTGATTCCACGCAACTTTTACTTGTGTCCTTGTTTACGACTCGTGCCGACCACTTTGATTCTTCTGGTTCCAATAGCCAGCCGAACCCAAACGATGGCTTGACTCCAATCATCTTCTCAACCATTTTTATTATAATCTTTGACTTTGAATCATATCAAGTCCTTAAGTCCTTAGCTGAAAGCATCACTCGTTAAAGCCTGCCATCCTCCAACAAAACTTGTCCTTTTGAAGCTAATCCAGGCGCTAGAAACAAAGAAAATGGGATAAGCAGAAAAGTTCGACGTCTCCTTTTGCCGAAAAGACACATTCAGCCATACTTAGTCCTACTTCTACCGGATAGCCAGCCCTTTATTTTTTATGGGTAAATTGGAAAGGAATAAACCTCGCCGGTGAAGATAGCGATAAAAGCACATAAGATTCCATGGAATGGTAAAAATATCGCGGGAGGTTTGACTTCCAGTCCTGATGTGGCCCATGGCCCCAGTCCAATGTTAGCCGAAACATTTTGCTAGATGACTTATGATGCTTGGATACAAACTATGATGCCACAGACGTAAACTGATGGGCATTCCTTGCACCCCACACCACCCTGCTTAAAATAGCAGAAGAACATGCTTGGAGTCTTGATCGAACAAAAGAAACCGTTGACAATTTGCAGAGACTTGCCATTAACATTCATAATTCAAATGACAGGCACAAATTATTTTAGGACCCTTATCCTTGTACGGTTAAGAGTTGAGCTACCCACCGCACTGCAATGATTAACAATTTGCCGAATAGACATAATGCAATGTCGAACCTTGTCCAGAATGGCTAAAGTTAACCACAGCACTTCCAGCTGTCCATGCCAGCTATTTTCATAGATCTTCTAAACAAAATTAAGAACTTTTAACAATATGTGCTTTCAGAGCGCAGTGACTAGTCCACAGTGAAGAAGTTCACTAGGTGAGCTGATTTTACAACACAGCAAATCCGTTAGCTGAAGTCTCAACTACAACATATGCAAATCCCTCAAACAAAAGGTGTTCCAAAGCACAGAGAGAGAGAGAGAGAGAGAGAGAGAGAGATTTGCTCAATCAGTCATGGATTTTTCGCATGTTTTCTTTTCATACAACTTCCGAGCCATCTAGACTAGGAAAGTAGAAATGCCTCAATCATCAGAGCTATATTCACCAGATTCTGGCAATGGTGGTGCAGCGGCACAGCAGAATGACTCCTTGTCCTTCAGAAGAAGACAGCTTCCATCCGAGTTCCATCTCAAATCACCGATATTAAACTGTGGCAGTGGGTTACTCACACAGCAAGCACCAGAAGGGGTCCACATATACAAGTGAGAGCTGCCAGTGCAAAGAATAAGGCGTGAGCAAATTGGGTCCCAAGCTGCTACTCGTATTGGATCCTTCTGCACCAATATGGCAGCAAGCTCAAGAAGATGCATGTCCCATATCCACATAACAGTAGGCATGCTATCATTGCGAGTACAGATGTATCTGCTATCACTGCTCCATGACAAAAGGCCTGCACTTAACAATAAAAAAAAATCATCTTTTACATCAATAAAACATGACCAAAGAAAACACGGAAAGTACTACTAAAAGAAAAGGAGAGATGTACCGTTAGGGAACAGGGAAATTAGGTTACTTGGATTTAAGGAAAACAGAGCACTTGCATTTCATTGAATATTATAGTGCACAAGAAAGGTGGCTTACCAATTCCTTGTTTAGGGTTTGGTTTGTCTGTAGGAGGCTTTTGGAAAGGCAAAGTTGTGGGAAGTTCTGTAACTTCATATCTAACACTGAAGTGTCCCTCTGCAACATCTTTTTGGGGGACAGAAAAAAGAAAGGCTCAAGATTACTGCACAAGTACTCAAAAAGATGTACCTAGTTTGATAACATTCCCACATTAAGCATCTTATAATTTTATATGAAGACACCCATCAAGTGGATAAGCATCAATTATACCTACCAGAATTGCCACAAAGTAATTCATTTGTCAAACACAAATCAGACATATCAAGGTTCAAAGGCTCATCTACCTCCTGCCAATGTAAGAGACAAGAATTATGAGTTACATCTGCAAATTTAATCC
Source organism: Kandelia obovata (assembly GCA_021464305.1). Taxonomy (NCBI): domain Eukaryota; kingdom Viridiplantae; phylum Streptophyta; class Magnoliopsida; order Malpighiales; family Rhizophoraceae; genus Kandelia; species Kandelia obovata. The sequence goes on from CM038480.1 coordinate 3,844,759, forward strand.
TCAGCATATCTTAAACATACAGAAAGAAACAAGAGATTACCTTGAAGACAGCAGCATAACAAGGACTGCGAACACTAGAAAGATGCATAAATTCAGCAAAAGTCTTCCAATTCAGGTGGTTTAGAATGCGCAACATCTGATCATAACTACCTATAGCTAGATATTGTCCACAAGGTGACCATGAAACACTTTTTACACCAAGTCCACTTTCATATGCTTGATACTTGAATAGACACCTCCCATCTGGGGAGTAAATAAGAACCTGACATAAATTTGGACCACTCATAAGCTACTGGCCTTTTAGTTAAGGATAAGAGCTGAAATAAAACTATGAATATGCTGTGTAAAAATAAAATGACAGGGATCGATAAATCACACAATAAATTGAAAAATGGTATCTCTCAGTCAGATGGCATGCTAGACACAGAGATTATGCCGAGTGGACAACTTTTATCCGAGGCCAGATGAGACGAGGGAACAAAATATTGAAGCATATTATGTGAAAGACATTAGCTCTACTCCTACTGAGCATTTTCTAGTGACTTGTATGTCTAGTTCTCTCACCTAGCGCAAAGTGGCAATTGTACATGGTAAAAGCAGCAAAAAGCATGGAGTTCACACCTTGTATTCAAGAGGTGAATCCCATGCTACTATAGAACTGTCATCTGCTGACCACTCAATATCTGCCAAGTCCAATGTGTCAACAGCAAATGTCCCCATTATCTCCCAAGAACGACAAGACAGCAGATTTATATAATCCTTGCAATCACGTCTTGTACAAATAGTAGCAAACTTTCCATCTTTAGTGAAAGACACCCCCTTAGAAGCATGCTTGGGCCACTGAACATGAACACACGCTGTGTTCACAAGTGACCAGACCGTTAACTTCAACTGAAAATCTGACGTAGTAAGTATGTGACGACTGTCTGGACTCCATCTCGCATAAGCAATACCTGCAGGTCCTTCATCTATTTTGCATGTCCATTCAGGCTGGGTCAATGACCATGCCTGAATCATAGGTCTTTTGTAGAGACCACAAAGAATGTATTCAGAATCAACGGCCCATTCAATATAGCTTATCTTATCCAAGCAAGAAAACAAATGCACAACCTGCAATGGAGAACAAAAGATTTAACCAAAAATCCAACCTTCGTCAGCTCAATTAAGCTACAATCAAAACCACCAGGCAAACTTTGTTAGAGGAAAATTCCAGCGATATTCAACCATAGATATAATATTACGAAGTATTCACCAAACCCAGATACCTAATTATCAAAAAGACCGAAAGATCGCTTCTTTTACAATGATTTTACAAGGATTGTGGCACTGACAAGTTGAAATTTGCCGTTTCATTGCAAAAATTTATTTACAAATCAGGGGTTCACCGCATTAACGAACATTACTTGAAACTCGATAATTCAGAAAAAAAAATAAAAATTCGCTGCTCTTTATTTTCCTCGCATTTTCTCGCGAACCAAACACAGAAAATTTAAATTACGAAGAAAGTTACCTTCAACGACAACGTATCACGAATAACGAGTCGGTAATCGACAGCGACTGCAAGGTAGCGAGAGTTGGGGGAGAAACAACAGGGACCGGTCTGCTTGTAAGCTTCAGTGAACTCCATTTCCCTTTATTTCTTACATCAACGTTCTCAACTTACCAGCAACAACAAAAGTATCGTATGCCATTTTTGTCTTCTTGCTCCAGAGAAAAGTAAAAATGCAATGCGGATCTGATCCAATAAACCCACAGGCACAGAGAAAGAGAGAGAGAGAGAGCATTTTAAAAAAATAAGAAAAGACGAAAATACCCCTGCGGCGGGATTAGATTTCCGAGTTGAACCGCTGATTTTAAAATCTATAAAGGGTTAACGGCTATTACTTTGTTCCATTATCGCACAATTTTACTCCTCACGCAATAAGGAATCGTTGGGAATCCTTAAATGGAGACATATTATTTCAGAGGCTAGGGCTATGGCGATACAAACTTTTTCTTCTCTTTTCTTTTTTTAAACCTTCTGGAGCGGAGCGTGATCGGGCGATGGTGAAAGTAAGCCTGCCTTTCTCGGCGGGGCGGCTCGGATGGTCTGTGAAATGGCCGATTTGAGTCATTTTTCTCCTACAACCGATGTGTTGCAGCCATGAGCCCCTTTTTTTTTTTTTTTGATTTTTTTTTCCGTCTTGTTCACTTTAATAGAAATCCTCATTGCGTAGTCTCAGTCCGTCGCCTCGAAGAATGACCCTCGTCGCCCGTCCTCCTCCTCCTTTACGATCCCGAAGAAGAAGCCGCCCGGCAATCGATGTCGACTGTATTCTCAGAATTGCTCTTTCAGGTCCGCACTAACTTGATCTTTCTTTTCTTTTCGTCTTTCCAAGAAAATTTGGCGGGAAAGTTTATGCTCCTTTCACCACTGGTGCAAGAAAATAAACAGAAAAAGACTTTCCTAATTATTTTTGTGTTTTTCTTTCTGGTCAAAATTAAATTTTTTTGCGCCACATTTTCTTTTGCTTCCCAAGAATGTTTGATATCGAAATTCCTGCTCCTTGGGACCAATATTTCGTGGGAGAAAAGGGATTTCTTGATTTTTCAAACTTTTTTCTTTTGGATAAATAATCTTTTAACCAAAATTTTATATTTTTTGTAACTTTTTTCTTTATTTTTCTTGTTTATTAATTTCATTTGTCATCAAATGGACCTAATGAAGCTTTCAGAGTTTACTTTTCTTGGATGTTTTGTTCTTATGGTTGATGTTTCAGGCTTACGGAGACTATGTTCAAGCTTCTCTTCGTCAGAGGGATAGAATGGACAGAGTCGCATGCTGAAGAAACAACCATCAAGTGGGGTGCAACTGTAAAAAGGACAATAACTCCATACGCTCTGTTGAACAAATTTGCTGAGAGTCATGGGTGAGTCAGCTCAATTATTTTCCAGTGTCCATTCATCCTTCAGCTCTTAAAAAAAATCTGAATATGCCTCATTTTTTGTCCTATGTGAAAATGTAATCTACACCTCAATTTTACCAATCTAAACATTTTTGGCCCATTCGTGGCCTAAAATTATCATTACCATGAAATCATGGGTGTTTGTTAAATCTTGACTTTGACAATCAACTTAATTTGTGATCCAATGTGACTACTAGAAGAAAAGAGAAGAAAGGAAGATTCTTCATTAGTGTGCAATCCAATGTGAAAATCTGTCAGTAAGTTGCTTAAGCGCTTTATTTGCTCTGTTTGCGTGCAGGACTAAGATGCTGTTTTGTTAGCATGGTTAGAAATGAAGTGGAATGAATTAAAAATATTTATATTGTGGACTCAAACCATTTTGTAAGTATCTATGTACAGCGATGACTTGAATTTTATCATTCTTAGGTTTAGGTCTCTGTTTGTTTCTTGCTTAAAATACGTACTTTAGGGCTGTGTATGACTTCTTTCTGATGCCGGATGTTCTGTGAATGTTGCATTTGTCTGAAAGAAGACGAAACAGGACACCATGCAAAAGGGAAGAAAACTTGAAATCACTTAAGGCTTGGCATCTCAGGGCCCTGGTCATGTTGGCCTTAAACAAATGTTTTCCGTCTGACTAATTAAGTCTGAAGCTTCTTGAACCATCAAATTTCCAGGCAAGTCAATCTCTATTTTCTGCCTTCACCATTATTGGTGTGTGTATGGATACATTCTACAAATAAATTATCGGAGTTGCAGAGACTTCTTGTTTTTGGTGCTTCCTTCAACTTTGATGTATTCCCCAATTGAACTTGGGATTAAGGCTTTGTTGTTGTTGTTTCAACTTTGATGTATTAAGTTGCTTGTAGCAGCTAGAAGTTGTGTGCATGCTTTTTACAAAGGGATCTTTTTCTTTTTAAACTCTTTGCTGTGTCATCCCATGTATGAAGTGCCTCTTCCCATTTATGAGTTCATAGCTGGTGGTAGGAAGAAATTTCTATGAAGCCCATGAGGCAAATAATGCAACATAGCCCCTATTGATGTGGCGACTGCTGGAGTGAGTTTGCTTTTGTTTTGATGATTACAAACCAGAAATAAGAGAGGAGTTATTAACTTTGATGCATGTGAAATATCCATTCATATATTTAAATACTTTATGAAACAGATTTGTTGCTTGCTATGTATTCCGCTGGAAGCAACCTAAGTTGATAATAGAATTCAAATGATACGTTGCCACCCATTTCACTACTAATATACTGATTATGAAGTTTTGTTGCTTCATTATGCTTTTATGTCCTTACAGGTACTGTTGAAACCTATTGTCTTACAACTAATTGCAGATCCTCCAGCATCTCTGGCAGATCATCCAGAAATTCCGTCTGTTGAGGAAGTTGATGGATTGTTGGTTCTGTTGTGTGCATCTGTCAAATGGCTGTCACTTCAGTGTGACCTTCTCTGGAAGCCGCTGAACCATGAGGTAATACTCTGAATCTGTGTCACTTCTTCTCCGTCCCACATCTCTGGAAGCTTTTTGGTATTTACAGTTAAGCCGATAACCAAAATGACTTTTTTTTTTTCTCCTTTGCAAGCCTTTTCCAAATGCCTACACCATTTTTTTGCAAGGTTGGACCTTTTTTTAAGGTAAGCCGAATGAAACAAAAGGGCAAGTGCATGGGCTTATGTTAGGCTTCACAAAGGTTGTTACGCTTTTGTGATACCCACGGTGAGAGGGGATCAGAAGTTAAATGATAATACTGTGAAAATTAAAAGTTATGGGTGGAGGGGTTTTGATGAAATGCCACCTCCCTCTCCCCCATGAGATTTCAAATCCTTAAAATGAAAAATTATTGTGAATATCAAATTAAGAAATTCGCGAAATCTATGGAAAATTTGAAATTTCTCATCCTAAAATTTATTACTTCTTGGGAAGAAAATTGCTGTGTTTCTATGTCATGAAGCGTTGGAATAAAATATGTAAGGAACTAATCACTTGATGTAACCCGCAAAAAGAACTAACTGATTGAGAATATCATACAGTCAATACAAAATTTGAAAAATGTATAATAATTTGATATTTCTCTGTGCCAATCCTTTTTAGTTAAGCATGAAAATTTCGAGAAATACTTGAATATTTGCGGGCCTCGTTGCCCTACATTTAGGGCCGATCTTGGGCCTGGCCTAAACACCTCGGCCTGAGGCAGGGGGCGGTCTTGATACCATGGGCTCAACTTTAGTGTGGAGCCCTGATCGGCTCACCCCTACTAGGTGTTTCAATTTCAGCCAATGGTTACAGGGGCTCTTCCGTCGCCGTTAGACATGTTTACCAGGCACTGAATCCGGGAAGTTGCCGTTGGATTTACTGACTCCCCTTCTTTCTCTACGTGCTTTAAGTGTTATCGTGCAGCACATAGCAGGAGGGTAAGAGAGATTCACAGAACGGAGCATAGAACCCAGAACTTTGGAAGCTTAAACCTCTCAATTTTCATATCCTCTTCGTACCAGGAAAAGGGTGAAAAATATTAAAGGGATTTATTTCATTGGTAGAGGTTTTTTTTATTTTTTTGGAGGAAAATTGGTAAAGTTAAGAGCTTTGATGTGCATATGATTTGAAGTGAATCTAATAATGTCTTGATGTGATCAGGAGAGCATAGGAATGTTACCCAGATGGAGCAGGGCTATTTCTCATATCTCCAAGATAGGGTCGCTCGGTGCCAGCAACATGGGCCAACTTAATAAAGATGCCATTTTTATTCCCCGCCAACGTTTTTCCAAGGCGGCTGCTGTTGTGGCTCCTGCTCCTAATGGTTCTACTGAAAATGGGTCTCAGAACAAATCCCTGGTACGAATCACAACTGACCCATTTCGCAATTTTCTGCTAGTATATTCGGCTTTTGTCCAAGTTTTAATTTTTGGATTGCTTTTATGGAAAACTGTGAATCTAGTTTTGTTGTTATTCAATGATTCGTAAGTCATGAAATTGGGTGGTTTATTGGAACTCCCTACAAGATTGGTTTGCATCATGTGAACGTTCAGATTCGGATGAAGGCATTTGATCTGTTTATTGCTATACTTAGAAATGAATTGAATTACCTGGTGTTTTTATGTCAGGAAAATTTGGATAAAATGTTTTGGTCGAAGCCAGTTTCATTGGCTCTGGCCCCTGACTCTCCGCTTAGAATTGAAGAACCCAAGTATGAGGGCATGCGGTATTTTATACTCAAGCTGCTACTGTTCTATAGTAAGCAGAGCAAGTCTATTCGAGGGGCAAATGTGGTCTATCGACGGATTGTTTCACAAGTAGATAAGCCTGCCATTTATGAAGGTCAGTTATTCTAATACTCACCTTTTGGGACAGCAAATTTTGTTTTCTTCTTCTATGTTTCTGTCTTTCCTATATTTATCTGACAAGCCTTTTGTCAGTTCATAACAATTCTACTTTATGCGTCTATATGGGCTTGGGTAGTGTATACAATGAACCATCATACAATTATGTTAGTACTATATGTATGTTCTTTTGTTTGCCTTGTGCATTTTGATGTGTCATTCAGGGGGCTTGATTTTTAAGGTTTTTTTCTCCTTTTCATTCCAACAGCAATGACTATGTAAGTTTTTGTTCATGTGCATAGGGTATATAATTTTTCCCATTTTCTTCTTATAGTATTCAACCTGGAGAAGACGTTTAAAATGTCATTTTCATTACTCGTGCTCCATATGTGGCTCTGTTTACGCCGTCTGAAACAAGAGGGGAAGGAAGGCGTTGAACTTGGGCAATACCTATATGAGATCTACAATCACGACGTGGAGCTGAGAGTTTCTAAAGCGGGGGTAATGCACTTGTGGTTTGAAATTTTTTTGCCCCCTAGATTTGCATGAAATAATCTAAATTTGATTTTTAGCTATCAGGGAAGAAAAACCACATTCATTCCCACATGCCTTTTGGGTGGTTGATCTGTTGCATTTTTTTTATTTTTGGCTGCTTGTTTATTGATTTGCTATTTGGCAGGTTAACTTGCTCTTGACTAAATGGATGAAAGAATTGGAGAAGATATTTTATGGAAATATTGTTGCTTATGATGCTGCCTTAATTCCAGAGGCTTCAATACATGAGTTAGAGAAGGTGTTGTGGAGGTAAGAATTATATCTTACATGGCCCTCTTTGATTTGGGTCTTTGTGTTTTGGATGTTGAATGGATCTTGTAAGTCCATTTCTTCACTTTTCTCATTTAATGATGTAATATTTGAATTGGGCCACCCTCAACTTGTGTTTTGATGCTTGCCCTTGGATGGGGATTGAACCTGTGGTGATAATTTTGACTGTGGTACTGTGACTTGCGCTGAGATCATCCTACTCCTGTCCTGATTCCCCTACCACACATTTTTGTGAAAAGAGAATCAGTATTTTAACATCATAAGGTCATTAAACAGTAAGTTTCAAGGACTCTTTGCTGATCAATTTGTTTTCTTTGGGAGTCTTCACAAGATTAAATGTCTTTTAGAGAGAGCCTCAAACCTCCCTTTTTGCATCAAAACTAAAAGCAAGGGGTAAATTATTTGCTGGGTTTAAGTATGACACTCTTTTCTTGGGAGATGGGCTAGATAATCCTTGGTGGCACCTGATATTTATTGAAAACGTTAGTGGTTGAAGATTGTGGAATACTCAAATTTGGCGATTTCATGCAAGGATTCATGGTTTCAAACTTATCCCTTGTAGAACATAGTGACTATTTTTTTATTCCTGATTCTGAGTAGCATACCTGCCCATGCTAATATTCTACAACGGAGTTATGTGTTGCAGGAATCTATTTTCAGATGATGGTACATCAGAGCCAGACAATTCTGCGCTAAAGGCTGTCCAGGTATGTATCATGTCTTTTTGCTTTTTGGATGTGAGGAATTACTGATGCATTGAATGTTATTAGATGTCATTTTAACAATGTATTGCTAGCAGATTTTATTTTAATTCTTGTCTTGGTTGTTGAATGTGTCATCTTGGGAACAAAAGCATGTGCAATAATTTGCACAATGAATTTGTGAAGTGCTTTTCCATTCACTCAAAAATGCATGGTCCTCAACCATACATTATGTGACAGTTCAATGTTTTTATCTGCTGGTAAAAGATAAAATATTAGAAAATATCCTTCTTATATTTGCTGAATTTTTCCTAGTCTTATTTAGTTTATCCTCTCCTGGATCAATCCATAGCCCAACTGGGTTTTTGCATGTGTCTGCAGGCAATGGCAAGATATGTACGCCGGGAACTTAGCTGTCTCTCCTTAACGGGTAATCTCAAACACTTTTGATCATAATATTGGTCTTCTTTTGGGGTTTTTTCTTTCATCATTGGATCGGGAGCAATGCTAGTCATCCGAGACTGTTTCCAGTGTTGTAGCTTGTAAAACATTTGACCCATTTTTGTTCTCATGTGAACGGTGTTTCTATTATGGTTTTATCATGGGCTTGGAATTTCCAATATCTGAATAGAAATCACACTGGGCTTAGCTAAAACATCTCAGTGTTTGCATCATCTCTATGCGTTTATTCCTCTGACTATTTAACAAAGTTATGGAATTGGATGGGCAGACAAAGAGGCCATGTTTTCTGGAAATTTCATGTTCAGCTCTTTGAAGAGCACGTCATCAAGTACACCAAGGAGATAAAAAATGGAGGTTGAATGCAAGCGGTATTCAAAGTTCTGGAGATTGCGGCATTAGAAATAAGTCGGTGGAAGAAAAGTCGCTTTGATTTTTCTGTACACAAAGTTCATAAAGCAATGGTGTAGAACGGGAAATTATTATTATTATTATTATTATTATTATTTTAAAATGTACACAAAGCTCATTTTGGGCGCATTTGTGATGGGACGCTCTCTTTCGGCAGCAGTACAGAAATTTCCCAATGAAAGGTTGGGGGGGGGGATTAAGCATGGGCATATTTGGTAGGAGTGAATCCTCCTTGCATTGTCGTGGGTGTACAAGGGTTGACTCAATATTCCAAGTCAATCGGGACTGTGCCTGCCGTGGGATATGGTGTGATTCGGTCTCTCTCTATCATCTGATCATCCGTCTAATTTCCAGCTCAGAGCCGTGTCACTCTCTCTCTCTCTCTCTCTCTCTCTCTCTCTCTCTCTCTCTCTCTCTCTCTCTCTCTCTCTCTCTCTCTCTCTCTCTCTCTCTCTATTATTAATATTATTAATAACGAGAGACTGTCGATCTGAAACAATTATATTAATAGAAGGGACACAAATTCAAATTTTATATTTTTCTCTCTCATTTTTTGGTATATGTATAAGTCGCTCTCTTTAATAATAATAATAATAATAATAATAATTTTGCAACTATACGAGTGTATGTTTTATTTTTTGTAACTTTTAAATTGAAGATAAATAATTTGGTTTACATCTAGCATACTTTAATTTGCGTTAACCGAAACATTATCTAAACGTAGAAGCAAGTGCCTTTGTCCGCTTCAATCTTAATCATAACGACTTTTGGGTACATTGGGCTCAAGTCGGCAGGAAATTTCATGCCTCTTTCCCATCGAAACAAGCATATTTGAAACAGAAGTTGTTCCATCTCTATATGCATATTTTGTTCCACAAGAAAAAAAAAAAAAAAAAAAAAAAGGTCCGTAGGCGATGGGCATGGGCGTTTGACGCTTTAAAGATGCTCAAATTTACACTCATTGAAACTGATGTTGCTACGGCATACTGCGGTGGTGATCGTGGAGAACCCCTTTTGGGTTCGCACTCAGAGAAAATGGATGATGAGATCCATTTTGAACACGGGCTTGATCAAGATTGGCGGCAGCAACAAAGCTTGGGCTCATTGAGATGCGAGAAGCCACTGATGCAAGCATTTGGATCATCTTTGCCGCCGTTCCCCGAGGCAGCGCAACAGCCCACGGTAGGTTGAAGCTGTCAGATTCTTGGTTTAAGTATAGCACAATGACTGGTATCATTGACAGCAAGGATTGTGGCAACGATACATTGTTGCATCTGGCCACCTCCAGAAAACACCTACAATTATGCTTGTATACTACTGGGCTTTTTGCCATTGCTTTTGCTTGTTTTTTTTTTTTTTCTGTCAGTTTCAACCTTCTTGCAGTTCAATTCCAGGCATATAATGGTTAAAATCATTAGACTTGGAAAATCAACTAAGTTCATAAAACAAACCAAAGCTTATATGCTTGGAGTAAAATGTTTGGATTGCAAAATGTTGGATTATCATGTTTCTCATTTTCTAGCATCATATGGCATGCCTCTCTAATCGTTTACTAATCCATTTGCTGCAGACGTCCCGTCAGAATAATGATGGTTTCATAGCTTTGAATATCTTGAACGTCCCATCAGAAACTAGGAACACTGACAAAGAAATAGAAAATATTCTGCTAAGATCAGGAGATATGGGACGCATTGCAGAGCAAAAATCAAACAAGGGGAACCTTGAGATTCCCATTGAACCGAGGAGGCTGTGCCAGCAGCCATTTCAGACTAGCAAGTGTGGATACTTAAAGAGCACAACTGATATTATGCTAATTACAATGACTTTAACGGCAACAATAACCTTCAAACTAGCATTGAGACCCCCGGCAGTGTTTGCTCAGGGCTATGAATCCAGCGGCAGTAGCTTCCAAGTTGAGAAACACGATGATTCAGTACTCAACCAATTGTTCTTCCTGTTTAATTCGGTTGCCTTCTTCACATCGATGGCGTTGATCACAATCCTGTCGCAAGATTTTCCTTTCAAGCCATGGCTGCAAATTTTAGTCGTTTCCACAATTGGAGGTTATATGTGTGCGGTAAAGATTAACTCACCTCATGAAGTTCTGATGGTGCTGCTCGTTGGAGCTTTGATCTGGTTGGCTGTTTTCTTGACATATCTGGCTTTGCACAAAGTGATTCTCGATTATCTTCAATCGATGTGTTGTAGACTGCACAAAGCAGAGAACCCTTGAAGCCAAATAAGGGACGCTTCTTCTTCTTCCTCCTTGCTTTCACCTATAAATAATGATTGATAATCTATTGCAATATATGGGCTTTTGATGCCTAAGCTAGTCAAGTATTGATGATGTTCTACAGCATACCCATTATGTTCCTTTCTTTTTGTGGGAAGCAGAAGTGTTTTAGACTCTCTGTTGAAGTTTGGCCTGCATGACAGTACTGAGCCATCTATGTACTATTCTACGGAGACTTGCAAAGGAGCTCCAACCATCAGGATGGGTTGATGAAATCCTCCCCCCCCCCCGGGCCCCCCTAAATCCCTCATTTTACGAAGGAATTTGGGATTCTTGGTTCTGCTCTAGTGCTGGTTGCGTCCATTTTAGCGTCTTTACTTTCCTGTTTATCTATTCATTTTCGCGGTTGTAACAAATGTTTGGGTTGTGATGTGAGGTTTTGTGTTCGATTATCCTTAAACAGAGTTTGGATATATTACCGTTGTAATTGTTTCTGAATTGAATGGAACATCGTTGTTAAAAATAAGATATTATATATATATATATATAATAGATTGAAAAAATAGAAAAATGGGTTCCAGATAATCCATGTTGAAGCCCATATGTACAAAGATAATCTTGGGGGCTACTGCTAGATAGACAGAAGGTTTATAATTACATGACTTTGCTCTTTCGGAAAATAATAATAATAATAATTTTAATTTTATGGCTTTGAATTTAATTTTCTGCGCAAAAAAATATAGTTGACTTGATGGTTGATGGCGTTCATTTTCTTTCTTTTTTTCTCTCTCTCTCTCTCTCTCTCTTTTTTCACTTTTCTAAAATTGAAATCCGCGAGACATTAAAAAGAAGAAAACTATGTAATTTACGAATAATAAAAATATTAGTTTTAAAATATTTTTGTCAACCTGTCAGATGTGGGCTCGACTGGCCCCGCATGTGAGCCCCACCACCACCGACTAACAACTCAGAATGTTGCCCTAGACTTCGTTAATGAAGAATTTTCCTGTTGATTACCAACAAAAACGAATAATATAAAATGACAAAAAAAATTAGATCTTGTCAAAAATAAAAAATAAAAAATTTTAATTATATATATATATATATATATATATATATATATATATATATAATTTATTTAGTATATTAAATTTATTCTATAATAATTATTTTTTTGTTAAATACAATTATATAATAATATTTATTTGTTATGTAATTATTATATCATAATTACAAAAAAATTTAAGCTTAACGAGTAAAATGAACCTTTTTATCATCTAAAATCGACTGTACTTTGTTGGCTGAAAACTTAGGAACATGCAAATTTTCTTTTCTTTTTTGTTTTTTTTTTTTTTTGATGAATAAAAACATGCAAATTGAAAGTTGACAATGGAGTCTCTAGGAGATATAAAAAAATATTCAATTTTTCAGAAAATACTGGCCTCAGTTAGCTAATAATGATGTTCTCATCCCAAATTAAGGGCTACAGAGATTAGAGACCATAGACAGAGATATGTAAAGAGAGAGAAGCCCCCAAAATTCTCAAGAGGACGACATGAATCCGGGTGGGGGTTGTTATTGGTCTCGCTAAAAACAAGCAAGTCAAAAGTAAGTCCTCCAGCTTACAACACCCAACACAGGCCCAGATTGCAGTACAAACTAATTGTCACCGGAGAACTTCACACTCTACCAAAAAGCCAAAAACCTGGAAGACACGATACAAAAGTTCTTAGATAGACCTTTTCTACGGTGAACTTCTCTCGGTATGAAGTGGGTCCAACGCAACAAGCGTGGTGGACTCACCCCATGAAAGAAAGGTTTCACACATAGACTTAGTCCCCTAAGAATTGCCTAGAAGATTAAAGCGGAAATGCCCTTCCTTGCTTTTGAGACTATGGATATTGCAAAGGAGCAGAAAGCCGCCGCGACGTAGTATGCCATAGCTCCGAAGATAATGAACGCAATAGCCAGTAACCACACCAAAGAGGTACTCGAAATGTTGTGCGAGCCAAATTTGACTGAGAATTTTGGCATAATGTTACCGACTAGCAATGCATAGACAATTCCTAGAGTAATTGTGGAAAAGAGAACAACTGGCCTAAATGGAAATGACCACAGGAGCACCAGAATTGCACCCAAACAAACCAAGTACATGGACGTGTTAAAGACCATGAGGTATAAAACTGACGGCAGCAGGCCAGCTATGATATCTTCAGGAGGAAACTCGGCGCCAACGACATTTTCGTCCTGAAGGAAAGACTTGGGTAGATTGCAAACTGTGGTGAAAGTCGCCCCTGTAACAATTCCTGAGACCACCAGTAAGACGTTCCTCATATCCAGGGGCCATTTCAGGTGATCTTTCAATGCCAATGAACGTCCTTCAAGCGCGCCGGCTTCATGAAGCGTTTTCCCAATCTCACGGCTAGCAATTTCCCCAGAGTATTGGTTATAGATGTCTAGAGCAGTGAGTCCACATTTGTTGAGTGCGTTCACTGGCACCAAAGAGCCGCCAACACTACCCGTGGAACCTCCAGGTAATAACAGCTTGACAATCTGAAAAATTCCCAAGCATATGAACGATGTTTAAAGTTTAAACAACATATTCCTGTTCGTGAAAAATATATCAGATAAAAGACACAGGCTAATGTTACCTCCACAAGTTTGTTGGCCGTAGCACTATGCAAAATATTGTTGCCTTGTTTGTCTGTCCTATGCAGGAGTTGCTTTCGGTTCAGCTTAACGATCTCTTCCAACAACACTTTAAAAGCATTGACCTGGTAATGCTGGGCAGCCAGGTGAAACACCGTCTCTCTCTTGGATGTCACCTTCCATACAGACTCCGGACAGGCTGCGATCAGTGCTCTAATCACGTCTCCATGTCCATTCACAATTGCTGCTTGGAGAGGAATCATCGAATGTTTATCTTTCACAAGGCATAGTCTAGGATCAGGACTCACCAAGACATCTATCATTGGAAGATCAAGTTTTGCACTAGCTATGTGCAAGGGAGTATAACCATCCCTATTTTTCATTTTAGCATACTCGAGATTGTCTGCTGCAATCGCCTGGGCAACACGGAGGCTGCCGTGCTTGCAGGCAACATGGAGAGGGGTCTCGTCCCATGTCATGGTGGCGAGCTCAAATAATTCCGGCTTGTTTGATTGAAGGTTGGTCACGGAAACCACATCATCCCTCTTAATGGCATCGAATAATACTGTTAATAGAGTTGTTTCATTCATTTTGCGCAATTGGATCCCCAATCCTTTCGCCGCTTCTTCTTGCTTGTTGCTTTTTCACCTTGTTTGCGTCTTTTACTCGCACTCCATTTATATTTTCCTGTGCTATACATCTCACTCAATTTCCAGGCCAACAAATTCCTGAAGCTTTCCAGGATGTTTCCAGAGTCAGGATATTACTATTACTTTAAGAAAATCTTTTATGAACAAAATTTACCACTAAAATCATATATAAACTCAACGAATACAAAATATTAGCTTTTTTTTTTCCTTTATATAAAAAATCGCAGGCATTCAACATGGTAGCGAAAGTCTTCGTCAACTTATAACCAATATTGGGTTGGGTTGCAGTCAAAAGAAACTTCATGCAGCAGAACCATAAAAGTTGAGGCAGTAGCTTGGTTTGTCCGTTTAAATTGGAATTCCTTTTAAACAAATTCCTAATTGTTAATATAGTTCTTACAGCCAAGAAAACATAAAATGTACATAGAGAATTTGAATTTATGATATTGTTTGTAATCTAAGTAATTTCAATTTATTTAAATATCAGTTTTACAGTTAGGCTAATTATGATTGGTTAGTAGAGGCATTAGTTATTCTCTAAAACACACTTCGTGGAACAAAAAGTCTTTTCGTTGTTACATAGGAACTAGGCACGAAATCACGTTGAGACGCTCAAAGTCTAACCGCGTATGTATCGCGTAATGTGACAATGGATCGTGAAAACTGCTTAGAAATATACTGGTAATTAGACTGAAAGGTTTGCGCAAGTTCTATACATTTTTCTGCTATAAGTCAAGTCGTTGTTTACATTGCATAGAAGCACTTGGTAATTCTTGTAGCAATCCAAGAGACTGAATAAATATTTATGATTAGATATACGTCTATGTTACTCAATTATAATTATTAATTATTAAAAATATATATATGATAATTAATTATAAATAATTTTTATGAACTTGCGAATCGCATTTATTTACCCTAAGCTTTATTAATACAATATTATACAAGTGGGTCGATTGGACAAACCAGATAAGTTGGCCCCAAAGTTAGAGTTGGAAGGGCAAAGGCTCCAATTAATTCAATTCTTTTTGTTAACTTACGAGATAATGTTACCCCCCATATTAGAATTTCAAGCGCTGTGACATTTCGAAGAAACTCACTTGCATTTTCCATTGGATCTACCGTTGACGTCAGCTATATTTGCTACAAATTAAAAATGGAAAATGCAAAGTGAGTTTCTTGGAAATGTCAATGGGAAAGCATCTACAGCGCTTGAAATTTTAATCTTTAAGAATGACCCATGGCTAGAACAAGTAGACGAGATAGACTTTCAAATATGTACATCGAAAAAAAAAAAAAAAAAAGCAAGAAAGACAAAGATTTAAACCATTTTTAAGTTTTATTTTTGTGCATTGACCAAAATTGCGATGGTGTTCATTCGTATTTGAAAAATGAAAATCTCAGGAAACTTCTGGCCAATGTACCAACGTACTAAAGACGACGGAACAAGAAACAATGCAAGATAACAATGAGAAGTGCCTGTTGTTGTTCCTTGTACTGGTTATTCCGCGTGTCTTTGTAAGAAAAAAAAAAATAATAATAACGTTTTGAGGATGGAGGTTTCCACTAACATCTTTGATACTTTAATTTCTAGCCTCTTAGATACTGTAAGTTTTCTCGATGAAGTTTATCAACAGAGTAGCATTGGTGATTGGGAATGGCCTTCATATGAAGATATTCATTTTTGGTCACTGCCATTACACCGGGCAGCCCAGGATCGACGGGTTGGTGGCATGAAGAAATATTTGAAGGCTTGCCCCACGGTTGCCATGAAGCTCGTGGCTTCTAGGGAGACAGCACTCCAATCTGCAATCTCTTGCGGTCAAGTTGAAGCCGTAGGGTTCATGCTAGAGTGGCTCAAGGGAAAGAGTAATTGTAGATATGTGATCGATATGAAGGATCGTGCTGGCAACACAACTTTGCAACTTGCAGTCTCCAAGAAACTAGTCCAGGTAACTGTTATCTTCCTTCCCTCTTCTTCCCTTAATTTAAGCTATGATCAATTAGAATCACTTTGGTTAATGCGATCATAATTATGGCCACTGCAGTATTGCAGCAGACAGCAGTTCTAAAAAATTGCAGGCGAAATTAGATAGCAGACTGCAATTTAGAATCTTTCATTAATTGACCTTTCTAGGCCCTGTTTATACAGTGTATGCTGTATGCATATTTAGGCAGTTTGCTTTTTCATTTGCAATTGCAATTTAGTTTCTTGAGGCAGTCCGCAAAGATAAGGGACTGTATCTGAAAAAAAAAAAAAAAAGAAGAAGAAGCTTGGAAAGTGATTCTCTCTGTTTAGCTCGTAGTTTCCTGATCATCGGGAAAGTACAAAACCAAGGTCAGGTCCACCTATGGGGATAAGTCTTTTCCTCTAAAAACCTGCAGGCCTGTTTCTCTCTCTGCACTTAGTCAATGCCTAATAAATTAGAGTGTGGATTTAGAGCGATCTTTAATCCTTTTCAGGTTCTAGTTTGATCTGGGATGTTGGAGAGTGGGAAACTATTTAGTTCCAGGGTAAGGCCGGAGTATGAGAGCCAGAATTCTCTTTTCTCTAAGGTTTCCCTACCTAGAGCATCGTTGGCTGGCAAGGCATACCATCTTCATCCACCCATAAAAATAGGAAATTTAAATGCAGAAAGGAAAATCAAATGAATTAGTAATAAAAATTCATTCTATGTTAGAAAGGATCCAACAAAAAATTGCTGAACCTCTTCGCATAACTGCATTATTCAAGCGTAAGTTGTCCTTTGTTTTTAATTTTCATGCAGACAGTAAAACAATTGCTGGATTATGGCAGCATGTTGGAAACAAATGCCAAGAACTACTGTGATTTGAAGTCCTCAAACATCTTTGAATACTCGGATATGGACAAAGAAATTGGAAAATTTCTCGAAGAAGCAGGAGCTTTGAGAGGCAGAGACGTAGTTGATCAGAAAGTTAATGTAAGCAATCACGAGGTTCTCATTGAAGTTGGAAAGGAATGGCAACAGTGGCCATCGGATTATGCTGTCACCTCCCGTTCCCTATTGAACAGGCTTCATGTAGAACTTATTCTGGTTACACTGCTAGCTTACTGTGCCTTCTATCTAGAATTGACTGTCCTACCTCGGATAGAAAACAATGTTTACGAGCCCAGTTCCAGTGGTACTGATACCTTCCGTGGCAGAAATCAAGATGCAGTAATCATGTTCATGCATTTGACGGTGTTAGTTAATTCAATCACCTTTTTTATGTCGCTGGCCTTAATTACAATCCTAACACATGAACTTCCTCTGAAGCCATGGGTGCCAATTACAGTACTTTCAGCATTTGGAGCATTCATGAGTGTAGTGATGGCTAATTCGCATCAGGACTTTATGGCAGTGCTCTCAATAGGAAGTTTCATCTTGTTAGCAGCATTTGCGAAATGTCTGGCCTTGCACAAAGTGATGATTCACCTTTTGGAAAGGGTATGGATTAGAGTCAAATCGTAACATAAGAATGCTGGAAATACAAAGGGACTTCTGTGCCTCCCATCTCTTTATCCTCTGCAAGGCATGCTAGCTTGTTACTCTTACCAATAAATGATGTTCACTCACCTATGTGTGGCCATCAACCTATTTATAATAAAATGAGCTATTGTCTTGTGCAGACAACGTTTATAGTGATTTGTAATGCTTTTATTGTATGCAAGGTTATTATCTTTGGTTTTATTGGTTGTCCATTCTTGCTTGTTATTTCAGCTGTGTCAATGAAAAAGAACCAGTAGTACCCCTTTGGCAGTTTACAGTAGCATATTATGGTTCATCAATTTCTCTCCAGACATGTGTGCGGATATTCACACTGCTTGTCTTTTCCCGTTAAAAGATTGCCAAGCACACATTGGCTCCCAGTTGGGCTCATCAGATAGATTGCACCACTCTCGACTATCATGCTAGTTCGTACCCATAGCATTTTCCTTCTTTAAGAGGTGAAACCAGACAACCCAAAAGAAGACTGTTTTGCAACATAGATCAAGGACTGTGAAGCCTATCTTTTGGTATTTGTATCCAATTCTCTCCTAGTTCTGAATTTTTTCCAACCCTTTTCCTTCAAAAAAAAAAAAAAAAAAGTTTCAGGATTAAGTTGGGAATGGCTTGTGTTTAATCAAGCTGGAATTAGAAAATTGATTAAAAATTGGAAAAACAACTTTCAAAGTTCTGCTGTTGTTTCTATTGGCACTGAGAATTCAGACATTGCAAACCTGATATGTTAAAAGAGATGGAGATATTAAAACCTGGATATGTTTTAAGAGATTTTTCATCCTAATATTCAGGATCAGACGTTCATCAATCTATCGTGACTTCTTCTTCCGTTCACTGGTCAATCAGGTCAGCAAGTTGGCCTTTGGTGCTTTTAAAATCTTATTGTAAGTAATTATCATTAATCCAACATTATCATTAATCAAATGCAAGTACAGATGATAGAACGACTAGAACTGAGCTAAAAAAATATGATTGTCAAATAAAGACAGTCCTTGGGAAGGAAAAAAAGGTCCAAAGTTCTTACCAAGCAAGAAAAAATGGAACAAGCAAACGGAAAATCCTTTAGCAAACATCTTTACCAGTAGGTGCACTTGCCAGAAGTTATGCTTTTGTTCTGTGGCTACAGAGGCCAATTTTAGATAAATAACTTGAAATTTGTGAAACGAAGAACCAGGCAAATCATATAAAGCCTCTCTTTCCTAGGCTGCAAAGCAAAAAACCATAACTAAGGGGCCAAAACAGATTCCCCCTGTGACAAAATTCAACAGTTGCAGGGGATTTATTTATTGTTAACTGAAGTACCGGAGCATTACTGTCGGCATAATACAACAAATAAACCGGATTCAGTTTCAACAACTGTAACAATGCAGGCCTTTTGCAACAGGGACAGTAATTAAAAAAAAAAATTCAAACATTGAAAGGGGAGAGAGCAAATTGAATAAACTTGGAACCCCGCGAAACTCAAAAGATGAACCATGAATACGATTGTGTTCAGGATTGGCATAATCTGGCACACAACTGTAGATTCTCCGGAAAATCTTTCCCCATGCCCTGAAATTTGACAGCTAATGCCACATCGAAATTCTTCTGCCAGAGTGCAATTTTTCTCTGAGGAATCTCTCTCCCTCTATGGTATTTGCAAAAATTTTGCTGTTTCGGAGAGTGGCTTTTTGCAGCATCCGTACATGTTAATGCCCAGGTATTTGTCAGGGAGAGTTCCCAGCAAGCTTGGGGATATTGGTTAAATTTGACAGTGTCAAGCCTTTAAAACCCGTGGGCCGTAGACATACGAGGTATAAAACCTTGACGGTCTACTCGTCCTGAAATTTAGTTCCGGACCTTTTCCTGACTTGGCTCTTGGACGGCTCTCAACTGTTTCATTCTGTACCAAATAAACGCAAAAAGTACTGGAGAATAAAGTGCAAGTGGCTTGCTGCAAAATCTTCCTGCCAATAAATCGATAAGGCAGAAGACCTAGAGTCATTGTTGAGTCTCTTTTCTCCCAACAGCCTGAAGGGCCATATCTCTGCCAATCAGTTCGCCATATTCAATTTACCAGCCCTCGTTATCTTGCTCTCCACTAAAAGAACCACAACTAGCTTTCCTCTGTGCCAAATATTATCATCTGCATCATCAGCAGAAATAACTGCCAACAATGATGACCTCTTAACGGAAATCCTTTCTCCGTTTGCCCTTCAAATCTCTCCTCAAATTCAAGTCTGTATCAAAGCATTGGCTATCTCTCATCTCTAATCCTCACTTCTCTCAACGCCTTAACCACTGCATCGATCCCCCTTCTGCCCTCTTCGTTCAAAAAACTTCTCATCTCAATAACCCTGAATTAGACTTTGTCAATATTGATTCTAATCACTCTAATGCTCCCTTTAAAAGCCTGTCGTTTTCCAAAAACCCTTCAGCCATCAAGATAATCCATTCTTGTAATGGACTACTGTTGTGTTAGTTTTTGGACAATTCCTATAAAACGCACTATTACATTTACAATCCTACTACAAAGCAATATAGCGTGCTGCCTAGACTAGGTAAAGTTCATCGTCTTTTGGGTGTTAACTTTGGCTTATGATCCTAAGAAATCACCTCATTACAAAGTTGTCTGCGTGCGAAAGTGTGGTTCCTCAAGACATCATTATCAGAGAGAGATTTATTCGTCCAGAATTGGCCCATGGAGGGGGTCCGGCAGTCCTTTCACTTCACCTGGAAATGTCAACTTTAAGGGGTTCCTTTCTAATGGGACTATACACTGGATTAGTGATTCGGACGCTTCTTCGTTCTGTTTCGACGTGGATCAAGAGCAACTTAAAGAAATGCATATGCCACGGATTCCTGATGGTTGGGATCAGAGAAGAGTGAGATATTTTGGGGAGTCCCGCGGACAGCTGCACCTTGTTGAGAATTATGACCCGCAGGAAACGAAATTTAATGTTTGTGAGATGGAGAGGGACTACTCTGGCTGGTTTGTTAAGTTCCATATTGACCTTGATAGAGTTGCGAGTGCATTTCCTGAGATGATCAGGGGCTATCTTGACCCTCTGGCGCTGTGAACTATCATACTCGTCAAATATTGTGTGTTGTTGGGGGAGAAAGGGATGATGACTCTTTTATGGTGCTGCATTTACCTGGGAAATTGATACATTATGACTTCAGGGATAACAGTTTCAAGAAGCTCAGTGATATTGCTCTGCCAAGTGGCAACACACAGAAAAATTTGTGTTGTTGGATGCTTATGAGTACATCGAGGGTTTTGCTTGTGTTTGATACAAACTTCTGTCAGCACAGAAATGTTTAGTTCGGATGTCAACTGATCTTCTAGTGCACCTGGTTCAAAATCTGAAGTGTCTTTCGTCTTAAGTTCATTGGACTACTACTAGACAAACCAAATGCCATATAGCAGCAATTCTGTCAATTTGAAACTATGATTAACAATTTATACTACAGGTCTGCCTTAGGCCTATTTAGTAGGCACGCAGCTCTGACATATAAGATGCATGCGGCTTAAGATCAAAGGAATCTTCATATTAAAAACTGAGTAAACATCCAAGTCGCATTTTCCGATAACAATGAGGACTGCTAAAAAATCATCAGGACCCAGTTCTTATTTCGTAGGAATGAATATAAAAGATAAATGCGTGCATCAAGATCCACAATCGGGACAATGTTACTGGAATTAATTGGACGGGTAGTGGTCCAGCAAGTTTCTGAGCATGTGCCACACATTGCTAACGAGATGATTTTAAATTGATCCAGTGACAGAGTGACTCCGAAGGCCATTGACCAAAACTGGGAATTATTACAAAGTAATTATAATGGTTGTTAGGTATCTGAGACGGGGAAGCAGAAGAGGATTGTGCACCATTGGAGGAGCAAGCATTCTGGACGTAAATTGAGCTCCATTGAACGTCTTGGCAAAGACTTAAATTCACGACTTTTAACAAGACAAATAACGGTCTCCTTACCATTAGGCCACAATGTTTGTAATGGTTGTGTAACTAAAGATGAGTTCCCCTCTACCTCACCTAGGCAGTGATTTTTCAAAGTTAGACCAATCTAAAGCTACCAACCTCCAACCTGTGCCAGCTAAAAATTTGTTGCTCTATGAAGAAATCATAAATGGAAGTGTGCTTGCAGCAAGGGCAAGCATGTCTTGTTAAAGAGTGTGTATTTCATAATATCAATTTTAGTCGAATATACAGTGAACAATTATACAAGCACTGATTTTTCCATTGACCTACGAGGTTGAAATGAAAATCTAAATAGTATCAATGCATCGCTATGTTCATGTTCTGCCACTGACTGTTGGCCAAGGGTAGTACAAAGAATAAGCAGCCCCCAATGACAGAAGCAGAGAAGTAATACTTCTAAGAGAAACTTGGCACAGGATTTTGTTGTCGTTTGGCATAGAATTAATACAGTCCAATCAACAGAACTATCCCAGCTTATTCTTTGTGCAATGGACCAAATCTTAAACATTCTGCTTCTAATGTTGTGGAGTAAATGTGAACTTCATCGTTTCCTCAAGTCTTGTTATGCTGCTTGAAATTTTCAGCCTTTTCCTTTCACCAAAATAACATTTCTGCTTTCCCCACCTATGTCAATGTCATCAGTCATAACTGTTGTCCTCAAAGTGAACATGAATTTGCAAATCAGATGTGAAAAGTTAGCCTGATATCAACTGCAGACTCACTGACTGCAACCAGAACCTGATTGGATTCTCCACAGAATGCCATAGATGCTATCTTACAATTTCTTCAAGCTTAGAGAGCACTTGCTTAATGTTTGGCCTAAGAGAAGGCGAAGGAGAACAACAGGCAATTGCAAGCTGAAAGAATTTGAGTATGCATTCTTTAGTCACTGGCCTTTCGTTATCATTACCACTGCTGCAATGAATATCCGAATGGTATAAATCTGAAATTCTGCGATCAAGGACAGCATTTCTTGTGAAGGTGGGGAGACAAAAATCATCATCAACTGTTGTGTTATCAATAATAGGTTCTCTCCCCGTAAGCATTTCAAGCAAGAGTACTCCAAGGCTGTATATATCTGCCTCCTCTCTTGCATCTCTCATTTTGATGAGCTCAGGGGCTTTGTATCCCTCAGCTGCAGAAGCTTCAAGCATTTCTTGGCCAGCAGAGGGATTCAACAGGAGATGTAGGCCGAAGTCTGAGATAAATGGATGGTAACTACGGTCCAAAAATATGTTTTTTGGCTTGAGATTCCCATGAATTACAGGCTTCTGCAATCCTGTATGAAGATGATCTAATCCTCTGGCTATGCCAATGGACATCCTACAAATGACGGACCATTTGTGAGACTCAGGATTCCCATCTGCCCATGAAAAAGAAAGTTGGTACATCTGATCAGTGAATGGCTTAAGGAAGCAGATAACTTCAAACACCTCAAATTTGAGGAAGAAGCTGAAATGCTAACAGTTGTATATGGCAAGACCAAAATGACAAAAAAGATTAATAAGTTAAACCAAAAATGTCATTCTTTTTCAAGGAGAAAATTAAAAGGGGTAAAATGACAAAAGGTGGGTGCTGACAGATAAAAGATTTAGCAGCCAAAAAGGCAAGGACGGTTGGCTACTTGGCCAATAAGACATCCACATAATGCAACCTTTTACTCTAAAAAGCCATGTTAAATAACTCCTCGGTAAAACTCTCTCTACGCCAAACCCAACCCCAAAGAAACAGAAACGGAAATTGTAAATTTGGAAGAGCGAGTTTAGAGACAAAAGAAGAGACTTGGATTATAGGTCCCAGCACGATAAAACATTGAGCCACTGAACATTATAAGCAAAACATCAAATCAATATGGTGCACTGGGGACACATACATGACAGCTGGAAATAATCGGCCATACTCTGATCCTGGTCATCAGCTTTTGTTTTTGAGTTCTCTGTTTTCACCTTTTTGATCCAATATTTGTCTGAATTCTGAGACAAATTTTAATCAAGATAATTTCCTTACAGACCCCCCCTTGAATTATTGCCCACTCAATCCTCTATCTTCAGTTGCTAAGAGATTTTTGCAACCCAGTACTCGGAATGGTAGAATCAATAAAACGAATGAATGAAAAAAGGAATATAATTATGAAGCTCAAACCCACTTTCAATAGAAGTTAACTGATCACACCTTTGTGAAAAATACGGATGCAAAAAAGAGAAAAACAAAAGTTTCTGCTTTGTATGAAAAATGAGAAAAGACAGAAAGCTTTCCTGCATGAAAATGTCGACGACCAAAAGGCAACTTACCATGGATGAATTGACCCAGATTGCCACGCCTGAAAAAGGGATGAATAAGAAGCTTCTCACCTCTCGGCCCAGTGTAGAATCCCAGAAGAGGCAGCAAATTGGGATGCCTAACGCTGCCTAACAGCTGAACCACATCGCCTAAATCTTCAACTCTTGCAGTGCAAATTGGCCTCAAGAACCTAAGCAGCCTCACGGAGTTGCTTCTCTGTAGTAAAGCCTTGTACAAGGTACCGTAATTGGATTTTCCTATGACCTCTCCCGGAGCATCAAGAATGTCACTAATTGTCAGGTCCTGGCCTCCTTGGAAAGTCACCAAGTCCTCTGTCTCTGTCCCATGTCCAAACTTTTGCTCTGAGGCTTCTATATCATTTTGATCCTTTTTAACTCTTGTTTTCAAGTAAATAAAGATGGTAAGGACTATAATGACCAAGACAGTTGCTGGAGCCAGTCCTAGAATTAGTTTTAGCATGTGGGTGTGCTTCATTTTCGGGAGATTTCTGATACTGCCTTTCTTAGCCTAGTAGTGGAAACAAGAGTAAAGAACAAAGAAACAAGATCCGGAAGCAGTGTGAGATAATGAAACCATTGGGCTTAATGGAGACTGAGTTGAAGTTTGTATGGGGAAGCAAAAGAGACAGAAGACAAGAAGATGAAGATGGAATTGAACTTTTGTTGGGGGATTGTGGAACCCAAGATTTATGGGAATTTCAATTACTTGAGTGGGAAACAGTCAAAACTGTAACATGACTACAAGACTGCGCATTGGATCGAGAGAGAAAGAGACAGAGAGAGAGAGAGAGGGAGTGAGAGAGGGAGATGCTGTTTTCTGCAGAATGAGGTGGAAGGCGCAAATTGTATAGAGGTGAATCGAATGGGACACATCACAAGTCGATCGTAGCCATGTGAGTATGTGATACTTTTTTATCTTTTTTGACTGTAGGCTTCCCTGTGCCGTAGACTCAGAGCTTTGTCCACTCACATGTAGTAGTGATGAAATTATTCAAATTTAAGGTGAAAAAACAAAAGTGCCAAAAAATTTGGGAACAATATAAAACGTAATATAGTGAATTTGTGCTGACACTACATAATTGGATCAAAATTTTATTAAATTTAAAAAATATGATATAATATAATATATAAATTATTAAATTTTTTAGGTGTATTAACATGGTATATTATTAGGCAAATTATATAAATTAGTTTATTTTTATGTTTTTAAATAATTAAATCTGAATACTTAAATTTGAAATAAGTGGTTCAGAATTTTTAGAAAATGAGGAGGTTCAATTTCAATAATACCCTCCAATTTGAGACAGAATTGAAATTTAATCTTAGCTTGTTTTGAGAGATTGCCACAGAATTTTTGTTAGCTAAGCTTGTGAACAATGAATACACTCTGTCATGCTACCTTCTTTTTGTGGGACAACAAAATGCTTCTTCTTCTTCTTCTTTTTTTTTTTTTTTTTTTGTTTTATTACAAACTTTACTGTCAAGTTATACAGGAGAACAAGCCGTAAGAAGTCCCTTTTTAAGTCTCCCTCCTAAAAAGGTAACATGCATTACCACTCTCTCATCGTGAGTAGTTTGACAATTCAATAAAATCGGAACTTACTACAAATAAAATATTCCGATAACTTGCAATTTCATTCCAAGAAATGCATAACCGAATAATCTCGTTTACTTGTTTGATACCTAAAGAACCCTATAATCTAATTAAGTTTCTGGTAAGTGATGCTTTCAAGCTCTTTCAAGAGGAGGCATATTACTTCCAACGCTACAAGACAAGCACTTTCACTTTCACGATTGATGGTTCCAACTGCCAAGCTGTAGCAGTTAAATCGGGTAAAATTTATACCAATCATGCTTATTGCTATCAGTACGAAAAAATATAAACTTGGAGCACATGCATAGAAGACCAGTTTAATATATATATATTGATTTTATCTATCAATTTCGCAAGAGAAATGCTCAATGGAATCTCGTAATAGAGGGTTAATAATTCCATTAATATAGAAAGTAACATAACACCTATTGCATTAAAGTGGGAAGGTCACGATTGCTACATATACCCAAGATACGCCTTGGCCTTCAAGGCAAGTGAATAGACTTTAAAAACTTCCCTTTAAGGAATAATAATTAATAATAAGAATAATAATTAATACATACATGATGCATGCAATCAAAAGGAAAAAGAGTTTCCAGGGTTGTCATGTGAGGGTTTGGTGAGGAAAGGTGTAACGAGCAAATAGAAATATTAACGAGGATAGGAGGAGGGTCAGCCTGTATTTCTCGTAAGTCCTCCACTTTCAATCATTTACACTTCTTTTTAACAATTAATTTTGGATCAATGACATTGGAATATTATTTATTTTATTTATTTTTATTTTTTTTTCAACATTGTTCAAATCTCAATTGAAAATAATCGATAGGAAGAAAGGCGACAACACATAGACGAGCATTTTATATTTTTATTTAATGTTAGGCTTCAATACATAAAAATCATCGATCCAGTTGTTCCAAATTTTCAATGTTATCTACAAATGTTGATCGTTCGATCAAAAGAATCTGCAAATCGAGAGTACAGAAGAATCGTACGTGTGACATAAACTCAAGGCCCAACAATTTAAATATTTCCTAAATTGACGAAGACAAACGTAGCTTGGCTCCCACCGTTGGATCAATATGACCAAGTCAGAAGTCAACAAGATAGGAAATCGTACACCAATCGCATCACTACACGTTGATACGGATGCTGACGGGACGGGACCTTATCGTGTGGCTATTAAGCCGAAACGTTTTAAGGTGGTTGGGAAAGGGACAGAGATGAAATATTAATTGACGGCGCTGATTGATGAGCAGGTTGGTTGGTAGGCAGACCCCACCGATACTCAAGCTCTTATTTAGTACGATGGCATTCTTTTGCCTTATCATCCATCAGATGGGTAGGGCCCCCCGGCACTACTTGAGATATCATGGTCTCTCCATGAAAAGCTCATTACGGATGCATGGTTAGCCCACAAGGTTTTTAACCCCGCAACTTTTTACCTCCAACTTGTAGCAAAACACTACGATATCATTCGTTCCCCCAAGGTGGAAAAATTAAAAAAAAAAAAAAAAAAATACTCGTATATTCTATAATAATAATAATAATAATAATTTATGTCTAATATATATAATGAGTTTTAGAGGTAATAGATCATTATCTCATAAAAAAAAGATAAAATTAATAATATATTAATTATAAGAGTCTTATATTTTAATTTAATTTTAATATTTTTTTCACCCAAATTCATAATTCAAACTTAAAAGTTCATATATCATATATATCTCAATTCTCAATTATAAGTAATTTAAAATTAAGATATTAAAAATATGCCTTAAAATTCTTAATTAATTAGATACTCCATTAAACACAAGACAAAGTTATTTTTAATTAGTTATTATTTTGTTGGGTTTTAAGGCAAATGGAAGGGAAAGTGGCTTCCAAAAGAAGGGGAGAGATGGGCGTCAAGTCCAATTCTCAACCCTTATCTAAAACCAATGCTCACCAACAAGTCAAGCCAGCATTTAAATTTCAGACTAAATTATCTAACACGTAAAATGAGATCATCTATAAGAAAACGACCTCACATAAACAAATTAAATTCGTCTACTTTTGTGCGTGGGTACGGCTGGCCAACGTAGAAAATTAGATGGGAAATTTGCAATTCAAGTACTTGGACTCCTAATGCCAAAGTGCGGATCACATTGGTCCTCTTTTGACGGTACAATTTGAAAGCAAGGTTATGCAGCATTGCATGCGGAAGGAAGCACCGTAGAGGAAGGGGCACGTTCGTTGGAGAAGAGATGGGACGCCTCTGGGTTGAAGATGGCTTATTCCCATGTATGCACATGACAGCAAAAACCTTTTAGACTCTCCAGCAGATAAACAGCTTCACAGGGTAGAGGTTTATTTTGCAAATGTAAGGAGGATCCAAAGAGCCTAGTCACAAAAGCACTACTGGCATGGACCGTACTTGTTCCAATATGGCAAAGATTGCCCATTCTTTGTTCTTTCCACAGTGAACAGAATCATTTAGAGAAAGGAAATCGCAGATGATATGAGTATGAGTAATTTTTAAAAGTGGGCATCTTGGGTGTTATTGCGTGCATTTCTAAAGTAATTCTTCAGAAAAAGAAGCTGGTGCAAGACCTTTCAGCATTTTTGTTTTTTCTTGCTTTTTATTTCGCTACAAGTAATAGCCTGCTGGCTTATCCAGAAAGAACAGGGTGCGGGTCAATATACTGTTGTTCTGTACATGTCATAGAGGGGCTTTGAGCCAACAATAGTTGGGGATGTAGATGACTTTACAGTTGACAACTTGTGGATCCTACACAATAATCAAGCACTTATTCAGTGTAAAATGACTTGGAAAGAATTGCGGACCCTCCATTTAAGGAATATAATACATGGGGTTGGGAACCTTGAATGAACGAATTGACATTGAGAAGCCTAATAAATCGCTCCATTGGTCTCCAGAGTTTCCAAGAATCCTGTATCCTTCTTTCAACATTTCAGTCCTCTTCTCTGACTTGTATAATATTGCATGTTTGTCATGGTCCTCCGGAGCTCTGCACAGAAAGAGAGAGAAAGGAAATTAGTAGAATCAAAGTACCTTTAATAATTGCAAATCTAGAATTCCAAACGGTGTATGCTTCTTTGATTGAAATCAACAGAGAGAATTCAAGAACCGGGAAGGAGAGAAAGAATCAGAAGACTGGCTAAAGAACATAACTGTTGCACAATGAAAGACGGAAGTTACCCAAGATACTTCATTTTCTTAAATTTATCCTCAATCATTCAACACCAAAACACATAAGATCATTAATTCACATCTGTAACAGAATAAGCACTGACTAAGATCATGGGAAAAACCAACAGTAACTGTAGTCCACCATCATTGGATTAACCTTCATTGTAGGAACATTAATTAACAGGGAGTTGATATCTTTACTGCATAAATAACCATATTCAAGCCAAGAAGGAAGAAAAATCCCAGCCTCAATTCATTGTACCAAAATTATAGCCTTGTAGATTCTGTATTCAGAAGCAGTTTCTTATAACTTTACAGACTAGCCAGAAAATTTGCTTATGAGGCATTTAGAGCTTATTTACATGGGAAATCAAGAATACCGTGTTTCTATTTTATCTGCTAATGTCCATAAAGATGAAGAGAGAACCAACAAAGAATATCCCCAATAAAAAAGCAAAGCATATTTTTCAAGATCTTGTCATCACTTAGCCAAAAAGTACTTTAATACTTATAGTGAAGTGGGTTGTAGCAGTCTTGCCTTTGATGGCAGATCCATTATTGGTAATGTACGAAGTTCTAACCCCAAAATCAAATAAAGGACCACCATTTGGACCCACTCCACCCCCTCCCACCACCCCTGAAGTGGCAGCACCCTATAATCCCTCATCAAATTTAAGTTTATGCTTCCCATAGAAGCCGGACTATATAAACTTCCCAGAAATCAGATTGGAACAAGAATGGCATCTCCTACCAGAGATTCAACAAGTTATCATAATATTATGGATCCTCTACTTCTCTTGTGAAAATAGAAGAAGAGAAATGGGCTGAAGTTTGTGTGAACGAATCAATGAACTTGTAAAATGAACATGGCATCTGCTGTTGCAATCATTAGACAAGGAGAATCCAGGTACCCAACTTCTGTTCTCGAGTCACATTGGCTAAGATTATGTTAAAAGAAGCATTGATATTATATTAGCATGGTAGAGCAATGTATGCATATATTTGTGCAATTTAATGATAAATTAAAGAAAGGGTACAGAAGAGATGCAAAAGGTGTTAGAATTGCTTGAGGAACATGAGATTGACAACTTCCACCAACCATTTCAAATTGTTAACCTATAATTGTGATCTAGCTAATACATATAGGTTAATGATGCAAATGTTTTGAATTAGCAAAGCAAGTAGCAACTGGTATTACGAGAAGTATAGACAGTCAATATCACATGCAGTATTGTGAAATTCCATCCTTTATGAAGATTAAATCTTTCTTGCTCACCTCAAAATAAGCTTTTCCCAATTCTGAAACCCCGCATTGATTAAGTTCTCCTCGGTTACACACCTTTGCTTGTCACTCCGTCCAGTCAGCAAGAAAACCTTGAAGCCTAAACTGAGAACCTCCTCGTAGAGTTTCAAACTAGGTTGTATAGGAGGTGCCATAGCCTTGTCGACCCACTTATCAAACTCCACTGGATCAAAAATCTCCAACCTACAAATTGCAAATTCGCCCCCCCCCCAAAAAAAAAGATGTAAAGACATCAAAGTACCAGTAAATGTCATGGAAACTACTTTCAATCATATGTTATGGTCTTTTGAGTTTCCAAACCATAGCAATTAAAAAGTCAACTAATCTGCTATTGTATTTGTTCCAATCTCTTTTTCCTTCTCGGTTCCACGTGATCAAAGTTCAATAATCAAAACAATTGAATTACTCTAAACAAAATTCAGAAAAACAATTCCAATTCCAGTCACGAATTAAATCAAATTGCCAAACTAAACATATGTATTAATCCAACATTCCTATTTTGTCTGTTTCCTACCTTTTCGAGGCAACCCGAAAAAACAAAAAGTCCAAAACCCCTGTTAATTAAAACTTACCCGTAACCATGCTCCACATAATAAGGAAGATTGGAAAGCAGAGTTTCATCAATATCAAAGACCCAAACATCCTTCCCGTCACCGCCCAATTCCACACTCTTTGCGTAAACTCCAGCTTCCTTGAACACCCTCTCGAGATCCAAACCATAACCTCTCCCCGTCATGTAATGCCGCAGGTACTCTCCGCATTCTTGCGGGATAGTCTTCCACGGATTCAAATTGCCGGCCTCCGCCGCAACTCTCCAGCTGGTACACTGTAATTGGAGCTCATTGTCCAGTCCTTTGTACTGGGTAGATTCGATCGTGTTCTCCGGGTACTCGAGGATTAAGGGTCTGGGTAGAAGGTGGGAGTTGAATGGTTCGTGAGCAAAAACGACGGAGAACAAGGGAAAAAGCAGGAAAATTTTTAAAGTAATCATAATTCTGCTAAATGGGGATTTGAAAGAACAGTACAGATTCACAGAATTTTGGAATTACGGAAGATGGGTGTATTCATAAAGATAAAAAATGAGGTTGGAATTCTAATATTAAATATTGACAAGGGAATCAAGGAGGGAATATATGAGAAAGTTACGATCTTTAGAATTTTTCTGTCTGTTTGTGCCACTTTTTGTTTTCTTGAGAAGCCAAAAAAGGCAAAAGCTTTAGTTAAGTGATTCTTGTGATGGATTGGAGACAGGAGAACAGGTTGCCTGGTCGGTCATGTGCAAGAAAATTAGAAAACTTCTTGAAACAGTAATCTATCCCGAGAAAGTAAGAGAGAGAGAGAGAGAATAGAGAGGAGGAGTGAAATCGGACCCGGATTCTCTTCTGGCGATTGCTGAAGAAACGACGCGGTTTTTGAATATTCCATCACCCAGTTTAGGCTGCTTCGGTTAGGTATTTGACTGCCAGATCTGCAGGGAAATGGCTACAGTTACGGGCTGTTAAGAAATGACGTGGAATTGCTGATTTGGCTGATTCTTATTGGCTGGTAGACAACAGACAGTTATGGCGCATTAAACGACAGCGTCTTTAGCTACATTCTGTGTAACTGTCATTACTCTTTTTCATATTGTTATTTTTAAATTTCATCTTTTATATATATAAATTGATTAGTGAAACATTAATAAATTGACATGTCATTAAATATTTATTATTAACGTAAAAATCTTATGATTCTCTTTCAATTTTTAATATTTTTTTTATTTTCGTATTTATTACTACAACAATTATATTTTAGTTATATACTAAAATTAGACTACTATTAAATTAATTAACTAATTTCGTGTTTTCACGTGTCTCTAAAAACATATGTCTTTCAAGGTGTATGTGTGTTTGGATATACAACCAATACCATACGATCTATTACGAGGGGTGTATCGGAGTTTTCACGCTTAATGTATCCTAAATTTCTAACGCAAGAGAATGGTTATAAACTCTGGTAAGAAGGCTTGCAGGATTTTATTTTTATTTTATTGCTCTTTTTGTCTTCTCTATTTATTTTCACCTTAATTTGTGGTTCATGAAATATACAACTAACTATAATTTATAATAAGCACTTCTTGCTAGTAGTCCTGGAAAAAAAATAAAAAATAAAAAAAACTTATCTACTGTGTTAACCACAAACATAAGGAATTGGCAGATGTTATTGGTTTTTAGACTTCCACTCCATTATTGCAGATATAAGTGCATAGTTTGGCAAGAGCTCCCTATTGGGCAATGGCAGATCAGTCATCGGCGATTTGTCACTCTCTTCAAGCCATTGTTGAATTGCTCTGCGATCATACGTGTATCCATCCGCGGCAACACAAGGATCATTCATTACATCCTGCAAAAGAAACAATAAGCATTGTCAGGTGTGCAAACATTGCCTCCATCAACTTTTCCATTTACTTTTAAGGACCAAAAACAAAGGTGTTCCAGCGCACAAGGCTTACTGGAGGGTCTCCAAAAGGATAGTTTTATTGGCATTAGTAGATTGTGTGGACATACCTTAAGAATTGGGCAAATGAAGTGGTTTGGAGGTGAGGGCTGAAAGTTAAAAATTGTGTTTCGGGCCCTATCAGCAACTCCCTTCAACCTCTCCAGTGCAGGCAGCACTTGATCTTTCAAATGAGGTCTGTCCTTGCGACGCAGCTCAGCACAACTTAGTCCCAACTTAGCCAGCTCTTCTGTCTCTTCAAGAGGCCAGCTTCCAGCAGTTGAATCTAAAATTTCCAGCCAACGGCCCTCGTTGATTGCTGTTTCTACAGTATGCGCCAGTGCTAATGCTGGTTTTGCAGTCAACAATTGCAAAACTACTATCCCAAAAGCATAAACATCTGATTTTGCAGAAATAAACCCAGTTCTTTGATACTCGGGATCGATGTAACTGAGCGTCCCAACAGGTCCTGTATCCTTGTACATGGTTGTTACAGAGGAAGCATCTGATTGGAGAATTGTTGAAAGGCCAACATCGCCAATCTTGCTTACCAAATTACCATCGAGCAAGATATTGGCTGGTTTTAAATCACGATGGATAATTGGCTTTGACGTAGAACTGTGAAGAAATACAAGAGCTGAGGCCACTTCCCAAGCAATCCGAAACCTGTCAAACCATGGAATGGGTGGTGTTTTATTCAGCCTAAGCAATCTTTCCTCCAAGCTACCATTCTCCATGTACTCATAAACTAGGCAACCATGATCCGGACAAGCACCAAGAAGGATAAGCAAGTGCGGGTGTTGAACCTTACTCAAGACCTCAAGCTGAAAATTGAATTACAGAAATTTAAGTAGAGACCAGTCCAAACCTTGAAAAACTGAAAGACTAATCAGTATTTAAAAAAACTAAATTAGGATATATAATATTCATATTAATGTTATGTCAAGACACTAACATGATTTTAGTTGAATTGCAGATCACAGTTCTCTATGTGGAACTGAAGAGCAGAATTTATCCAAATATTTTACAGATTAGATGTGTACAATGCCCTGTATTCTAATTAAAATACTTTCTGTTGATTAAAGAAACAATGGTGAGTACTCAGATTAAAATGTCTGCTATTTAGGAACATTCCATACCTCCTGCAGGAATTGCTTGGTATCCTGATTCTCTTTTGAGTGCAGAACTTTCACAGCTCCAGTTGTGTGATGCAAACTGCACTTATAGACAGTTCCGTGTGCTCCCATTCCAATCTTAAGATCTTCTGAGAATGATGATGTGGCAGACACAATCTCTTCCCATGTGAACTCCTGGTACTGGCACCCAGGACCTGCAAGAGCATTCTCAAGCTTTTCTTTTTCTTTGGCATCACGCATGGCTTTAATCTCTGCTGCCAGTCTTTGTGACGCTTCTCTCTCTGTGCACTCCCTTATGTAATCAGCTTCCCTGACAGCAGCTTCACATCTTTCCTTCTCTTGGCTGGCTACTTCCTTGGCTATCTCCTCCCTATACCTGATCTCCTTGAGTTTTGTTGCTTCCTCCAAACGAAGTTTGCTAAGATTGTTCAACTGAAAGGACAGTGGTGACTGAAGCATGTTAAACTGATTGTAAGAACATGGATACATAATAAATTGGGTGAATCTGAACCTGCAACTTAACTTTTGTAGTGTTTTAGTTCTTGCATGGGAGCATGGTTAGAAAATTATCTTATATTTTATTCTGATGAATTTGAAAACCGCTGGAAGTATTATCATGTAGCCAAGAGCTAACTTATATAAATCCAGTCAACAAGACTAAAGTAAAAACAAAACTGAACAGATATGAATCTAGACTACTAGGAACCTCCACATAAGACATAGAAGACATTATTGTCAGCTGGCATTTCCTTTGACTTCATTTTAACTTCCAACTATAAGAGAAAAGATTAGTTCTAACTCCAGAAGTAATATCTGAACTAATCTGCAAAATTTTATTTCAAATATATAATATCCAATTTGTCATCTTTCTGTGTCACTCAATGGAAACACCCATGCCTTCTACATGCCAGTAGTGGATCCAGCATTTTACAGAGAAGCCTGAACTAAGATGGAGAACACAACCTAAGAAGCAAAACTTTTAAGACTCAGAACTAGTTACAATGCTAGTCTTTAACCACTAGATGATCGAGTGTAAAAAGCTAAGAGAAGTAAAGTATGAGATGCAAGGATGAACAGCCTGAAAAGGTGAGAAGTAACCTATATCAACAATCTGATATCAGAGTAAACACAAATAGAAATTATAAATCTGCATCACAAAGATGTGAATTTAAACCTTTCGAGAAGCATCTATTGCCTCACTTTGGGCCATTGCATATATTCCTCGAGCATGTCTAAGTTCAATCCTCAGCTTCTCTAGCTCAAAATTAATATTTACCTGCATCATCATCCAAAAACAAAATGTAACTTTGTGGTAAATTCATGTCTTCAGTTGGCCTCCAACCAAATATGCCATAACAAGGTTATCTTTGCCAAAGTACTTGATTTATATTTTTTGTTCAAGACAAGTTGTTTCAAACAAGACCAGCAGATGAGAAATCCTTACCAAAAAGGCCAAGAAAGTTTAGCAGAACCTATCACAGAAGTGCAGAAATTTGTAAAGTTTACTGTGTTTACACAGTCTAAAAGATTTCTCAGTTTCCATGTAACATCAACCTATTACATTCAATTATTTTATACTCACTCCAAAAAAAGGGAAAAAGAAAAGCAAGGTTCAAACAGAACAAGGTGCAGGTGAGCATTATCTGGAAGGCAGTTAAGTAAATCTAACATGCCGAAATGGACCTGTTTCATGCATCTGAAGGCCACAAGTTGAGAAATAGAAAAGCAACCTGGCTGCCACATGAAAAATGCTCAGTAACATCTGCGGTAGAAGCTTGATCAGATATCCATGACTGGTTATCAGCCAGCAAGCTTTTGGTACTAGAACTTTCGCTGATGGGATGTCCAACTTCAGAACTTCCAGAACAATAACTGACAGTATCTGGTTTTTTATCAATATCCAGAGACTGACATTTTGAATGATGGATTTCCATGGAGCTGGTACTTGAAGGTAGGAGACCCTTGTTTATAGCAGAAAGAGCTTGGAATCGCTGCATTGGGAGGAAGGCAGAATGCAAATGAGAGTGTGAAGCAACTGACAAGGAATCTGCACATTTCACAAAGCAAAGAAGCATTAAAACATTGCCTGGTCCCCACAGAGTCAGATAAATTTATCAGCATGAAACTTGAAGCCACTGCTCCAAACTGATTCTATTTATCTGTCCTTATGAAACTCACTGTTGAAAACTCATTTTCAGTTCAAACTATTGTGCTAGAAATGGATAAATGCAGAAAATCAAGTTTAAACCATAAACCGGCTCATAACTTGAGGATAATTACCCATTTTATAACTCAAAGTTTGACTTGAAGGGCTACTGGTTGAACTACTTGTAACACTGTCATCTTCTCTAATGCTTGCATTTGTCTCTGAATCGGATGGGCGGATGGATGATAGTTTTCCTCCAGAAATGATGTAGACTGTACAAAAGCTTGGAGTGCAAGCGGAGATTCTTGAGGAGAGGTTATCTCCCTTAATTTTCCTGAAAAGACTAGGATGTCAAGAAGAGGATATGGAATATGGGCACGGACAACCAATAGGATATTTGATCAAGGAAAATATTCTTGGTTTGGCAACATTTCTTTTCATCCCTCATTATTCCCTTGTTGATAAACTATTTTGTTGTAATTTTAAGAGGATTTGTTTCGTTGACCTTCTCCCTCTCTAGTTAGCCATTACTGTCTGATAGAAGGTGAAGCCTATCACTAGTGCTAGTAAGACATGCTGCTCATCTCCAAAGTAAAGTAAGAAACTACTCAAACAATGTAATTTATCATTCATTGAAGCAACACAACCAAATACACATAACGAAGTCCACAACACAATTTGAATTATGAAATATACATTTTTCTCTTCATTGTCAGGCTTAGTTGATAAACAATGCTGCCAGTTAATTATTTGCATTTTAGACCATATGCCTACCTTGAAAATATACCAACAGAAGAAGCTCCTACAACAAGTGTACTGATTCTCCCCTGAGCAACATCCTCAGTTATTGCTTTTGCCACATCATCTGATTCGATGATCACAACATCTGCTTGCACCTGCAGCCAAACAAAAGTGCATCAAGTTCTGTCGTGCTTCAATTCATATATTTTTTTCCACATTTTTTTTTTAAACAGAAGAAACATGGGCAGACCCGTCTTTGAGTACAAATATTCTTGCAAGGAAGAAGTTTTTGGCTTGTCTGCCACTCCATTTCCTTCTTATAAGCCTCTGCCACATCATCTCGTACTTGTGATATAGGAATGAAATTTCCCACTGTAAGATACACAGAGTCAGATGGCCAGAAAAGTAGAATTAAGTTATAATTACCGATCTTGTCATATTTCATTCCTTTCAAAAGTTCAATCACCCGGGTATTTAGTTTAGAGATTACTTGCACAAAATCAATTCCCAAATGTAAGGACCATCATTTTCATATTTTTCAGTAGCAAAATACAGTGCTTCTCAATTGCAGCTGAAATTCAGTACCAAAAGATTGGCATCATAGTCAGCAGGTTTTTCACTTTTTTATATGTATTTGGATACATCATTCTGAAGAAGAGCGTCTTACTTGGTGTAGGAACTGAAGTAATCCTGGGGCGGACATGTAACAACTTGAATACGGCATTCCCCTCAGAAGCGAATTTTTCCAATGCCCATTTCACCAACTGCTTGCTTTTTCTCTTTCCATTGACAGCGACGGCAACAGTAAGAGACGGAGGAGGAGGCAAACCAAGAACTTGTTTGGCTTCAATTATTTCACTTCCCTCCATTACTGCACAATCTATCTACCACACTGGCGCATCTCTGCCACTAAAAATTCAAACAACTGCAATTAGTTTAACACACTAAGCACAAATCTCGACTTGCTAAATCTTGAAATCCCAGAAAGCACAACCAAATTCGAGCAATTTCCCTGTTTGGTTCTTCTCCTTCAAGTTTAACTACTCACATATATAACTAATAGCACTTGTGGCAGATAATTCTCCACGACTCCCAACAAATTCAAGAAACGCATCTCCAACTCCAAGAATCCAAAAAATGAAAAGAAAGAAAATTCCAGAACTAACCTCAACTATTGCAAAAATTGCGGCAGATAATTCTCACACACATAATACATTAGCACCCAAAAAACTCACCAACACGAGCACAGCCAATAACACATATAGAGAGAGAGAGAGAGAGAGAGAGAGAGAGAGAGAGAGAGAGAGAGAGAGAGAGAGAGAGAGAATTGTACCAAGACATTGGGGCATGCATCTCAGATCGTTGAAGAAAAATTGATACTTGTTAGTTCCCTAACAATACCCAAAATTTCAGACAAGAACCCAAAAAAAACAAATGAAAAATGAAAAATCTTGACCCAAGTACGATTTGGCCAAGAAGCCAATCCGAGGATTGAACCAACTAAAAAATCCCTTCACTTAAGCACGCAAAATATCTTCCAAGAAGTGTAGACCAAAAAGGAATTTTCTACTAGTCCAAGAAAGCGTCCACTGGTTTTAAACTCTCAACCATTTTCTTGCCAAATTAGCGCTAGTAAGGCACATTTAAAATTAACCCTTTTTAAGTTCCTGACAATTGCTTCATGGGCAACTACAAACCAAGAATGTAAAAACCCGAGTGGGTGGTCAGACCAAAACCTTTTGCGATGAGGGTTGGGATTATGAGGACACAACTTGTTCTGCTCTCGTTTGTGTTGTTTTATGGTAGTTTGATGGACTTTTTAGTAGGAAGCAAGCGAATCGATGCTTGTTTTTCGTTTCCCAAGCAGCCGCCAATGGGATAATCTAGAGTAAATGTCAAAGTTGATAATTACTGCGGCTTTCGATCTGGGACCCGCAATGATTAGGAAATTTAATAAAATTGACCAATGAGATTTCCGGTCTTATACTCGCAACAGTCAAATTGTCTTTTCGGCTTACAGGCTAAGGGCTTGCTTGGAAGGCGTCCGTTAGGTTTGCTGCCGTTGACTAACTACCGAATATTCTTTTATTTAATTTTCGATGTTCGAATCCTCAACAAACCGAATATTCTTTTTATTTAATTGTTGATATTTAAATCAAAACTAAAAATATATATATTTTTTATTTTAATTTAATAAAACGTGAGTTATTTATTTTATATAATTTTTATGCAGATCAGAGACAGACTGATGGTATAATAACAATAATTTAATGTGATATTTTTGTGAGTTTAAATTTATCTGGGGTTTGTCTCACTGAGTTCATGTAACATTTACAAACTACAAATTAAAAAAGACGGGAAGGTGTGTCTTCGTTTCGGGATTTCCAATACGAAAACTGCAAGGTGTTTCTACAACTTCTGCCGACATGCATACTCAATCTCAATGAGAAGGAATAGGAATAGGAATAGGAATAGGAAAGAGAAGAAACTTGGTTTCCTGAAACTTCACCTAGGACATGACGGATCAATTCTCTGTTCCATAGTTCATTTTTACGTCTATTAACATCTTCAATCTCAATCTCACGTGGGAGAGACTTTTCTTTTTTTCTTCTTCTTTTTCTTTTTTGGATTGATACCCTTTTATTAGGGGACGAGAAAAAGGTGTAAATCTTTAGTGTTGCTGATAATTTTTTATTTATTTATTTATTTATTTTTATTTTTTTTTTGACTTTGGGGTCAGGGCCTCAACCAACTTTGTCATGACGTTTTTACTGATAATGTTATTTTATTTGTTTGTTTATTTTTGAGGGGGGATAGGTACTGATAATGTAATCTTAAACAATGAGACTATAGAAGTTTTGAGTTTTTTTTTTTTTTTTTGACTTTAACCCAAGATTTCTCTATATCTTTAGTGCGTTTGCAATCCAAACAAGTAGTTATTGTCTTTCATACTAACTATTTTAATGCCAAATGCTTACGAGTCCAATCTCAAACTACATGTCACTTTATTGGGTTTAATAAAGGAGGACGGAGATTGCCTCCACAAACATTAATTTCAACACAACATACCTTGTGCTTCACATTTGTTTGACTTCCTTTTATTTTTTTCTAAGTCTATGAGATGGGAGGCGAAGTTAGCAATTCCATACATGGGCAATTAACGTAGATTTTTCAACGGGCTACTGTCCCAGCTTATAGTAAGAACCGAGAACGGAATCGATGAGAAGCAAAGTGATCTCAAATTTAATAGACATTTCAACGCGTCAGTCCAAACTGCGTATACATCCGTTAGAGTTGAGCCGCCCGACAAGGAATTCAAGGATGATAAATGACGAGTACTTGGAAACTTCGGCCATGCCTGATGTAAGTTGACTTTGAAAAGGCGAAGTTGCTGGGAAGCTTGAGAATGTCATAATCGATTGAAAAACCAGCTGCTCCTTGATCCAGCCGTTGACAGGCCTGGATTGGGCCAGATTTTTTTAGATAGGCACAATTACGGACCGACTCTCAATTTGGGTCACATTTAGTGTAGAAGTACAAATTCAAACCTGACTCCACCAAGTAAAGCATCTAGCCCATCCATTTGCTCGTTTGGGAAGTGGGTTTCTACCGACGTGAACTTCTCTTAGCGTTAACTTACAAACAATGATGGTGCAGAGGAGCATGCATAATGATTTACTTAATGCGTTGAGACGGCATCTTTCCTTCTAAGTTCAAGGAAACATCGTGTTGGTTTTCTAGCAAAAATTGTCTTAAATCAACAGCATGGCAGAATATAAAGTAGCTATAGCCTATAAGGATATGGCAACAAGGACCCTTATTAATATCACAACGATAATATGATGATGTTAGCGGCCATCAAGACGATAGCTTCTCCCTCCAAATGACCCCCCATCGGCTGCATTAGGCCCCTGAGCTTGAGCGCCCGTTTGCGGTGGCTCGGCGGTGTTGCCTTGGGTGCTGCTGAGACGGTAGCTTCTCCCTCGGAAAGCAACTCCGGCAGAGGGATCACGCTGCACCGGGGCATTCACTTGCCTACCTTCGCCCCAGAACGCAACTAGTCTGTGTCTGTGTAGCCTTTAACTAAGGAGTATAACAAACAGAGTCACATCTAGTATAGTTCCAGATTTGTTGAAAACAGGTAGTGAAAATAACTCGGGGCCAATTGGTAATTGACTAGGTAAAAGATTTAGAAAAGGATACACCCAGAGTGGGGTCTTCAAAATGAATTTACCACCAGAAAGAGGATGGAGCACTGTCAAAAAATAATAGAGATGTCCCGCAATCATCCCCAGAATGTCAGGCTTTAATGGATTTCCAAGTATCAAGTCAAGTGCTAGCATTGCCCAGGGAAGATAGAAACCCTGTATAAATGCGCCAAGGAAAAACATTGGTCAACAACTAGGAGTGCGTTTGATCATTTAAAAATAAATGGGTTAAATAGAAATTGTCCCAGAAAATAGTTATTTGCCTTCAATGAGACAAGACCATAGATGCTGATGCGTGCATTGGGAAATTCACGTCCCCAAATGTAGACGATCATGAAAACCAAGGAAACCCCCATAAAAGGAGACCACAGCTTTGGAACAGCGGCCATCACCTATATAACATTACAGACATGCCATGGAGATTGTTGGAGTGCAAAAACATAAGACAGATACGTGTTCTTCTATAGTTTTAAGTTCTGACGATTTTCAAGCTAGTGTTCTAACTTACAAGAAGTGATAACGCTCCAAAGAAGAACATCCACACAAAGTCTGCAGTCCTCTTGTCAAAGGGTGCTCTCTCCAGTGAAACACCATATTTTGCTCTACACAATTGCAATTTCAGATTGACGAAAGCTAAAAAGCACAAGATCCCAATAACTATTTCGACTGTAACATCACAGAGATTTGGCAGATATTTGGCCTAGCCATCAATTCTTTTAACCAGGGATCTCAATAACCATATGATGTAACAGTAAATGCAAAGAAAATTGCATAAGTTCGAAGGTTAGACAGAAAAATTCAGCTTTTCTTACATAATTATAAGGCGGAAGGCAAAATGAAATGAAAATGGACCAAGAAAGAAGAAGTTGGTGATTAGCCTCCAAACCTGTACCAAAAACCAAGTATTTAAAGATCAGGCAGGCAGATGTAACAGAAACAGGATCGGGCAGGCAGTTGCTAATTTCCCCAACACACGTCTGAAAAAATAAATCCACATGTAGAATTGATGTACCTGGAGACGCTTAATTACATCCTCGTAAGAAAGTGCTATACTCAAGGAACTGTAAAGATCAAGATATAAAGCTGTTGTGGTCATTAAACAGGCCACTCCATAGGTCTTGCTCACGGGTGGCAGAGACCTATAGTATCTGATAAAGAGTTATAAAGATCAGAAAAATACTTAAAATCAACCTAAAAAGTCTTGAAACTAAACCAAAACCAGGATTCACTGCGTGATAGTTTTATTTGTGCTTTTATGTTTGTGCAATTTGAGAGGGAAAAGAGATTACTCTGCTGGTGTAGACATTGTAGAAGAAGAGCGGCTATGGCAACGGGAGAGTAAGAGGGAAGCAATGTAAATAAGGGTATTTTATAAAACTCTCCTTAGTTGAAACCAAAGTTAAGTTGTCTTATGTATCATAAAAATAAAAATAAAAATAAAAAATTATCTGCATGAAGGTTGGTATGATATAAGAAGAACAATACGAACTCACACGCCATGTATTCGAATTTTAATTTATTTTTATATATTTATTCTAACAAATAATATCTAATTTTCAATTCAATAACAATAATTTTTTAAAATTTAATTAATTTTATTATTATTATTTATATAAAAAAAGAAACTATACTAATAATTTTAATAATATTTTTCAATTAATTAGGCTGTAAGCTAAATTACACAATCTTCTAAATACTAAAAATTGTCTATTCCTAATTTATTACTAAAATCATATCGATAGGACTCAATTATCTCAACTCCTATTTACATTGACTTCTAGTCTTACACCAATATGAATTAAGCGCCCTGGTATTCCAAAGTGAAGACCTTTGGAGTTTTGCCAGAGGAGCAAAAGAAAAAGTCAAGCAAACGTGAATGTTGGGCAAAAGAAAAAAAAAATCCAAGTGTTCATTAACGTTGACCCTTGTGCTGGGGGTTCTCTAGTGCCACGTGTCATATATAGCGAGAGATTTTTTTTGTTTTCTTGTTTTTGTTTTTTTCTGGTACTTTTCGATGCATAATCATTCAAATTCCTCAGTAATTGCAAACCACAAAAACTCACATGCTATTGTAAAAAATCCCAAACACTAGCAGAAATTCATTCAAGTCAAATGCATTATCCAATGAACCGAGTATCAGAAACATACAAATATATTTATCTTATGAACAAGAAAACCCCGCAAATCAACAAAGAAATCTGAAATAAATAATTGATGGCCTGTCCTAAACACAGCAGTATACGCCTAGTAAAAACATTTGAATTCTTCGCAAGCCGAACAGCCCTCAACAACTGCATCCACGCCATTAGACCCAATATCAACAGTCCTCCTCGCAACTTTAATGGCCTCTTTAAAGGACCAGGAGCTCACAACCAATGGTTATTACTTCCCTGAATGCCGAACCCCATTATCCCCTAGCACCTGATAAGCCAGAAAGTTTCGAGAAAGATTCAATTTTCGGGTCATAAAATTCAAAACAAAAAACGAAGATGGATGGAACGGCCAGGATAATATTAGCGAGGGCATGATTTCTTCTCCCTCGTTTTCTCCCCCATTTTCTCAGCACACAAACAGAATGCAAGTGGATCGAATGAAAAACACCCGACACGACTTTTTTATAAACACTTTACCCTTACCGAATGTAATAAGGCGAAGAGCAAGAGAAGAGTAATGGGCTACAGGATTCTGGCGACCCTGGAGACACAAAATGAGGAGGAATTTTTTTCTGTTTCGGTTCTGTCCGTTGGTTCCAATTTCCAACAAAAGTAAATTTCCAGTTCCGACTTCCATTGTTCCGGTCACACGGAGTAACGCCACTCTCACTGCCAGCTGAACTTGCCACGTTTTAGGACAGTCATTGTGGCTAAGGACGAATGGATGCGTTTTTGTAGACCGTTAAAACATTGTTCATTCTACTTTCCCGTGCACCTACTTCTACGTTGAAAAAGAATGGGCGATGCTATCGGTTTTGGCAACTATAAGAAATAAAAATGAACATAATCCTTCTATGCTATCGGTTTTGGCAACTATAAGAAATAAAAATGAACATAATCCTTCTTCAGCTGTCAATTTCTCCAAGAATAAACAACAGACCATAAAACGGGATAAATTTTCACAAAATCCTAAAATTTTGATGATTTTTATAGGCAAATCTTTTTTATTTTTCAATTTTCAAATATATGAAATAATACTTAAACAAGACTTAATCAAACAATTAAATACATAATTTAACTTAATAAATATTATATTAAAAATACTTAAAATATATCTTAAAAATATATTTATATG
This sequence comes from Kandelia obovata, assembly GCA_021464305.1. NCBI lineage: Eukaryota > Viridiplantae > Streptophyta > Magnoliopsida > Malpighiales > Rhizophoraceae > Kandelia > Kandelia obovata. The sequence goes on from CM038480.1 coordinate 3,888,817, forward strand.
TACATTTTATTAATTTTTTTTGACATATAAAAGACAAAAATTATGAAAAAATAATTAAAATCTTTTATTTTTTTATATGACAAAAAAATAAGAGAATTTTAACAAAATATAAATTCAGACATATATATATCTTTAATTCATAATTTAAAAATATATAAAACTCAATTATAAAGATTTTCACAAAGTCGGAACTTCTTGAGCACTTATTCCACGTAAAACAAGCGAATATCAATAAGCCAGTCTTATTGATTACTTCCCCCAAAACAAAGATGAAAGGGCAAAGCTGGTGTCTTTTTACAGGGACAAACCAATTTCGATCGAAAAACTCCCTAACCGCTACAACTTACATATTTACATCCATGGGTCATAGGTTTGGCTAAATCCATAGTATCTGACTATTGATTGACGAAATCTGGGATCGGCAGAGTTCCGTCTGATAAGAGGTAATGACGAGACCATGTATGAGTCCACAGCATATCAAGAATCCAGGAACCCATTGAAGCCTACAATACTTTGAGTCATCATCTCCAGACTGTCTCGTTTGCATCGGTGAAAATTGCATTGTGTCGTTCTACAAGGCACTGAACAACATCAATAGCACCAAAGTCCACTGGGGTGCCATCATCCAGTGGAATGGCAGAGGACGCATCCGTATCTTCACCCTCTTCTGCAGCCACAAGCAAGAAAGGGAAAAGAACACACTTTAACTGGAAGCAATTTAACTCTTGCTTTTGACATAAGAACATCTTAAAGAGTGGCAACATCAAAGTTTGTGCCTGAGCTATTGGCTTTGATCAGTTGCATACAAAAGTGTGCAAATTAAAAGGAAAAAAACATGGATGTGCGTGCTGTTAGAAATTGTTTGCAATACAACACTCACCTGAAAGCATGTCCCATGCACTGTAAGTAGGTGATGAATCAGTGTTCCTCTTGGAAGCATCTTTTGTCAAGTGATTCCAATATTGTCTGTAAAATTCTGGCTTTTGATCTTTCTGCCACATAATGACAGGAGCCATTTCCATGGCAAGGCCTCGGGAATCCATCTGCATAAAGATACACAGCAACCATAGAGCATGCCTATGAGATGGCTTATTAATATCCAGCCCCTATACCGAATGAAGGCCCACATTTGACCACACAACCCAGGCAGAAGCTCAAAGGCAATTGGAAAGAGAGGTATCCCTACCTTGTTAAGAAGTGACTTCTGACTAGCACGGAGAAGCAATGCAGTGACCAACTCCAGAGTCATGTAGTTTACTGTGGGAAGCTTCTTCAGAACGTTTCTCACTGTATGAATGCTAGAACGGGCACTTTTGATCTCATTATAAAGCTCAAAGGTGGTTAGAGGTTCAGGAAGGCTTGCAAGGTAACACTTAATCAAAACAGCCACATCTATTGGATTTATGCCCTCTGGCAATGATGCATTAGAATCTGTAACATGTGCATCTAAAAATATTAGACAGTGATTGCATCCACAATGAAGATGATCACAGCCAAATTCAAACCAAAATCAGTCAATATACCTTGGTTGTATATGGAAACCAATTGCCTAATAATCTTTTTATCTCCTTCGGCTTTAAACAAATACACTGAGTTTAAACCTAAAAATATAAAATATAAATAAAACCATTCAACCCATCTAAAATGGTCACTGCAAACAATGTATACAAAAAAAATCCAGTCAATCACATATCAATTACCAGATAATATTAGATAATCTGCACATTTGTCCAAAATTTGAGGAACAGGCCTGCTGAATTGTTGTCGTTGAACGGTGACCTCTATTGGAACTCCAAATACTGAGGAGTAAGAGGCAAATACAACCATCAACACATATATTTAATGCATATTGGCATTAGGTCCAGCACTTAAGATATTTTCCTTCAGATGGACTAATAGAAATAGAATCCACACCTATACAGACATCTTGCAAAATAATGTATTCCTTCAAAATTGGGGATAAGCAGCAAAATTAAGAACATTATTATCTGATACCATGAAAGTAATCTAAGACTACAAGCAAATATTTCCTTCAACAACCAAGATGTTTATAACACTTACCATCAGTGCTTGCTACTCCCTGAAAGAGAAAAAAAATATATATATATCAAAACACATAACTTCAAGATAAATAAGAACACAACACAACTGCTAAGGGGCAGAGACTGTTGGGGGGAGAGAGGGAGAGAGAGAGAGAGAGAGAGTGAATGATCAACCTCAGAATCAGTACCTTTTGCCATCTTTCAATATCAGTCAATATTGTCTTACTTTTTTGAGCAGTCATTTTAGCGACCTGCAGACATTCACCATTACAGCCTTAGGTTTAATTTAGTGAATCTCAAAATGTTCTGGTCAGCAATCTTAAGTCTCAATTCACTAAATTGAAGACTTATAACAACGTCTGAATAGCTTGGTGGTCTTCCAGGAGAACTGTTGCATTTTAGTAGCTATGTTTTTCTCAATAGCTACATAAAAGAAGAATAACCCCCAACAGTGCATTCACAAAGAGTGGACAAAGATTAAGAATTCATTCCCATCTAAGTTCTGTACATATAGCTACAAAGAACACATGCATGCAGAAATTACTCTCACAGATCTGGCCACTTTCAACAGAAAACTCAATCTCAATTGCTTAAATAAAATATAAGTTTTCAAATTCAATTTAGCTAGAAAAATTACCTCTTCAACTTTTGTCTTCCCAACAACAACCTTGCCTTTTGTCTCTGAAACGCCCTTCCTGAAGAACATGCCAGTCGTAGCAGCAGCAGTTATGAGACGTTCCTGCAGGACGTGCCTGGTTGCTGGCTCCCGAAGAAGGGACCATCGAGTTTTCACTACAGATCCCACCCGCTCTGCAGCATCAGCAACATTACCTTTTGCATCCTTTGCAACTTCTCCCACAAATGATCCAGCTGATTGTCCGGCTTCTTTAAGCTTCACCCCTGCATCAAAAACCATTATCAAAGCACTCAAGACAACAAAATAGAACAAAAACAAAAGGAAACCTACAAAAACATTAATACACACCCGAGGAAGAAAAGAATCCGGTAGCCTTCTCCTGCCACTGAGGTGATAAGGCGGGAGACATTTCTCCAACGATGAAGGCCAACAGCAAAACCTTCAACAAATCCGAAAAATCATCTCACAAAAGAAGTCTAGAAAAGCCAGCAAAACAGATGGATTCTTCTGTTCTAATAAGCATCGGCATCAATTTCCCTTTCCAGGTTTTTTTTTTTTTAATAACCAAATTCTTGAGCAAGCGAAAACTGATTAATTATTTTGCTCAAACTCCACGATCTACTCCTTGTAAGTTTCAACCGGTCAGAATCAATCCGTTATTCAACGATCAACCACTCAACCTTTTTAACTCTAGTTTTCATTTAGCTCCAAAATTATAATAATTCATTATGTCAGCTGTACTTAAACTACAATCCAACAAAAAGAAAAGAAAAAAAACTTTAATAAATCTATCTCTTCCTTCCATGTTCTCAACAACTCACATAAATCAACAAATTTAAACCAAAACAAGAGCAGAAAAAAAAAAAAAAAACGAGAGAAGCCTAGAGGTGAGCGATCAGCAGAAACCCTAATTTCAACCAGAAATGATAATTGAATATTACCTCTTTACGCCTATCGATCGACAGAGTAAGCTCGAAGAAGCGAAAAGCAAGAGACGATTGATTAAAAAATAAAAATAAAAAAGGCAGATTTCAAGGAGTTCAACAGAGAGATACGATAGAAAAAAAGTTGAAAAGTCGAGAGTCGTCTTTTTTGAGAGAGAGTGTGTGTGTGTGTGTGTGTGTGTGCGCGCGCGCGCGTGTGCCGAAAACCACTTTCGCTTTCGGTGTATCACCCATATATTTTCACGGGACTTTTTTGTGATTGGTCAGTCAAACGAGAGAGCCTGACAATGAAAGGTATTGAGCCACGTGTATTTCTTTCTTTGGGGTCCGTGGACACGCGGACAAGGCGAGCACCGGCGGTGTTGGGATTTGACGTGGACGGTTCTAACGGGTATATAACTGCTCTCACCGAGTATCTCTGTCAATTTTATGTCAAGTTAAATAAATTCCATTTTAAAACCTGCCACGCCCGGCGCGTGGCATCGTCGCGTATTTCTTTATTCATGCGGAGATTGGACTGCCGCTGTATTCTTTAGACCAAGTGCTAAAAATAGAGTTATCTTAGGAGGATTCGGGTCCATTGTCGGGGAAGTCGGACCATCACTCTTGCTAATTAATTTTAATTAACGATCCTAATCTCGTTTTGTTTAATCTTTTTTAGTTAAGGAAACTAAAAACATGGTTAGAGTTTCTAAAGCCTGCCATTTGCTAAGGTTAAATTAAGTTGTCCTCCCTGATTTGTTTCCTCATAGAGCTAATTAGACTGATGCAAATTATATTGGATCCATGATTTGCGAGCCTCTCCCTCCCTCTCGTCTAATCATTTAATATGCTGACTCGATTGACCCAAAAAAAAAAAAAAAAAAGAATTCGTTTAAATTAAATTTTTATAAATTCATTTTTACGCTAGAAAAAAATTTATTAATATCACAAAAGGAGAGTCAAATTATAATTTGCTAATACTAGAAAAATTGATGTTATAAAAGTGATTAAATTTTTTAATAACTCTAGTAATTCGTTTATATTTTAACATACTACAATAAACTTATGTTTTTTATATATATATATTTTATTTGTGAAGACTACGTATTGAATTCTAGACACTAAAATTTATGTTATGTAACTGATATTATAATTATTTTTTTAAAATAAAAAAAAATATATTATATCACTCAAACCCAATGTTGTGAATGATATTAAAACCAAATAGACCCCATGACCAAGGAAACTCAGCCACATATGTACATATCATTATCAAAACCAAATAGGTGGACGCTTTTGCTATTCTGCCGTGGTCACCAAGCTGCGCAGCCATGGTCGCATCAACAACAATTTGTGATATAAACATTTGTACACCCCCAAATATGAACAACACTCTGCGGCCAAATTTGTCTACTACAAGCATTGATGTGCATATCGACACTAACAACACCAGCTACCAGTGCCGACATGATCAGAGATAGACTTTCACTTAGACCAATCGTCCTAGATAATATTGGGGCGTGAAATGTAATGACATGGATTCCTGTCACTTGTTGGAAGAATGGTTTCGCTATTGCCATTACCAGTTGTGGCTTGTGCTTTCTCCTTTGAATGGGTGTTCAATGGCTTTTGAGCTTGCGGTGATGAGATCATCAAGTTCTGTTTGGACATCACCTGTGCCTCGTATGCGTTGCAGCACAGTTTTTGCCTTTTGGTAGCCATTGCTGCGCTGAATTATATATACCAAATATATATATTAGCATTTATAGGTTAGATGCTGCCCCCGTTGAGGGTTGATCCAGGGAGGACAGCAGTACCTCCTACAGGGATTGATGGTTTAATAGCGGCCAAAATATCTCGTGACTGGTGAGGCAAAGAAAGAAACCCCAAGGCCAGCAACATAGAGAGATGATGTAAAGGAGGTCAAAAGTTGACTATCAAATTTGCAATAGTTGCTAATCTTGGTATCTTCCTTCATTTTAGTGTATATTTTTGGGAAGAACTTCTTCGGGAAAGGCTCCATTGAGGTCACTCCACCTTCACAATTAGTTGCATAAGTTTGTCGATTAGTTTGATCTCTTCAAACTACTGTAAGAAATCAAAAACAACAAACAAGAGCTCCATCAAGTCACAATATTATGCTTATCAAAAAGAACTCGGGCATATGAAAAATTGTAATGTAACAACTCAATTAAATAGATGCACTTTCCAGTCCTTCAAAGCCACAGTTGACTTGACAATGGAAAACACGAAATGCTGCATGAAGTGATAACTTTCATAAGAAACGAGTTGAACTGAAAGCATTTGAACTTTAAGGTATGGAAATCTTATGTCAAAGGCCATGTAATAATACAGCTGCCAACGTTCGCTCGTTATAGTCAAACCTACTGCGGTGGCTCAGCCGGTAGAGACAAAGAGTAAGAAGTTGAATGGTAGTGGTAAACTTTCAAAGTACTATATCATAATAAACAAAAACCTATAGAGAACGAACAAACGAACAAAGTTATGCTTACAGAGTTCCACGAGACAAGGAATAGTGTACCCTTTGTTGCTTTGGATAAGTGATGCGGTAATGCTATGCTAATACCGAACCATATAAAAGCAGTGTGGGGATAATGGTCCAGACAAACTATGAGAGTATCAACAACCCGAGCATATAGTTTATTAAATGGTATCCTTAATGTATCCAACTAAGGATTTAATGTATTTATAATGTCAATACATACTACTACTTATCCTCTAGCATACCAAAGAAGCAGAACCAAAACACCTTCTATTTACAAGCAAGCTGACTTCTCTTTATAGCACACAACCACATTTCCCATCCTATAATAGAAAATGACCCCCCCCCCCAAAAAAAAAACCAATAATTCATGAGTATATACGACTGTACCCTTCTGATTTCGCACCCAAACAATAGCACATAAACTGTCAAAAAATGGACCCAATGTAAATTTTCCAAATAAAATGTCCAAGGTGGAAAAATACCAATATCTATATTACAACAGTATCTACTCCACCCCCAGTCACCCCAGGAAGTAAAAAATAATAAATAATGAATAATAAAAAAAAACCCCACTGAAGCTAAAGCAGTTTTTGGGCCTCTTGAGCAGGCCCTTGGCCACTCAAAAGCTGTGGCTTTCACTGTTAACAAAATTGCTATTAATGTGTCAACAGTAGTCCATCTTTTTTGGTCGGCACTTGCTTTTAAGCAGTCACTATGAATGATTAAGGTTGCCTTTCGTTTTTGTTTTTATTTTTTCTTCTCACTTCCGAGGCCAATTACTAGAGCGCTTGGTGACTGGGTGTCCTAGAATCTTGAAAACAATCATTACTTCGCCGGGTCTCTGAATTTGCTCCAGGAATTGCTAAGATGGGTTCGTCTACAATTTGAACTGGTAGGACTGCGGGGGACCTTTATAGCATGGCCGTCCGATTAAATTTCCAAAGCTTTCTAGTCCAATACCACTCTACTATCGGAGCCCAGAGCGAGACAAATGTGCTAGTTTTGAAAACCACGGCATGTCGTTGGCCAGCTATTAATATTATGACAAGCCATTGCCCACGACTTATAAACCGTAACTTTCTGGACCATTTTTGACCAACCACTTGTTTCAATTTCGCCCCCGTGAAATTTATAAGCACCGAAAACGCCTCTCATTTCACTTGGATAAGGAATATTTCTTGCACATCCATGTCATTGCGCAAAAGGGCATGCCAAGAAGTCTAAATTCCGATCCCACCCCAACGAGGCACGGCAATCAAGCATTGGCCTCCTATGCACAAATGTCAAATTTATTCTTCTTGCCAATTGTCAACTAGCCTGACGTAGTATTGTTTTCTTAAATCAACTTGACTTTAAAATAAAACTTTTACAAAATTCGTGTTTATTTTATACCTTTTTTGATTTTTTTTTTTTGATAAATTAGTGAAACATTTTATTTAGGGAAACAAATTACATCCGAAGGGGCATACAACTAACAAAAAAAGAAAAAAAAGAAAAAAAAAAGTAATTATAATCACAAGATCAAAACCCAGAATGGATGTCTAGTGGAAGTGCAGCAGAAATCTTGAACCATCTACATCGAGACGCAATAACCAGCAAGAGGCCCAAAGAAGACAATGGCTGCAGCTGCAGAACCGGTCACAAAACCACCAAGATAGCCACGGTATACATAAGGGCCCAAAAATCCAAAGCCTCAGAAATCAGCAATTGGGTTTGAGGCCTGTCCAGCAAACCAACCGGTAATGTTAAAAAAATAGGTATTTTCTAGTTTGAGACTCAATATCAAATGTAAATGAGGGAAAATTAAGTAAAACTAGTTGAAATAAGGAAAAAAAAATCAATCAATTCCATGAGAAATAAAACCAGTGCCTGTTACACTCAATAAATAAATAAATAAATATATAACAAGTACAATATATATATATATATATATATATATATATATATAGCAAGCGCATGAAAAATAATATTACAGTAACACATGGGGATGCACTGTACCATGACAACACAACCATGCACTAAGACAAATTTGTTGCACTTTCACCAATCTCCATATTAGCTACTGTATTTTAAAGCCATCATGAGTGGGACGGGAAGATTCCGATTGAAAAAGCTTCAGATATATTCTTCGTGTGTGACTGTCTTCAATAGGGCTGTAATTCCTGGTCGATCAATCAGCTCTTTGGCGGGACCAATACTGCAAGATGCGCCGGGATAGCAAAGCCTCGCCTTGGTTCTGTTCACCACCACTCTATGTTCGGCCTGCTTTGCATATTTCATTGCTCATTATCTGCCGCATCAATGTATACATATATAAACTAATTAATTGCCCAGTTAGCTAATTAAATAAAACAAGTTGGCACGAATGCAAAAAATTATTAAAAAATAATTAAGTTGAGAATTCTATACATAAGTCAAATGGAATTTTATTTTGTTCAATACTTTTTTATGCTCTCACACCTCAGTAATCTGCCCAATGGTTACAACAAAAGCACCGGGTACAGGTTCCACAAGGAACCACTTGCCATCCATTAGAGTCTGCAATGCTGGCATGTCACCGCAATCAAGCAAGAGAGTGAACCCGCAGACGTCGGCATGTGGGTCTAGTCCCAGAACTTTATTGGGTTCAGGACATGGCGGATGGTAATTTAGCCTGACCATACATGTTTCCTGTTCATAAGCATTGTGGAATTCTCCATCCTTAAGGCCAAGTGCCATCTCCGTGAAACTTGTTAAGCGAAGTGCGAGTTGGCTCACATCTTCAACGTAGCTCTCTAATGTTCCGCTATTTTTTCAAGAGTACACATGCGTTGCATGAATTTTTATTTAAGTAAAAAATAATACAATGAATTTCGAACATATTATATATATATATGTATGTACCTGGAGTTTTTAGGTTTTTGGGGCTAGAATTCCAATTTTCTATGACGAGCGGGAAAAACTGTAAGGAGCACCATGTCATGCCATTCAAGCTTTTTCTTCTTCTGAGGTTACAAAGTGATGACCATAGCCATCGAGACATCCTGGTTTCTGGGCCCCCCCCCGTTTCTTCTCTTGTAAGGGAAGCTTAAAGAAGTCAAGTGCATATACTTCATCATATTTCTTAGCTTCTCGTCCGAAACTTTATGATTTATCACCTACACATTAATTCTAGTTTCATAAGCCTTTACCTTGACTAGTTTTTGTTTTGGGTATCATGGGAGACACTCGAGCTTTAATAGGACAACTTACTAAGACTTAATCTTTAATTACAAGAACTGAGAGTCCAATAGTTCCATCAGACCACACAGTTGATAAGGCATAAAATCAAATGTAATTAATAGAATATTTCTGTAACATGAAATGATGATTTAATTAGGGTGAAAATGGCAGTAGGATTAAGACAAATATATTAATTGCCAAAAGAGAGGAAACTAATTAGCTGGACGACGTCCCTTCACCTGAAATATGCCCCAGTGCTTGCATGCAGAGTGAAGCTTCTGAAGCTCAAAATCATGGTTGCGTAGGTGAGCCGGATTGGCCATGTCAATCACTAGACCATGCAGCGAGCGATCGGATTGGGAGGTAACATGGAGTTCCAAGTCATCATCTCTGATGTAACTGTGTGGCACGCTATCGAGTCTCTGGGCCGCAAGCTCTTGTACACTCGAAACTGGAAGTGACCCTTGAAAAAAAAATTTGCAGCTACCCCTTCCATTTTCTCCAATTCTATACTCTTTGGCCTTTGACCCACAACCATTGTCTTTCTTGCATATGTTTGTCTTCCAAGGTATCATCTTTTAGTTTGTCATGTAATTCCAATTCTCTCTTTCTTATCGTGAGGACCTTCGACAAAAGACGAGAGAAAATTAATGAGAGAAAAGAAAATTGTTCTTATCGGTTATCCTGAGCTCAATAGATCCCTTACATGTTATAGATGATATAGACCTAAAAAAGTAATTCATAAGGCTTTTAAGATTAAGATATAAATTTATAACGTACGTTTCTATTACACAATTGACTATATGCCCAGTGTATCTAAATAACATATAAATAGATGTGCAATTTTGCATCCTACACATTTGGAGGTAATGGTGCAAAGTATAAAACGTCTGCAATTGACAAGTTAATCCATTGCCATTCTTTGTGCGTTTCAACAGCTAATGCCGCTGCATCCAATCGGCCAATTTGCACCCCCTTCTTACGTGTCTTCTCGTCCGATGCTGCCTGGACCCACATGTCCATTTGCAACCGTCCAAATACGCCAAAACTGGGCCTGGGCGATGATGGTCCAGATCCTAAGTACGATGAAGCTAGGCCTAGTTTGAACTGAACAGAATATATCACTTTTTAGGTCCGTATATAAAATTTTCTTAACCTCCTTCCTATCATTAATCACATGATAATCAAATTTTCGTTTCAAACTTTTGTCCACTAAAAGAGGAGATCCTGCCCACCTGCACATGTGATAAGCTATACGGAGAGAATGAGGACTAGGCCATTAAACACATGGGTCGTCTATGACCATCGTCCTTGACCATGTCAATGCCGTTTGGCCAAATAAAAAAAAGCAAAGTGCACTAAAATAATAGCAAATAACAAATGCCCCAAAATGTTCCTTTAGCTTTACTAGCATCAATCTCTTTGAGTCCAAATTGAAATCCGAATTCAGCGACAGAAAAAAGAGAAATTCCTGTTTCATACCATGAATTTGGACACTGAGAAAAATGTAAAGGGAGAATTACGCAGGGAGTTTGAAGAAAGCTTTCTAGACAAAAAGTCATATAGGATACTGACTCGGCTTGGCGCTTAACTGCATGTCTTTAATTAATTTTGTTGAAAATTTGACAAATTGCATATAATTATGATTTATGATAAATAAAAGAGTCCTTGATTCAGGGGCAGAAAAAAGTGAGGCGTGGAGTATGGAAGTTGAAATTTCGTTATCTTATAGTATGAGATCTTTACAATAACACCGTAATTAGGGCGAATAAGACCAAAACAATTTCAGCCAATACATAACAGTTTATACGATGTAGACATAGATGATCATATAATATCAACTAATTGGTGTCAACAAAAGTAGGTTCAGTGATGAAGGGTTTAACGGATTCAAATCTTAGCCGTCCGATTAATTTGTATTCTTAAGATTATGCGCGAAAAAATTGCACCAAGTCCAATAGAATAACGACCAATAACCAACATCAACGGCAAAATCCGAGGAAAATTTATTCCTTGAGACGAAAGACAAAATGTTACAATCAAACGTTTGGCTTCACTGGGACCGACAGGGCTGTTATATTTTCTTTGTGGAATAGAAGAATTTAGTTATATGTCAATAGAATTAAAGTCTCCCGATTAGTCAAGAATCAATAGCTTAATTGCCACAATTCAGGCCAATGCTTCAGCTCAGCTGTTTATTCTTGAATTACTGAAAAAACATACACGAAAACCATTGACTTCTGCTGAAATTGATATCCAGGAGTTAGGATAGCTAGTGCGCAAGAATTGCGCATATTACAATATTTCCTTAGTTTTGTGACGTGGTGCTATTTGAAGGGGAAAATATATATATATATATATATATATATATATATATATATAATAAAATAAAATTGAGCCATTAGAAAAATAAAAAATAAAAAAAATCCCATATGCAATTGAGCAAGAGTTAATATTTAACGTGTGCCCCATACTTATATGGAGGACGTATTTACTTAACTACCGAAGAATTAAAATCATTAGAACATTCTAAGGAATATTTTTTGTATGATGAAGAATTTTAGCAAATTTTGGGGTAGATAAGGCAGTTTTTACACCTGCAAATTTTATTTTGAAGAAATAATAAGAGATTGGTTTTAGAAGACAGTTCAATCAATCAACTTTACTTCACGGGCCCACATGATGAAGATTTAATTTACCCATTTTTCTAACTTCGGGAATAAAGTATGCTCGAATGTCTTCATGATTGATGCAGAAATTGGGGGGCTGACGTCGTGAACAGTAACAATACCGCATGCTTTCCGTCTATAAATGTTGCGGCTGATAGCAGGGAACGTCCAGAGCCCCTGCGTAGAACGTAGAAGTGGATTAGGGACTTTTGATATAGTTTTAGTGACTAGTAGTGCAGCGCAACCATGGCCACAACTAGCATAGAATACTTTTATGTTCTGCTTGTATTATTACTTGTTGCTGGCTACTTTGAACCAAGCTTTAGTGCCAGACCCAAACACTCAAGCTTTTCAGCCCTTGGCATTCGGTGGTCACCTGCCGGAGCTACTTGGTACGGCAGCCCTGACGGTGCCGGAAGTGATGGTAATGTAACATACATATGTGTCTGAGTCTATATGCCATCGTTCTAATGTATGTTTATGTGCACAGAGACCTGAGTTGAGATAATTTGACAATGTAGGAGGAGCTTGTGGCTACGGAAATGCTGTTTCACAGCCTCCCTTCTCTTCCTTGATAACTGCAGTTGGTCCGTCACTCTATAACTCGGGCAAGGAATGCGGAGCCTGTTATCAGGTACCCATTGATAAGCTGCTGAGAGGGCATTTTGCACATGGGCTGTTCTAATAAATAAATCAATCATCCTGACATTTGACAATTTAGCACTTGTATCACTGTACATTACTACTATGTCGAAAACTTAGTCTAGCACAAAATAAAAAAAAAAAAAAAAATTATATATATATATATTGTGAAAGTTGACTCTTTCTTGACCCTTCGCTTTAGTGGATGGTCCGTATCTTTTGTCACGTAATCACATTGATTTTGTTGCAACTATCTTCTTGGCTGAATCCAAATTGTGCTAATTATGGCCAGGTTAAATGCACCAAGCATCCGTCCTGTTCTGGGAAGTCAGTCAGGGTTGTGATAACAGATTCTTGCCTAGGTGGAACTTGTGTGTCCGATTCTGCCCATTTTGATGTCAGCGGCACTGCTTTTGGTGCCATGGCAATTTCCGGTGAGGAGAACAACCTTCGCAATGCTGGGGTTTTAGAAATTCTCTATGCAAGGTAACTTAATTATTTTCTTATTATATTTATTGTACATTTATATACCAATAAGCACATATGGGATTGAGATCATATCAACATATTCATTAAATATCTTCCATTAACTTGAAAGTTCTCCTCTCTATTTTATTTTATTTTTTTACAGAATTCCATGTGAATATTCGGGGAAAACAGTATCATTCCATGTTGACCAGGGGTCAAACCCGTACTATGTTGCCTTGGTGGTGGAGTTCGAAGGGGGTGATGGCGATCTTGCTAGTGTTGAACTAAAGGAGACATCGTCGAATGAGGGTTGGAGGACAATGCAACAATCGTGGGGTGCGGTTTGGAAGCTCGACGCAGGAGCCCAATTGCGACCTCCATTCTCCATCAGATTGACATCTCGGCATTCCGGCGAAACTATAGTGGCAAATAATGTGATTCCAGACGGATGGCAGCCCGGTGTGACATACAAATCATCTGTTAATTTCCCATGATATATATCAATCATGGGATTAATGAATGTAATCAGATGGCTAATATAAGAGCCACTTCCCTGCTGGTAAATTAGTGTCCGCGAGGACACTGCTAGGGTTACTGGTGAGTGTGTGGAGTGCAATGTTTCTCTGTAGGCAACTCTCCACGTCGTTTGACAGTTGTGAGAGTCCATGTATTTCTTTCCTGGTTTCAATAGAGACTATGGTAAGTTACTTCTATATGTTGGATTTCTGGCTTCTTGCACCATAACGTTACTAATATTGAGTCCAAGTCCGAGAACGGGCCCAAGCCCGATAACCGTCAATTACGCCGATGATGATGACATGTGACAAAGAAAGTTACACACACACACACACACACACACACACACACACACACACACACACACACACACACACATATATATAGTTTGAAGAGATTAGAGATTGAAACATAGAATTAATAATTAGCATTTCGGTTAAATTAGTTCTGGTGGTGACTTTTTAGTAAAAATCAAAAGATGTGTTGATTAAATGAAGCGAGAGAGCACATTCAATTTTCCAAATTATTAAATCAAGTCTTTGCTATTAAAGAGTCACTCTTTGCTTTGCTTGAAAAAAAAAAAGCACCACAGAATTGCAAAGCAACGGGGAATGTGTGAAACCCCATGGATTAATTATTTGAGTTCTCGTTCCCATTTTGAATTTGATCATCTTCGTCGCTGCTCTCTTGCCTCTTTAGCAATTTGGATCAAAATTCAAAGCTGGTGTGATCCGTTAATCACATGTTTTTGACCTATGAGTAGCTCAAAATGGGAAAGTTTTAAAAGCTTAGTAGTTTCCCATGTTGCTTCTCTGCATTTATCGTTCTCGATATAGCTTCATTCTACTCGCAGCTCTCTCACTCTCTAGCATGCACGCCCTCTCTGATCTTTGATTCTTTTTTTTTTTTTTTTAATTTTCTTCTGTTCTTCTCATCTAACCTCAAACCCACGCGTCTTTTTTGTTATCTTTTCCCACGCTCCAATACCCACACCAAAATTTTCAAATCGCATTTTGCACGAGAGATCAGAAGGTGTAAGCTACATCTTTGGTGACCATCGGACGGTTTCCATTCACTTTCTGGTAAATTCCCTTCACCCGAGACAAATGGCAAAACCCTGCAAAACAGTAATGATGTCTGATGTCTTCTTCACGCGCGCCGAGTAACACGTGTGAAGCCACACGTCCTGCTGTGACCTTTATTATTACTTTTATTATACGTGTGGATTTGCCTCCGGCGAGCAAACAAAAAACTTCCAAAAAAGTAATGATCACAACCGCAGGGTCAGACACGCGCACGCACACCATTTCGATTTGTTGTGCCGTTTTGGCAAGGGGTCCAGTTACATGGCCCGGCGGAAAGAGCGACGGACAGACGAATCCCGTAAAACTCACGTTTAAAAAAGTTTCTTTTTATTTATTTCAATTTTTTTTTATTTATAAAAACGTATAGTATAATAAAACTAAGTAAGATGTGCAAAAGTGTAATTATAAATTGTTGTATGATAATTATTGTACATTTTACATTGAATTGATAATTATTACATATTGTATAAAATTTGTTCGTTGTTTTTTTTTTTTATCTTTTTTGGTTTTTTAAATTAAAAATTTGCATAAGGGCCCCACATTTCGTGTCAGGCATTTCGTTTGGCGAAAAACAGAGAGAAAAATATATATTAAGTATTTTCTCTGTGTTTGCAGGAAAGTAAAGTACTCGGGAAAAAGGCAGCAGGGAGGAACAAGGCCCCGAGGGCGCCGCAAAAAGCCCATGCTTGGGCGGACAAGTACTGCCAATATCGTCGAATTGTTGGCATAGGTACTGAATGTAAATATTGTAACAGAAACAAACCCAACTCGATCGCTCTCTTTCGTTTCTTTCTTTTTTAACAAGTTTCGTACGTACATAGAACCATATCGGCCATTCCCTCCTGGGTGCACCATAAGAATCGGCAGAAAATGTCCATTTCAACGTCTCCTTCCTGTTTCGCGCTGGCAGACCCTGCCGACCATATTAAAGTGAGCTCTTTCTACGAGATTGATCATTCAAAGCTCCATCCGAAATCCCCCGACCAGCTCAAGTCCACCCGAGTTGTCATGGTGAGTGTAATTGTACAATATGATCAATCAGCTTTGCACAAGTTTAAATGTGCTTGAATTAATCAGTAATGATGATCGTGGTTTCGGGTTTGGCATTTTCAGGTGAATGAGAAGACCAGAATGAGAGTGTCACTGAGATACCCGAGCGTCCATTCCCTCCAGGCATACTTCGATGAGAGTAGCCGAGCAAAATCCGACGTAAAGAAGCTGCCGGCGCTGGACGAGAAGTGCATTATTGGGTCGGAGGTCGCAGCCGAAGCGCTTTATCGACGAATCCCACCTCACGAAATCAACGAAAGAAGAAACTCTTGGCGTTTCTGGGCTGTTTCTTCAATTGCACGGCTGAAAATTTCGAGCAACCCGTCCTCTAGTTCTAGTCCTGAAAATATTGTCGTTTCAAAGGAGGGTTTTCTGTCGCCGCAACTCAAAAGAACCGGGATGGTCAAGTGGGGAAAACGCCGGCAAGTCAAGTTCTTGTCCGGGCATGTGGAAAACAAGCCTCAAATGAGTCAGCTGATAGTGCCACTCAATGTTAAGGTTGGAGACGAAGACGGACGTACAGAGGTAGAAGAAGAGGAAGTGCAGGAGGGAGATGATGGCGAAGAAGAGGATACCGATAAGAATCGCAAGAGATTGCGCCTTGAGACTAGCAGCACAACCCAGATGAAGAAAAGGCCAAAACGCGAAATGAAGAATCAAATTGTAGTTTACAGGCAGAGAAAGAAGAAGAAATTGGTCAAAAACTCCATTAACAGATGGTCTGCTGAAAGGTGAGGGCTGTTGTTTAAATTTAACTACCGGCCGATTATTAAATATTATCTTGCTTTTTTCTTATATCAATTAGTTATTGACTTGTTTATGAAGGTACAAATTGGCTGAGATCAACATGCTGAAGATAATGAAAGAGCAAGGAGCAGTGTTCGAGAAACCAGTACTAAGGCCAGAACTGAGAGCTGAGGCAAGAAAGCTAATTGGGGATACGGGTCTGCTAGACCATTTGCTGAAGCACATGTCTGGGAAATTGGCGCCAGGTGGAGAAGAGCGGTTTAGGAGGCGCCACAATGCGGATGGTGCAATGGAGTACTGGCTGGAGAAAGCTAATTTAATGGATGTAAGGAGGGAGGCTGGGGTGCAAGATCCATATTGGATTCCGCCCCCTGGGTGGAAGCCGGGTGACAATCCTTCCCGGGACCCTGTCTGTGCTAAGGAGATTAAGGAGCTCAAGGAAGAGATGGGTAAAATCAAAAAGTAATTGACCCTTTATAGTTTCCAGAAATGCCTCCCATGTTTGTGTTTTCCTACCACTGTGTAATGTAATTTTGTTTGTTACCTTTTGTGTTGTTTGGTGAACAGAGACATGGAGGAGCTGGTATCCAAGAAACATGAGCAAGCACAAGCTGTTGAAAGTACTCCAATCACCTCTGATGCAAGCCAAAACAATGAGCTTGACTGCTTATTAATTCCACTGAAGGTAAAACCTAAGTCCGAACGCTGGGCTAAAGCTTGACCGACCTAAGTTGCCTTCCACCATCTGTTTGTAATTGTTGTAATTGTTGCAGGAGAGATTTATTGATTTGGTGAACATGAAGTCCAAGCTTGAGGGACAATTCAGGGAAATTGCACAAACTTTGTGTGGGATGGAGGTATCAAAGCTTGTCAATGTCCGACTTTTCCAATTTCTTCTGCATTTTTACCCACCTGAACTGATCGTTCAATGTAGGCAAGTGCTTGATAGGTCTATGTTCTGTCGTTTCTTTTGACATATGATAATTGGTAATTAAAGTACGGGCGTGTGTGTCATTAATCAGCCGTGCCTCTCCTAGATTTCGGCTATCCTTGCTCAATTTCAAGGTTTAAAGCGATGTCAGAAATGATCTACAATAAATGCTCGATGGGTTTTCTATTGGCATGTTAGTTTCTTTGATTTTGACAACACAAAAATGGCATAAACGCCACCTTTTACTGAATGACTCATTAAATGATGCATGTGAAGCAATGATAATAATCAATGGCGATCATAATTATTACAAATTAAATGAAGAACATACAATTAGACTTATTTTGCAAGTGTTGATTGTGCAGAAAGAAATGGAAAAGCTAAAAACACAATTGGAGGAATCGAAAAGGACTGAATCGGCAGAAATACAGGCACTGTTTATAGGATCGCTGGAATCAAGGCCGTCAACAGGGATAGAAAGTGGGAATAAAGAAGCTGCGCAACTGAATAAAAGGGCAGTAATATCATGGGAGTCAGAACAAGAACCTTGCAAGGCCGGAGCTGGAGGGAAGACATCACCAATAACAAAGTCAACCATAGAGAACAAGGCAGCGAAGATACAAAGGTTGAAGAGTGGCTTCAGGATATGCAAGCCCCAGGGTACTTTCTTGTGGCCAAACATGAACGTGTCACCCACTCAAGTTGTGGTCCAGATGGAGGACCTCCTTGCCATTTCCACACCCCCCTCTGCCTCCTCCACCTCTGCCACACAATCTCACCTCCTCCCGGCGCCTCCCTCTCAGTATTATGGGCCACACCCCACTTCCCCTGTGAAGCCATTAGCTGAAAAAAGGCCAGTCACCGTTTCCGTATCCACAGCAGTCACCAGACTAGCTCCTCCTCCCTCTGGGATCACCCCCACCCAGCATGACGATTGCATCACTACTACATCCGGTGCTGTCAAAATCCCTGTCATCAACCTCAATGAGCCCCCTAATAATCAGAACGAGTTTTCATCTCAGGTTCAGCCTTCCTCCTACCCGGTCACCTACCAAAGACGATACCATAATATATGCGTATGAATTCTTCGAGCCCCAGTCTAATTTATGCTGGTTAATTTCACATGACAGAAAAAAACACATTAGTCACTCTCTTATTCTCGTTTTACATTGTTTTTTATACTTAGTTGTCAACTACAAAGAAGGAAGTGGGCGAATATGACGAGGAGATGGAAGGAAGGCAGTGATACATTACAACAAGAAGCGCAAAGGGGATGCTTCTCTTCCTCCTCTTACGCACTACCCGGCTTGTCAGAGGGCAGAGAGACATGGCTGGCTCTGCCTCCATCTAACCAGTCCTCAGATAGTAAATAAGTAGTAATATGATTATTCCATTGTAGATGTTGATGGCATTACGGGGTCATTAGGAACCTAATATTACACGGCAGATAATTCTCCAGTTTAGCTTATGCCGTTCTTGCCTTCTTGGAGAGTTTAGTCTATTAGCTTCTCAGAAAAAAAAGACACAAATGGACACTAGGCCTGGCGGAGCAATTGATGAATCAAGTTTTTCTTTTTCTTTTTTTTTTGTGGTAAATAAATAGTCAATTTCTGCTCGTTAGTATATCTAATCCATGACTTAGGAAAGTTCTAGGGGACCTCTGCATTTAGTTGCTTATGGTATAAGCACAGTGCTGATAAATTTAATGCGCATGCAGGCATGTTACATTAAAACTTGCGGTCAATGTTTCCTCCAGGGAATCTAGGCACCTAAAGTTGTGCGCCAGAGGAATTTGACAAGGGTACAGGTCACCACCACACCTCCCCCATTCCTGCCTCTTGCTGCCCATCATTTTGCAAATAAATAATAAAAAAAAACCCCGGAATTTCTCTTTGTTGACATACCGAACCCCGGAATTTAGAAAACAATTTAATTTTCTTCCAAGAATGGCCAAGCTGTGGTGATGACTTTCCATTAAATCCGGTCAGTGCGACCTAAATTATGGTTGTACTTGACAGCTGTAAATTTGCCTCCATTAAGCAATTGAAGCCGAAAGAACAAAGTACACAAACACAGAGTCAATGACTCAATGACTCTGTATAAACAACATTCCAACTGAACCGAGCTAACTCAGTTTGTTGTCTCAGCACAAAACAATGCCTGAATATGATGCTTGTGTAGAACTTCCCAAAATTGATGTATCTCATCCCTTGAGTCCATCTTCGCTTTCCGCCCTTTCTTCAGTCTGCAGAGAATGGGGTTTTTTCCATATCACTAATCATGGAGTTTCCAAAGATCTTTACAGGAAAATATATTCCCTGTCAAAAGACTCTTTCAATCTGCCTTATGTTGCAAAGATTAGGGCTGGCCCATCATCGGAAGTGAAAAATTACACTCCCCATTTCATTGCATCTCCTTTCTTTGAAAGTCTTCGCGTGTCCGGGCCTGATTTCTTCACTTCTGCTCAGGATTCTGCAGTAGTTCTCTTCGGAAATCCAAACCCCGAATTCAGGTACACAACTTGTATATGTTGTTATTAAGCATAAAATTTTGACTAACACCAAAGACATTAATCTTTCGGTAAGGAATATAAATCAACCAATGAACTAATATAGTTATTTGCTTTCTGATTTGTGCTTTGACTATGCCAGTCAGACTGTAAGAGAATATGGTAACAAGATGTCTGAGCTAGCAAAGAGGATATTGGAGGTAGTCTTAATGATCTTAGGAGAAGAATTTGTAGAGGAGTTTAATGTACCTGAATTTAGTAACTGCCATGGATACCTGAGAATAATCAACTATTCACCACCAGAAAAGAGTGCAATGGAAGAACAACAAGAAGTTGAAGGGCTTGGAATGCACACGGACATGAGTTGCGTGACCATTGTGCATCAAGACGAGGTTGGGGGTCTTCAAGTGAGGTCCAAGGAAGGGAAGTGGATGGACATAAACCCATGTCAAGATACTCTTGTGGTGAACATCGGAGACTTGATGCACGCATGGAGCAATGGGAAATTGAGGTCATCAGAGCACAGAGTAGTTTTGAGGAGATGTGTTAGCCGATTCTCTTTGGCTTTCTTTTGGTGCTTTGAGGATGAGAAGGAGATTGCTGCACCCCTTCAATTGATTGGAGAAGGAAATTTGAGGATGTTCAAGCCATTTGTTTGCAAAGATTACTTGAAATTCAGGGAGAGCAGTGAGAAAGGCAAGTTTCACAAGGTTGGCTTCACGGTCAAAGATTTCGCTGGAAATTGACCGAGGATAAAAAAATAAAAAGGTTAATTAAGAACTTTTTAATTATAGTTGATATTATATTCTTTTTCTTTTTTCAATTTTTCTGTTTGGGACGAAGCCTTTAAGATGCATTGACTGAGAGATTAATAATAAGCAATGGTCTTCTTGGCTATGTTAATGAGATGCGATCTGGGGTTTGAGAACTTGTTGGATTTTGGCTTCTGCCATTGCAAAATCATTCCATTTTGTTTGTTGGCTTGCCAACAACTGCAAGACATTTGCCCATAGTTTGTTTAATTTATTAGCAATTTTATCATTACACTAATTAGCCCACCGTCAGAATGAAAAGTTAATGATCTGTGGCCCGAAACCCTCCTCCCGGCCTGTCACAGAAGCTTCATGAAGCATTCAAAGGCACGGTAGAGAAGACAACGGGCCGCGCACGGTCTCCGCCGTCATTAGCCCCTGCGAGTTCCTCATCTCCTGTCGTCTCTAAATGCCCAACCTGGTCTTGGACCTGGCAAATTTATTGGGTGTTTTGATGATTCATGCGATTTCTGGTCTTGCCAGATGCAACCTGCTGGAAAAATTTCAAGAAACATCTTCTAGTGCATTCTGTACCGATCCAATGTACCCCCCAACACTGTACATAACCCCCCCGGGGCGGCGGCCAACCACGACGAGAAACTTTTTCCTTTCAAGTCCCTGTAAGATTGACACCATCCGTTGCATCGTTATGTTACGGCTAATTTATACATTGTAAATGCCCAAATGGTCAAATTCATTTTATTAAGATTGTGTTTTCAGGAGCCTAAAATGGTGTTATAATTTACATAGGATGAATTTTAGTCGAAACTCGGTATTATCATATGAAAATAAATATTTGAGTTTTCTTGATTTTACTTTTGTTTGTCTTTCTTTTAAATCGACTTCGATCAGGATTCGAATTTAAAATTTTGAGTCTTGAAAACGATTTGAGTGCAAATGAACTGTAGTTAATAATTGGCTTCTGTTCCTCCTCCGGGGTGTCTGGAAGAGTAGTAGAATCGTGAACAAGCTACGGACCCAAAATGGGAAAAAGTCCAGTGGCGGAAAAACTCAGGACTTTCGGACTTAGAAGCCTTCTTTATCCTCCTGAAGATAGCCGAATGAATGCTCAGTCGGCCTTCGTCTTCTCTTGGGCTGACTTGGTTATAATTTCCGGAACATTGCTAACATTTTAGCGGGCTGATAGCTGTGAAAGCCCAAGAATCGGGGTTGAGAGAGTCTGGCTCTCGTGAACCTAAGCAGCTCTCTGAATTGCCTATGAAGGCCGCTGTCACATACCCGCAGATAAATCTTATTTGAAACAGTCAAGAATTGATTCGGCGAGAATGACTAATTCGGTTGTCACATGTGTTTCCAAAGAAAAACACAATAGTCCATTGCTTAGCCAATTATGCTTTTCAGTTATCTTGGGGAGCATGTATTTTTCAGAGCCTTCTCCATGTTCAACTGTTGCTCTTAGATATTGTAGGAGTTCAATAGGCCTATAAGGCATCAGTGTAGTTACTTCTGTTTACAAACCTTAGGTCACCCCTGTTACACTAAGTAGTCACCTGTTGGTCCATACATCTGAGTCAGGTTTTTAACTCGCAGCATGGACCAAAGTCACAAAGCCACAGGAATCTGGAACTTTAAAAAAATCCAAAGTACAATTTGTGGAGGAAGGACCAAGAGCAACAATTTTCATGTGTGCGTATTATTGTTGTGGATGATTACAAGTGACTGCATATCTATCAGGTAACTCGTTTGAATTCTCACAATTTTCTTTTCCAACGTACCATTGTCGTAGGATGTTTTGCCTAGCACGTGGAAGAACCAAGGAGCGCATGCAAGATTTAGAATGTTGGAAAAAGTTCAGTTACCCCAAGAACAGAATACTGAATTCTCGTACATTCGGCCGCAATACACGAAAGAGCAATTGCGTTTTTGTGCATGTGCCTTCCTGATAGGAAATGGTCAAAATAGAATCAGTTTGCAGATAGACCCGTGCTGCCATCCCACTTCCATCTCACGGCTCCACCAATCAAGACCCAACCAGTATAACACCCCAAAACCTGGCATCTCGCAAGTTTCCCAAGTTTGTCAAAGAGAAATGAGAAGTCTCCGCTTCTCAGTACCATGCCTCGTCGCTCTCTTCTTCACTGCAGCTGCAGGCCTCTCAGAGGTAAGCGTTAATTTCTCTTCCTCTTGCCCTTTTGGATCCGACATCATGCCCATCCCCAATTCATCTTTAGTTGAATTTAGATCGGTAAACGACTCTGCCATTAAGAAACACATGAAATAGATATTTGTACATTGGTGCTGATAATTTCATCATTGGCTTGCTATCAAATTCCAGATAAATTTTATAAGGAAAAAAAAAAATCCAGATAGAATAGGTCTAATGATTTATGCCACGGACATTCATGACTGTCTAATTTCTTGGTTACACGTAAATCATTTCGATCGTAAGAATCATCATTTATTCCTTTCTTTCTTTGGTTTTTTTTTATATTATTATTATTTATTTATTGATACTTTCGGCTTGTAAGAACTTCAAGACAATTGGAATGGAGGGGGATGAGCAGTGTGTCTACACCATTTACGTGAGGACGGGATCCATAATCAAGGGAGGAACAGATTCGAAGATCAGCCTGGTCCTGGGAGACCCATCAGGCCGCTCGGTGTGGGTACCAAACCTTGAGTCTTGGGGCCTGATGGGGGCCCACCACAACTACTATGAGCGCGGCAGCCTCGACATCTTCGGCGGGCTTGGCCCCTGCGTGGGTGCACCCATATGCCGCCTCAACTTGACCTCCGATGGGTCTGGGTCCCACCATGGCTGGTACTGCAATTACGTTGAGGTCAGTTCCACTGGCCCACACATACCTTGTAGCCAGACCACCTTCTACGTCCAGCGCTGGCTGGCTACGGACTTCCCACCTTACAAGTTAACGGCCGTGCTTGATGGGTGCAATGAGCGGAGTCGTAGTGTTGATCCTGCGAAGTGTGGGAAAAAGGAGAAGTTTATTGTTGGGCACACCGGAAAAGGGTCTGTGGCTGCTTCAAAACGGACTAGCCTTTCTTCAACTATTGAGGCCTGAAGGGCCTATCTATGTTTGATTGACTAGTTTGCGTTTGTTTTTTATGGTCTCGATTCCTTCTGGACTCTTTCGTTCTAATATGCTTTTTGAAGCCCACGAGGCCCTTCAGAATTATTTCTCTCTTTCTTCTCTTCTTCTCCTCTAATTGTAGGTCAGGCTTGCACGCTAGACCAATCCTAATGGAAAATTAGTGGAATTTTGAGTTTAAACGCCTTCCAGTGTAATCCAATTCCAATAGATGAAATGATTACGTGTGCACGCTTGGAAATGTGTACGAGTCTCACAACCATTAAATGGAGACTTTGTTTGTATTGTTGTTCAAATGATTCAATAGTTGTGAAATTGGTGCCAATGTTCCAAGTATAAAATTACTTCCCTTCTAATTTTAATGCAAAATTTACTTACCAGCTCATTCCCTTTAGCAGATTTCGTTAATGATTAAGGCATCACTTTACTGTTGCTGGATATTCTTGGAAGAAAAAGCTATCTAGGCCCAATACTCCAATTGGGTCGTTCCCAAATTAAAAGGAGAAGAGTCTACTCACACCCAAAAATAAAAAAAATAAAATAAAATAAAGCTCACATCTTAAGCCAATAGTAACTATCACAATTATTTATTTATTTATTTATTTTTTATCAGGTCATTAACCCTAAAAGAGAAAACTCTAAAAAAAAAAAAAAAACTCTGCTATCAATTTTTATTTATTTATTTGAAAATAAAAGTATATAATTCACACACACACACACACACATATATATATATATATAAACAGAAGAGAAAATAGGTATGATTTAAATTCTGTCTTTTTTTCTTAATACAAAACTCATAAACAAACTGCTCTAGACAATCAGTCTATAATTATTAACGAGCAGTAGGCACAAAACTTCAAACCCAAGAAACTACAAACCGGCCATTTGAGTCCTGGGTTGTTCGAATTTGGGCCCCATGAGAAATACAAATGTTTTTTTTATCATAAAGCCCAATACGCCCAATTAAAGGAAGCCTATTCAGCCCATAAAGCATCCATAAATGCCTAACCTACCTTTCTAAATTCTCATGCGTCGCAAGGAAAAAGAAAGAGGGGAAAGCCAGCTCCAAATCCTATACAATACGTTTCCAATTGTTGAATTGATCCTCTCTCTCTCTCTCCAACGAAACCCTAGTTCCTAGATTTCTACAAAAAAAATCGATGGACTCGCTCGAGCCAACCCCAATCCCCCAATCCCAAACCCTAGATCCGGTCTCCGATATTCAAAACCCGCTCAAAACCCTAGCGTCCGATTATGGAGATTCCGCAGGATTGGTCTCAAATGAATCCGTGAACGGCCACAATCCCCAGATGGCTGCCGAGGAGACACCGAAACCGGAAATCTCGAGGTCGCTTTTGTCTGAAATTGGCCTCACCAACACCAACAGCGGCGATAGGGACCAGTCCGGCGGGGAAGAAGAGACGACTAGTCGGCGCCGCCGACGCAGCCGCTGGGAGCAGCCATCCGATTCCGGTAACAATCAGTCGGGTGAAGCTGGGAATAGTGACTGCGGCAGTGGGCCCCGTAAGAGAAAGTCACGGTGGGCGGATGATGAGCCGAAGCCGGTGATTCAGCTTCCTGATTTCGTGAAGGATTTCCCTGGAGGTATCGAGTTTGACCCTGAAGTCCAAGCTTTAAATGCTAGGCTTTTGGAGATCAGTAGGATATTGCAGTCTGGTTTGCCTCTCGATGAGAGGCCCGAGGGTGCTAGGTCTCCTTCTCCCGAACCAATTTATGATAACATGGGGATTAGGATTAACACTAGAGAGTACAGGGCAAGAGAGAGATTAAATAAAGAAAGACAAGAGATCATTTCACAGATTATAAAGAAAAACCCCGCGTTCAAGCCTCCGGCTGATTATAGGCCACCAAAGCTTCAAAAGAAACTTTATATACCCATGAAGGAGTACCCTGGGTATAATTTTATTGGGTTGATTATTGGTCCCAGAGGGAATACACAGAAAAGAATGGAGAGGGAAACTGGAGCCAAGATTGTAATTCGGGGCAAAGGGTCTGTTAAAGAAGGAAGATTACAGCAGAAGAGGGATTTGAAGCCTGACCCATCAGAGAATGAGGATTTGCATGTTTTGGTCGAGGCAGAGACCCAAGAGGCTCTGGATGCTGCTGCAGGAATGGTTGAGAAGTTGTTGCAGCCTGTTGATGAGGTTTTGAATGAGCATAAGAGGCAGCAGCTTAGAGAACTTGCTGCTCTGAATGGGACAATCAGGGACGAAGAGTATTGTAGGTTGTGTGGTGAGCCAGGGCACAGGCAGTATGCTTGTCCTTCTCGTACTACTACTTTTAAGAGTGATGTGCTTTGTAAGATTTGTGGTGATGGAGGACACCCAACTATTGACTGTCCTATGAAGGGAACTGGGAAGAAAATGGATGACGAGTATCAGAATTTTTTGGCTGAGCTAGGAGGGACTATGCCTGAGTCGGCTACTAAGCAAACCTCTACCTTGGCTTTGGGTTCAAGTGGTTCTGGAAGCAATCCACCCTGGGCTAGCAATACTGGTGGTCTTGGTAGTGCAAATCAAGCAGGATTGGGAGTGAATTTGCTTAAACCATCTATGAAGGAATATGATGATACAAATTTGTATGTTGGTTACTTGCCACCTAATCTTGATGATGATGGATTGATCGGATTGTTTTCACCTTTTGGAGATATTGTAATGGCTAAGGTCATTAAGGACCGGGTTACTGGGTTGAGCAAAGGTTATGGTTTTGTGAAGTATGGCGATGTTCAAATGGCAAATAAGGCAATTGCAAGCATGAATGGTTACCGCATAGAAGGTCGAACCATTGCTGTGAGAGTTGCTGGCAAGCCGCCTCAGCCTACTGTTCCTCCGGGTCCTCCTGCATCTACCATGCCCCCATATTCCATTCCAACTCAACCTGTTGGTACCTACCCTTCACAGCAATTTACAGCTGGTGGACCCCTCCCAAATGCTCCAGCTACCAGCTACACGGGGAGTGCTGCAAGCTATATTGGAACTCCAGTCCCATGGGGACCACCAGTTCCTCCTCCTTATGCTCCTTATGCTCCTCCTCCTCCTCCTCCTGGGTCTGCCATATATCCTCCTGTTCCTGGTCAACCTATGCCCCCCTACGGTGTGCAATATCCTCCACCAGTGCAGACTGTTCTCTCAGGAGCTCCAGCTCAGGGTGTTACTTCCAGTGAATCTCAGCAAAGCTGCCCACCAGGAGTGCAGTCTGAAAATGGCACATCTTCTGCATCAATGTCCTCAAATATCTATGGAAATTCTGTAGCTCCAATGCCATCTGCTGTTCAACCCACTTATGCAACTGCTTCCTTAGGCTACTCATCTTATTATAGTGCAGTTCCTCCTCCTCCTCCTCCTCCTCCTCCTCCTGCTGGACCTGTCGCAGCAACAGACCATTTGCAGGGGATGGCTAATGGGCCGTGGGCCACAAATCCACAAGTGCCAACTCCAACCTCCTCTGCTGCTGAGAAAACAAGCTATGGTGCAGACACTGAGTATGAGAAGTTCATGTCAGAGATGAAATGACGTGGGTCCCTTTCTGTTTTATTCCTTGGTTGAAGGTATATATTCAGAGTCATTTTCATTTTTTATGGTCTACTTACAAATGTATTTATTCATCTGTATATATTTTTGTATTCCTTATTTATGCTTCTGAGTGAAACCCTTCTTAGTCATGTAGAAGGCTAGAATTTAGCATTTGCAGAGATGGTCCTAAGACTCAAGCACTTCTATCCCCAGAAACAGGGATCCTAGCATGCATCTTCTAGCAATATCCACATTTGGACTATTGGCTAAGGTGTAGAAGGAAATTGGGTTCTAACTGAACTTATTTTGAGTGTATAATTTTGGCTTTTATATCTTTTGCATTCATGCAACACTGACTTGCCTTAGGTTGGGTATATATTTGGGATTTTTAATCTTTGTGATCTTTTCTGGCTTTCTTACTTGGCTTTTTGTTTGCTCAAGGGCATTTGATGCAAGGAAGGTAAAGTTCTCAGTATATGGCTCTACTTTAAATAAAAATCAAGTCTTTTCGTTGGACATACCATCTATATATGCTTGGTATCAAGGCATTGTTTATTTCGTCATGCCCTTCCGATTCATTAGAATTGTGTTCTGCTGCCTTCTGATGTGGTTCTTGCATATATCACTTGTCTTTACTGTCTACCATCCCATCTCTACGAAAACATCTTTTGATTTGTTTTCCTCTCCATTATAAATGTACTTTCAATGCTCAATTTTTTAGCACCATGCACTTCTCAATGAGTTGTTTATTATTATCTTCTATTTACGTCTCTTAACCCATTTCCTTTGCCATTATTGAATAATTTTTACAGGCCTGATGTTTCTTGGAGCAACCTGATATCTTACCTCTTGCCATGACTTTGTTGGAAGTTTGGGACTCACATCTTTAACCTTGCTGTACTGTTATGACATTTGCAGAGATTTGGGCTGGGAGTTCAGTTCATACAGTTGCACGTCGTAGAAGCCACTCAAAGATTATTGATATTGATATGAATATTTCTTGTTTATCTTGTAGGACTTGGTTTTGTTCTCGTATGGATGCTTGTTGCCACCTATATGCTGTCTTGTTGCTAATCATCCATTTCATTGTCTTGTTTGAACTTTATGGAGCAACTGTTCACTGATGCTCTTTGTTGTCACATTTATTTTCTTAGGTTCATTACACCATTTGGCTTATTCCTCCTTTTTTATATCTTTTATGTTATATGTTACCAATTTATTGTAAGGGTTTTTGATATGTCCAAACTGGCATGCTTCTGAAGCTCCTTGGATCAGCTGCCTTTTTCCTTTTTCATTAAGGTGGCAATGCCCCAGGATGTGAAGGTAACATGGGTATGTGGAAGAAGCTCTTTTATGCCTTTAGTTTTGGCTTTTTTCTCTGCTTCCATATTCTTTGGAGTTCTGATGATGATATCTCTTCCTAGGTTCCACGTGGCAGGTAACAGAACTTGAATGGACGTTGGATTTTCTTAGTTCTTTTTCCTACTATGAAACATTTGAAACCTTGGATTTTAAATTTCTCAAATTCTATTATGTGGTGGCAACTACGAGTGTGCATCTGAAGAACTTTAGTTTCTTGGGTTAGATAAGAAATTGACCTGTTTTCATGTGGAGTAAGATGGTTGGTGTGGATGGTGCATGATGACACGAGTACATTAAGAACATTGTTTTTGTAATAGAGACAAATTCTCATGATTTGTAATGCAATTGCATATAGCTGTCCGTATGTTGGGGGATATCAAGATCTTTTTAATACAAGTTAAAAAGAGATTAGTTACCACCACTGGCCTTCTTGTCAGGTCTTTGAGCTACTTTGCTCTTAGTCTTACCTCCAGGATTTGGTCCCTGGGGAAGAGAGAGTTTTGAAGAGGATGGGGGGAGGGGGAAGAGAAAGAGAGTTAGTTTCCCTTTGTGCTGGTGATGAAGGGCAATTTATTGTGTAGCTGCTAGGCAGTTTGTTTAAGGTAACTGCATTTGGATCACTAACTTCCATTGTGGCTAGTTCTTTTCAGTTAAGCCTTAATACAGCCATGGCATACATCCTGCTGGAAACAAAAAACTTTCTGGGCATCTTTCTGAAATCTGAAATTTTTAGTGGAAGGACTTTTACGATTTAATTGCTGATTAGTCCTACATCATGAAGGCATCTTAGGTTTAATAGTCATTTGTTCTCACCTCATTGCAGCATTACATCTTTCCTTCTACATGTATCCAAAACAATCAAGATCATTTTCATTGCTGAGTAACATCAATTAGTATTTCTTTCCTTTTCTTCAATTGTTGGTTATTCTAAATATACTTAGAAATGCTAAAACAACATTAATCAGCCAAGTACATCTTATTTGGCCATTCTGTGGGAACAATGGTTTGATCATGGTGGGAAGGATGCCTATTATCGAGCCTCCATTAAACCTTAGCCCCAGTCCTATACTTTGCTGGGGAGATGAGCTGGGTCTTTTGCACAGGGATTTCACGGGGTTTGTTTCCAGTTTAAGGTCATTCATGTATTTTAAATTTATATCTATTGCTCAAGTCACCCCAACTGTTTGGGGCTGAAATTTTGTGTTGGTATTTTTGTCATTATCCAACCATTTTATGTTTCTAGATTTGTGGCCAATTATTGTCTGTGGGTGCAGAAGCTCAGACTATGAAGGTGGACTTCTGCTATGAGGGATTCTTGTTTTGACATCTCATGGTGCTATGTTTTGTGATTTATTTTCATTTTATTTGCTAACCTTATTGTGTACGAGCTGGTCAGGATTTAGTTCTGTGATGAAAAGGCATCTTTGCAAGGTAGTTGTGCTGTCCCTGGCTTTGTGGACTCTTTCAAAGAAGATAGCTTTAAGATAGTGCTCCTTAGCTACTGTTTGGGATATGGGAGGATGCCTTTTCCTGCCCTTATCTCATTTTGTTTAGTTTATCTGTGGTAATTAAACTGGTCAGTTGTTTATGTGGATATAAAATGGTGCTTTTGAAATCACTGAAAAATCTTCACCAGTCTCTGGATGCCATTAAGCCCAGCCATACTTAATGATTTTGATGAGAGTATCTTGTTTTGCTCCTATGAGCACCCCCAGTTGTTTGTATCGACGGCGTTTGTGTTGCTCAAATGGTGTATAGGTTTTATGTCACTGTTCTATGTCATTTCTTCCTGGTTGAAGATAGCTATTTGGATTGTTTTCAGCCTTTTTTAATTCTTTGTTTGAGTTGGGCATGCAAGCCAGTTTGTGCGTAAAGAGAGTTTGAGGTTAACTTATGAAGCTAATTCTTATTACTTAAGTGATAACGTACCCTGGTCTTATGATTAATAACGTAGGACTTCGAAGGCCGGACAAACAGTGGGTGGTCAATAATATTCTAGATGAATACTCAACTGTTTGCATTCAAAAATAACGGCCCCATACTTTCAGAAAAATATAAAGGGACGGACTGCCTGTAATTCGTTGCGGCTTCCGTATTTAGGTAATTGTTACATTATTCTGTGGGTTATACATTTATTAGCAAACTTCGTTTTATGGAAAAAAAGGAAAAACAGAGAAATGACTAGGCCTGTTTTCATTTATAGCTGTGTGTTTAGCTTTATTATATTTGTGCCATCGTTTACTTCAGCAGCTGTTTTGTCCGTATTGTGACAATCCTTAGAGTCAAAGTCAAAACAGTTCCCGTTCTCGGGAGCAAAAACGATTGCTGTGTTCGTTTTTGGACCAACGCGGAAAAACATGTACATGAAGCGATGACCCTACCGCACCCACTCTCGTCATCTTTAGTTCTTTAACTAACAAGGACTAAAAATGTACAAAATGTCAAATATTATACAGGACACGTGCCAACTGATATTGGGACCGCCAAGAGTAAACCTCCTTAGCAAACAGACCTTAAAATTCATTAGGGACATATACGGTGCAAATTCACTTGTTGGGCTAAAAAGACCAAAGTAATGCAACCAAAGCAGCAACGAAACTTCCATTGGTAGGACCCAGCACTGGGAGGGATACATGTCATGTCGTCAAATTACGGTCGGGCCCCATGGGCTCGAGTCACAACCACAATCAGCAGGACCACTGTGGAAAGCAGGAACGAGGTTCTCAGCTTTTCCTCGAATGGATCTGTAGCTCCTGCTGTTGCCTTCCCATCATGTGGCTTAAACAAGTCGTTCACCAGCTTTGCTAGTTTCTCAATTACTCCCATGACTTGCGCCTTTGTGTTGTCAAATATCCAGTTGATAATATCCAAAGCAGGATTCAAGTCATTGCCAGTCTCGTCTGAACTTTCAGAATTTGATTGAGCTACAGTCTCATCTGGATTTTCCACAAAAGTTTCATGTCAATTCAGTATGGTGTTTTAACAAAAGATCGTTTCTTCGATAACTGTTATGTGTGATGATACAAGGCATGTTGTTAAATGGATCTAAACACAATCATAACTGATAAGAGACCCTCTGCCAAGAAAAACGAAACATTTCTTAATTTTCCACCAGAAAATGGTATTTCCTACCAGAAACAAAGAGGCCCATAACTCTTTTTCAAAAATTAGCAGGGATTTGAGTCCAAAGTTAAACAGGAAACTTCATGAATAGCATATAGCTTCTGAAAATTAGAACAAAACATGATTAGCCTAGACATTCTTTTAATAGAGATTAATCTTTCTTGGAAAACTTTGTTCTTTATCGTTGAACTACATACCAACCTGCATAATAGGCCTCCCGCAGCCCTCGTACCACCTCATTTCTTAAAACAGCATCCCAGACAGCTTTATCAGAAGACAATGAGATGACGATTTTCTGCATCAAAATAGGTTACAGCTTTGGAAGAGCAAGCACATTTAATCCACACAAAAAATAAAATAATAATAAATAAATGTATGTGTATATATATATAGAGTCATGTGAGTATATTCTCAAAGATTGAGAGATCAGGTCTAACTCTCTCCTTTATACTTTTCGTAGCCTACCACTGGACCTAACATGCACAAAGCTTTAAGGCATTGACCTCCTTTTACAAGAGCTTTTGTCAATCCAGTAGAAATTGACGTTCATGCCATTATTTCAACAACATTAGGAACCTGAACGAATGGATCAGTCTGCAAACAATGGAAGGCATCATAAACTCTGTTGCGTCCATAAGAGTTCAATGTTCTTGGATTACATAAATGCAGTGATGGCTCCATCCAATCCAACTCTGAACCAACTGAAGAAACGTTTTGCAGCAACTTAGTTGGACTTGAAATTTGATCTGATGCATCCTTCTCCGAAAAGTAAGCGTATTTATCCTTAATGATCTCGGAATATGAGGCAGTATCAAGGACCCTGCACCAAAAAAGCTCCATAACTGTAGGTAAAAGCCTGTAAACATAATCTGAAACTTTCTTTGCATACCTCGTCATAGTAAAAAGGACAACTGCATTTTTAGAATATTGTAGCAGCGTATATTACAAGTTCATCTTAGTGGGATGACACAAATTGCAAAATCAAATAAAGGACGTTTGTCAATCCAAGATTCAGCCATCATTTTGATGAAGGAAGCCTTAGTCATTAGTGGCATCCACGGAGTTCAAGACATCACTGAGCCAATTATACACTCACTAAATATCAAAAATCAAGATAAAATTATAGGAATATATTCAAATGTTTCCTGTGATTGTGGGAACTCAATCAAGAGGGTAACACATAAGTTGTGTCCCAGCAGGTAACCCCACTACAACAATAGCGTCACAATCTATCCAGATTATAACATTTATTATGACTCTGTGAGATCAACTTTGGGAAAATCATCCTTTGAGTTCTGTTCTGTATTTAGTTTAACTCTCTGGGTCAAGTGGTGCCATTGGTGATAATGCATCACCGCCACCAAACGCACTACTGGCAACACTGTTGTAAATAATATCATGTCTCTAATCAAACGCCTAAGAGCACGACAAAATGATGTGAAGAAGAAATGAACAATATATGGATAAACACGAAAAGACAAAGAAGCCACTATATCTTCTTCAATTGAATCAAATGACAACCAACAGTCATTAGCAAATCGTACGGCAGAATCTCACTGTGTAAGGGCAGAGACAGCGCGATTCACTTCATCCAGAGAAGGAACGGGACCCAAAACAAAATCATCAGGTAACCCAAGTGGCCCACCATCCTCACGCCCAACTTCAGGGACCTTCTCGTACTCATCAACGCAAGAAGAAAACTCAGAAGCAGCAAAAGAAGGCCGGCAAGTGGCGGTGGGCCCCGGCCCACGAGAACACGCGGGAACCGGGACACTGGAGGCAGCAGAAAAAGGAGACCCAGAACCAGAAGACAGGGTAACACTCTTGTTCGAGGACCCAAACTCGTGGGTCGACCTCGATTTAGGCGACGTAGCAACAGCAGCACTTGAAGAAACGGGTTCTTGGATATTGGTGACAGTGCCGGCCTTAGCAACCGTCCTGCCGACCGCCATTAACACGCTGCTGCCTCCTCCACCGTCGCCGCCCATGCCTCCACCTCCACCTAACATGCTGGTTACGTGCGTCGTATGATGTTTATGCGTTTTCCGTCTCTTTCTCCTCTATCTGTCTATCTGTATATATTTGTGGGACACAACCCAATCCAGCAGAGGTTTTGTTAGATTCCTCTTTATAGTTTATATATATGTAGAATTTTAATAGACTTTTAATAAATGTTGAAATTGATAAATACGAGGTGATTGGTCTGTTATATGGATAGGATCGTGGGAATGGAAATGAAACAATGTCCCATGTTATGGAGATCAATTTCATTTTTCGTTTTTCGTGTTTTTTTTTTTTTTTTTTTGTACAATTTGTTCCATCGTAATAAACATCGGTATGTTTTTACTTGATCTCCGAGGCTGCCACTTGCTATCAATCAGTTTATACATAAAAATGTTGGAAAGTATACATTTTTCTTTTTTAAAAAATGATATTGGACATTTACAGTGGTTCGACGCATTATCGTAATGTAAAATTATAAATATACAATAGTAATTTGCATTCAGATAGCTTGCTTTGGTAGAAAGAAATCCAATTGACAAAGGAAAGATGCAATGCTTTGTGTTGCGTAACTCGCAAGGTATACTACCTTCTAAAAAGATTCCATCAATTATTTTTTTTATTTAATTATGTTTCCATCAGCCCCACCCCCTTTATATATATATATATATATATATATTAAAGTTCCCCTTTTCTATTCTAAAAATGTTTATTTGGATTACTTAATGTTGTTTTCTGTAATATAATATTATAGAGAGAAAAAAAAGTATAATGTTCCAGATATCTGGATTAAAGTTTGGGTTTATACTTGGAGTGCGTCGGAGAAGTTTGAGTTTATCACTCTAACTCAACATAAAAAAAATAAAAATAAAAATAAAAAGTTGTTGAAGAAAGAGATTGCATCGAGTTTTACAGAGTTATTCAGTAAGGAATTAATTATTATCATTGTTTTATTTAATGAAAATTTTTATTTACTATCTAATAAACAGAGTATATTTAAAATAAAAAATAATAAAATGAATTTATATTACATGAAATCATAAGTAAATTATATTTATATAAAAATAAATACATATATAAATATAATATTTTCTCAAAATAATAACTATATTTTTACACTTCTGGTCTATCTCGGTCTTCTCTAAGAACTAACTCTTCGTATTTTATTTAAAAATATAGGGCTGATATGGATTTTGCTAGTTGACTGCTCGTAACGCGTCAAGCCGGTGTTTGGTTAGTCTATGAATGGAAGCAACAATGGACAGAACAGAAACAAATCGTACAAATGATTGGAGTCCCGAAGTTTAGCACATCCATGAAAATGATGTTTGACGAGACAGGAAGCATCAGTTCACAACGCCGTTTCATTGCTGTAATTTGCGAGAACTGCAAGGCATATGGTTTTATGGATTCATTGTATAGAGGCCAATTGTCGCCATGCGCGTACACAGACCGAGTTGATATTGTCATTATATAATAATAGTGTGACGTGATTTTCATTTTGCCAAAATTTCTAATGTTTTAGAAATATGTAAAATAAAATAAAAAAAAATAATGA
Organism: Kandelia obovata; assembly: GCA_021464305.1. Taxonomy (NCBI): domain Eukaryota; kingdom Viridiplantae; phylum Streptophyta; class Magnoliopsida; order Malpighiales; family Rhizophoraceae; genus Kandelia; species Kandelia obovata. The sequence goes on from CM038480.1 coordinate 3,924,206, forward strand.
CTCCTAATTTTTTGTTTTTGTTTTTTTTTTCCCCAATCAGACACTCATTGGGATCTGACCGTTGTTGTCTTGATAATATAACAGTATTAGAGTCACTTTCATAACTATATTAAGATTGAGTCTTAGTAGGTAACTAATTAAAAAATTAAAATAAATAAATAAAAACATATCAGAATAAGACAAGGCGGGAAAAAAAAAAGAACTTTAAATTGAAAAATAAAGACTGTTTCACCCTTGATTAGAGCCTAAAAGTGTAAAATAATAATAATAATAATAATAAAAGAGTACCGTAGCCCAAACATTTAGAATGCTATGCGTCTGGGCAACCAGAATGCATAAAAACACAAAACGGCGGAAAACCCACGAGCCACTACAAGCCCTCCATTCGTCCAAAGCGAAACCTGGATCATGGAAAAACCGCGACAGCGAAGGGCCCATCTTCAACGGGCAGACCATGGGTAAGCAAGCAGCATTCTCTCTTTCCCCTTTGAGCTGTTCATTTTTACAGTTTCTGGTTACATCTTCCAATTCAATGCCGTTTGGTAAAAGGCTTTGCAATTCTGGGTGTCAATTTCGAAACCCTTTTGGGGTGTCTTGAACGGTGTCAGGTCAGCATCTATTTTGGTTGATAAGGAATAGTTGGAAGTGAGATTAATTGGCTTTCGGATGGCCTGATGTCGGAATTTGGGTGTTTTGATATTGTAACATTTGTTTGAATTGATTGTGTTGTTGTTTACCGCTGCGTGAAATTAGGGGCTTACAAGCACCTGTCGGAGCTATGGAGGAAGAAGCAATCAGATGCGATGAGGTTCTTGCATAAGGGTGAGGTGCAGGGAGTACCGCCAGCATCCTTCTATTGTTCGTGTCACTCCGCCAATTCTTCCTGACAAAGCTCGCCCCCAGGCCAAGCAGGTGAAAATGTTCTCGGCTTTCCTTCTAATGGTCATAACATTTAGCTATATAATCAATGTAACTGGACTGAATTATTCTTGTTGCTGATAGGTTAGTTTATAGAAGTATTTTGAAATTATGCCAGTCAGCCTCGAATGCATGCATATTGCCGCATCATGGGTTTCATGTCGAAAAATTTGTATTCATGTAATCATTGAACATTCCATTTTCTTTTGGGTGTAATATGGTAGGGTCCTTTTGTCTTTAGCATAACTTTTTCTATTCAATGAGGATAATCAGTTTTTGATCACTAAAATGTGATGCAATGCCATTGTAGTTCTATTTACATAGTTTTTGCACAGCTGGTATTTCATTTATCAACTGTAGTTGCGTATTTTTTTTTAGGGTTATGTGATCCATCGTGTACGTGTAAGGCACGGTGGAAGGAAGAGACCTGTTTCAAAAGATATTGTGTGTGGGAAGCCCACCAATCAGGGTGTCACTCAATTGAAGTTCCAATGCAGCAAGTGCTAGGTGGCAGAGGAACGATGCTGGCAGGAAGCTGGGCGGTCCTGAAGTTCTCAACTCTTACTGGATCAGTGAGGTGCGTTTAAAGTTGAGCTAACAATTATTGACACATCCTGTTGCTTAGATTTGCAAGTCAAAACTTTTCTTGGATACATAATCCGGCGTTGAATGTGGGAAAACATCAATAGAATGTTCAGCAGCGTGGATTTCAGTGCTATTTTTAAGAAAAACATGGATGATAGGGTGAATGGAGCTGCAAACTTCAATGACAGCATAGATTTTCTGGTCATGCAAACTTCATATATTATTAATGCTTGGTGTTTCTGTCCATAAAGGATTCAACATACAAGTACCATGAAATGATACTGGTTGATGCTGCCCGCAATGCAATCCCTAATATGATCCATGGATCAATTGGATCTGCAAACTCGTCCTCAAGCACAGGGAGCTTCGTGGACTTACTTCTCCAGGAAAGAAGTACACAGAGGCCTCCGAGGGAAGGGACACTTGCACCACAAGGCAAGGCCTTCGAGAAGGGCAAACTGGAAGAGAAACAACTTACTCTATCTCTCTTCGGGGCTGCCGATAATCCTTGTTTTGTCAATCTTGTTGTCTTTGTTCTGCTATGTTGTAGGATTCCAATTTATAGCAACAATTTTCTTGTGCGATGTATTTCCAATTTGAGGCAATTGAGCTCTCTACCTTTTTTTTTTTTAATTTTTATTTTCCTTTTGGGTGCTTGGGAAATTAAATTAGCACTCTAATTATGGTTCGAGTTTAACATGTTGATCATAGACACCAGTCCTTTTGCTTCCACGTAGAAGGGTCTCTAGCTGTTAGCCGGGCTTCTCTCGTGGGCCTGTGGCTAGCCTTTTGTAACTTGGTGTTTTTGTTTTGTTCTTTTAACCTTTAAATTTTTATTTTTTTTTTATTTTTTTATATTTATATAATGAGACGAGGGAAGGAGGGGGGAGGGGCTTCAATGCCCGCCAGGCGTTGAATTTAGTTGCGTATAAAATGATTTAATTCTGCGTTTCATTCAAAATTCGAAATTTTGTGCCTTCGATTGTTAAATAGAAAGTGAAGTTATAAGCAAGAAAAAAGGAAATAAAATAAAACGAAAAGATTACGTTATTTTTAAGGATTGTTTGGCTTACAATCTGAAATTAAAATTTAATAGTATATAGTCTGAAATTAAAATTGGAATGGGGATGAAAATTCTTTTTAACATCCCAAGTTCAAAACGCCGCAACAAACTGGGACTTACTGTTCCAACAAATCGGAAGTGGCTAAACCGTACTCGGACTTCCAGAAATAGAGATCGAGTTTCTTGAGTTGTTATTGGCTGCGGAAGTCTCAGGATACGTTACATCCGACAATTGATCGGTCTCGTAGAAATCGAAATCTGTCTGCAATTTCGGATATGTCAAAGGCGAAAGCGGCACAGCCTCAAACGACCAGCAACGTCAATCTTTCTCGCACTTTCAAGTACTTGCTAGGTTAACTCTCTCCTCTCTCTCTCTCTCTCTCTCTCTCTCTCTCTCTCTCTCTCTCTCTCTCTCTTCCTTCGTTTCTCTCTTTGGTCTTTCGGATATAGAAATCAAAATCAATTACTTCCCGAGGGGAAGTAACAGAGAATTTGTGTGTTTTGTGGTGAGATTAGCAACGCAGTTGCTGTCGAGAGGAATTCCATTTATTTTCAATTCATGGATCGTCAGGCACCTCACCGAGGAGGACTATGCGGTAATAAATTTCTGTTTCAACTGTTACTTTATAGTTAGAGAGATTCGTGTCATAAAGTATTTGAACTGACCTGAATTAAATTTGGGATTTAGGCTCATGTTCTTATTTATTTTTTTTATAAATCTTTTTTTTTTCCTTTAATGCAGCTATATGCCGTACAATTTCATCTATTTGTCACGTGTGTCTTGTTTCTGAGTCGAGAGGGTTTCCGGCGAGCTTGCATGAGGGCCGACATCCAATGGTATGGTCCTGTTCTAGTCTTTCCTTTTAAAAAATTGGGTTTTCTACTCGGATTTGATTGGACAATGTCACTCCTGTTTTGAGGTTCAAAGTTTTATTTGTTTCTCTTACTATGTTTTAATTTATAGGAGTGAAGTTCTGTTTGATATGTTTCGAATTTGTCATGTTCTTCAGTGATAGTGCTTCTAGGGAAGTGTATTCAGCGAAGCTGTTAAAGGTAGCATGGATGACTCTCCCTCTTGGAATAGCTACGACAGTCGCTGCATGCGTTTTTGTCTTCTGGTGGCAAGGACTAGATCTTTCTAGCCCATATGCTCAAGCCATCTTGATCAATGGTGATATTTCCATTCTTCTAATCTTTCAGTTGCCCTTGTGTTCTTTGTATTCAAATGTTGTTTGCCTAGGTTTAGGGCTGAGCTGCAAGCTTGAAATAGTTTCTGTACTAAATGTCCTTTTGTTGCTATTCGATATTTGACCTCATAAATTTCACTAGTACCTCTGGAACTTGGCTTCCTAGATGTTGCATGCGTTGCATATTTCTCACCATGTTTTAGAAAAACCTAGTGCTGTTTTGAGTGTAACTTGAGAGCAAGGAAGAAACATCAACAAAGATGATAGTTCCATTATTCAATTAAGCATGCCCTTCGGCTAGACAATTTTTATGTTGTAATCCACGAGATAACTCTTTTCATTGGTTTCATTAGTATTTTCACTCCCCTTGTAGTTTCTATATATTTCCCATTCTTTCTCTTAAGCCTTTTAAATACACTAATTACATGCCTCTTTCTCAGTAAAATGCTGTTGTTCAAAGTAGCTTTTCTGTTTTCTTATCTATAGGAAGTGTTTGTTTTCCATCTTAATTTGCTGCACCTTTTCACATTAATACAATCCTTTTACTAACAATAATCATAATATCAGTTCACTTAACATGACAGGCTGTGCATGTATATTGGAGCTATTGGCTGAGCCCTTGTATATCCTTTCTCAGAACTTCCTTCTGCTAGAACTGCGTTTGGTGGTTGAAGCTGCAGCTACTCTCATACGTTGCCTAACAATGTATATCCTCATCATCAGGCAAACTGGCATGGTAAAAGTTTTGATTAATTTTGTAGTCATATTGATGGTTTCAAGTTGACATTCTATCTGGTATCACATACAGTCAGGAACATGAGTTATTTCTTGGAATCTTGATTTCTCTTTTATAATCAGTTCCCGATTTCAGAATGTTCTATTAAGTGATGTTGATACAATATTTCTGTTTTTGAACTTTTGCGAGTATTGCAGTGGCAATTGTCTTGAAAAGTTCCATTTCTGCAGCTAGCAATAGAATGCTTGAATTTTAGATGTAACCCTTGCGCCTCAATTTTTGGATGTTGAATGTTTACTTGTAGAGGTCATCACCCTGAGCTTTTCTCTAGGATGTTATTTCAGTATGTGTTTGAGCAAATGGTTGCACTATGTTTATCCAATACAAGATCAAAATACTTTGAAAGCAACCCCAGTACTTACAATAGTAACTTTCTGTACTATGTAACTGTAGATAATTGCTGTGTCTTGTCAATCTCTACATTTATTTGTTTGAGTATTTTTTGTCAACCTCAATTCACAGAATGTGATTAGACATTTTCTGCTGGCCCCCACAACTCAAAAGTTCGCCCTTATATGCAGGCAAAGGCAACTGTTTTTGCACTGTCTCAAGCTGCCTATGGATTTTGCTTGTTTGTAGGATATTGGTGTTATTTTCTCCTTTTCCGTGCATTTAGAAGTTCTGATATTTTCCCTTTCAGGTAATTGATTATTCAGATATCATAAACATTGCTTTTTCTTCTGTATGATTTACTTTCATTGGCTTCCTCTATCTTCAGAATAAAGAAAAAGAGAGGAAGTTATTGCTTAAGTGGCTCACATATGCAGTTATACATAAAAATGGAAACATGGATCCTTGGACACAAAAAATTCATAAGATTAACAACTACGCCTTAGTCTCATTACCCTGCACAAGATGCATGCCTTCTTCAATAGTCTTCAAGACTCCCTGATTCTCCTGCAAAGTAAATATTGTAAAGAATTCTGCGGGCTCCAGAAGCCAAACAGATTCTATTTCCCTGTTTGAGTATTCCTTAATCAACCCATGTTTTGGTTGGGCTTGACCTGTTTCGTTTTTTATCCCTTAAAAAAATAAAAAAGAAACCTGTTTTGTTCAGGGCTCTGTTTTTTCTCACTCAACAAGCATGAGAGTTTCTTTGTTTTTTTACTTTTTTGATGAAACAAGCATGCAAATCTCACGAATTTATTTTTTTTATTTTACAAACTACACTGGCTGAGATTTCCCAATCACAAGTGATAAAGCTGTGGATAATGCTGTTTTCTATGTTCTTTAACAGATTGGGAACTATAATGGATCTTGATAAGCAGCTCTCAAATATGTGTATGCTGTTTACTTTTCAATCCTTTCGAAAGCTTATTCTTCAGGAGGGAGAAAAGATGGTCCTTGTATGGTTGGATACCCCATATAACCAGGCTGTATATGGTCTTGTTGATAAATTAGGTATGTATGTGGTCTAGATGTTCTGTGCCTTCAACTGTAATATTGGAATTTATCTTGCATATATGATTTTCATATCATCTATAATTGTTAAATTGTTGTATCCAGGGAGCTTAGTGGTAAGATTGGTGTTCCTTCCCTTCGAGGAAAGTTCATATGCTACATTTGCCAGGTCCGCTTCAGGTTTACATCTCTCTTTTGTGTTCTCTTGATGGTGTTTTTGTATCAACAAACATCAAGATGAAACTATAGATGAGGAAATTTTGGTGAATTTGTGTGACGGCAGATGCCATCTGCTTTGTTGAATGGGTGTGAACAAGGCTTTTCTTTATCTTTATTTATTATTACAATAATAATTATTATTATTATTTTAATAGGTGAAGGGTGGGACTTGAATTCAACTTGCACCATTGGTCTAAAGGCTGAGTCACAGTTGTGAACCAATGCCTGATATTGAGTATAAGTTTGAGATGCCCAAAATCTTTTAAACAACCCTTGATCTTTATATCCATTGAACATTGTTATGCTGGATTTTCACTTTTTTTTTAATGTCTTATTCTTGCAACTAAGGCTACTTGGTTCTCTCTCTGAACAATTTGACCTAAATTGAGTTATGCTTCACATCTTTTCTTCTCAGGATGGTCTTCCAATGTTTTTCTTTCTGGAATTAAAAGCTTAAAACACATGCCATTGTCTGTATTTCATCTTCTGAAACATCGTGATCTCTCTTTTCCATCATAAAGGCTGAATGTGCATCCTTCTCTTGGCAGGACAATATGCAGATAAAAGCAGAAGGTTGGGAAGCTGCTTAACAGAGGCCATGAAACTTGTTTTGTTAATTGGTATAGTTCATATTCTAGGCTTTTGTCCCTTTTTTTACACCCTGGCAAAGATTTATAATCACGAGTTGTTAGGCCTGGCTGGTTGTTGCCCATGGTTAATGAAGATGATTGATTGTATCTTTCCTCAGGATTTTATTCTCTCTCTTTCATTGCAGGTCTTGTATTTATGGCTTTTGGTCCAAGTTATTCATATTCTCTAATCAGAATATTGTATGGTCACAAATGGAGTGATGGGGAAGTATCAACAGCCCTTCGGTATTATTGCCTTTATATCATTGTTTTGGCCATGAATGGTTAGTACACTTTTGTTATTATATCTCTCCATATTCCATATGTATGACTGTCTGTTAGTTGACTACGAAGAGAGGCTTTAGATCATACTGAACTCCACGAAATTCTTGTATCCTTTTGTTGCATTCTGCCTCTTGGTGATCACTAGTAATATTTTGGTGAAACAGTGCCACTTTGCATGGAGGATGGTTTATATTTTCAATTTCCCATCAGACCCTTGTTAGTGCTTTCATGTTCTCAGTTGCAGAATCCTGGACGCTTGAGTGGTCACTAGATGTCTGTCATCTGGATCAGTGGGCTACTGATTTTTCCTGTAATTGTTACACTCCCGGCTCTGTGTCATAACTGATATCCAAATGCATTTAGACACAGTGCAATAAATTGTTATGTATAGCCTTCCTGGGTTCTTATCGATATATAACTTTATTCCTGTACTGTATGAATGCATAGTTTACCCCATGCCTTAAGGTAAAAAGAAAATTTGACATTCTTCTGAATTTGTGCCAGGAACTTCTGAAGCATTTCTGCATGCTGTTGCAACAGAGAACCAACTTAAACGCTCAAATGATTCATTGCTTGTGTTCTCATTGATTTATGTCATTCTGAATGTCCTGCTGATAAGGTCAGCTGGTGCTGTTGGCTTGATTCTGGCAAATGCTATCAGTATCCTCTTGTTATGAGTTTTTCTGATAAGCCATTCTTTTATGAAGTCCCAAAGTTATCAGATGCACAGTAGTCCAATTGTTGTCATATGACTAAACTTTGGTGAGTTTGAGGTGAAAATCATTGAACCATAATATATGTAGTTTATGATAGAATTTTCTGTTAAAATTAGGACTTTCTTCATACTCATTGGTTGGACTTTGTTTTTTTGAAGTACTAATATAAACATGTGTAAGTGGATAAAAGAAACTTCTGTTCGTCAGAGGTCTCTTGTTTTATCTTTGAGTGCTGTGAAGATATGATTTTGAGGATAACATACTCTGCAGTGTTCATCAAGCATTATTTCCAGGTATGGCTTTTTTTTTTGTGTTTTCTTTCTGCTAGAAATTTCCAGGGATGGTGCATCTCTTATATTTTGGGTATACAAACAACCTTTACCAAATGTAATTCTCTCCACAGGATTCTTCTGCATTTTCTTTTAGGAGCTGTTTGCCTTCAGGTTGGAGATTCCTGTTGTTTTCAGGTGTAATTACCCTCATTTCTGAGCAGATATTTCTGGACCATGAAAATTTCTGGCTGACTTTCTTAATTCACTTCTCCATTGGTGTGTTCTGCTTCTGCGTATCATCCTTCATCATGTAAGTTTTTTTTTTACACTTCCACTCAGTTGTTTTTAATTTGTTTGATATCTCTAAACCTTGACTTCTCTTCTAACCAGCTATTGATTTGAAATGTCATTTTTTGGTTTTGATGAATAGCTATCACTCTGAGAGACCCTTTATCAGTAAAATGATCCGCTTCCGTGATCACTTGGACTAGAGAACAGATTGCCACTGTTTCGGCTTTTGAAGGTTGATTATATCTCAGTGGCATCATTCTAGTTGTTTGCTAAACATCTGTTTTGTTCGGATGTACCATAAACCTCAGAAAAACTGCAGGCCCAAAACAGGAGAATGAGGTTGTCATGGTCCACCTCTTCATTGAAGCCACAAGATAATTGATTACATCCATAGGAATTCAATTTGTTAGAAGTAGTTAGGATTAGTGGCAAGCTTATTAACTAATGCTGCTGCCACCCACCAGCTGTCCTTGGAAGCATTATTACTCTTGTCAACAAGAACTAGCACTATACCACCAAAACATCCAGCACTCGGCAGAGTGGGGAAATACAGGGTTCGATGCCCTTACCAGCTTAAATTTTGAATATGTACAATCTCAGTAAAACTTTTTCTTTTGATTACTTGTGTTAGAGAAACTTTGGGGACAACAGGAACTGTTGCCCTATGCAGTTTGACATTAATTCTGGATATGTCTCTATTGTCCTGCTGTAGTGATCCTTGCAAGGGATCTTTACCCGAATTTGAAGCATCTCGAACACAATCGAACCATGGATGAAAATGTTTCTCTGAAATACTAAGCAATCTTGCAGCAGGAATGGAGCATTTTTATTCCTTGGGTTTTCTTTTGGTTCCTGAGGATTGGGATAGAGGATTTGAACTGTGTCCTCATGGGTGAGATCCCACTATACTATATCTCCATTCTCAGTTCGTTCTTTTAATAAAATGTACCCTTCTTTTTCGGTGTGTAAAATGGGAAAGAGATTGAGACAGCAATTTACATTTTTTTTCTCCTTGACAAGCGCGATTACAACCTCTGGTCCACTCTCGCTTTATGCCATTGCATCCACCCTCGAGTAATCTTCTCTTTCTTCTGTCTCGGTGTAATGAAGCATCTATTCGTGCACCAAAGAGTAAGTATCCAGAGACTCGTTATGTTTCCGAAGAAAAAAAGTGCCAGGGCTATGATAATCACAGTGGTTGGTTTAGACAAAGTCCCCAATGTTGTGTGAAAAGTGCCTTTATTGACCTTCAATGTTCCATATAATATAATGTAACATAACGGTGTAGTTTTAGTGTGGTGAATTAGTGGGTAGGGGAAAATTTTGACCAAATCAACAAAAACCAAAAGATTTTCTTGAATCGCAAAGAGTGTGGGGATAAAGGGCCACCGACGAACAAAGTGATGATGATTCATAGGACACCCACAGGTCCGTGGGTTGTGGTCCAGTGTCGCTCCAGGAGCAGCACCATGGTAATTATAAGCTTTGAAAGCTTGTGGAGGAAAAAGTAAAACAAAGCTGGAAGAAAATTTCAATCTTATGATTAAGGTGTGTGTAGTCTAGGGGTTTTGAGTTCGAACAAGTATCCAACAAACACATGAAAATAAAGTTGCCTTCCATCTTCTAAAACGAAATGATTGTCGGCTTGAGCTTTGCTTAAGAGGTTGGATTCCTAGTGGAATACATTAGGCTACAGGATGTTGCTTCAAAATGCCGGAATGCGATAATGAACTCATTCCACTTGCACATAATGGGACTGAACACGAAATCATGAAAACATAGCTCCCCCCCCCCCCCAAAAAAAGAAAAGAAAAGAAAAGAAAATTCAAACTCAAAGTCCGTACAAGGAAGCTCTTCACTCAAAATTGTTATTAGGTTAGTTCCCAAAAAAAACCCAAACTCCTTCTTGCCTTTTGGATCAATAACTTTACGTCAGAAGGTCTAAATCATTTGCTTGTCTGTTCTTATGTCTTCATGTACTCTCAAAATAAGTGGCGGGTGCCCTCTCATCTCATGTTTTAATACTAAAGCATTGCCTTTTAAAAAAAAAAAAAAAACCCCAATTGGCAGAACATCAGACAAAATGATGATAACTATGGGACCCCCCTATTGCAAACAGCTTATTGTCTTGTAATAGTTCCGTGATCACATGCATGCCTCTTTTAAGTATCCTCTTTACTTTTCCAATCCACCAATAATAAAGCTTGCTAATTTTTGCGGAGTTTTCATCATAACTACACAGAGTTGTTGTCCATCTGCCCATGTGGCATTGGCCTTTGTCGATATGTAATCATGTTGTTTTTGAAACCAATGTTACGGTAAGTTTAGATTAAAAGCCATTGGAACAATTTAATTGGATTCGCTCATTTGTAGTGCGACATTCCTTTCGAAAAAGAAGTTGAGAAAGAGACAAAAAAAAAAAAAAAAACCCTAAAAAGAATCCAAATTTTGTGAAAATAAATTAACTGCTTAGATATTAAAGATGTTTAAATTAAATAGCTTTTTCGTCATTAGAGTTATGAGCTCAAACTTCTCAATATATAAGTCTGTAACCATAACATCCACTTAATTTAACCAGCACTTGAGGTCTGATTATCTGTATCTCTTCCAATGATGAGCCAATTGCAAGTCCTGGATATCTTGTTTTCCATGTCAATTAACAGTCTAAGTTGTAAATAACTGCTATTCATGTCATGTAAGGTAACCGTCTGCAAGGAAGTGACCAATGGGCACTGCAGAGTCCATTCACGTATCACATTCGTTGTTGATCTGGACAAGAGTCACCAATGGGTCGCTTTTGAAATTGACAGCTAAACTGCACATAGCCCCCGTGTTATCCAAGTGCCCACCACACTCTGCAATTTGGTACGAGTTCAATTAGTTTCTGTACGGTCTATCACGAGTCTCCGAGGTACATTTTAGTATTGAGAAATTGAATTTTTAAATTGAAAGATCCGATGTTCAAACAAGTTAATACACAGTAAAAGAAAATTGGACCTAGTGATGAAAGAATTGTTTTGTTTTTTGTTTTTTTTTTTGGTGTAATTTATGATTTAGTAAATTTTCATAATAATAATAATAAAATACAATTCCCTTATAATTTATTTGTAATTACATATTTCAGTTTGAATTTTAGGGTTCATGCTTGAATAAGTCTCTTTTGAGACTCGATGCAGGCAAATTCAAATTGAGATAGCACTTTCTCTTTAGGTGTAGTTTTGTTAGTTTATGAATAAACAGTGAAAAATGTAAAAAGGGGTCGAAACTTTTTGACAAGCCCTGCATGCCACAAGCTTACAAGATAACATAATGAAATGTTCATATATTTATGCTCTGCTCCCAGTTGTGTACAGTGTGGTGTCTCTTTCTTCCTAAACTAGGAACTGTCAGATACTGTCCTCCATGCCTCGCCATTTGCGTTATATTTTCCACTTTGTGCCAAAAAAAAAGAAAAAAGAAAAAGTGGGTGTTGGAAGGTATCAAGGATTCTTGCTGGTCCAGAGCTCTCCACTTAGAATCTGAGGGCCAAGGCATTTGTAATTTGTATGATTTGCATAGTATAGATTCAATCCCGATCACTAATTCAAATGAAAGTGAGACAAATATATATATACCCAAATGCAGCAATCAGCAATCTACTCCTGGTGATTTTTTTTTTTCTTTTTCGGAAAACTAAACTCCGAAAGCCTGGTCCATTGACAAGCTGATCAATTTTATTATGCTTTGATTTTTGGCTATGGCACAAAAATCATTGCTCTCTTGTAATGTCTTTTTTTTTTTTTTTTGCTTTTATTCGTGCAGAAAGGAAGCGCTTTCCTTTCCCATAGTTGAGACGCCCCATGACACATCTGGAGTTTAAATCTTCAGAACATTGGGCCCATGTTCAAATGGGCATCGAGCGATTGAAATTAAAGAGTTATAGGAATGGAATTGGGTACTTTATATCTATTTCAAGTTTGTTTATTTATTTGTTAAAAAAAAAAAAAAAAAAAAGAAGGGCCGGATATTCATATAAGAGGCAAAATGGTCTGCAGAAGAGGGGAAAAAAATTTAATAATAATAATAATAATAATAATAATAATAATAAAAGGACACGCGTAGAATGGGCACGCCCCCATCATCTTCGTCCCCCACAGGCATCATGCCATCATCGTCATCATCATCAGTTATCATCGACGATGCTTTTGGTGTGGGGTCACGCTAAGGCTGGCGTGGGCGTCGCATGACTACGCGCGTGACTAAACCAGAAACATTTAAACGCCCGATCATATCTTATGATATGACATTATTATTCTCAAACACATTAACATCTTTCCTTTTTTTTTTTTTTTTTTCATAGGATGTTCCAAGCGAAGCATACGAAAGAAGACAAAAGTGGCTGTGGCTCCCTACTCGGGGTTGGGTCCCATCTCACGGAGGATATGCCCACTCGCCCTTAAAACGTCGTCGTTTGCCTCTCCGAGGTCTCTTCGCGCTGATCTTCCCTTTCAAGTTCTAAGCGTGCTCTCATGGCCGCTTTGGTCTATGGTCTCACGTCGTTGCACCATGACTATGAGGCCCGTACGGCTAGATCAGTCGGCGGCCGTTGCCAATCTCCGCTCTAAAAAATTAAGAAGCTTCCATTTGCCTCCAAAAGTAAAGTATTTGGCACGCGCGGAAGCGCGTACAGAGGAAAGTGTGTATAGAAGTGGAATTCCAGTTATAGCCTCGTGAAAAGCAGACTGAACAGGAGGACGTACATTACTCGTCTGTTCTTTTTTTTTTTCCTTTCCCTAGTGAGCAATCTCATGATACGATGTCGTGTTTGGGCCATCTTTTACAGGATCATACCAATGGTAATCCAAGGAGAGCATCAAATTGTCATGGCTATCTTTCTTTGGCAACACAGTATGTTTTAACCACCATTTGAGGCTGCAGATTGAAAGATACGGCAATCATGGTGGTAAAGCAGGTGATTAAAACTTGTGAAGTCTGTGGGTCGAGGTTTATCGAATTGTTAGGTCAGTGTTCATCATCATTTGAAAAAAATGGAACGATCGCCTGGTACCTCACCTTACTCACAATCGTCACCTAGCAGCAAGCAATCTTGTCTTAGTTATTCCGATCCGGTACAATTATTGTACCACCAACCAATAATATCAAGTGTGATAAGTAATATCGACTGTGATAGGCTGTTAAATATGTTTGTTGGTGGACATTTTTAGACTACTGATCATTACAATAAGCGAAAAATTAGGCTGATAACTCAAAAAAAAAAAACTAATTATATTTTATTTAATTTTATAAAAAAAATTAAAATAAACTAATAAAAAATATTATATTAATTTTTTTATTACTCTTAGGTAAATTGTTTTATGCGTGGCTATATAATGTTACTTTTATAGTAAACGACAAAAAACAAAGGGGATATGTGGTGGAAGTACTCCCAGATCTTGCGTTCTTAACTGAATATGGGAAAATAAAACGTGCGAGGATGGGTAAGTCTTAAGTTTTGTCGTTATTTTAATAAATACTTTGGCACTTGGAGGGATAATGATAGAAAAAGTAAATGGTCATCGTTGTCGTGATGAAGCTTTTTTTAACACAAAGTCAAACTCAGCAATAAAAAAAAAGCGCGGAAAATAATATTCCTACCGTTACCGCGCTTAGTGTTGAATTCGGCAACGACACCTTTGGCAGTTCACTCAAATTTTGAAAACCCGGAAATTTTGCAATTCCAAGGTAGAAAAAAAAAACACAGAGAGAGAGAGAGAGAGAGAGAGAGAGAGAGAAAAAACATGGAACGACTCGGCCAATCAGGCGAGTAATATAATTGTGACGTTCTGTAAATCCTCCTTTTTTATTTCCCTTAACCTGTATTTAAAACTTAGTGTAATATTACTGGCTAAAACTATCATAGATACTGTAGAGAAACGGAAAAGCTGCATGGTATGATGAATTAGAAGAATACGAGACGATGGATTGTTATATTAATGATAAGAACTATAAATTTGTATTTGATCGCCGTAATTTGAGACACACCCAAGATGACCATGCCCATATTATTGTCTGCACAATGAAGCAGGCCGGGAATAAGGTAATATCTAGAATGTGGTAAGAAAATGACATGGGTTTATAGGATCCTGTCAGAGACACGGCCAGTTTGTGACTATTACACATATTTTAATAATTTGTCGGACAAAGAAAAAGGAACAAGGAATGATGAAAAGTGCAAACAAATAAGAAAGGAAACAAGAAAACCAAAAAGCATACGAGAGTGCAGACAAAAGGAAATGATACTGGAGCCGAGTGAGGGAGAACGAATGAAAGGAAAAAAAAAAAAAAAAGAATTGCAAAATCAAAATAAAGAGAGAAATGGAGGGGGGGGGAGGTGTGGAGAGAAATAACAGTTACCAGATATATGTATATCATCAGCAAGAGAAGCAGTTTCTCTCTCTCATTTCTTTCTCCAGAGCCCCCCTACCTACCAGAAGCAGCAACAATCATCATGAGACACCCTCTGCAGCCAGCACTCACAAAAAGCATCATCTCTCTCCATCAAAACGTCCCTTCCCTTAAATTTACCCATCGTAGCACCGCACAACATCTCGCAAACAGATCGATATCCCCCACATCCCATTAACGATGAAACCTTATTTTCTTTTCTTTCTCGCATTCTTCTGCTCTTTGAATACAATATCCTTACTAGTCCTTTCCGCTACAACTATACCTCTCCCGCTCCGCTCTCTCCTCTCCCTGAAATCGTCCATACGAGACCCGCTCGAAACTTTCTATGACTGGGAGCCAACTCCAAGTTTCTCCAGGCCGGGTATACAAGAACCGTTTTGGTGTTCATGGTCTGGCATTGAATGCAACCCCAAAACAGCTCAAATCACTTCGCTTGATCTCTCTCGGCGCAATCTTTCTGGCGTGATTCCCCCTGAAATTCGATACCTAAGTAGCTTAATTCACTTGAATTTAAGTGGAAACGCCTTTCAGGGGCCTCTCCAGGGGGCAGTATTTGAACTGACCGACCTTAGGACCCTTGACATCAGCCACAACAGCTTTAATTCAACATTTCCACCAGGAATTTCCAAGCTCAAGTTGCTGCGAATCTTCAATGCATACAGCAATAGTTTCGTGGGCCCATTACCGAGAGATGTTATCTTTCTGCGCTTCCTGGAGCGGCTCAACCTTGGCGGAAGCTACTTCGATGGAGACATTCCGAAGGGTTATGGAAGTTTTCCCAGATTGAAGTTTCTCTACTTAGCTGGAAATAAATTGGAAGGACCACTGCCACCCCAGTTAGGATTCCTGAGCCAGCTCGAGCGCATGGAGATTGGATACAATATATTGTCGGGCAGAGTACCAGAGGAGTTCGCATTGTTAGCTAATCTCCAATACTTGGATATATCAAGCTGCAATCTCTCCGGTAATCTCCCGAAAGGCCTTGGAAATTTAAAGAAACTGGAAATGTTATTGCTTTTCACCAACCAGTTTACAGGCGAAATCCCGGAGAGTTTCACAAACATGGAGGCTTTAAAGGTTGTTGATTTGTCAGATAACCGACTCTTGGGCACAATTCCAGAGGGATTGGCTTCTTTGAAAGAGCTAACCAGGTTGAGCCTGATGAAAAATGAATTAACCGGCGAGATACCACAAGGAATTGGGGAGTTGCCAAATCTTGACACGCTATTTTTTTGGCAGAACTCGCTTAACGGGACACTCCCGCAAAAGCTCGGCTCAAACAACAAGTTACACTGGCTCGACGTGTCCTCGAATTCGCTCACTGGTCCGATTCCGCCAAGCCTCTGCCAAGGAAACAAGCTTTTCAAGCTCATCCTCTTCTCCAACAACTTCGTCGACAGAATCCCACAATCACTAGCCAATTGCACCTCCCTGACAAGGTTCAGAACTCAAAACAACCAACTCAACGGCTCAATCCCCAACGGTTTTGGTCTCTTGCCGAACCTAACCTATATGGACCTGAGCAATAACAACCTCACGGGCGAAATTCCTCTGGATCTTGGCAATGCGCGGCAGCTGCAGTACCTTAACATCTCCGAGAATTCATTCGAAAGCAGTCTCCCCGCCAACTTATGGAGCGCACCGAATTTACAGATTTTCTCGGCCGGTTCGAGCAAAATTGTCGGTAAAGTACCGGACTTTATCGGTTGCAGCAGCGTGTATAAGATCGAATTGCAAGGAAATTCGCTGAACGGAAGCATTCCTTGGGACATTGGCCACTGCGAGAAGCTTCTTTCCTTGAACTTGAGCCGCAATTCGCTGACTGGCATAATCCCATGGGAGATCTCTGCTCTGCCCGAGATAACAGCCGTGGACCTCTCCCACAACTTCCTCACCGGCACGATTCCTTCCAATTTTGGAAATTGCAGCACTTTAGACAGTTTTAATGTGTCCTACAATCTCTTGACCGGTCCGATACCAGATTCTGGTTCCATATTCCCTAATTTGCATCCATCGTCGTTTTCCGGCAACGAAGGCCTCTGTGGCGGATTCCTCGCCAAGCCTTGCGCGGCGGGCACGCTGTCAACTGGGGAGGGAGACGTCCGCCGGAGCCAGCAGCCGAAGAAGACGGCGGGAGCGATCGTGTGGATCCTCGCTGCCGCGTTTGGTATCGGCTTGTTTGTGCTCGTCGCTGGGACCGGGTGCTTCCACTCCAATTATAACCGCAAATTTAGCGATGACCGCGAAATCGGACCGTGGAAATTAACCGCTTTCCAGCGGCTGAATTTCACGGCCGACGATGTGCTGGAATGCCTCTCCATGACCGACAAGATCATAGGGATGGGGTCCACCGGCAGCGTCTACAAGGCCGAGATGCCAGGCGGCGAGATCATAGCGGTCAAGAAGTTGTGGGGGAAGCAGAAGGAGAATATCGGACGGAGGAGAGGGGTTCTAGCCGAGGTGGACGTGCTGGGGAACGTGAGACACAGGAATATAGTGAGATTGTTAGGGTGCTGCAGCAACAGGGACTGTACAATGCTGCTCTACGAGTATATGCCCAATGGGAATTTAGACGATTTATTGCATGGGAAAAATAAGGGAGAGAATCTGGTGGCTGATTGGGTGACGAGGTACAAGATTGCTCTCGGGGTGGCTCAGGGGATATCCTATCTTCACCACGATTGTGATCCGGTGATCGTCCACCGCGATCTTAAGCCTAGTAACATTTTATTGGACGGGGAGTTGGAGGCCAGAGTGGCAGATTTCGGGGTCGCCAAGTTGATCCAAAGAGACGAGTCTATGTCTGTGATCGCTGGCTCTTATGGCTACATTGCACCTGGTGTGTTCTTGCTTCCCTGCTTCCTGTTACTATTTCATTTTTTTACACCCATTCATTCCAATGGTCAAACTCTTCTGATTTTTAATTTGCTAATCAAACATCAATATTATTTTCTGCACCTCGCCAGCTGCCCATCTCTTCTCGCATAGTTTGAAATACATTGTTTGACCTTTTTGTCTCCCTCTAGACCTAATCTGGCTTGTGTGTGCGTGCGTGCGTGTGTGTGTGTTTTTATTTTTGGTACGTTCAATCTGGCTTATTTGCCGACGGTCTAGTATCTGTTGGCTTTAGTTGTTTTAACTCGTTTTGTAGGGTGATGAGTTCCATTCTTGTACATCGGCTGCAATAAGTTGTGTGTCAAATCTGTTAAAAGAGAAGGTTAATGTCAATGATAAGATCAAAACCCTATTATTGGGTTTTTTCTTTTTTCGGTTTTGTAGGAAGTGGACGAGGCGACAAATAAAGTGAGCCGATTCAAGTTTTGTCTTTTTCAAGCTTTTAGTCATTTGTAGTCCTAAAACCGTCCCACCAAGGGATTTCTTCTCTGTTTTTTTTTTTTTTTTTTCCTTCGTTAAATCAAATTTGAAAATGATCAATTTCAAAGGAGTGGTTAATCCTGGTGTGGCCACGTGGGTAAGTGGACAACAGCACGCCATTTCTTTCTTCTAGGCCGCTGCAATTTTGTGGCCATTTCAGTGCGTTTATCACTGTTTGCCCGTGATCCATCTCCTTTTCGCTTTTAATAATCCCTCTTTTTCTTTAATGTCTCCCATTTCTGTTAGATTGACCACATGGAATGGACCCTAGCAAAAATATTTTTAGATCCTTCCATTCATTGTTTTGTTTATGTTTTTACTCCACGATGAATTTTAGCATTTTCTTTTTTACAAAGTCACTCTTTTACCCTCCTTTTTTCCCGGTTAATCCGAATCAGCAAGGTTTTGTTTTGTCTCTTTGCAGAATATGCTTACACGCTACAAGTTGATGAGAAGAGCGACATTTATAGTTTTGGGGTGGTGTTAATGGAGATTGTAAGTGGCAAAAGATCGGTCGATGCTGAGTTTGGGGATGGTAATAGCATTGTGGATTGGGTGAGGTCTAAGATAAAGATTAAAAATGGCATTAATGGCATCTTGGACAAGAATGCCGGCGCCTCAATTGCATCTGTGAGGGAGGAAATGATGCAGATGCTCAGAATTGCATTGTTATGCACTAGCCGGAATCCGGCGGATCGGCCATCAATGAGGGATGTGGTGTTAATGCTGCAAGAAGCGAAGCCCAAGAGGAAATTGAACGGGAGTGTTGTTAACTGTGGTAGCTGTTGTGATGGTATGGTTACTGTTGGGGGTGATATTGCAGAAAAGCCTGCCGGGGACTGTTAATATGATTTCTTTTTATTTATATATATTTTTTATTTTCTCTCTCTCTCTTTTTCATTTTCAAAGGGTGGGATTGGCATAGTATATGCGATTTTTCTTCCGTTATTTTCAATGGAATTCTCCATGTGTCTCAATTCTAATGGCTTTTCTGTTATATTGGGACACGATTGTTCGGAAATTTTGTGAAGGGGCTCCAAATCATTATGATCCGCAAGAAGCGTTGAGAGAGCATCAGCCCTACACGGTTCTTCATTCTTCAGAAATATATAAGCTTGTATCCTGTAGCTTTAAACAAAAAATGGCATGGGTTCAAGCATGTCCCTAAGTGCATTTCCCAAGTTCCCTCGTTAAAGGTGCTTCCACTTTTTGAAGACATCAACCATGTCGTTTCTCGGCGCTTAGTCTCCTAATGGATGAGGCTCTAGGCACCCAGTTTTAAGTTGTTTCCGACCTCTATACGTAATTTTGAGAGTCCGAGACAATTTAGATATTCATCTCCAAGGCATCAGGGCAATGCATTTCTTGCGTCTAAGCTATAAAATTTCCCAATAGATCGAGGTGGGCCAGGAAGTTAACTGTAAGTAAGTTGGCGCAGGTTTGGACTTCTTAGATTGGAAAAGTAAACAGTTGTCCATTATTTTGTTTTGTGCTGAGTTGATGATTGGGCCATTGGTTGCAATTATGGTTAGGCTCACCAGAGAATTAAACGAGGCAAAAATAAGAGATCTGAGTCCAATATTTCGATGACTCAAAAAGACCCAAGCTCCATCTTCTATGGCTGCAATAGCTCACCGAGCTACCCATTTTTTAAAATCAAACCCGCTTCAAGGTAAAGTGGCCTGGTCTGATTAGTATACGGGCTTATCGTACCATCCCAGTGTGTTTTACCTCTTGTTGGGAAAAAGAAACATAAAAAATGAAACGGGAACAAACCCAAAAAAAAAAATAAAACAACAACAATAATTATTATAAATGAAACGGGAAGGCAGAGGGATGTCTGAGAAATTATGCAATGAAGATGTCGCGAGGCCCCATCTACCATGTACTGACCACTAGTTTAGCAATCAGGTCCTTCAAGCTCTCTTTCTGATATTCCCACGTACCTGTAAACTTTACGTGCAAATAAAGAGCATTTCGACCGCAATCAAAATGAATTTATTATTAGTCGAGCAGTTTTTTTGGTTTTTTTTTTATTGCTTTTGATCAATTAGCTTCAAAGTGTGAGTTTAAACTCGTGGTGGAGAGAAGGAAGTCTAATTCATGAGAACCACACGCCGTAGAAGTTTGAGAGAACAAAATCACTATCAAGTCTACGGATAAATTTTAACTTGTGAGAAATTGAATCATTAATTGTCTTCTTTTTTTTCTTTTTTTTGAACTTCTTAATTTCATCCTCACCTCAGGCTTTTTGACTTGGTCGAATGAGGAACACAAATGCATTGAATAACCGAGGCTGACTACAAGTGTTGGAATTTTACAAATATTAACACTCTGGTAACAGCATTTGGTAAAGAAAGAAGAGGATGAAATTAGATGGGCTAATCGTTCTTCCATGTTGTGAGGTTTATTATTTATTTTATTTATTACCTTTTATCCCCTTATTGAGTGCTTCGTTGGAGAGGTGAAAGCCATCACCACCTAACCTCGAATGCATTAATTACATTGCGGAAAATTTATATTTACATATATTACCTCGCCTTGAATTGTTTTCAGCTCCTCAGGCATGGTGCTGTTGTTTTCGTCTCTAACAATCTTGCTCATGTCCTTGAGGTTTGAAGGAGAGTTAAGTAATAAACTTATAGATTTAACAATATATATTAATTTAAATTTTTAAAATAATAATTTTATAATTATTTTCTTTATTTATTAAAATTTTTAATATAAAATTTTTTAACTATATATAATTCATAGCATATACAAATTTATAATTAACACCTGCCTAGCGTTTGCAAGTGGGATTTCACAGGGCAGACTACCATCCAAATTTTCTTAAAAAATGAAAATTAAACTAATCAGATGTCTCTATCGCGGCAGGCGGATCGATGAGCTATATGCTATTTATGTTGGTCGATAGGTGTAGTTTAAGTGGGACTTGAACCTGAAATGTCTTCGGCAAGCTCTGAGCTTTTTACCGGTCAAATGTTTTCTTTTTGATAAACAATTACCTGTCAGAAATGCTTAGTGCATTTTGGAGTCAGGCTTTTTATCCATACAATACCCCCAAAAGAAAACTGTCATAATTGGCGATTTCATGCATATGGAAAGGCAGATAATTTAAAATAATATTCAAGATTTTTGGGCTAAAATTGCTATTTTCTATCGTGGGTACATCCTTATTATTCATGAAATAACAAAATCACTCCGGCTTTCACAGTTACGATAAAAGATTGAAAGATGGTGCTAAGTTTTCTAGCAGTGATTTTGCGTGAAAGAGAAAGAACAAATATTTCAATTATCCAACGAAATTGCTTAAATGGCTACTGGGTTCTTGCCCATTGTCACCGAGAGCCAAGCACTAACAATGACATAAAAGATATGAAGGACCTGCATATCTTCTTGACTAATCTCGATATGCCAACAAACACAAAAGAGGCTGCCTTAACTGACTTTCTCTCCCTGGAAATCTTTTCTAACGAGAGAAATAGGGGGAAACAGTTAGCTAGCAACGGCTGCATATATAGAGAAGCAAAACAAAGTGTAGCTTCATTGTAACTTGTTTATATGAAACTCCTGTATAGCAAAAGAAAACTCCCTAGTCTTCAATAATAACTATATTAAAGGCAACAAAGCAACACAAGCAAACTGAAACAAATTTTGTGTCCAAGGTCCAGCAAATTAGTTGTCTGCAGTACACCATTCTCTTTGACCACCAAACCAACCAATCGTAGAGAAGGCGGAGCTCCTCTTACATCTGGAGTAATTAAGCCAGTAAAGGGCATTGCAGAGTGACAGTAAGAATTCACTCCGTGAACATAAGCATAATCGTTAAAAGAAAGTTTTGCAAATCTCAACATAACAAATATGTAAAAGCCTCTGAAAATTGGTCTAAAGAAGAAAGCACGAATGGGCGAAACATCACCGCTGAGCTTTTAACAATGAAGACTCTGCTGCTTCACTCCTTCACTGCCGGTGATGCGATGCCTGTTGTACGGGATACTATTGAAAGTCCAATCTGGCTGATTGCTTCATCTTCTGGGGCTTCATCAGGAGCCGGTGAATTGAGATCTAACAGGCTAGCCGCCACTGGATTTAGTGGCAATAGGGGAGTAAGAGAAGTGCACTTTCTTGTGCCCACCCCACCTAGTGCTTGACCAGACTCAAAAACTTTTTATCTCAAAAATGGACTCTTGAACGAGCTTTGACCGTGACAGCCCCACAACTTATGTGGTCACTATCACTTCCTTTTCCTTCAGATTCTTCCTCTTTCCGAATATGGGTTTTGATTTTGCTGTGACTGGCTTTATGGCCGCCTAGAGCCTGATAAGTGGGAAACCCTTTATTGCATTTTTCGCATCGATACCGAGTACGGGTTTCACAAAACCAGTCATAGTCGTCCTTCTTCTCCACCTTCCAAGCTCCAACTTCCTCCGTTCCATGGCTTTTTCTGACCACTCCGGCTTCTCTTTTTGTCCACTCATCTTTTGACAGCATAATAAGACACATGGCAACATCTTCAACACTAAAATTATTTGATATAGAACTTACCTCCGCTACTTTGCCAGTGGATCCACTTGCTTTGTCTGCTGATTTACGACTCCTCTTAGATCTTATCCGAGGCGGGAGCTTCGACGAATCTTCTTCACTTTCACCATCGTAAAAGTCATTGACAAAGTCATGATTCACTGATTTATATGACTGCATGGCATTCTTATTGCTTGAAGGGTAGTTCAGTGAAGAAGAGGAAGATAGAGATTTAGTAGACGGGTCTTGGGATTGCTGGTAGACGGGAGGGATTGGTTTTGGAGCAAGACGATGCTTGACTAGGTGAGATCTCATGTGACCGCCCATGGCCTTGCCGTTAGCAAAGCTTCTGTTGCAGATCTTGCAGGTTTGTTTGTTATCCATGAATGGCTATATCTCTACTCTCAGTCAAAACAAAGCAAGGATGGCTAGGCTAGCCTATGTCTACAGTTTGGATGAACTTAATAAAAGAGTAGGTGACGAGCCTCCTTCAGAAATGGCAGAAAAGAGAAGATACACAGTGATTATGTTACCATAACAATATATATGTGTTATTATAAATAAATATATTTTTGAACCCAATTATAAATAAACATATGGAAGATTATTAATTCACATGTTGATTTTTGCTGTCCCTTTTCTTTTAAAGTATATTTGTGCTCACATTAATTGAGGCAAAGAAAAGTCTTAGAAGTTTTTCACTATTAGTAAAACTATCCAGTGACCGTTCAACTTAAATTCAATCGAAAATAAGGTGAAACTTGAAACAGAAATCAGTTGCTAAAATTAAGGATTGCTACTGAATCTTGAAAATTTTAGATATCATCATCTTGCGTGCTTAAACAACCATAGTTAATTTCCTCTCGCTAATATTTACTAGCTTTTGTTTACATGTGAGAGAAAAGAAAAAAAAAAGAAAAGAAAAGAAAAAGGTAGAAAAACAGATATGCAAGTGAATTTTTTAACAACCAAAGTCAGTAATTTAATAAAAATTACTATAATCTTTTTCTACATTTTGAGTACTTCCGAGGAGTAGTTAAGGCACGTGGGACTATTATATTTGGAATTTTTGTTGGTTAGATATATATTCTTTTCATTAATTTTCTCGTTTTGGGTGCTGTGTGAGTGATGAAGTTGAATTATTATTATTTATTTATTTTTATTCTAAGAGACACTAATGAAAATTAGAAGTAATGAGAAGGGATTAATATACATTGTTAATAATAATAAAAAATTATTTATACACTTGGTTGTGTCAGTTTTTTTTTTCTTATGTGAACAATTTGTGTCAGGTCCTATGCCTTGTCAATTATAGTCATAGATTTGGGTTATAAATTTTTATTAATATTGTGGTCTTATTTTAACACCTAAGCTTGCCCTTTATTGTCCTGATTTTACAGCCGCCTTTGATATATTTTAATAACCACATATTAATAATTGTATACGTCAATATCATCTCTATTTTAGACTAGGTCTTAATAGACATTTAAATTTCAAGACAACATAATTGACATTTAGGATGAATACAATTAAATATATATATATAAAATATTAAGAAAGATTGAAGATGCAAAAATTTGAACGAAGTAAATATTAATTCAATTTTCTTTAGTATTTTTTTTAAGTCATATGTTCTTGAGTGTGCCAATTTGTTTTTGAGATATATTATTTATATCTCATTTTATATTTATTTATTTATTAATTATTATTTTTTGGTTATTTAAAAGGCTAATGCTAAGCCTGTTTAGTATAGTTAGAACTCATAACATAAGTTAACGTTACAGTGAGACCACCGACCACGGTGGCTATAAATAGCCCAGCCCAAATGGCCTACAGGCGGTCGCTGGATAAACAAGTCACGCAATATATTGCAAAGCCCTTTTCCCGCCATAACAAGCACACGGCGGCCACACGACACTCCCTTCTTTAGTCATACTCTGTCCCTCTGTTTGGTTCGCAAAATCAAAGTGTTATCAATAGACTGTCCCCTGTTTGATTCTTTGGGCTCGCAGGAGAAAAAGAGCGAGAAAAAACCCTAGATCAAATACGGCCATGGCCGATTCTAGGGTTTTCGCCGATCTCGTTCCTACGACTATACGATCCGGGGCGGGTACCATCACGAGGATCCGATTGGAGAACTTCATGTGTCACAGTAACCTCCAGATCGAGCTCGGCCCTCAGGTCAATTTCATCACCGGCCAGAACGGAAGTACTTACTCCTTTCATTTTCTTTATTCGTATTTTATACGCTTATATATATATATTTCTTTGAATTTTATTCGCTGAAAAAGTTTTCGCAATCAGTGATTGCAATTCTTGAAGTTTTCTCCGGGGAAGTGTTTCTTGGAATTTGGCATTGAAAGTTTTTCTGATATTATTTCTTGGAATTCGGTGATTACTTTATTGAAATTTGATACTGAAAGTTTTTCTTTTTGTTAGGATTAGTTCTTGGAATTTGGTGATTACGTTCTTGAGAGTTGATATAAAATCAAATATAATTACAAAGAATAGCAAGATTGCATAATTTTTGGTTTTGTGCGGGTGAAGTGCTTGAATGTAGGTGGGAATTATGGAGTTAACAGCAAATTTTGGTTATTGTGTTGCAGGTGGCAAGAGCGCAATACTGACTGCTTTATGTGTTGCATTTGGATCCCGGGCTAAGGGGACTCAGAGGGCCTCTTCCTTGAAGGATTTTATAAAAACTGGTTGCAGGTCCTTTTTGTTTGCTTGCTTGTTTTTCTTTCTTTTGAATGGTTTAAGTATGGGGCATTTAGTATTCTTGTTCATAGAAGCAGGTGGCTTTTATATTGCTCTTCTAATGTCATGTATTGTGGAAGGATCAAAGAGGTCAAGAGAGCTTCTAAACTTCAGCATTGGGCTTGCAATAATGATTTGAAATTCTCTGTGATTGTCACACTCACACTTACTTAGTTTTTCTGTATGATTTCATTGTCTCTAAAACATTTGTTGGTTTGCAGCTTGCTCCTTGGATCTGTTCTCCATTTTCAACTTGTCTTGTCCTGATGAAACCATATGCTAGTAGTGCTTACATATTTCTGGGGTTGTTTCTTTGCAGTTATGCTGTTGTTGAAGTGGAAATGAAAAATGAGGGAGATGAAGCATTTAAACCACATATTTACGGTGGTGCCATAATTATAGAACGCAGAATCACTCAATCTGCCAACCTTACTACTCTAAAGAATTGCAGAGGTCTTAATCATTCAATGAGAATAGCCTTTGTGGTTCAAATTTGCTACTCAGTCAACAAGATCCTGATAAGACATGCAAGTAGCGCACATAGATTCTTGGTTTTTTTTGTTAACAGTTGTTGTTAGGGTTGTATTGCTCGTGCATTTTCTTCTTGTTTGTTAAAACTGATTGTCCAAATGGATTAAAGAATCACTGATACATGCACATATTATTGAATCCCTTAGTTGCATATCTCTAGAGCAATTAATAGCATAGTCAGCACTATATGAAATGTGATCCGAAGTATCCATCTCTTTATGTTTTGGTCATTTCAGTTGAGGCTGATTCGTTGACTGTGGTGTATAGACCATTATGGCATACTTGTGTCATTGTAAAGTACAGAAATCTTCACTAGACGTTGTCATAAACTGTGAGGCACAGAACTTTCATGTCAAAAGAAGACAATATACCTCTTTTTCCGGTGCAGATGTTTGTTTTTTTTTTTAGGCCCCAGGGGTGGGGGGGAGATGAGCAGATTCAATTGTGCCTGTCACACCAACCACATTAGATTCTGAAATCTGTGAAGCATCTTATTCTTGCTGTAGTACAATGGATGATTTGACATCTCACACTGTTGTGAACTTTCTTTTGACTCAAACAAATGCAATGAAAAGGAAAATGAATGTAAAATTTCCCTAGAGTTCTTTTATGGTTGTACATTATTGTTTTAAGGTTTATGCTTATTTGATTCACTTTTTCTTGCTTTCCATTTTGAAATATTTAACAGGAAGAAAGGTTGCTAGTCGAAAAGATGAGCTCCGGGAACTTGTAGAACATTACAATGTGAGTGTTTTAGTAATTCACTTTTCCCTGTCCTGGAGGCTTTTGGTCGTGGCATTTTATCCTTTGTTTTACTAAATATTATATAATCGTTTCCCCTTTTTTGATAACGAGAACATAGGATGGTCTATTCATTATAAATTGCCACTAGTTGGGAGTTTTCTTTCTTGCTTTCTATGTTGTATGTGTTCCATGCATGTTAAAGATGTTTTTGTCCTGCATGGTGCAGATTGATGTGGAGAATCCTTGTGTAATAATGAGTCAAGACAAAAGCAGAGAATTCCTGCATTCTGGGAATGACAGAGATAAATTTAAGGTGATTTTTTCTTGTGCTGATGTGACCTGAAGAAAGTTATAATGGGCACCATACTGACTGTTCATTGCTCAGTTTTTTTACAAGGCTACACTTCTTCAACAAGTTAATGATCTTTTACAAAGTATTGATGAACAATTGAGGTCTGCAAATGTGCTTGTTGATGAGTTAGAGGCTTCAATAAAACCAATAGAGAGGGAACTGGTTCAGTTGCAGGGGAAGATAAAAAGCATGGAGCACATAGAAGAAATGTCTCAGCAGGCACAGCTGTTAAAAAAGAAGCTTGCATGGTCGTGGGTTTATGATGTGGACAAGCAGCTTCAGGAACTAAGTGCTAAGATTGAAAGGCTTAGGGATCGAATACCCAAATGCCAAGATAAAATTGACTGGAACCTTGTGAGTAATAGACTCTCGGCACTATAGAAAATTCCTTTGCATGTTCATATTTTATGTATTGCACTTTCAATTGTTAATGTATTTATTTGTATTCATGTCCTCTTTGTCAGGTGGGGTACTTAGGAGGGGTGCTTTATCTGGACTTTGGGTTTAGAAACATTTCTCTTAGGAAATGTTGGCTTAAAAATTTTGGTTTTTATTTTCTATATTCTAGTTGTCATTATTGCAAGCTTTATGTTGATAGTTTCTACTGCTTAGGCTACATTTTTACATGGTAGGCTTAGCTAGGTGAAATTGTTCATTTGCTGTCTGAAACTGAAGATCAACAGGATTAAGAGTTTGCAGATTTAATTACAGTGGCTGGAATGAGAGATTGAGAATCTGGTTTCTTTTGGGTTCAGTGAATTTGTGAACGTTTTGTTGTTGCAAGAGGAAAAGTGATGGAAAGAGGTTCTTAATGAGGTGGCAATGAAGGCAGAAAATTAACAATTTGGATGTGAATGTAGGCATAAAAAATAAGGGATGATGATTTGGATAATGAGAGCGACACGTTGTTAGTAGATTTTATTTTGGTGAGGCTTTGTTTGAAGGGGTTAAATGACGAGAAAAGTGACTGGCAAGGAGTTTGCAATCTTCTACTACAAGGTTTATGAGAGTTAATGTCAAATTATGTTCTTCTGAAGCTTTTTTACAGTAGCAAATATTTGGATTTTACTTTCTTGGGAAAAGATATGAGACAATGAGTTTGTTTGAGACTTTGAGGATATCTAGAATAGGAGGAAGGATAATAAGATGGTAGCAGGGAAGAAATATTGAAAAATAGTGGGTGGAATGGAGAATCATGAGATTAATCATTAAGCTTTAAAGCATAGCTAAGATTTTCGGTGGAGTTGAGAGAACGTTTGTTCAAGCTTGGCTTTTTGAGCTTTTTAGAGGGTGCTCCAAGTATGTGCTGATATTTAGTAAGTTTTTGTCTTAGTGAGGGTTTCACTATCATTTTATTTTAGGCTTGGCATTATGATTTTGGGGCTTTTTTACTTGTATGTTTGTACTTGTTTGGATGGGACTCTTTTAGAATGATTCTTCACAAAAAATTTCTCTTGTATTTCTTGACCAAATATGAATTCAATAAGGGGAATGATGGAGAAATAGGTTGACTTTTTTGGTTTCCAATGTCAAATCAGTAGGAGAAAATTTGGATTGATTGAAGCAAGAAAAGGAAGAAAGCAGTAGGCTGCTAGGTGCTGTGAACCATATCCGACAAGTGTAATAGCTGTCTTAAAAGAATAGGAGGCAATGGGAACTTTTACTGTAGCTACACATTTTGAAATCCCCTAATCTCATTCACATTCTTGACTTCATCTTAAAAAACTTGTGACTTTCTGGCAATGTAAAGTTTGCTTTTGTGGAATTTTTTGCCATTATTTTGCACAGGGGAAAACTATTTCTACATAAAAGTCAGATGAAAACAAGTTTATCATTTGAAGCTTATATTTCTATTTTGTAGCGTAAGGTGGAATCATTGACAGACTTTTTCATGAAGAAGAAAGCCCAGATTGCACAGATGGTGCAGAAAACATCAGAAATGAGAAAAGAGGAGGATCAGTTGAAGCACTCTCTTGAAGTGGTATGTTGAATGTTGGCATCTATTTCTTTCTAGAATTATAAATGACTTGACAAAAAATAAACTGCTGTCACTATATAGTGTTTCATAGTTATAATCTTCTTATCCCATTTTCCCTTTTCTTGAAATGTTAAAGACGAGAAAAAGCAGATAGACTGATTATTTTATCTCTGTTTGTCAAAGTTAATTTTGTTTCATACTATTGTAGAATGTGCAAGGGTTGGCAGGATGTGCACATTTTCTGAGATTTGTGTTTGTTCTTGTCTTCAGGAAATTTTCTTTTGGTTGCTCTACAGCTGATAACTATCTATCACTTATTTATGGAAAAAAAAAATCTTAGGCCAAAAAGGAAAAGCTGGAATTAGAAGAAAGGCATGGCCGCCAAACCAACCAAGTATCGAACATGGTGAAGCGTGTTAGGTCTCTTGAACAGCAAGTCCAAGATGTTCAGGAACAACATGTTAAAAATACACAGGTTCTGTTTTCAATAGAGATTCTTGTTTAGTTTCCTTGTATCCTGTGTTCTTTTCATTTCCAAAATGTTTGCAACAATTCTATATTTGTTTATTGCTTGGAGTGAATTTATGATGTCCTCTTATTGGC
Source organism: Kandelia obovata (assembly GCA_021464305.1). Taxonomy (NCBI): domain Eukaryota; kingdom Viridiplantae; phylum Streptophyta; class Magnoliopsida; order Malpighiales; family Rhizophoraceae; genus Kandelia; species Kandelia obovata. The sequence continues at coordinate 3,953,879 of CM038480.1, forward strand.
CTTATCCTTGTTCTCTGAAATTTCACTTCATTGGCAGAACCCTGCAAAACATAGTGGCTGTCAAATGTGGCAAGCCATGAACAAAATATTGTAGTTCATGATTGACTGACACTAATGCAAAACTCTACATCTCCCTTGCTTGTATTTGACATGAAAACCAATTATGCATAGTGATTATCTCCAACACAATATTAGCAAATTTAGGGCCCACTGTTGGAACTTGGAATCATGCCTACCAGAGTTGGTTTTCCTTTTGATAATTATCATATCCATGTTGTAAGCTTGAACCTATTTTACTTAAGAGAATGAGTGGAAGGGGTGTGCTGAAGTCCCATCTTGTATTGGGTTGAATTGATATCCTAATGAAGAGCATACTGAGGACTCCTGCTTTTTTGTAAAAGGTTCATTGTTCATTGCTTTATCTGCATTCTGGCAATGCATGGTGATTAATTGTAGAAGGATGACAACATTACTGTTGCCATATACCTTTTGAGCAGTTCATGCCTCAAAGTTTGGTATTGCTGCAGGCTGAAGAATCAGAAATGGAGGAAAAAATGAACAAACTCCAGCATGTGATTGATGTTGCTAATTCCACAATTTCAAGGTTATACTTACCTGTCTCCTTGTTTATGTCTTTATAAATTATGCCTTTGTTTTGAGAAGGGTTTGACCTGTCCAGATGACCCTACTACGATTCAGATTAAAAGGAGATGAGAGTGCCTTATCGGATAGGGTGTCCAAGCGAGTGAATGAAATAACTAAGCTTACTGAAGAGGTATGGGGAATTTTATTATAAATTAAAAGGTTGGATCAGGAGGAGTATGCTGTTGAATTTTGATGTTTCAAAGGGATTTGTCTCTTTTCTCATCATTTTCTGTATGGGTGTTGGAAAGAAGCAATTGGGCCAGCAGCATTGTTGAGCAATCACATGCTCTCTATGTGTTACTCTCTTGGTAGGGATTTAGAATGTATGATGCCCTGTGCTGCGATCAGTTACAATTAGTCATAGCCATATGTTTCATACTTTGAAATAAAAAATGCTCTTTATTATCCGGGTGGCTTTGTAGATCCTTCAATAACTTAGTTTGTATAATTTGCAATGTGTTTGTCCTTCACATAACTGTAAAAGAACTGATCATGTATCTTAGAAATGTTTCTTCTGAACTTGGGTGACAAGGAGTCATATTATGTGGTTTCTCACATAATTCCCCAACCCGAGGGGCAATAATTCCACATTTAAACTTTTTTATGGCTTATACTTTCTAATATAAGCATGTATTTCCTTGTTGAAGGATGTACTTTCTCATACATGGCTTATGCAGTTGCCCAAATAGATATTTGGTAAAGGTTGATCTCATTAACTTGTGTGACTATGATTGACATGCTTAGTATCAATGAATTGTGGTATGTGATTTAGTAACTATGGGCTGACTGAAGAAGATTAAAACTGCTGTTGAATTACTATTAGGTTGGAGTTTGCAGTGTTTTCTTTCAAGTTCAAATAGTAAACATCTTCTGGATACTGTATGAAGTATCCTTGTTTTGAATGTAGACTTGGAATAAAATGAGACGTGCAGCTAAAATTAGATGGGACATACAGTATTCATTTTCTAGTTTCATGTTAGCTATTCTCTGGGATTCTACTTTTGGTCTCTGTGATGTTATGTGAAGCTGTTCATTAGAAAAATGCTTTCCAGAAAATTTTTGATTAGTTTTCTCACTTTCTGCTGACTACAGCTGCTGGCATAATCTTTTATTTTCTCAATGGATTGTGCCAAGGGATTGTTTCCGGAGGCAAAAAATCTGTACCTGATTTGGTTTGTCACTTGTGTGAAGGAAATTGGTAGGGGGTGAAGTCATATATGATGATGTCTGAAGTTCTATTTTGCTTTGCTGGATAGGAAACATGAAGCTAATTTTGATCTGTTCAGTGTGGGGCCAATGATGATGTTGTGCAGTTTAAGTTTTGATGAGAAATTTATTATTTCCAATGTATTCTGTTTGCACTACCAACTTTGACTCTGTATACGGCTTACTTTAGTGTTGTCATGCTGGAATATAAGTATGATGTAGAGGTTTTAATGTTTGGTTTCTAGGTTCACAGTTACGTCAAAAAGGATAAGGACATTCGTTTACAAATCCTCGAACTCCAGCAGAACAGTTCAAACAAGGTTTGTGCATTTTTTTTTTTTCCTTTTTGGGGGTTTTGTAGTCATAATTGTGCTTAGAAACAGCAGTTCTTATTTTAAAGCATGCAATAGCAGATCCACGTGCTTTATCCATGCTCATCTGTTGTTCTGTTGTTCAGAACATGTATTAATTACTTGATGCACTGTTTGTTGCTTTATTGCCCAAATTTCACTTGATAGGTTATGGCATTTGGAGGAGATAGGGTGACTCAACTTTTGAAAGTAATTGAGAGACATCATCAGAGATTCCAAAGGCCACCTATAGGTCCAATTGGTGTTCATGTGGTAAGTTGGATGATTGTATGAATCATGTTGAGACAGTTTTATTGAGATAGGGGAAAAGTGAACTTTCAATATTAATAGTTCAGAAATTTAGATGTAGTACCCACCATTCTGATCCAGCTCCCAAGCCTTCACCCATTTGTTACTTTGAAATGTCAATGTTGCTGAGATATTGCCTTTAAAAGAGTTATTCAAACATTTGTGTCATAAGGTAGACAGGATGTATTGATGGTTTAATGGCTTTTAAATATTCTCTATATTACTGTGTTACTTGCTATTAGTTGTGGATTTGTGCTTAAGTTGTAGATCTAATGGCTTATATTAATTTATCTGAACTAGTTTAAAGTTTGGCTGCATCTGAGGCCACCAACATACAAATGTGACTTCTGGTGTTTTTGGCTTTCAACGGAGTGCTTTCAAATTATCAAAGAAGTCCAATATATTGCAATAATATCTCTGTGAATATAATGACAGTGTTAGTCAATTTGGGCAATACTTAATCTATCTTGGTTCGGTTTGGAATAACAACAACAAAGCCTTAATCCCAATTCAATTGGGCATATTCTTTATTTTTTATTTTTACACTTTTTTTTCTCCTTTTTGGTGTTGTATGACATAGATGAGCATAAGGCTTTACCATTTGAGTTTCCCATCTGGTTTGAAATTATGGCTTAGTTGAGTTGAATATCCGTAGTCAAGACGTCACAGATATGAAGGTTTCAGTTGTATGCCTGAACAGAATGTTTGCAAACATGCCCTACTGTGGTACTCTTCTAGCTATTCCTCACATATTTTGATGGAATGATTATAAACTGCAGAATTTGGCTAGTGGTGATAAATGGGCTCTTGCTGTTGAAAATGCAATTGGGAGGTTGCTTAATGCTTTTATTGTGACAAGCCATAAGGATTCTCTTCTTCTTAGAAGTTGTGCTGCTCAAGCAGAATATGGTAACCTTCAGATTATCATATATGACTTCTCAAGGCCAAGGTAGATGGATGACTGATTCTATTAGTTCTTTACCTCTTCAACTTAAACGAATTATTTGGGTTTCCTTATCATATTTTGCTCTTACTTTTATTATGCAGGTTGGCCATGCCATCTCATATGCTTCCCCGAACAAGTCATCCAACTACACTTTCTGTTGTAAAATCTGACAATGATACTGTACTGAATGTCCTGGTGGATATGGTAATGTTATATGTTTAATAATCACAAATAATTAAACTCATATTTTATTTGTTTGTTCCAGTTGTGTTTACTTGCAATTTAGGTATAATTTTTTTCAGACAGTCAGTGGCTATGCTTAGCCTTCTGTGACCATTTTTCTGAAACTTGTACATTCACATTACAGGGAAATGCTGAGAGGCAAGTGCTTGTAGAAGATTATGACTCTGGTAAAGCTGTTGCTTTTGACAGAAGGGTCTCAAATCTGAAAGAGGTTTTCACCTTAGAAGGATATCGAATGTAAGAAATAATTGTATTTCATGACTTTTATTGAAGTCACTAATAGACAGTTTTGTAGTTTATAATTAGTGATCAGTTTGTCTGCAAACTGTACAAGTGATGAATATAGGGTACCAGCATTATCTTTAACAAAACAGATTGTTGGAGTGTCAGAATGCAGATGACCTTTGAATTGCTAAGCTCTGTTAAATTTACATGATGCCAATGTGAATTTTGGAATTTGATTCTGAAAATGGCAACTATACCATGATTAATGATGTTGCCTGTTTGTTGCCTTATTTATGCTAGTGGATTATTTACTTGTGGGGACTGACAATGGATTTCTGAGGCTGTAGAGAAACTATTGAGTGTATTAATGGGCCTCATGTTAACTAATAAAAACATGAAAAACTAAGAGGCTTTATGTTACTCAAGTACCAAGTACCAAGTACCAACACACAAGTGCATTACTTTAATTACAGAACTGGTACAGACAATCGCCCATAACATAGATGGGTGTTAAATATCATCAGAATTTAACTTCTAATATATTTACCAATCATCATTGTATACAGTAACACTAGCTGGATCTTCTAATGGTGCCATTCAGATGTATTTTCTTATAGTGGTAGACAGAAGTCATTGTCTTGGAGAATGGTTACATTGAACTCTGCCATTTTTCAACTGGTTTCATCAATGTTACCATTCAAAATGTGTTCGCTTGTAGTAGACAAAAATTGTCAATTTGTGACTATTCACCATCATGTTCTATCATTTTTCCATTAGTTTAATTGCACATGTTTGTGCTGCTCTTATATGTTGCATCTTTACAGTGCAAAGATTTGTACATTGTGAACTCTGCCTCCTCCTCTGATCTGAAGTGAGTCATAGTAGTTTTGAAATACTTGTTATTAATTCTTTTTCAGGTTTTCCCGTGGTTCAGTCCAGACAGTTCTTCCCCCAAATAAGAGGCTTAGAACTGGACGTCTTTGTAGTTCTTATGATGATCAAATCAAGAATCTTGAAGAACAAGCATTGAGTACCAAAAGAGAAGCTGAAGAGTGTAGGAAGAGGAAGGTAGAAGTTGAGACTGATATACAGAATCTGCGGCGGACTCTAAGGGATGTGAAGGTAACAAATGTTGTGCAACATTTTTTTCACTAGCTTATGAGTTTTAAGCTTGGTTTCATGTGGATTATCATTATTATCTTATTCTTCACCATATAATTTTCTGTCTCATCTTTGTTTTGTAAATATTTTTCAAACTTCAATTTTGCACTTCCAGAAACAGTCTTGGATTTTAAAAACTTAATATGTCTAGCTGATTATATGTTAATACCTAAACAGAAACTGCATAAAACCCAAAATGTCACTTTAAACTAAATGACCTGCATTGCATTTTTGCATTTTTTGTTCATGCCTCATTTTTAGTTATGTTTATATGAGCGAACCAAACTTCTGATTTGTATGATAATGCGCCAAATGTGCTATTTCCCTTTTTATTCATTTGAAATCTCTCTCGTCCTGCCTCACATACACAAATAGAGATATATTATAATTTGATATATTTTTATTACTTTTTCTTCATTTTCTTCACCTCTTGGGAGCTCCATTTCCCTACAATGATATTTGACACCATGAAATTATTTTCTTAAAGGCCTTGGGTTGTATTTCCCGTGTGTAAAATTATATTTCTTGCAATTACTGGCCAACTGTATGTCCTGTGCCTGATATATCCCTTATTGAATTTAAATTTCAACCATGTACCTTATTTCCAGACATTTTATATATAAATTTTGTGCTAGATATTTTTAATATTGTCTTTTACCTGCTAGGACTAAGGTCATCCAAATGCATTTTGGGATGTTGGGGGAGTTTAAGGACTCATGTTTGTCAAAATACATGTCTGTTGTTTTGCTTGCTTGATGCAGGAAAGGCGTCTGAATGCTGAGCAAGATTGGGCATCTAAGAAGCTGGATCTACAAGATGTGAAGAGGTCATATGTTCCTGAAACCAGTTTCTCAACTGCATCAACTGTTGATGAGCTTCACCAAGAAATTTTGGTTGGTTCCATGTCCCTTAGGCTGCACTTTTCCTTTGTAGTTACATGATACTAATCTTGGTATATATTCTGTTTGCCCATTCAATATGTTGTGAATTTTTTTTTTGGAGTGACATTCTGATTGAATGCTCAGAACATCCAAGCGGGGATACGAGAAAAGGAAAGTTCTCTGGAAATCATCTCCATCAGAATGCGTGAAGCGGAATCTAAGGCAGAGGATCTAAAATTATCTTTCAAGCATTTTTGCGGTATACTGATGGTTTATATCATCATTTTCTGTCAAAAGCATCTCCACCTGTACTTACCCTTTCATTGATAATGTGAAGAATACCTTTTGTAGAATCAGCGAAGCAAGAATTTGATGCCTGTGAGAAAGCAGAGCAAGAACTAATGGAGATTGAAAAGGATTTAGAATCTGCCAAAAAGGTCTTCTATTTTACCCTGGGCTTGCTTTCTTTACTTGCATAATCTTCTATACCAACTCGTTCTAATATAAAACTTTTACAGGAGAAGGATCATTACGAAGGTGTAATGAAAATGAAGGTCCTCCCCGATATCAAAGAAGCAGAGGATCAATATCAGGTGCTTGAAGAGAACCGGAGGGTACATTTTATGCCTTTTATATGGAGGATTAGACGTTATACTTGATTGGTTTGTGCAATCCTACTGCATCACTTACTGCATTAGATGTTTTAAATGCTGTATTGTGTATATGCAAGTTTTTTGAACATTCCTGTTGTCCAGCATGAGAAGTTGAAGGTAAAGTGTCAATAGCACTATTGTTTTGGTGCAATTAGTGTCGAGTGTGAGGTGTTGATTGTGCTTCAATTGGCACATTTTTTCATGGCAATACACGTTCTAGCATTTCAATATAAGTCATTGCTATGGTACCTGGAAGTTATTTATGTTGTGGATTGTAGGAGAATTGTAGAAAGGCTTCTATTATATGTCCTGAGAGTGATATTGAAGCTTTAGGAGATTGGGATGGGAGCTCTCCAGAACAAGTCAGTGCCCAATTGAGTAGACTAAATCATAGACTTCAGAATGAGAGCCAGCGGTATGGCCATGGTCTGGATTATTGCATTACTTGATCAACATCCTATGTTAAATTTTATGCCAAAAATTTACTGCTTTAATCTGTTATGGCAGGTATTCTGAATCTATTGATGACCTGCGGATGATGTATGAGAAAAAGGAGTGCAAGATACAAAGAAGACAGCAAGCTTACAGATCTTTTCGAGAAAAATTGAAGGTAATGGTTTGTACTTGTTTAATTTAGTTGTCACTAACTACGGTTAAAACATCTTATTTCTGAATTTTGTATGAGCCCATCGCTATGGTCTTGGATGAGATTTCCCATTGGCATATCTACCCTAACTGGTACAGGGGATTTAGCCATTTTTGCAAGCTTATGACTAGTGTCATTAATATCTTTAAATCCTTTGTATTAAGACTAGAAAAACTTATTTATATGTGCCTAATATTGTTGCAACCTATCTAAGTATTATGTACATGACTATAGAAGGGGTGGGAGGGAGGGAGGGAGGGAGAGGGAGAGAAATAGTGAAAGAATGATGGGTGCAGTGGAGCTACATTTTTTTTAATAAAAAATAGGGAACCATATATAAGTTAAAAGGGGGGGCTCCACCATTCCGTCTTTGTGATTTAATGGTATTATTGGCGCCTAATTTTCTCCATTTTAACTAAGGTTGCCTTTCTTCTGATTTACACTTCATAGCTACTCTTTGTACAGTCATGACTTCCCCTCCATAAGGATGTCTTGTCTTTCTATAATATTGCATCTGAAAAGGGGAAAAAAATTAGTGTGAACTGCAAAGAAAATAATCATGAGGGAAAAGCTGGGATGTGATACCAGATAAAAGTTTTAGCGGTAAAGAGAATAGTTTCTAGGAAAAAGCAAAGTATATTGTAATCAAAGATGAAATTGGAATTAATGGTTTCTCATAGGCTACATTGGTAACCTGCACTCAAGCTCACACGAGCTGCTTCTAGGAAAAAAGACAAGTTCTTATCTTGAATGCATCTTTCATATAGAGTGAGCAATAATGTTAATCAATTTGTTCTTATCCTTGTCATGAGTGCTGATTTTTTTTTTTTTTTTGGGTTTATTGATCACTTGGAACTGCTTCTACTCTCAGATATTTTGCGTATTAGTAATCCTTGCAACAACCCTTTCTTTTCTTTACGTGGATTGCAGGTTTGCCAGGATGCTTTAAATTTGCGGTGGAAGAAGTTTCATGCGAACAAACATGATTCAAAATTGCAGATGACTTGGAAGTATGAATTTTGTACTTTCCTTTTGTTTCAGTTTTCTTTTTGTTTTCTTTCAAGGATTGCAATTACCTTCTTAATAATATTTCTAAATTTCTATTTTCTGTGAGCAGATTTAATTCTCAGTTGGGAAGGAAAGGGATTTCTGGCAACATCAAAGTTGATTATGAAGAAAAGACACTTAGTGTAGCGGTAAGCAACTGAATAAGGCATATCTGTGTGTTTACCTTATATTAACAGGTGTACTTTGTGGTTTGCTTTAATGCTTTGGAAACCTAAATGATGCTTAATTTCATTCTCTTAATCTGTGTGCTGTATGTTTCCCTGTGTAGGTAAAGATGCCCCAAGATGCATCAAAAAGTTCTGTTTGTGACACCAGGGGGCTTTCAGGTTCTCTCTTTTTCCTTTTACTTATATATTATTACCTTTGTTTTGGTACATGGAATATCTTGTGTAACAGAAACAAAAAGGGAATTTTGAGATTCAGAATAAATTTTACTAGTTGCAGTCCTATAGACGCTGACCATATGGTTCATGAGAGCAAAAACAATCTGCAAAAGTTTTAATAATTTGAAATTCAAGGTCTCTGCATACTTTAGTATACACATTTATGTATATAGATATATCATTTTTCTCTTTGATTGGCCTGTTTTATAAATTTCAAGGTCTGCATATTTTAGTAATTGCTAAATTTGTTTTGCAAATTGCTTGTTAATCAGGTGGTGAACGTTCTTTCTCCACGCTATGCTTTGCATTAGCTCTTCATGGGATGATAGAAGTCCCATTCCGAGCAATGGATGAGTTTGATGTATTTATGGTGAGCTTTTTCCTGTGTGTGTAGAAATTAGAAAATTCAGGTCTCAGTGGGACTTATATTAATGAGCAATTTTTTTTTTCAACTTCATAATATGGCATTTAAAAAGATATTCATTCCAATTACTTCAAGAAATTGAACACATTTTTTGATTGTCCTCGACTAGTTCTCATATTTTGAAATCAATGTAAAATCAACTTATTCTCAGTGCGCTAAATGCATTACTGTTAATATATGTGGCTAAATAAATATTCATCCCACCGTCACCTACTCAATTAAGCAACAAACTTCTTACAATCTTTGATTCTGAAAATGATCTTTCCCTTATTATTGTAGCAAAGGTAAGAAGAAATGCTCTCCATACAACTAAATGTCACATTAGAAATTTAACATATTTTGTCACATTGCAGTGGGTCCACCAGATTCACTTACATGCAATATTTTGATTATTTTTTTAAGTTTTCTTTTTTTCTTGGAAAAGTTTTTCTTTGTAAGATGTAATATAGAAATAACATTACTGCAAAATTTTACTAGTAACCCATTGGCTTACGAAAGAGTTGACTTATCCTGTCATTCCTTATTATTTTCAAATTGACCTTCACATTTTTCCTTGCCATTGAATGCAATTTTAGAGAACAATGGAAATACATATCCCTTATGCTAAAAGGATTCTTGTTTGAGCCCAAGTAGGGCAGTTGTCCATGCTGAGCTCAAGTAGATCTGCTCTTGGCTGTTGTCTACAACTCTTTTACTTGGTGAATGGAGTTGGTCACTTCACATGCCTTGATATTTTGAGAATGCACTTTGCAGAATAACTGCTGTTGAAATATGATACAGTAGGTCCTATTCAAGCATGCAGTATCTAATTTGTGCTATCTTGTTTGTAATGGCTATTCAGGATGCAGTCAGTCGGAAAATCAGCTTAGAAACGTTAGTAGAGTTTGCATTGAGAGAAGGATCTCAATGGATATTTATCACCCCTCATGATATCAGGTTATAATTTGTGCTTCAAATTAAGATTGTTGATTTGCTTTGTTGTTTTCAATGCTGTCAACTGCATGAATTCACTTTCCTTTTTTCTTCCTTCTTTTACCTGATGTATCCTTATAACGATTACAAATAGGAAAATAGAAAGTTTTAGTCGACCTCTGCCAATTAGGATTCTTGTGTCTTGCGCAATAAATTGGTTTTGCTCATTGAATTGATGCATCCAACCCAGGTGGAAACAATGATGTTAGAGTTTAATTTACATTCTTTTGGATGCCTCATCATAGATTGATCATTAAGGTTTACCAGGTTTACAGATCTTTTGTTTGGACTGAGTGTGGTGTTTGTTTCATCTTAGTGAAGAGATGTTATAAATAAATTATTAATAATTAATAAATAGTTTTTTTATTTTTATTAAAATGTCTAAAAAATAATTAAAATATATAAATAGAAATATATTAATCTATATTATATATTAGTTTAGTTTAGTATTCTATTAGAAATATTAGAATTCTATTCCACATTAGTACCTTATTATTATATTATATATTATATATTATATTTATATTAGATATTGAATTCATTGTTATGATTAGGATACATGTAAAGTACCATTCTAAAGGATGATTACAGTTATATATTGGAGTATTGTGTCTTTCCTTCCTTTCAAAATCCCTAATCCGTTTTCAAACAATTCCAAGGTTATTAGTGCACATGCCAACATTTTCTTTACTTCAGATATATTGATGGCTGTGAGGTTTTGTTAGATTGCTCTGACTTTCTTTCTGATATGCCCACAAAATAAATAAAAGGCAAATATTTCTAACTTCATGTTGCTGTTTATTCAGTGCGGTGAAACAAGACGAACGGATCAAGAAGCAGCAAATGGCAGCTCCTCGGTCCTGATTTTCCATGTGCAACATTTTGTTGCTTAAAAGGCAATGTACTTATTTTACTTCCCCAAGTAGGTGGATGTAATTTCCTCAACATCGATCATGTATTTACGGGATCTTTTGATTTTGCTTGCTTCAAGTTACTTTGTGGCTGGACTTTGGTTTTTGGCATGTCATGCCGCGTGGATGTAAATCCAATCTCTATTCTTCGGGATAACGAATTCGCTGAAAGTTAATTATTTGAACAGATCAATTAAGATCTGAATACCCCACCAAACCAAAGATGTTATTTTTCTGATTTTCTCAAAAAAGTAAAAGTAAAAATAAAAATACAAGGCAATATGGATTTCCAAGAATCCAGCTCTACGTGGTTGTTCGGCAATCATAAATTTGAAAGCTGTATGTCAGTGGCTTGGTGCTCCTCGGCTTATGGATCAAACTGATACGAATGAATAAGCCTCAATGCACGTAGTTTGTTGTTCGATCATTGATCGGTCGACCTAGAATCTATGAGTCGCCTGGAATTGTTAATTGGCCTTTAGCCCTCCCTGATATTCCAACGAAGGCCAGCAAAGATTGGAGTGGAGCGCCCATGTTTTTGTATTATTACACGTAACCTCATTTGGATCCCTACAACTCTGAGAACGGGTAAAACATTGGTTGAAGGTTCCTGAGGGTGTTGCATTAAAAAATGCAGGGCATGTAAGAGACCGGAATCATTATCATGAGTTATAAACAAAGGTTTACAATTAGACGAGTGTTCGTCACTTCTTGCTTCTGGCATGCAACCTGCTAGGTGCAACTGCAGTGCAAAGTATATTTGATCGCCAAATTGTTTGCATTAGGCTTAACTACAACTATTTCTTTGTTCCAGAGCCTTCCCTCCCTCACTGCGCACGAATATGCAAGAAGATTTGAACATGAAATTGTTTGCATGCTTGACTACGAATATTTCTAATCGCCATTTTGATTGGACATCGTTGATTGACAAACACAGAAGTGTTTTATCGACAACTAGTTTAGTTACAGCATCAAGTATAGTTAACTAAGGATTATGATTTATGCACATTAAGATTTTTTTAAAATCAGCCCAGAGCAGTGATTACAAAGATCAAATCCCAGTTTTTAACATTGCGCGGAATCTTACAGTGGCTTTTTGCGGAAGGTTTTATAACATTATGGATGACAGGAAACAAGAAAAAGCTATCTAACAATACCCTTTTATCTTTTCAAGTTACAGAGGAATACAATAAGCGGTATTGGAAAAAGAAAACGAAAAAGAAAAGCATTGTAATGTTATTCAGATTTCAGACCCTAGAACTTGAACCAGAAACTCTTTTTACAGAGAGACAACTAGACGATGCATAGCGGGGCTTGAATACAAGAAGCAGGGCTAAAACCAGAGAGATCTGCCAGAAACGATGTCGTTGCAGGAAGAGGCCATCTGGCTGATCAAGCCTTTGATGCATTTGGTCTTCGCCATGCGACTCAATCCGTGTCTAGCCCCAAGCCAACTAAACACCCAACCCCAATTCCCCCAATTCCTCCAAAATCGACCATGCTCTTCTTTTGAACTCTGTCGGGACCCGTCGATGGACGTGAAGCCCAAGTATCATGAAGGCCCAGTAAATAAGAACGACGGTTGAGAAATGGACTGTTTAAAGCGGCCGCCCCTGGAGTGGTGGGGGGAGGCCGATGATGGTCATGTTTTATATTAAATAATTAATTTTGTAATAAATAATAAATTAATTTAATTAATAATTAAAATGTAATGATGTAGACTTTTCATTAATTTTTAGGTTCAATTTCCATAATAGAATTTAACGGAATGTTACAGACACGTTGTCAATGGGCAATGAACGATGGGTAACGGAGCATCATATTTCACCATCCCAAAGATCCTCAACTGTCTCGTAAGGACTAGTGGTCCCATTAGCATAAAACTCTCCTCTCACGATCTTCCTCTCCTCCAATTGCTCAATGCTAAAGAGATCTTCGTCATTCAGTTTAAGATCAAAAGCTCTCATGTTTTCCATCATTCTTCTCTCGTTGAAGCTCTTCACAACCGTGCTTGCTCCCGTTGACCATCCCCAACTCAGAGCAACCTTCAAAACTTGATCAGAGATAGATCAGTAATCCTTGGTTGTATTGAAATTGTGCTTAATCTTTTGTTGTTAGTAACATGAAAAGAATTTCTTTTTTTTTTCTTTTTTTATTTTATTTTATTTTATTTTCCTTCTCACCTGGGCTGGAGTAGCCTTGCGTTTAAGAGCGATGGATTGTATGATTGGGTGGTCAACCACAGCCATTGATCCCCACGCATTTCCAGGCCCTCCAAGCGGCGAATATGCACTGACGTGGATGTTGTGCTCAGCACATGCCTCTCGCAGCTTGCTTTGCCTCCAAATTGGATGCATTTCCACCTGTACCATTCAATTCGGATACCAAATTATGACTATTGGATAATTAATGGTAGTTCCATCCCGAAAATTTTTTATTTTTTTTATCAAAAAATTAAAATAAGAGGGGAAGAGAGAGAGAGAGAGAGAGAGAGAGAGAGAGAGAGAGAGAATATGATTACCTGATTGACTGCGGGGGGGACTGAAGCAAAATCAGACAACCATTGGATCTTCCTGCAGGAGAAATTGCTGACGCCAATGCACCTACACAGCCCCAATTCGAAGCATGTCTCCATCCCAGCCCATGTGGACTCGAGGTCCAAATGGTCAAAGTCCTCTTCATTGGGCACTGGATAACAGGCCCAAGGCTTCAGCTTTACTGGCCAGTGCACCAGGTACAAGTCCAAGTACTCCATCCCCAAGTTGCTAAAACGACAAAAGGAAATGATTACCGTTAGATCTGTCTATAATTAATAGACATGGAGCCATTATTATCCTCTGTGTTGCGTACTCCGACGAACTTTGTTCTACTGTACAAGACATAATGCCGTGGTCAATAGAAATGTTTTGCCCTTTCGATCTTACTAGATATCTACAAAAATCGTCGTCGTAGAACAAAACGTGCATTTTAAAGTTACAGAAATCATGGAAGAAGTTGCGGCGGAAGTCCAAGCACATATAAACGCATATTATTGTGCTTACTTTAGAGTTTGCTTGAGTGCTGAGACCGGATCATGATGATCACTTCCCCAAAGTTTAGATGTAACGAAGACATCCTCTCTATCCACTGTTTGATTAAGAATTGCCTGTGTCAGAACATTTCCAACCGCTGGCTCCGAACCATATACCATTGCTGTGTCAAAATGCCTGTAACCCATCTGCGTGCAACAAAAACGAATGTCACCCCATGCAATATCAAAGGAAAAACTATTTGCTATAGAGTTCAAATAGATAGATGACACTTTGATTCAATGACAGCAATACGTATGATGCAACTACTGAAAGAAATTAACCGTGCATGCCATTGGGCGACTCTGGTCGAAGCCCAAGTGACCTAGCTAAAGAACTCCTTCAGCCATTGAAATCCAGGACTAAAATGTCAATGTTGAACGGAGGTAATTATCCTAGTAAAGGTGAAAGATGAATGCCAATATGCATGCAACTTGAAATACCTTAAGGGCCATATGGATGGCCTGTTCTGTTGTCTCCCTATCATTCTCATAGGAATAAGTTCCCAGTCCCAGAACTGGCATCGTAATACCACAGTTCAAGCGTACTTGAGTCATGCTCCTCATTTTCTTTCTTTCTTTCTTTTGCTATAGCTTTCTCTATATGGAACTATAAGCCACAGTATGAGTATGCCTCCACCCCTCCACCTCCCCCTCCTCTATTCTTCCATATATATATAGACTTCAACGAGTCAATTTCTTTTAACTATTTGCATAGGACTTGACGGTGGGTGTTTAGGATTCATTTTTCCATTGGAGTTGATGAGGGTGGTTAGGCGTTATATATAATTGAAGTGTACATATCAATGCAAGGGATCTTCCATGTCTCTTGGGATTTTATCGAGTGGCCCAATTCATCATCGAAATTCAAAACAGGTATCTTCGAGGAGAGAGCGAGTTATACTGTTGGCCCCGCCAAACTTTACAAATATTCATATTCTTCCATACAATTTTGAAGTGTCTTGAATACATGAAGAAAATGTTGGCTTTATATGCATACATACAATAATTTGTTAGTTTCACGTAAAAACAAACCATACCAATTATATATATATATATATATATATATATATATAAGAAAATGTTAGCTTTATATGCATACATACAAGAATTTGTTAGTTTCACGTAAAAACAAACCATACCAATTATATATATATATATATGAAAATTTTCACAAATTTTGTTATGAAACAATTAATCTTGTAATTCATATTTTAATATTTAGTCATTTAATTGCCTGAAATAAAACATTCTATTTTGTAAACTTTGTCAATACGAATAATCCACTGCATAAGAGACTTGAATTAATCCACCGACCCCACCCCACCCTTTGCCGACTAAAGCCTAGCAGTTCAGAAAAACACCGCCAATGTTTGTTTTTCATTTTTAACTTCCCGACGCAAACAGAATGTATATGTGCTTATATATAACAATTCCATTTTGTCAGGATCAAGAAATTTACATGCACTTATTAAGTTACAAGTCAAGTTTTATTGTTGTTTATCCCTTATACAATCGCATCGCATTACTCTCTCACTTGATTTGCTGTTGGGGTTTGACTTTCCTTCAGAAAGTCAAATTGTGAGCATTGTGCGCTGTCTTTCTTAGTTGTGATGCATGCATTTTGTCTTGTGCGATTTGTCGGCATTTTTTTTTTCTGCCCAAAACATAAAGAATATATATATATATATTACTGTTCTTGCTGGTGTTTTTAATTAGGAAACTCAAGCACTTCACTATTAATGTGCAACTATCGCAAGGAATGAACTGGATTTTCACATTCTTTTTCCCTGTTAGGAATGACATCTGCGATTGGTTGCAATTTCAAAGTTACTACTGTAAAGTCTCTCAAGACATACAATAATTAAAAATTAAAAATTTTACTTTTAAAACTTGAGATCTTAATTGTAAAATGGAATATAAGATTTACAAAGACAATATATATTATTTTTGTTATATGACTTACTATCTGACGAGTCTTATAATTAAAAAGAAAAAGAAAAATTGCTGCTATGAATAGACAAGAGCTAAAAATAATCAAAGAGAGATATACGCATGGCTTGTATTCAAGAAATAGAAGGAGCTGCTGGCGCCAATGGAAATGTTTTGACCTTTTGACTTTTGAAGTAAAGTCAACGTACACAAGTAGATGTGTAATACAAATTTTGACTTGATGTAACGGGACATCTTAATTATAATGGGTATAGCATTAATGCTCTAAGCATCCCTTCGAAATGCAACAGGTGAAATAATTAATTTAAACAATCATTCATTATTATTTCAACAAGTTGTTTGATAAAAATTAGAAAGAAAGAAAGAAAGAAAAAAAAAAGAATCTTGAAATTAGAACTCGCATGAAAAAGATTAAAAGGGTGGAAACACAGCAGTCAAAATGCCTATTTGGTACACTACCTAATTCTACAATTAATAAAAACTATTTACTTTCGCCATCAATTCAACCACCATTCGCAATTTATTATTATTATTTTTTCTTTTCTTATCAATCAATAAATCTTTTCTTTATTTGTAAGAACCTAGATATCTAGTATTTCTCAAAAAAAAAAAAAAAAAAAAAAAAGAAGTGATAGTTTGCGCTGAAAGATCTCTTGAAATTACTGAAAGAAGTCCAGATAATTAAGTACTTCATCATCTAAATTATTAATATCGTCCGTATTTACTGTCTAGGAAACCTTTATTCAGAACAAATATATATGTGTCGAGATCTGACAAATCATGCCATGTGCGATTGGGTTGTCTCATGTTCCTATCATCTTCGGCAGATCTCCCTCTCCCTTACATTTCTTTTCTGCACCATTTTAGTTTTTGTGTTATTCAATTTGCTAGTCAACTTAGTACTTGTACTCTTTTTCCCCCTCCCCCTCCTCCCCCTCTAATTTTTTTTTTCCTCATTAATTTCTTAATCATCTTCACCGGGGGAAGCCATTATTCTCTGAACCCACAAAAATCATATTGATGCTAATTTGACCCGCAAAATCTTTATGACGGTTTCAAAACTCATATCCCCAGGCTTCGGAGTCAACTCTCAAACTATTTTTCCGTGTTGTCGAGAAAACAAGCAAAACTCTTAAAACCGTTTGAGAGATTCAAACCATAGTATTTAAAATTGAATTGGATTCCTACTCGGAAAACAGTTCAATTTAGTAAATTACGAATCTGATCGTAGAATTAAAGGTCAGACTGATGTATTAAATTTTGTTGAAAAATATAATTAATATTTTTCTATTATATAAAAATAAACAAAATTTTATTATATATCTACAAGTATTAATAATAAAATAACATAATTATGCAATTAAGAAAAAAAAAAACAAGAAATAAAATTTTTAACAAGATTCCGCTCAATGTAGAAGGTCGATCATCGAAATCAACCAAATCAAGATAAACTTTTCTAGATCGCTTCCTTGTCTAATTATATATAAAAGAAAAAATTGGATCAATTTAAGCTTTAGATCATTGGTTCATTGGTCCCATCGTTGAATTAGTTTAATTTTTAAAACTATGATTCCAACCCAAAACTTGGATTTTAATTTCGATTTACCAAAGATGAAAAAAAAAAAAGATTACACATCATGGAGCTTCGGCCTAAAAAGAGAAAAAAAAAATTTTAAAATCAATCAAAAGAAAAAACGTAACATGCAAAAATTTCGGCTTGTTCCTAAAATAGCAGATATAAGATGGAACACAAGACTAATATGCAAAGATGATTTATGACGATGGGTCATGGTCATACACCTTTTAATTAAATAAAAGGAGCTCTAACATTTTATAAAAAGGGAAAGAATGAAGACAAGGTGACAAGACCGTCAAAATCTTCAAGTCTCCGAGTCATTCATGACCCACCACAACATTCTTTCAGGTTTGAAGTCTTCACACTTTTTTGTTTGGTACAACGGAAAACTAAGTCTTCAAACTTCGACGTTATTGCTTGTGCATTCTCCACCACCAACCCAACAACTTTAGAGATAATCCACAAGGCCCAGGCCCAGGCCCAGGCTCACCCCTTAGGATGTCGCTCAATCTGACTTTGTCGCTCATTCTTAAAGTTAAATTTTTCGGTTGCAGTTGGCAGATTAGGAGTATACAGATAACATTCAATTTCCGTGCACTCCACTTAGGTTGCTACAGAGACCATCACCTCCCTTCTTCTTCCTCTGATACTATTGATTTTTTGGTTTTTCTTTGAGCCAGTCCTGATACCATTCATTTCTTAATTCAGGTTCGATACGCATGACATAAGAAAAAGTGGAAAAAATAAAACTCAAAACAAATATTGAAATATACATCCAACAGATTTGAAATGACAGTAATGGGAAAAGAAAGAGCAGAGCGAAGGAAAAAATATAAGGTAAATATTTTCCGATTTAGAGGAAGACAGAGTTCGGCTTTCATCAGTATTAGTACTAATCATGCTATTGATAAGCGGCTCTCAAGGGCTTTGGACCGCCCGCCCGCCCGCCCGCCCTGTAAAGAGACATAATATCTGATTAGCTGCTGCAATTGATCAATGAATTTTCAGAAGCTTAGACAGTTAACGGCCGCACTTAAACACAATTCTTTTAATCATACCCAGCCAAGCTTTTGCTTTCAAACTTGTTTAGAGATTGCACCTATCAAATAACACACTTGAGACTTAGGCACATGAACAACAAAGACTGCTGCCACAGAAAACAGATAGAAGAATAACACTGGAGAAGTAGAGATAAACCAATAAAACCTGATATCACACTGACAGCAAATCACTTGCTTTGCTTAGCAGCAACAGTCCTCTGGACTGTTGAAACCCCATCCACAAATTTTGTCCGAAAAATGACATTGGCATTATTGAACATGCCTTCTTTCAGTGAAACCACGATAAACTACAAGACAATTCAAAAGCAGAAGTCACGCAAATATCAGAGTATGCTAGGATTAAAAATAAGACAGAGAATGTAAAGAAATTCCAAAAAATTCCCATTGTTGCTTTTCATAATTGTTCTTGGTTTTGTTAGTCCATAAACGCAAAAGACAATCATAAGACCTGGGAGTGTGGAAAGTGGGCTTTAATCATTCTCCCTATGTTCTGTGTGTGGCTTAGATCAAGAGCTGCATCAACCTGTCAAAAACAACCTTAAGAATTTAACTACTTGCAAATTCAGTTCATCAGACTCTGCCCCAAACAAAGTACAACCATAAATTTGGCATTAGGCCCACATAAGTAATAGAAAAAGAGGTCTGAATAGGATTTGGGTCAGAGACAATGTAATGAAGGAAATACCTCATCAAGAATATAGAGTGGAGCTGGCTTAAAGAGAAGCAGTGCCAAGATTAGAGAGAGGGCCAGCAGGGATCGTTGGCCTCCACTTAGCTCTGACAGGGACTGTTTCCAAACACTACCAAATGCAACACGAACCTCAAGACCATCTAGGAAACTGCAACCTTCAGGAGGTTCTAGCTTTGCCATGGTTCCTGGTAATAGGGTAGAGAAGATGGACCCAAAGACACTGAAGAAAAAAACTAAAATTAAAAGGTAAAAATTGTCTTTCGAAATCAAAAGGGAAAAATAAAGCCATCAATCACTTATCTAATGGACTCGAATACTATTATGAACAATAAAAATATAGTGGCAGGGAGAAAAGCTTGCATTTACAGAGTAAAACGAAAGAAAAAATCTCACCTGTTTACTTTAACCCAAGTAACTCTGAGAGTTTCTTTCTTCTTCTCATCTAGCTCTTCTATCACCTTCTTGATTTTAGACTTGTCATTCTACATGAACAGAGAATCAGCATAGCATGAGTGTGGAAAACTTGGAAATAACTATGTTCATGCAGATCTGGGTTAACCAACCTCAATGATATTCTTTTTGGACATCAAATCATTATACTCATCTTCTGCTTTCTCAAACATCGCCATAACTTTCTTGTTCACCCGTTTCTCAAGACTTCAAAATTGAGGACACAACCAAAAAGAACAAAAAAAAGGGTCCAGTCAGCTCTGAAGTCCCCAAATAATAATTAATAGCACCATATCCTGAAACTTATAATGTTAGAACACTTTCTTAGAACTAAAACATTAAAGTTCCAAGACATATACCCTGATTGCTCAGCTTGCAGCCTCTCAAGCTCTTCTCTTGCTTTACCTGGATCACGGGACCTGAAATCATAGTCTGTACCACTTCTTCCAAAAAACTGTTTCTCAGAAGCAATCCAAGAATGTTTCTCGACCAGTTTGTCTACTTTTGTAGAGCAATCTTTCTGCTCCATTTCCATTCTTTTTACCTGTTAAAAAGTAATTTAAAACAGCATATTAGAAGATCCTGGTGGATACAGTGTGGATAACTCTACAGGCAATATTACCTCATTCTCCAGCTTCCTCCTCTCAAGCTTTATCTCACCAAGTTTATGTTGAAGTGTTTTCTGCTCCTTGAGAATGCTGCTAATTTGAGAATCACATTCCTTCATCTTTTGACGGATGGCATTTAGCTCAGACTGAGCCTTCTCATGATTATTACAGGTTAAAGCAACCTAGAAAAGTAAGGAACATTGAAATCACTTCTGTGCTGATGTACTTGAAAAATAAGATTCCAAAATTTACCTTGCCCTTCTGCTCCTCTAATTCAAAATTGAGATGGTCAATTTGCTTTCTTAAAGAACTCAACTGATTCTCCAAGGATGCATATTCCTTTTTGACTGCTTCCTGTTCCATAATGAGTCTCTCTCTTTCATTCTCGTGTCCCTTTTAGCCAGGAAAACCATGTGCAGGATGTCAGAGAATTTTTCAGCCAAAAACTGACATATATATATGAAGTTACAGTTGCAGAAACAACTACAACTCTTCCTTTTCCTTCATTGTACAAAATGAGTATCCTTTTGATTTGTTCTGTCCCGATGCTTATCTAATAGCAATTGTCTGACTTCATCCATAAACATACAATATGAGAGGCAATGCACTAATGTATTTTATTTTTTGGTTGTGACCTATGGTAGCAGCAGTGCAGTCACAGAAGACAGCTGCCTAGACCAAGCATTAGGATAAAGCACCCTAATTTTGCAGTAAGTCTCTATCAAAAGAAAAAGGAGAATTTTTGCAACAAGTTATTGGTTGTATCAGAAACAACAGAGTCACAAAGTTTAGAATTCTCAAGAGATGAGTACATAGCAGATAGATAGTATCTGCATTTCATAAGTACAGAATATGGGAAGCCACCTTGAGATCCTTTGAAGCTGACTGCATTTGAGCTTTTGTAGCCTTAATATTCTTTTCCAAGTCTTTGAGCCTGCCCTGTCGACTATTGTCATGCTCTTTTATTGCTTTTTCAAGTTGAAGCACCATACTAACGCACTTGTCATACAAAATTTGCTTTTCTTTGGAAGTAGCTTTTGCATCTTTGAGCTCTTGCTCAATCTTCCTGACTAACTCACCAAGCTGCGACCACCATTCCAACAAAATAAATGGAAAAAGACAAAATGAAAGTGTGCACAAAGAGGCAACAGGACAACTTGTAAAGACAGAATCAGACTTTCATCAAAGACAAGAAAAAGGAACAAAACCTTGTGATGCTCATTTTGTTCAGCCCTGCCCTGAAATAATGAAAGGTCATATGACTTAAGTTCTAGCTGTTTTTTGAGGTCCATGAACTTTTTATGCACAGGCAGGAGCTCTGTTATCTGCAAAAGAAAATGACAATGGAGTATTAGATCAAATAAAGAACATAAATTCAATTCCACCTACAAGGCTACATAAGGAGGGAAAAATTCAACCAAAAGTATCTAAAACCTTCAAGCCAAATCCAGCGTGTCTAAGGAAACAAAAAATGCAGCTAATGAAGAATCCAGAAAAAATAAACAATATTCCCATTGGTCACTGATCACCTAATGGTACGTCCAATCAAATTAAAATGAAAAGCAAAATATCTAAGTGCATCATGTACACGTCCCACGCATGATACTAAGTTTCCTTCTTATGCAAATTGAGAACAGTGAGGGGCCCACCTTTGCATCAATTTCAGATAACTTTCTCTGGTGTACTAAAAGGTTTGATTCAGCCTCAGCCAATTTATGAAGTTGCCTTAAAAGATCACCACCACCCCTGACAACAGAAACTTTCAACTTTAAAATGTCGATTAACAAAACTACATCCAAAAGCTTGAAAGCATCTTCTAATGCGATAACTGCTGCAGTTCAATTGACCCTAAAAATTTAGGTGATTAGTCAGAAATCCAACAAATTCTTTTTCATGCTGGTATCTGCCTACTTTCCTTTGGGGTCAGGGAGGGAGAATTGTTGGATGGTCTTTCAACATCCCATAAAACTTCCATATATACAAGTCAAATGGAGGAGTGACCTACTTGCGGCTTCCACCAGTCAAAAGGCCACTTGGTTGAAATATATCACCTTCAAGGGTGACACTTGGAGTACGAATTTCTCGGTTAAAAGCAACCTATGAAACATTCAAGAAAATTTAGTTTACTGTTTAGATGTCCAATAAGAAAGTGTTCCAAACTCTCACTTGATGCACTGGTTCATGAAGGACAAAATTTGATGTACTGGTTCACATAAATGATGAAATCCATTGACTTCTGATGATATCACTGATTTCTCAATGAAAAATTAACATACCTCCTTTGCAGCATCAATCGTTTTGCAAATGAAGGTCGAACCAAAAACATATTCCATGGCACTCTGCACAACAAATAAACCTATAGCAGAAAAGATCCAAGAAAAAGAAGCTTGAAAATAGTTCCTCGTAAACTTCACACATTCAATCATATTTAGAATTGACCATGCACATTGGTATTTTCCCTATTAGTATATCTCAGGATGTAAAACAACATAGAAACCAGCAGTACATGGTGAACAGGATTGACACAATGGATGGAAAGACCCAGCAAATCATATACCTTTAACTCCTCATCATAGCCAACCAAAGAAAGTGCCACTTCTGCATTTTCCTTGCCAACCTGAGAGTCAAGGATAAAATCAACTAGGGACAATGGCTACCTGGCACTGCAACTATGGGAAAAATACAAAAGCAATGACTAACCAGTCTAACTGCTGCCTGTTTAACTCGAGGGAGTAAAGTATGCGCCTGAATTTTGTTCAAAGGTATGATTGTTACTCTTCTTCGGAGATCACCATTTTGAAGAAGTTGCTTCCCAGTATTTTCAGAGTCTACAACAACATTAAACAGCTTCCCACCAGCAGTAACCTACAAAATAATTCGACACTGAGAGTCTCTGCAGAGCAGATGGGGCTACTGTTATGAAAAACCAGTAGACTAACGCACACATTGCTGACCTCCAAGGCAGTCATGGTAGAGCTATCTTTCACTTTGACGAGTTTTGCTACTACACCCTTTACTCTTGATCTATCAAAGTTTTTAATTGGATCACGATAAGTGAACTGAACATTCGATAACTGTGCTGAAAGATCACGTATTTCATCTTTTAACTTCTGCACCATCACCAGCTCAGATGCACGATCCTGAAGAAATTTCCAAACAAGAAAAAGAGAATATATTAACCACATAGGTACAGATAACACATCATCATCACAGAGAAACTATGCAAACCTTTTGCAGAACCTCCATCTCACCCTCCTTGTATGGAAGACAGTCTAAAGCCAACTTAACATTTTCTACATCCTTCTTTCTAGCATGATGCTCAGTTTCCACAGCAACAGCCTCTTCATGCTTTGACATTAACTGATGTCTTTTCTCCTTCAGCTCCTTTTCAGAATGGCTTATTTTTGTCTTCAATTGTTTCAGCTCTGTTTCAGTATTCCCAACATTGACCTTAGCTTCACCTAGTTGATCTTCAAGGCATTTCTCCTCATTGCCACTGCTCTTCCCAGCTAGTACACCCTATCAATAGCAATTACAAGTTTCTCAAAACCAATGGCTTCTGGATTAAAAACAAAATATGCATATAGAATTGCTCCTTACTTGGTATTCTTTCTCATACTCTTCCAAACACTTGGAAAGTTCCTCAACTCTGTTTTTGAGATCAGCTGCTCCTTCTTCAGACTTCCTAACAACAGTGGCCCTCTCTTCTACAGACTGCTTCAAGTCTTCAATACTACGAATAATCTGGTAGCATCAAAATAAGACATTTGAGTCTGATATCAAACACTGACTAAATGTCGTTAATACCAACAGAACTGACATGAAAGTGGGGAATAAGCCAAAGGAAGGTCAGTTACCGCCTCAACATTCTTGTTTTCACTCTTTAGCATATCTTCTTTGTTATTTAACACAGATACCTCCCGCACAAGATTTTGAGAGAGTGCATCTACTTTATCTGACAAGGTTTTCACTTCCCCACCCATGCTAGCTTCCTTTTCAGCTGTCAGTTTTGATATTTCTATCTCCATTTCCTTTATTTCTGTCTGTGCACTCTCTTCATTGTCGTCAATCTCAGCAATCTTGGCCTTTACCTGTTCCACCTCATTGACCGTAGTGTCCCTAATCCTTTCTGCTTGGACATATTCATAGGCAATGCAAAACCTTCTGAGTCTATCTAATTCAGCATTCCCATTGGCCCACTGCATATATTGCATCCGTTCCTTCCTCAACTTTTGCAAAGCTGGCAGTATCTCCTGGTCAAGAAGCTTGTTAATCTCGTCAACCTTACTTTGCTTCTTCTCAAGTGTTTTCAGTGCAGACTCTTTCTTTGTCTCATACATCCTTGTTCCGGCAGCCTCTTCAAGCATAGACAAGATCTCAGGTGGTTTCATATTGAGGACCTTTGTGATGCGCCCTTGCATTATGAGAAAATGTGGATTATTAACATTGAGCTGAACAGAGTGGAACAGGTTTTGAACTTGGCTAGGCTGGGCAAGCTTTCCATTTATCAGATACTTGTTCCTTCCACCCACCACAATCTGCATAGCACAAAAACAAATCCTTGGCCTTAAAAGCCTCATCATATACGATTAGCCAAACATTTACGGCGTACAATCTAGTAAAAAACATCATTCAACAAAATCAAACTAGAGGTCAATTTCCAAAACGTAAGCGAGACAGACATAGAAGACATCAGATAAAAAGTCGGAGGGTAAAATAATTGCAACCTACCACCAAAAAAATCAAACAAATTGCAGACCTGTCTAGTGACGGTGATCTCTGGATGGTCCTCGTATCCAAGAGGACTCCTACTCCTGTCGTAGTTATCGAACACGATGGACACCGTGGCCTTAGTAATCCCAGCTTGGCCTTGCTTGTAGACGAGCTCCTGGAGATTCGAAGCACGAACCTGTTGCAAATTGGTTATACCCAACACGAAGCAAATTGAGTCGAGAATGTTAGATTTTCCCGACCCGTTCAACCCGGTTATCGCATTGAAGAAAGGATCGAAGCCTTGCACTACCGTCCTCGTCGCATACGATTTGAACCCCTCTAAGCATATCTCCTTGACGTACATTCTTTTCCCCTCCCAATACTCACAAACAAAATTACAATCTATAATACGAATGAGAGCGAACTGTGAGAAATTGACAAGATTTCCAAAGACAGTGGAGGGCTTCCGAGTTGAGAAACCCGAAGTAACAGTGAGTTGAGTTACTGAATCGGAGATGGACTTGCACTGATGGAGATTTTTCGCTTTTTTGGAAAGGGTTTCGAATATTTTTGAGCGGAACCAAGAAGCGGGAAAATGAATTGCGCTTTTCATTTTCTCTCTCTCTTTTATTTGCTCAGAAAAATTCCTTTTTCAAAAGAAATTTTCTGATTGGTCATCGGCTATTGGACTTTTGGACGGGCCCAATTAGCCGTAACATCAGGCCCATGACCCAACCACAGAACCGGACTGTCCAAACTGAGCCTGTATGATTTATCGTGTGTCAGGCCTATACCTTAATAACAGTTCCTCGTTTTGTCGTCTGATTATTGAAAAATATATTTTTTTTAAATAAAAAAAATTAACTTGTTAACAGCGCTCCTTGAAAAAAAATGAATAATATTTAATATCATAATTTATTACAGAATATTATTTTTATTTAATTATTGATTGTATACAGTATTAAAGAAGACATTTGCATTACGAACAAAAAGGGGATTAAGGAGAAGGGTTAAAAAGACATTAGCACTAAAAAAACCATTTAGGTCTCACTTCCTCTTCCTTCTCCGTCAACTCTCTATACTGATACCAACCAGCTCCAGCCTTGCCCACAGGCAATGGGGGCCGAACAAAAATTTCAACCGGCCTTGGCACATGGACAGCTAGATGTAGCTCTTTGGCAGACTGTTCTAATTTGAGATCAGAGCTTCTGAGTGATTTCCTTGCAGGTTCTATTACAATCCATCCCAGCCCCGATACAGCTACGTCAGCAGCAGGCCTGCCCATGCAAAATAAACGGTACATTCGTGTTCATTGGTCCGTAAAACCAGCTTTCATAAACCAATAAAGGAAGCAGCTTCTATCAACAACAATTACAACAGTATCAAAAAGATATTTTCAATGAAATAATCGCTGATTAAACACCTTTCTGTGTCTTCGAACTTGATTTGCAATTCACGCTTTATTTCGAGGCCTTTCCAATCCTCTGCTCTCTCTTCTCCGACTGGAGGCGTCAACTGATGTCCGAGTTCATCCTGCAACAATTATGTGAACGCTTAATAGCAATGCAAGGTGGCTACAAAACTTCAAAGATATATGTTGTTTTGAAAATAACATGGATAGAACCTGGTCAACTATTTAGCTAAGAACATCAAAAGAAATTTTTGCAAATGAGGAACGATACCTAAATAACTTGGGGGAACAAAAGCACCTTATTTGCGTCCAACATATTTTTCTTATTATGTCAAAACAAATTGTTTTATGAGACACAATCTGAGACTTGATGACATGTTTGACCCCCAAATGAAATGAAAACAGCAAAGAAGTGTAAGCAAAACTTATGAAATTCATGACAGTCCTTGTCAAAGACCTGGTAAAATTCGTTGGCTTTATCGGTGGACACCATGTGGATTGGCAAAGCTTTGGGGCCATAGAATGTCAAGCAGGTGTGTGGGAGAACCTGAAAGAACCAAGAACTACAACGTAATTGAGTCCAAGATGATGGAGATGCAATGGGACTGACCAACAAGAACTCAAAAGATAAGAAAGTAGAAACCTTCAAAAGGTCAATCCGGACGAGCCCTCCCCAAAATATTGAAAATCCATTCAATCCATTGGATGCATAATTGTCTATTTGTCCATTTTCCAAGGCTAACTTGGCATTCTAGTTTAGTAGACAAAAAAAAAATTAGTTACTAGCTCTGAATAGATGCAATCCTAGACAATATATGAAAGAACATGTACCGGAAAAGATAATCCTCTGAGACGACTTCGAGGAGCAAGGATAGGCAAATCTTCTGAGTGGACCACTGCAGTTTGCCTGTGGTGGAGATGAACTCCAGGAGTGTCAAATAATTTCTGTAGAAAGAAAAGGTAGCACAAAAGGTTTAATATGGCCTTATATTAAATAAGAAAGAACTTCTCTAGGCTAGAAAGCTTGGAGGTAACTTCATAAACTAAAAATTATTATGTGAACAACATTTGTTGGCACAGTCAAGTTCACACACCCCCCCTCCAAGGAATGCATTAATCTGAATTGGACCTAAGGTGGTTCCAGGAACAGCAGATTGTATTGGTTTGTACTTTCTAGCAGCTCCAGCAGCTGGATCCCGTTGTTCCATAATCTCTGATATCAAATTAATAAGAACCAAAACTTAGAACACGAGCAAGCACTTTATAAAGTGAAATTAAGTTGACTTACTCAGTAGAGCATCAATAAATGCAGATTTCCCAACATTTGCTGAACCCTGCAAAAATGATAAAGTCAAACTTGAAAAAATAATGAAGTTAAGCTACGTATCCATGCCTACTCATAAATATCCAAATTAAAGATTTAGTAAACTGAATCAAAAGACATCTAACTCATTTGAAACAAAAGAGACTAACATCCAGTCTACATTTTGGTCTTTACTTGTACACACGGAAGTAATTCAGCAATTACAGGAGGGCAATCATAACCAAGAGATATGGAGAAGATTGCAAAAGAAAGGGCCTTCTTCTTTTCCTTTGTTCTTTTGACTGAGATCTGAACACTACCAAGTGTCCCCAAAAATTTGGACGCCATTTAGTCCTGCCCAAAGTTCAATGGGTCCCTGCTTCTTAGATTCTACCCCAATCCAAAAGGAAACAAATTATGAATGGAGTTCGGAACAGTTGGTTCCACAACATGTCATGTATATTCTTCTTTCCCCATGATTTTAGCACTAAATCATAGCAGCAGAATATCTATGGAGCAAACATGGCAATCCCTAGGGAACTAGGTATAAGCAACCAATTTTTATCTTCAAATAAATGAGAAGCTTCCAATTGGAGAGTTACGTACCAGAATGTAAACATCCCGCCCCTGCATGACAAGAATTGGTATTAACAATTTAAGTTGAAACAAACATAAAGGGTAAACACATTACTCTCAAACAGAATCTGGGTCTAATCCTATAATCGTAAGTTCAGAGAGGCATGATGGAGGTAATGGAATAGCCATTTGAACACCTATAAAATGTCAACATGCATCTGCATATTAGCAAGCTATACGCGTGAACCACCATAAGTATTTGCCATGTGCAAGGTTCAGGGAATGAAAGCAAAAGGTAAAGACAAAAACAATTCATATGAGCACAAATAAGCATAAAAATTGCAGTAAGCACTGCAAACAACTAATGAAGTGAATCTGCATCAGCAAGCTTCAAGATCACATCAACACAACACTACATACATATGTATACTAGTGGAAAAACATAATACCTTTTTCTCCTTCTGGATTTCTGATGCAACTCCAACAACTCCTACCAGTGACTTTGAGCTTGTCAGATGAACACTCATAACACTGCAAAAGGAGCATCCTATATCAGCTACACGAAAATCCAAGCTTACAACATCAGAATGACAATCCATTCTATCCAAAGCATAGAAATTTAGTCTACTCAGTTGATCAAGGCCTCAATAGAAAGTAAAGGTATCAGCAACAGGAATAACTTTTCCAATGAAGAACTTAGAAAATGCACACGACTACAGAGCAATTAAAGCTTAGACAAAATGCAAGAACTCACTTAAGCTTCTTCTTAGTGATGGCCTCCACAACCCAATCACCAATGCAATTAAGATCAGTCTCTTTTGGAAGCAAATCAATCTGTCAGTTTAAACATATGACAGCCATGAGAACTTCTCGGCAAAGACCATATAAAGTTATAGTTACAAACACCAACATATGAATTATTACCTTAGTCACAACTAATATTATTGGATTTGCACCAACAAGATCACGGATACGAGCCAAAAAGCTGCCATTGAAGTCCACAATGTCAACCTACCTCCTCAAAAGATCAGTGCTATATCAGATAATCGTGTAGTAGACATAAATCAATTACACTATCAAGAACCTCATTGTCCAACAGTTTCGGGTAATTTGAAATGTCCCTCCAGTAAGAAATGGTAAGTTATGAAAAACTCACCAACTTGATGATCAAAGCTTTCTCATGGCGCAAGTGAGACAGCTTTTCCCGGAGATCATCGGCGGAAACGAACTGCTTGCCGCCGGAATAACCTCCGTTTCCACCCACAGCGGTTATCATATGCCCATGAGATAAAAGCTTGCACCTTTTACATATTACAGTTCTAAGCTGGTGGTGCCTCTTCTTCTGCAACCCAAAAAGTCACAACTTTTATCTTTTTTTCCAAAAAAGAAAAAAAAACAAAGTTTTAAGAATTAAACTTCTTAGTTCATAATATACCAATTCATAAGTATCTGGGTCCACATAACCCGGAACATCCTGATCCGAGGTCTGCAGCGGAGCTCCACACCCGTAGCAAGATGCCACAGCCTTATTCAGCTTCAAACTCTTATCTTTATCTTTTCTCTTTTTCTTCTTAACCCCTTTCATCACCAGTTTAGCAGCCTCAAAAGCTTTTTGGCGCTCAAGAAACTCCACTCCTGGGGTCCGGGCAGCGGCTCCGGTTCCATCGGGTTCGGGTGCTGCCACCAAGAATTGGGACTCCGGGACTGGGCTCTTGTGTTTTGTTTCTGATTGCATGTTCTTGCAAGAGATGGCCGTGGGTTTTATGTAAATTCTCAGAAACTTGGGGTTAGAGCATGCGATACTGTGGGGGAGGGAAAGAGGACAAAGAAATTGGGAGAGGGCTTTGGGCGCCATTGATGTCCGTTGCCGGAGGTTTAAGGCTATGAAGAAGAGGGGCTTAAGATTTTTGAGAGATGCTTGGGGATGAGGGAGCAATTATTCTGTGTAACAGCTTTTATATAAATGTCTCTGTTGATAAGTGTTGATGACCGTTGGATTTTATCAAGCCGCAAGTAAAAGAAAGAGAGAGAGAGAGAGAGAGAGAGAGAAACAGCCTTTCTATTTTTGTTTTGGTTTGTAGCTGCTACCCTTTTTACATTTTTAACACTTGAATTCTTCGTACGCCATGTGTATATATATATATATATTAAAAACACATCAAATTCAGGATTGAACAAGCAAAATGAACTGTTGTGCTGCTGGAGATTTGGATCCACAAAGTTGACAATAAAGACTAACAGATACAGTTGTTCAACTTCAATTGGTTCAATAGGATCCGGATATAACACTAACTACACTAACAAGAAAAATAAGTAGGATAATGTCTTAAACGCAAAAGCAATCAAGCACCATCTGAAATCCCCCTAATGGAATCAGGAGCTCCAGTAGGGTACACAACATTGTCATAGACAAGCCCTGCCGCTGTGGCTCCTAGCAAGGGTCCAACCCAATAGACTGCTTGGTTCCTGAACCTTCCCGCAATGACTGCAGACCCAAAGGCGCAAGCAGGGTTCATTGAGCCACCTGAGAAGGGTCCTGCGGCCAAGACACCGGCTCCTGCCGTAAAGCCTACTGCCAAGGGTCCAATGGCTCCCAGTGCACCGCGTCTGGGATCCCCCGCAGCATAAACGGTGTACACCAGGCCAAATGTTAGCACACCTTCTAGTACAGAAGCGCCAAAGCCAGTCATTTCCTCTGCAATTGTGTAGACTGGAACAAACTGCAAGTCTCAAGCAAACAAATACAAGCAAAAATCAATTTTTTATTAAAAAGAATAATAGAAAAAAAAAACTCAATAAAATCAGCATGCCGCATATCCCTTTAATGCTGCCAACTAATGTTGCTTCTTGTTTCTTAACGGAAATTGATTGAAAATGAATTGTAATTCAGGCTTTCTGTGCAATGACAGTGGAAGAAATTGATTACCTGTGAAACAGTGGACGCTCTGAGGAGAAGGCAAGCAATGACAGATGCCAACATCTGACAAATCCAGTAAAACAGAGCGGTAGGAACACTAATGTGACCTCCAACGACCATACCAAACGTGACGGCCGGATTCACATGCCCGCCGGATGCACTGGCAGCGATGTACACAGCCGATGAGAGTGCAAAAGCATTTGCCATAGCCACGATCACCAGACCCGATGGATCCGCCGCTGCGTCCGGCATCGACTTCCCTGCCATAAATATGTCAAAACGAAAACATCGCCTTAATTAATTAACAAGAACAGTAACAATGAACTCTCACATTATTTACTGCCCCGAGAAACATTAAAAAAACGAAGAACACATTAGCATTAAATGATGTTGGACAATTACGAGAAGCCATGGAAGATCCAACAACCGCAAAGACAAAAAAGAATGTGGAGATAAACTCCGCGAGATACGATCTTAGAGCATCACGAGTGACAGATTGCTGAAAAAGGGCTCTTAGAGTTGATGGTGCCATCTTGCCAAACAACACGCGAAATTCGAATTCACAAGAATCGGCACTCTCTTTTATTGCAGAACACAAAATCTATGCTTTGTCTAACTTGCCTGTATTGAAGCGTTTACAGGAAAGAAATTGACATGACGTTGTTGGCAATATATATGTGCCACGCCACCCACGGGCAGAAGGGCCTCAAATTCGAAAAATAACCGCCATGTGCCCACGCGGTGCCTGTATTGTAGCGTTTTGCAGATTACAACGCCGTCGTGTTTTTTCCCATTTTGCTGAAATAACGCTGTTCATGGTCCATGTTATTTACAGTACTGCATTATTGGATAAAAATTGCAATTTTGTTTTGGGCCTTTCTTCGGGCAGATGACATTCATCATGTTTAATGGGCTGTCGCAGTAAATATAACGGTCCTAAGTTAGCAAAATTCTCTAATTTTCGGAAACGGACTCAAAGGGCCGCAACAAAATCTTGTGAACTTTGGTAGGAGCATACTCTCCAAGGATTACATTGTTCGTTAGGCTCATTTGTATGGGCAAGGAAATGGGTTAGCCCCTTACAGGCCCAAAAGTAGGGCTCTCCAAAGTCCGGAGTTGTATCCCAAGGATAGAAGTGGGGTCAGTAGGCCTCGTACGGCCTTTGACTCTATTGAAGCCCTCCTGGGTACGGAGCTGACTGGCGCAGCCCACGGGATAAACTCTTTAGTGAGATGAGAGGCCGAAATCGAACCTGAAATTCCAGGTTAGTTCATTCTCTCCAAGACGGTACCCTAGGGATTTGCTTTGCACAGGTCGAATCTTGAGTGAAGGTTTATAGGATTATTTGCTTTAGAAGTTCATGGCGCAGATGGTCTGCTTTGTAGCAGGAAATGATGAAGATGTATATATTAAGAAAAACTTGGCGTTGATTTGGACATAAAAAAAAAAAAACAAGAAGAAGAAGGAGGAGTAAAGTGCCCATTTACAAATCCAAGAAGAAACTTAAATCATGGGTTAGGAATCTATCATCAGCAAATTCGCATCCATATCTATACTCCATACAAGGAATTATAATCACCCTTATACATTCCATTCGTCCTTTGACTACATGGTTTCTTTACCCAGCGCACCATAAAAGCCTCAAGAACTCAAAGCAACTCGCGATCCAGGATCTCCTTTGCTTCTTTTTCTCCCTAAAGAACTTCATTTCTCTTTTTCTTATGTACAACTCAAAAAGGTTATCCGCGCTAGTTAAGTCTCTCATGTCTTCAATATCATGAGCACCGTAAAACACTTCCGCACGATGGATCGACGTCCGTTCCATATGACAAGAGGACGGCGACAAGGAACACATGTTTGTGGATGCAGAGATTTCGGGTATGCTTCTTCTTGAAGAGCCACAACCACAATCACAGCAAGAAAACTCCCCTGGCCATAAGTCAGTTGGGGTCAAACACAGCGACCAATGAATCGAGACAACCAAGTCTTTGTAGATTTTTGGATGTCTCAGGATTCCAACCAATGAACCGCAGGAAACTTATGTCCTTCCCAACCAAAACCAACTTGTGTGCCTCATCGTCATATATTTCCCTGGTGGCTTGGGCTGAGAGGGCAACGCCATCAAGTTCCGAACCAAGGAAATAAAATTTACCGCGGATGGTTGTGGTACAGTAATTAAAAGTAGTTGTGGCTGATGGGTTTGAATACTTATTAAAATATTTTATAAAATTAAATATATGTCTCATTTTACAGAGTATTATAATAATCAATTATTTTTATCAGTATAAGATTTTGATCGTTTGACCTAATTTACGTTACAGTCTATGGCCCTCTTATTTCCCTTAATAAGAGTAATAATAAACCTACGAAAAAGGAAAATGATTTATTTAGAAAACGTGATATGAATTTATTGGCCTTCCAATAAGGGCTTTCCAAATAAACTCATCACTCCTTCTTAAACGAGTTTTGATGTCCAGCTTCATCGTTAACCTTCATGATTGGTTAGTCGCTGATTAACGACGATATATATATATATATATATATAGATAGAGAGAGAGAGAGAGAGAGAGAGAGAGAGAGAGAGAGAGAGGCAGAAAAATAAAGTGTGGCTCCTATTATTTATAGGCACAAAAAGGATGGCGTCAAGTACTCTGGTAGTAACAGTAAGAACTACTAAAGCATGTATGCTTTGTACTGACGGCCGTGGAACGCTGATTATTGGAAGTTTAGGACGCATTGGTCTTGAGAACCAACCTTAGTAATTCAGGTTCGTAACGGGCCGAAGAGCATTAAGCTCGTGATAGGCCCATAAGAACGGAGCTCATAGACTGCTAGGTCCAGTTCCGACCATTTATTTTCAGAGTTGTATTATACTAATTTTAGTAGTTAGTTACAACGAATTTATTATTTATCATAAATTAATTTCAGTTAATAATTAAAATAAATATGCATTAAATTTACTTATTTAATTATGTTATATTTAAACCTGATATTAGAGTTGCCTAAATGTTTTAAATGTGTTCAATTTGCATAATGTCCCAGTAATGAGTTTTGAACTGTAATTTTTCTTTTGGTTTGAAATGATAAAAATTTTAATAAAAAGTAAAGTGAAAAAATAAATAATTAATTAATTAAAAAAGTGCACAATTTTCCGCTTTGTAGTTTAAAATTAGTGAAAATTAGAAAATAATCAATTCTTACAAGTTGATGGTTATCGTGCCACTACATTCTTCTGGGTACTTACTATGCCACTATTTACTTAAAGAGCACACAAACATATTAAAATTGAAAGCTCAATGTCACGCAGAGGAAAAAGGGCCGGGGGTTAGACCGTAAAACGAAACTCAGTGTAAACGGTTAAATCCTCTGTAACTAGCGGTGGAAAATCTTCAAAAACACGAGGCGCTCGGCAAAACGCAGGCCAGGCCGCTCGTTCTTCCTCGGCATACCCCATTTCTGCTTCGCTTCCTACAGACTTCGGGGCAAAGCCCGGTAGCAATGCGCCGTCCATCTTGATCTTTAGCAAACAGTATTGCGAGAAATAGTAAATAATGTAGGGGAAAAAAAAAACAGAGAACCATTAGTAAACAATTAAGGTTTTTTGAGAAGGTGGAATTGGGGTCCTGTGTGGCTTTTGTTAGGTAAGGATTGCGTGTCCATGCGGTGCCCTTTGGTTTGTGGTTTAAGTTAATTTCAAAATCATCGTTGCAGGCGGCAATTTTATTTGAATTAATGATCGGCTTATCAGGTTAATTATTCATGTAAAGTTGTAACTGGGTCTGTATATTGGCCCCGCTTAGTTTTAGTTGGTCGAATGAAATTCCTCGGTTTTCCTTTTATTTATTTATTCATTTATTAAAAAATATATAAATGGAAGTTGGGTAAATTGACACAAAGCATACTTCAAGTTATCCAATTCGTTGAATATTTTTATTCTTTTAATTTATAATTGCAATTGAAAACTCTTTTTGTACATAACTCCACCGGCCATATTTATTAGATTAAATCTGTCTAAAACTCTTTTTGTACAACACATTGGCTCTCCATGCTACTGATTTACGCCACACCACCATTCCATAGTTCGATGGTTTCATAATTTGTAAAGCAAAGTCAATGGATATCCGCAATATCTTAGTCGCAATTCACAAAAATTGGCAGAGAAAAAATTCTGAAGACTCAATTCAGGTAAAGATACAGCTGTTTATAGTACTTCTTAGTATATTCCTCTACCTACAAAAGACGCGATCGATGAAAAAATTAAAAAACTTAAGACAACTGGTTAACGCAGACCATGTCCCATGCTCCTCCTGGGCAGACACCACTGGACGTGCTTCTTCTGTTGCTGTGGACACATGCAGATGCAGGTCTGTTTGCTCAGTCTCTGTGGTATCCTCAGTGAAACCAAAAGTTTCTAATAGAAAAGTACTCAGAGGTTTCCCATCGTCAGGATCATCCGATCGAACATTGGCTGCATAGACTAGACTATTATCATAAAACAGAGAGAACAACTGGTTCATGGGTCGCAGTTGCAATGTGTCATCAGAAAGGAGATCGCCATTATCACTACCATGGGCAAGGCTACAACTGCCCCCGTCCATCTTGAAATTAATTAGCAAACAATCTTGATTGTGGAAATAACAGACGAGGGGGATGGGGTTGTTAATAAACGATTAAGTGTTGTGAGGGGGAAGGACTACAGATATCGTATTTGAACTTTTTGTTTTTTCAAGTTTCCTAATGTTGTTTGGAATTGGTTTTGTAGGAGAATTCCTTCCGTAATCCGGAATTGGATCTTTTCTATTTTCTTTTAGCATCGCTTATTAAAGTTTTCTCCGGCCTATTGGATTTCAAAATTTTCCAAAGTGTTCAACGCCTTGGTCAACAGATTGGCAAGAGGGAGATTTTAATAGAGTACGACGACGGTTTCAATTTTCAAGGCCTGGGGAAAATGTAAAACACAAGTACAAACGGAAAGGCGGACCAACTGACAGACTAGCTAAGAACTTTAACTTTCATGGGTTTATGCCAAGTTTCTGCAACGGCGGTGACCACTTGATCAATGGTCGGACCTCTGTCTTGAAGAGAAGAAAACACAACTTGTCCACAGAAAAATACAGAAATCCACCGCTGGAGTGGGTAACAAAAGACCCAAAGCTCTTGCCAACGATGCAATGCCACGCCGGTCCATAGACAGCATCAAACTCCTGAAAGAGAGGGAGAGCAGATATAAATATGTATAATTGATGTTAGAAGAGCTCTAAACGCCTGATGTCACGTTCCACAACTCATTGCTCCAAAGTCCGAACATCGTCTTCCCCAG
Organism: Kandelia obovata; assembly: GCA_021464305.1. Taxonomy (NCBI): domain Eukaryota; kingdom Viridiplantae; phylum Streptophyta; class Magnoliopsida; order Malpighiales; family Rhizophoraceae; genus Kandelia; species Kandelia obovata. The sequence goes on from CM038480.1 coordinate 3,990,548, forward strand.
AAATCCCAGAAGAAAAGCGCGTACAAACAAAAAAAGAAAAGAAGAAGAAGAAGAAAAGCCCTTTTCTTCGTGGAGCAGAGGAGGACAAATGAAGAGATGGGTCGAATGAAGTGAATTAAATAAATCAAACCTTGTTGTCAAATACGAAGAAACTTGAACGAAGTTTGAATCTGGGTGAAACTTGGCTTGAAAATCTCATCACAAATTCATACAATGAAGCAACCAGAATCGATGGGAGGAAAACAAAAAGAACTGATCTTCAAGAACAATTTTTTTTTTTTTTGGTCTTCAATGAGATTTACGATTTTCCACTTACTTTCTTAAGAGACATACCAATACGCTTAGGATTGGCTACTGGCTTCTCAAGATTGGCGTCAAGGAGTGCTCTGGCGCACCGGAACGCGCGCTCCTGCATGGCAACGGGCATATCTGCCGATCTCAGCCGCACGTTCAAATCAACGGCTATTGCTGCCAGCTTCGCCTCATTGGACGGCGGCCTCACCACGGGTGGTACTGCCAACATGCGCATGGCCGGGCCCTGGCCGCCTTCTCCGTTCTTTGCCGGCCTTACGATCCTTCTATTCCCATTTTGGGACCGCAAATGTGCCCTCTCCATGAAATGAAACAATTTTCTTAGAGGGAGATCCGTCGGCAGCAGATATGTTTGCAAAGGTTTGAACTCGTGATTTGACTGTGGTTAGTAGTAGCACTGAATGCGTTCATATGGTTTGTTAGGACTTCCAAAGAGACAAACAATAGCTTACTCTAAACTGCTCCTTTTTCGTGTGTTTCGGACGCAAAACAAGACAGTGAGATTTAGGGGGCAAAAGATTTGACCTCCATTGTCTCTTACCATTTTTGCTTTGGAAAATGCGACCACCTCCTATTAAAATCTACCATTTGTGAGCCCCACTTTACAATCACAAGCCACCAAACGCGCTAATTGTTTTACAACTGAAGGTGGGACCGTTATGTTTAGGCTTTCTAGTACAATGTACGCCTGGTGGTCCTGCTTCAAGTAGAATATCAGGATGAGAGCGGGTCGCGTAATCCAATAATTTTTTTTTTTTTTGTTAATTTGATCTTTAAAAAAATAAAAATTCTAAACCTAAATCTTGAACCTAAAAATTCTACACCCTAATCTTTAAATTTTTTTTAAAATAATGTTTTTTAAAACTTTTTTATTATTTCGGTATTCTGTGCGTCGGTAGAGGGACCCCTTCGGAATCAGAGTTTAGGCAGTAAAGCTATACAGGTACATCCGCAGTAAAACCACATATAGGATTGCAAGTGCATCGATTAAGTTTTTGAAGGCATCCTGGTCAAATATCTAACCAGATCAAATATCAAAAGGTTTAATGGCCACCAAACGGAAATATCCATACAGCGAAATGGCATTATACAGTCACAAAACATATGGTCTCAACAAAAAATATGTATCAAAAAGTGGCCCCTTCAATTAAAAAATGTATCAAAATCAATTAGAAAGTGGCCTCTTCAAAAACTGTCAACAGGAGCTAAGGTTTGTCTGTCCGATGTGTACAGAAGTATAAGGGTATCTTACCTAAGGGTATGATTTCGCATTAGGAAAAGGGTGGAACACCCTGAGAGATCAATTTGGCTTACTTAATGGACTTTTGATATTATATTATACTTCACAAAGCCTGCAGCTCCAAGTCGTTGCCCTTTCCAGGAGTTGTAGACTCCTGGTTTTCGTTGGCTGCAGTCATCTCTTGAACCGGGGGAGGGTTAACAACGGTCATTGGCATGACAAAGTTATCGGATAGACACCCCTTCATCTCCCTGTGCTCCTGGCATAAAGCACACCAGTGCATACAGCAGTGCACCATGCATGGGTCACATGGCGAGTTCTGCAGTCCACAAAAATTCAGTTCAATAAAACTCAAGCAACATTTTCCCTTGAAATGTCAGCACTGAGGAATTATATATTGTTTCAAGATCTCTGAAGGAACACATCAAATACTTTATTGATCCAATGACAGTTTGGTTCCAATGCAGCACATAAAGAATGAGGACATTTCAATCTCATTATGGTAAATAACCAGCAATCTCGGCTCATTAATGATACTGAGCAAAAGCTTGTTGAAGCACTTGGGGCTATGGAAATTGCAACACACGAAATCACCTTGTTTTCCCTTGCAGGGCACCAACAAACATATCCTTTAATCATTATTATCATTTAGATCTCCATTCTCACATATGCTAGTATTTGTCTGTGGTAGACAAAAGTGCATAAATGGAAATCCTGAAATATCCCCAGTACAAACTTTTTCCACCTCAACAATCACACCCACCCCCACCCCCATCCCACCCTAACTAACTAAAGCATACATATATTGTAGTGGAAATTATAAAAATGTCCACATTTCAGATGGTACTGAATAGCAACATAATTACATGGAATATGCACCTGCTGCAGAGCATGAAAGCACATCAACACATGCATGCTCCCAATGGTCAACTTTGAAGCACTAAGCTACAAAAGGGAAAATTATTCCTATTTCCACTAAGAGGCCAGAAAAGACTGTGCACTGTATAAATCGATTTGCAAGAGGGCAACAGACAGGAAAATCAAAAAAGACTCTACCATTTAAAACCATCAGAAACACTTGTGCATTTTCTATCCAGATATATATTTGAACAATCCCTGTTGTCCATTTTGTACCCCAAAAAAAAAAAAAAATAAATTATACACCTATGGATAAATGGATCCCTGAGATGATATTTTTTCTGCAAGGATTGCTGAATGAGACCAGTATATATGCCGCACATCCACCAAGCAAAAAGCAAACTTTTGCCAATAAGAAATGATGTTCTTGGGTCAATACCATGAAATGCTGCCGTTGATGCTGCCAGTAAAATGCCACCTTCAACACAAATGGCATGACAAATGCATGGTGTAGTCCACGGGGTATCTTCTTTCAAGCTCGCAAAATTTCATCCAAATAGAACACAAGGGCAAAATATTCCTGTCAATCCTATGGAAATGACAAAACAAGGAATATAAATTTGTTATTGTTCATTATTGAACTCTCTATGAGATTCTCAGTCGCACTACTTATGGAAGAACTAAAAGATTGAATTGCCTTAAACTTGCCAATAGAAGATAATATCCATTTTACAAATGGATAACTAAACTTCATGAAATTCAACTACATATTACCAATAAGCAAGGGTGGAGTATTATAATTAGGAAATATGAAATAGGCCAATGTATATATATATATATAGAGAGAGAGAATATACAATACGATAAAATGCATAGGTGGTACAATCAACATCATGGTCAATGCAAAAACAACTGCAAACCATTAGTGTATGAGAATAAGAGGAAACTTCATCTTAATTCTTAAAGGCATTAGAGTTAAAAATAACACTTAAGAATAGCTGCATCCCAAATTGTACAAAACTTTTAATTTGGCTTACGAAATGAAAGCAATTAGATAATTAGAATAGCATCTTAAAAGAGCAAAACAAGTACACTAACATGAAACTTTAAATAAATAAATAAATAAAATTAGAGAAAGAGGCAACCGAACAACTCCCTGCTCGTGATAAAACAGTGAATGGAGCAACCAAGAATGATGATAAACAATCTGTAATGCAAATATATTCCAAGCCAACTCTTACACAATGTTGAAGTTCATGTTATCATCAGAAAAGGCACATAAATGTATTTGCGGACGTCCCCATGAAAAAGAGAAGAGAGATCGTAATTTTAGTCTGGAGAACACTGATTGAGCCCCAGCAAGGCAAATTAACAAAATAAGAATGGTCTCAAGAACTCCACAACTCGAATACTGGTTTCACTTCAAGAACTCTCCGCATGATAATATAATGGATGGACATGGCACATCTAAAAGCTCAGATATAACTCGGAAAATTCTGGGAGTGATAAAAACTCTAATCCAAACTTAACTTACAACTGTCAGTATCTTCAGCGCAGCAGAAAATTGCAGTAGTCCAAGGCTCATCGGCGGGAGGCTCAAAGTTCTCGGGCAAAGGTTGTCCACATTCATTGCACTTTCGAACGGCCAACTGCCCAGAAGAGAAAGAATTTCACAAATCCAACCGTCAAAATTAGCATCCGACATCCGTAAGCACTCACGCCAAATTATTATTATTATTATTTTGACGCTAAATTAATAGATCTCGGCTGCTGAAAAAGTAAAAAAAAAAAAAAAGAGGAGGTGAAAATCGAGATAGATTGAAGAAACCTGAGGAACCTCGATGGGCTGATTAAGCTCGCCAGGCTTAATGTCCTCTGTGGCCGCCTGCTCTTCGGTCAACTTCACATACCGCGAGCTCGCGCCGCTTTCCTCCGCCATTGGACCTCACGATTTAAGCTTCGTTGGACTGTCTACGCTATTTTGCGGCTCTGATTTAATTTGTTTTCCTTTCTTCTTCCGTTTCTAGTTCTAAGCCAGCCAAGTGACTATCTTTCGGCGTCTCGGATCATTTCGGAGTCTCGGGTCTCGCACCCAATTCGGCTCTCTTTCTGCCCTTTTTATTAAAATTGTAACCAAGTGTCAAAGGTCAAATCGGCGCCGGCACTCCCGAAATTGATGAATGAGAAGTCGGGTTTGGGGAAAAGTATGAACCGGAGTCTTCCGGTGGTCTGGTTTGGGTTGTTTGAATGCTTACTACCGTATTTCCACGTCGCATGACCGCTAAAGATTGCCACGTGTAATGAGTTACTGTATCTTTTTTTTCCGACTTTTTCGTTTTTTTTTTTTGACCTTGGTCTACGGGGAAACTGAAATAAATCACCCTCGATGATCTCTTTTAATTGACTTTAATCCGCGACGGTTTGCTCAGCTATTGCATCTCTACACTTTGACCTCGCAATTACTGTATGCTCGTTGTAATTACTCGTACGTGATAATAATTTATAATATTTTAATATATTTTATGCAATTAGTAAAAACAAATTGAATAATATTAAATATTACAAAAAAATTTCTAATTTATCACGCAACATTATAACTTATATATATGTATATATGTATATTACCACGCTGGAAGTTATTTGGCATTAAGTGGATAAATTGTATTGCACTTCAAATTACTCAAATACATAATTTACTTATGGTTGATAGTCAATCAGATTATTGAGTGTTGGTTGTTTAGTCTCTTCAAAAGGACACTAACATCTATATTGAAATATCAGTACATATTAATTGAATCCTTAAACATAAAATGCAATCACGTGTATGTAAAATGATCCCTTTTCGAATTATTGTGCTGACTCTTTTACTAATTTCAGAGCTTTGTATGGAGGGAATTTGCATATTTGTAAAAGCCTCTCACTTGGTCTCATTATTTTGCTGCAACGGGACCCCATTAATGTGGCCTTACTAAGGGGGTGGCTTAGCTTCTAAGATCTATTTGTTCTGTTTTGTTAGTTTGGTCTGCTTTTTTTTTTTTTTTCCTTTTCATTAATTTTCCTTTTCATTAAAAAAAAAAGGGAAAAGAAAATAAAAGAAAAGAAAATTACCCCTTTTTCATGAAATATGCGAAGTGCAAACATAAACACACAGGCGCAGGCATATGTTTATCATATGCATAGTGCGAGATTTCATAACCTGTCCTCTGTAGAAAGTTGCCTTACCAAAGGACTGCGTTTCAAGTGGAAAACCTTAAATTTCGGACATGTGAATTGCCAATATACTTCGTTCTAACTACTTTCTTAACCTCCAATTATTGTAGATGCCCAAATTCGTATGCCATGACTTGAGAAGAAAGAGAGGAAAAAGGGTGCACAACCAAACAATCGGATAGCCTAAAACCTGGAATTCCAAATCAAAGAATTAGAACGCCATAATTAGAACTTCGGATGGGCTAGAATCTCATTGGGAGCTGACCAGAAAGAACAATGTCAGATAAGACTTGCTTTTACTGTTTCACATTAATACATGCTTGACGAATACCAGGGTTTCAATATTTTGTTGGATTTTTCTTTACGAGGGCCAGTTTCTGTACCAACCAGACCAGGCAGAGACCAACCCACTAATACCAAGAGTAACTGCATGATTGCAAAATGGATTGGGCTCGATATCTGCTAGTGCAATAATCAAATCTGCAATATTAGCTGCCACGGCCATCAATCTCATGATTCTTTCGGCTCTAATCTTCCCAGTCCTTTCTTCCACTTCCTTTGAATCTTCTTTGGATGCAGCAAGCCTTCTTTCTGCTTCAAGTCCTTCTTTCAATAGAATAAAATCAGCTACAATGAAAAATATATAGCCAAAAGACTCACCAAAAGCTGAAATGAAGCTCATCTTCCTTGCCAACTTGGGGTCCAAAGTTCCGATTCTTGATAACCAAAGGAAGTGGTCAAAAAAGAAGTAGACCATTTCTCCAGCATTAGCAAGAACAGCCAGGAGCTTAAAGCTCGGGGTTGAGCCTGGGCTCCTTCTCAGGGCATTCAAGCCAGTGAGGAACCTGCCAGTTCTAAAGGCTTTTCTACTGAGCCCAGAAGCGACTTCCCACTGTTTGAATCTTTGTGCAATTTCTGGGTGGGTGGCTTCTTCATGCCAGTGAACAAGCTTGGACACATACTGAAAAGTCTTGACTAACTTGTCTATGCCGTCTCTCTTTGCCAGGAAGATGACCAGCTTGTCCACTGCGTCATTCATGGCTGAAATGAGAAGCTAATGGTTTGGTATTGGAATTACTAACATACGAACCACATAAGCTAATGGCTTCTGAGAGTTCATTGGCTCTATTGGACTTCGGCGAGTGTGTCCCGCTATGTCTAAAAAGGAGAACCACATAAGCTATGTCATGGATAATTCTGTTTCTCCAAGGTATATACGTGTGGTTGGACCTTGTTTTGCTCCTTATAACCAATAGTTTTTTGTTATCTTAATTTTTTTCACGCATTTTTCTTATAGCTCCATCCTATCTTTTGTGGGTCGGAAAAGCAATAAAGAAAATAACATTTATCTGACCGTCAAAAGACATTTTAATAAACAAAAATTTTAAATTTCTATCGAATTATATATATATAACTTATAGTTTAATAAATTTTTTTAAAATAATATTTATGTTCTTTATTATTTTTTAAAAAATTTTAAGTTTTTACTTACACTTATTTACATTATTGTTAATATAATAATGTATCGCAGAACATTGCGCAAAATAACATTATGTATTGAATCAAAATTATGGCGATGAAAACATGATATACTTTTGCAGAAAAAATGAATGGTATCTTTTACTTTTCCTCTCGGTTTTTTTTTTTCTGCAGAGAGAGACCGAACACTTGAAAGCCTTCACTCCAAAAGGGCAAACATGCTAAGAGGGAGATAACTCGATTTAACTAAGAGTATTAGAACGTAATAATATATATATATATATATATATAACAATATAATAATTTTTATTATTTTTTATTTTTTAAATAAAATTATATATATATATTATTGTATTATTTTAAAATATTATTAATTAAATTTTCTCTTTTAACTTATTAGATAAATAACCTAACACATATAAATCTTAAGGAATATATTTTTTTAGTACATAAAAACTAAAAATAAAAATTATAGATATGAAAGTAAGAGTTTTAAGTGATTTTATTACTTAGATTTTACACTTAATAATAATTAAGACATTTTACACTTAATAATAATTAAGATATATATTGATTGAAAGGAGAAAGTAAAGCATATAAATAACATAGCATTGTCCAATGACTTGAAAACTTTTTCCTTTTTTTTTTTCTTTTTTTAATAACTTCCTAACTATCAGTTTTTATGCTGAAAAAAAATTTCTTAATTCATTTGAATATCGGTAGAATGACACTCGAAATTTAATTTAATTTAATTTATTTGTGTGTTGATCAACCCCAAAATTTAATTACTGAGAGATGAAAGGGAATTCAAGTGTAGGTAAGTCCCAGACATAAAATTTTGTACCCGGGACTATCATATCTTGCGATCAGAATCATCGCAACGTTAAAAGAAGCGAAACCCTAACTCCACACATTTCACTTTTGATTCCTATATATAACCCAAAAAAAAAAACCCTAAATCTCTCTCATGGTTAGCGTTCCTCTGTTCCAAAAACGTAATTTAGTTTGAAAAACAGGAAATTTTTCATTAGCTAATTAATATCAGCAACGTCCGTTGCAATTCCAGTCATGGACCTCCAGCGGGCTATGCTAGACGAACTCATGGGAGCCGGTTATCCTCCGCAAACCCTAATTTAAAACGAAAATCTGCGTTTGTTGTTAACAGATTGTTTGCCAGTTAATCTATGGTTTGTTTGTTTGTTGAATTTTGATGAGGATTTTGAATGGGTTGGATTTTTCAGATCGTAATTTGACGGCCGAAGAGAAAAAGGGGTACAGGGAAATCACGTGGGATTCGAAGGAGGTTTGCCCTTACTATATGGCTCGATTTTGCCCTCACGATTTGTTTGTCAACACCAAGAGCGATCTCGGTGCGTTCTGATTCTGTTTTGAGTCCGTTTCTGTGTTTTGTTCCCCGCGAAACTTTTTAATGTTTAACCAAAGATGTAACGGTGAATTGCATTGGTTAATGCCTCAGACGTTCAATTTATTTGGATCATTTTAGTTCTGCTTTAGGATTTTGAAAAGCGATTTTGAATTGGTTTGTACTTCGTGGCTGGTACATGTTATCGGCCGTGGGCCAGATTCTTGGTTTTGATGTCTGGAGAAATGAAGATATCACTAATTACTTCGTTTTTTATAAGCTTTTTCTAATGAATTCTTCTTGTTCTTTGTTTTTATGTCAGGGCCCTG